>OW285228.1:507500-1755305 GCA_935421205.1 Xylocampa areola | reverse complement strand
ACTGACCGGACTAAGTGATGCTTAACTTTAACGAACGTATACCTTTTACAGTTTGTAATGGGCTCTGAGAACTTCGTTACCCATCCCCAAGCTAGACCAAGCTAAAAGTCACAGTTCTCGTAGTTCCTATTTAGGATTCAGGTGTTCATTGCACATTTTCAGTCTCCTCAAGCATCACTACGCTAAAATCTAGTAGCTGTATAAAGACCGGTATCAAACAATCCACGAAGCCGGAAAAGGAAGTACAGCCTAAGAAGCCCTTGGACTCGGCCAAGAGGCGAGAGGTCAAGAAGAGGATGCTAGCCAATGAAGCCAAATCCAAAAGAATTAATATACCTTGCGAGATTTGCAAGCAAAGGTACTTTATTCATGTTAATACATAGGTACAGTACGCCGCACGACAGGGGTAACAAAACTAGTATAAGCTAGCCTCGCATACTATTGAAACTCCCTACTACGATAGGCCAGCTCAAGGTCTGAGTGTTACCACGGACGTGGTATACTCAGTACACACGTCTGTTTCTAATTGGGGTAACAGATTAAAACTTAATTCTTTCGTGAGATAATAATTCTTATTGTCTTACGTCCACTGAAAGGTATGTCGGAGTCCAGATTTTTTCTTAGAATGGAATCCCTACACGTGGCCGTTGGGTGGTGCAAAACAGGCAACAAACTCTAGTGGGAGGCTTCTGCCGCGGCTGGTTACCACCCACCGGACGAAGCCATGCCGTGAAACGACCTATTCGTGTTTCGGGATGTAGTCCGATGCAATTGTTGTAGGAGACTGGTGTGGGCAGATGCATCAACTCAGCAATTGTCGTTCTCCCCAAATCTTTTCTGGATCTACGTGTTCCATCCTCGGCCACACCGTCGCTGAACATTAAGCGAGTTGGTGGCCAAACGTAGATCCATTTTGGATAAAAAAAATGATGGTCATAAAGAAATGGACCCGCATATGAACTGTAGAACCGACAACCATTGGGGTGAACGTGTTCTTAAATGGCGACCGTGTGTCAGCATAGGTTGTGTAGGACGATGGAGTTAACTAGATTTCCTGAAGGGCAAGGGCTGCATTGGAGAAGCCAAGAATCGAGCTCAATAGCATACACTTGGAGAAGTCTATGTCCACCTGTGGATTGCTATGGGCTGATGATATATATAGCATCACTCCTGCATATATGGAGTTCTCCTCCATAGGAATCTACACTTTGGATCGCGGCACATATTGCAATAAATGATTTGATTTGATCTCCGAAGAATTACACAGAGGAGTAGGTACTGTCATGCACTTACATTTCGCTGTCCCCTGTTACAGGTGGTGACCCTTTTGCCATCGACCGGGCCACAATACTAGACTCCGATAACTGCTACCAAGAATTTCCTAACACAAAAACCCGGTAGCTCGACCCAGGAATCGTACTGGACTTCACTTTCAGCAGCCACGCATGCTAGGCCGTAGTGTAGTTGGGGGGGCGGGGGATTCAAACCCCCCGAAATATATTTCTGGTTACGGCCGTGCTAGACCAATAAGGTATTTGTCACCAACGAGCAGTGGGCTGATGATATACCTACAATTTTTATCTCCTGATCCACTCTCTAAGTCTCCGTCTTCAGGTACCCAATGCTAGTCCACAACGACGGTTACAAGACTTTCATATGTTCCCGCTGCAAGAAGAATGGTGAACTGAAGAGTTCTGTGTGCAGGAAGTGTAACATTATGATGCCGAATACCATGATGAAGGAGCATTTGGAATTGCACGCGAAGGCTGATTTGAGGGGGAAGACCAGGTAAGAGATTTTAATGGACCTGTTTTTAGTTTGTAGGTGGTTTGGTTGCCAATGCAGGAACAGGAGTTGGCCACACTTGAAAGAGAGAAAGAAGGAGAAATAGATACAGGGAAATATCAGTTACTGTATAGGGGCTGAATACATGGCGATGACGTCACCTGGCGTATTAAAATGTGGAAGATTAATTTGGTATAGTGATTAGAGGTCGGGATAGCTTGGTTGTCAGACCACCTGGAGTATTTAAGTGGGAGACGCAGTTTCAAATCCAGCTCAAGACCAATTTTAGCTTTTTTGTTTATCTTTAATTATTTATCTAACATAACATAGCACCACGCCTGTATTCCTCGAAGGGGTAGGCAGAGATGTACACAGTTGCACATCCACATTTCACCAATGCCGTTATAAAGTCACACGTAATATATGGTGAGCCTATTGCCATCTAATTTGCTAACAGGAAAACTCAATAACACTTTGCCCGACCCGGGAATCGAACCCAAGACTTCATGCTCAGCAGCCGCATTTGGGATCACTAGACCAGGAACGAGTCAGTTCAAAATGATTTCACCAGGCGTATTAAAATGTGGAAGAATGAATGTTAATTATTTGAAGAACCCATTAAACTGAACAGAGGTCGGTGGCAGGTGTGGTGAACCCGCACCTGCCAGCTCAAAACCTAATTTCTTTTCCACAAAAACTTATAACTTAATTATATTATCTAGACATACGTTTACCACTAAAACCTAATATTAGCCCATACCCATGCCCTTCCTATCTCTTCCAGAGCCCACCAACCCAGGAAGAACCAGCTGAACTTCGTAAACAGCGTGACAAAGCAGCGCCCGCAGAAGTACCAGTGCAGCAGATGTCCCAAGAAGTACGCGGTGGCTAAGAATCTCGTTCTGCATGTCAGGAACGCGCATGGAGATAGCCTCGATACACTGTGTTCTGGTAAGATATATATAGGGACATCTACCACGTTATCGTGTGGTTGATGAACAACCTAGTGTCAGAGTTTAAACCGCCCGTAGGTCTCTGACATGGCTTTACGGTGTATACGGAGCATATACGGATGGTGTCATCGAGAACATCTCTCGAATAGATAGCAATGACGTCACCAAAAGACGTATTAAAATGTGGAAGAATTCGCGGTAGTGAGCAGGTCGGGATGGCTTAGCGGTCGGAGCGCCTGGAGTATTTATACGGGAAGCGCAAGTTAGAATCCTGCTCACGACCGTATTCTTTTTCCATGAAAAGTTATAACTTACGCAGGAGATATCATAGTGCACAAGTGTATGCGCAAACAGGTGCACTCCCTCTTCCTTCACTCTCATAGTCCGATGGGACGGCAATCCGTCACGACCGGAGAGAGATCAGGCGCAGGACCGACGGCTTTACGTGCTCTCCGAAACATGGGAGTGTCACACCGCCAACTTCCTAACTTCGGGCTACTACTGAGAATTTCTTAAGAGAAAAACCCAATAACACTGTCCGACATGGGAATCGAGCACAAGACCCAGTACCTACGTAGGTGGGTGTAGAATCGGATAGTAGCATTGATTTTTTTATACGACTGCCCAAAAAAGAATTGTTTATTTATTTATTTATGTATATCGTACACACAGAGAAAATTAAAATTTAACATTGTACAAAGTGAAGTTGTAAGAACAAAGGTTGTTATGTTTTTATGGTTCATATGTTTGTGAGTTTCTTTATTCCACCTAACATAACACATAACTTAACGCCTCAACAGATTTAGATGTATGGGGTATCGTTAGAATCCTTACATTGTCCTGTGTAACATTACTATGTATCTAAATAAAATCACACACGACAGGCGTGCTTTTTATTATTAACTAGCTGTACCCGCGTCTCCGTCCGCGTGGTTGTCGTAAATTAACACCTTGTCGTGTATGAACACAAATTCATAATTAACAAATTCTCAACGTGATTCTTTAAATTTGCATAACTTTTTTATTTATGAACCGATTCACATGAAACAAACACTAAATGTTAAGTGAAGCTTATCACAATATATTAGTGAAAACCACATCTAAACTCACAGACAAACCGACAAAAATTCTAACAATCATTGTTTTGGGTGCTATTTGCGTTGATAAAGGTCCCAATAATATTTTTTATCATATATCTTCCATGTACAGATAGCGATCCGTTACATTTTATTATATGTATTGATGATTAATTGCGTCTTGTTTGTCAGAAAATTGTCAATGGCAGCCTGGAGTTTGGAATTACACCCCACTGAACGTGAGGTCCTAGGATTAAACTGTGGAATTGGGTTTTTCGTCTTCGATATTCTTTCTTAGTTAATCTAAGACATCACAGACTTACGGTGAAGGACACCTGGACTTGAAGGTGAAGGAAGAAATTGCCAACCCGCAGTGAGCTAGCGTGGTTATCAACGCTCTTGCCTTCACTGTATAAGAAACCCTTGTGGAGCAGTTATGGGCTGATTGTGTAAATTAATTTTAAACAAAAAATAAAAACCGCCTTCAAAAATCCACTACACTAAAAAGTTCAAAATAATATCAAAATTTGCTTATAATAAAATAATTTTAAAATAACAATATATAATAATAATCTGTTAATTTTGGAGTCGGTGCCTGTACTGGGAGAGGGTTATTGTTTTCCTCTTGTTAGTCACTTATGTTCGTTGTGCTGTGGTTATGTTACCGGCCTTTGTATTTGGTTGAAAACCCCACATACATCAGGCACCGACTCCAAAATTAACAAAATCGGTTCATAAACGACGAAGTTATCCCCGAACAAACATAAAAAAAAAACGGTCAAATTGAGAAACCTCCTCCTTTTTTGGAAGTCGGTTAATAAAATTTGTCATGTCACAAATTTTGTGGAAAAAGAATACGGTCATGTGCAGGATTGGAACCTGCGTCTCCCGAATAAATACTCCAGGCACTCTGACCGATAAGCCATCTCAACCTCTGCTCACTATCGCGAATGCTTCCACATTTTAATACTTTGTTTGGTGACGTCAGTTCGCTAAGCATGCGGTAATGCTTTTCAAAGATTTATTTGTTTGTCCTGTCCAGTATGTGGTCAAGATATGGAGACGCGGGAGAAATTAGAAGACCATCTCGCAGAGCATTCGTCCACACTGCACCAGTGTGACGAGTGTCTCCTGATCTTCAAAAATAAGAAGACCCTCGTGGCCCACAGTCTGTCGCACCACATCAAGCCGACCAGCTGATCTGAGGTTATCGAGATTAATGTGAAGTTGAAATTAAAAAGAACATAATAATTCTGTTTTTTTTTATACCCTTAGTAGTATTCAGGAATCCTAGCTCCCTTCGTCTTCAGAAAAAGATGTCAAATCTCTTGTCAATTTTAATTTAGGTTGTCTACTAGACATGGGCGTTTTTGGTATTTTCTGTAAACGGTTACATATCCGATATGAAGATTTCATATCGATATGAAATGAGTTTGAGTTTTTAAATATCTACAGCAAACGCTGAGCGATATTCGCTTCGTCTCGTTTTCACACCCGGTAACGTCATCAGTTGGACAGAGAGACGGCGAATATCTAACCACGGGATAGATATGAATATGAGAAGTTGAGTAAGCTACGTAAACGGATATGGATAGTTGGTTTTCATTTAGTTCGACATGATTTGATAGATATTGTAAAAACGGTTTTCTGTGTGTGGCATATCGATACGATATGATATATGTGTATATCCGTTTTTAGTTACGATATGATATATCGACCCATGTCTATTGTCTACATCAGAATCAACACAGTTAAAAGTGGATCAACGGATCAACTACGAACTGAAGCCAAAAAATACGACCTTGAAAATTAAATTTATTTTGAATTTATCTATTGAGAAAACGTTTTTTTTTTTAAATTCAATTTCGTGTTACTATGACAATCGCATTCGAAACAGAAATAAAAAACTACTTACGTGAATTTGCAAATTTGTTTAAAAAAAATGCCACAGAATAATTATTAACTATAGCTTTTAAAATTGTAATCTAACTTCATGAAGAAACTGTCTCGTTGTTCTAGTGGCGCTAAGCGCGACTGTTGTGTATAAGGTCTCGGGTTCGATCCCCAGTCGAGCAGTGTTTAGAAAATCCTCGGTAGCAGTTCCGAGTTTGGAATTGTGCCCGGTTGATAATAGGCTCACCAGTCACCACCTAATAACAGCATTGGTGAAATGTGGGTGTAAAACTGTCTATACCTCTGCCTACTCCCTCGAGGAATAAAGTGTGATGATAAGTATCTTCAGGATTAAATTGAAGAAAATAAAACCCAATATTTTTATATTTTTTTTAATAATTATCCTTAATTTATTCATTCTCCTGGCTGCGGAGGCGGGCGGCAGAGTTGGTGACCCTGATGCTTAGTTGCTGGGCACGCTCCACAATGCTCTTGCGCTTCTTTGAAGACACACCGTGCGCGATCTCCGCGCAGTACTTCCTGTTCTGCATCATGAGGATCTCTAACTCACGGACATTGTGTACCAGCACCTGAGAAAAAGATAATAAAATATATCTTGGTCAAAATTACAATAAACTTTTGTATTGTAGAATAAAAGATCTAAATGAATATAGATGTTTCCAAGCATTAAACAAAAATTGTTGTATTTAATCTGTGCATATCTGCAGCTAGGCTTCTAAAATCCCACAAGACCGCAAAAGGTTTGGGACCAACTGTTCTCGGCCCTTGAACGAGCGAGAGATGTTTACGCAATCTAAAGGAGTTACTGGGGCAGTCCACTGTTACTGCACTCTACAGGTCGCGCACGCGCCTCTTCCGACATGAACTGTTTTAATAATGGAAATATTTGTTTATTAATGTTGTGATTCAGATGCGAGAAATTTAATTAAGGAGAATCCGCCTCCATTACACTACACAGACACTATTACTTCTCCAGATCTCTAATACTTTTCATTGTGATGTCTTACAATTTTGTCTTTTAGTTGCAAATACAAAATTATTTTTTCCGAATCATCATCCCTCTGCCCTTATCATAATTTATTTGGGGTTGGTGCAGTATGTATATGGCTTGCTGCTAAAGTTTTGGCTATGTTTTATGACCGGCCGTCTGCCTGACGTCAACCCTCATTCGGAACGCTGTTGTTGGTGGTAACCGCCCCCGATACGATCTCCTTCTATCTAGCTATGTCACACCAAATGTTAACCATGCGCCAGGTTCTGATGTTATCCTACTATCACACTCCACTAACAGGGCTTACTTTTCCGTACATACATTTACTACATAATAAAAAATGTATCTACCACTATGACCAAGTAGCCACATGCAAGCTACACGGAATAGGATTTGGTAGAATTGCTCTAGCAAGGTAACAAATTGTAATTATCATATAGAATGTATAACACAGAGTGCCCTTGCAACATATTGTATTTTTTTAATAAAGACCATAAAGTGACGAGTTTTTGTTTTCAGGTAATCAGGCACCATAGTTAACTGTACTATCGCTTATCAACAGATAAAGTAGTAATTAAAAACAAAACCCACAGAGAATATACAAAAAGAAATAATTAAGAGTGACATCTCAATTTGCTCTTGTTTATGCATGATTATTTTTTTATTGTCTATTGGTGAGCGTTACAGTAGCGGTTTTTTATTTTATTTATAACATGCTAAAATATTTAATGCTAGATAAATATTGATACTTGCTAGGAAAAATAAAGGAACCGGCACATACCTTGCGGAAGCCATTGGGTAGCATGTGACGGGTCTTCTTGTTTGAACCGTAACCAATGTTGGGCATCAAGTACTGTCCCTTGAAACGCCTGCGCACCCTGTTGTCAATACCTGTAAGGAAGTAAAGATTAAGATTTATTTTAATTTAGATTAGTAAATTTTTGCAAATATACATGTTTAAAAAATAAGTTTGTTGAGAAATTTTTCTTTTACAAAAACAAAAGACAGCAAACAGTCAAGTATTTCATTTAAAGGGTTTATTTTTGTTCAAAAAATTTTTAGTCTAATTTGAATTTATGGTTTTTCTTTTCATTCACAAAGGCATACTAAAAAGCAGTTATGGAGGTTGAGATGGAAATATATGAGTCAAAACTGTCCATGTTTTCAACATTCTGTAATACTAAAAGAAGCACTAATTATTTATTTTTGTTTAGTATTAATGAGATATAGAAATAAATATGTATCTACCACTATGACCAAGTAACCACATGCAAGCTACACGGAATAGGATTTGGTAGAATTGCTCTAGCAAGGTAACAAATTGTAATTATCATATAGAATGTATAACACAGAGTGCCCTTGCAGAAAATTGTCAATAATTCAAGTAAAAATTAAAACTAAAATAATATTTTTTGGATTATCAGCTGTTTTCATGCAGTAAATATATCAAAAATAACGAAAGCAGCATGGTCATTGTGAAAGTAAATAAAGGTTCTAACAGCACTTACGAATTCCACAATTCTATTACCAATAAGGTTATAATGGTAAAGTAAAAATAATGAAGACAATGTTGACATAGACCTTAGGCTGATTTAGGAACTTTTTTTATACATATTTCATAGACTCTGAACTCTTGGCTCTTTAAAATTAAGGTTTTCCGTAAATTCTTTCACTACGGAGTTTGTACAATTACGATTTTATATAAACTCCTCGATATGGTCATACCATAACCTTACCTTTAAGAAAATCCAATTTTATTCTAAATTCTAATCATTTTAACACTGGCCTACGATGAAATCTGACTTAATTTTACCAAATATTCAAAATAATCATCAAATTATTAGTCAAAATAGGGTTATCATAATCGACAATGCCGACATGAACATGCGTGCTTACCTCTGGGTTTACGCCAGTTTCGCTTAAGTTTGTCATAGCGATCCGATTGATGGCGGATAAATCTTTTTGTCCTCTTTTTGACGATTGTCGGCCTGTATACAGGGCGGATTGCCATTTTGTATGTTTCCTATTGAAACGCGGCTGTGAACCACGCGGTGACACGGCCGCACGAAAAGGAAGAAGGAATAGACAAGTAAAGACATTCCTAGAGTTGCGATATGTTTTCGTTGGTGAATCAGTGGCGCTGTGATGAAAAAGTCGAATTAGGCTATTAAGTTATAGTCTATGTTTTCTAAAATATTTTGTCGGTAATTTTATTTTCTATAATATATCATATTGAGTAGTCGTACGTAAGTGTAAAGTTGGTATAGAAGACTAGAAGTAAAAAAGCACATCTTAATATGTTGAGTGCTATAATGAGTATAGCACTACGATAAGCAGAGTTCCATCTATATATGCTTATTGATATCGCATACGTGGGCTTGAATTTATATTTTTGTTAATATTTTCTTGAAGCATGCATGCGTATACATACAACACGGCTGTTTCAAATTGAGTTAGGCAGTGGCTTTAGACTTTTAAGTGCTTGATTTTGAGACACCTCTGTCGCTTCATTTATGTACTGTAGTTAATATTGCTCAGTCAGTATGTGGTTAGTGCCCTCTATGAGCATTACTATACCTTGCGGCTCAGCAACGTACAGAATTATACGTTGTAACAATAAAAATCTATTGTCTCTGCTAATGAGCGAGGCAACAGCTTAAGAGTTTTTGGGGTTCGGAGGGCACATTCAAGCGTTGGTCCCAGCTGTCGTAAATTTATAGCAAGCTCTAGACCAAGTCAAAGATTCACGGGTGTCTTGAATAACTTAGACGTTTGGTTGCTCCGAGTAAATACCGTATTAAGAACAGCCGTACCCCTCTATATATTCCACGATCATATGCCCATAGATGTTTTTTAATAGATGCGTTCGTTAGTGGACGAGTTTTGAGATTTGTTTAGTGTCAGTTCATAGCAACGTGATATTGTTTTGCACTTGTGTGTACTCTGTGTGTTTTCTCTGTGCCCTGCTAAAACGTGGAAGAATGGGTGCAAATAAATACAACATCTATCTAGTTCCACAATATTGAGGATAGTCATACAATAGGCATGATGACTGATTTTCAAATTTCCTTCCATAATAAAGGTACACATCTACTATTTCCGAAAAACACATTATTTCAGCAATAAACACTATTTTAACGCATTTTAATCTATGTAATTTGAATTAAAGCTACGTTCGCTCATGGGTGTCATGGCGTCACTTATGATGGGTCGTGACGTCACTTCGATAATATATGACAAAAGTTCAAGCAAAATTAAGGTGGTAATTGACGTTCAATTGAGGCGTGACGTCATTCACTGTAATTGGCGTTTCAGTCAACATGATTGCAATGACGTCGCCATAAGACGTGTTAAAATATGGAAGAAGAATTCGCGGTGGTGAGCACAGGTCGAGATGGCTTAGTGGTCAGAGCGCCTGGAGTATTCATCCGGGAGGCGCAGGTTCGAATCCTGTTCGCGATCGTATTCTTTTTCCATTTAATATAATAACTTTAAAATTATAACTTTAGGTAAAATATATTTATTTTTCTCGTTGGTTTGGTTGCGAAGTGTGTCGTATGTATCTATTTTGTAAATATTTACATGCATAAACCCTTTGCCTGAGTTTGCGTTAGTGTGAGTTCAGCAACACGATATGGCTTAGCACTTGTATGTACCGTTGAACATAACGACGATTTTATATTGGTACGTTACAACGTTACGTGAGTTTTTCAAGTAGGTTTCTTTTGTATTATTTAAAAGGTATGGTATAGTGTTACATTACTCCAACATTTCTCAGTTAAACGGCAAAGCGTGTATAGCTAGCGGAATGTGCAGCCGCCACGAGCGTCGATAGAGGAGACGTGCAGTGGCAGGCAGTTTTCTAATGTTTTTTATTGTCCGTATCTTGTTGTGTAACCAATGCTCGTAAGTATATTTTAGGGTGTGTATATGTACAATAAATCAGAATTAGATTTGACCTTTCTTTTTTGAGTGTAGTTTTTCAATATAAAGTTAAACTTGAGGTTTACGAATGATACTCGTTGGTATAGTGTATGGGTAACACAGTAATTATGTAAGATAATGGATTAGATTTTTCAAATTCTTACGTATATGTTCCAATTCCAATTTTAGATAACTATGGCTCCATCGGGTAAACGGTGATTCTGCCAATGTCAAGGTTGGATAAAACACGTTAAAATCATTAACAAAATTTGAATAGTGGAAAAGCCAAGGTACCGTTCACGGTTATAAAAGTTAAGCAAGTGTTTAGTAATAAAAAAAAGAATAAACAATACAGATTAATAATTATCAGGACTTAGATTAGTGTACCAACAACAAGGTTCTTAAATATTATAAGTTACGTAATTAAATTAAAGGGTATCAATTGAAACCAGAAAAGTACGTTTTTAGGTAGGAAAGCAAGAATTTTAAATTCTGATTTTATTTACGGTAAGAAATTTGCATAGAATTATAATAAAAGGAGAACCAATAGGGGTTAGAAGTACGTAGACGTTCATATAAAGGTAAATAGAGAAACGTCAAATCGGACTTCTTAGATTGTTGCGAGTTTAGGCTTATTATTTCATAATGACAAGTATTAGTGCTATTGAATAAAAACGCTTTGTGCTATTAGAAATAAGTGAATTGTAACGCTAGTAGCGCTTTTGAGAAGCCTATTATGACAATTTATAAAAAAGCGGCTATTTATAATAGCTTTCTGGTATAACGCCCATGACTACAGAAAGTTGTGTGTGCTGTAGTCCAGTACAGGTACCTACATATATAATGCATAATTAATATAACGCACGAAATTATAGTTACTTAAAAGTTCTAGAAATTCGACAATGTTTACAAGTAATATCTTAGGTTTTCGCGATCACTACACATTATCATAATACAAGAGTCCTCCTGCGAACACAAACCCTGCAAAGTGTTCAAAATGTCAGGAAAAACAAAAACCAATAATACACGCGATTAATCCGGTTAAAAGTTGTTATATCATAATGTTTACAAGTTTTACGAGAAACGATATTAACAGTAAAGTAAAAGATAAACGTGCAATATTTTGGTTGTATCTATAATAGACTAGGATTTTTAATCTGTCCTAACCTATTCATAATTATTTTTTGACAGCTACCTGCACGCCGAGAACAAACCAATTTCTCTATGCCACAGACGCCAAATGTCGCCATCGATCAATGACATTTTGTGTAGTTGAATTTATTGATATAAAGCGTTAATGTAAATAATAAACAATATCATAATAAAAGTCGGCTTCCAGTCGATATGTATGCCAAGGGCAAAGGCTCTACGGTGCCTTCGGACGCTCAGGCTCGCGAGAAATTGGCGCTCTATGTGTACGAATACTTGCTTCATGTCGGTGCGACCAAAGCGGCGCAAACATTTCTGTCTGAAATACGATGGGAGAAGAATATAACACTGGGCGAGCCGCCCGGGTTCCTCCACTCGTGGTGGTGCGTGTTCTGGGACCTGTACTGTGCCGCGCCGGAGCGACGGGACACTTGTGAGCACTCTTCAGAAGCAAAGGCTTTCCACGACTATGGTTTTGTCAATTCTGGCTATGGAGTCAACGGTATCGGACACAACGCGGGCCCGGCCCCACCTAACGATGGTACGTGTACCAAATACGCGCACATTCGCGCAGTTAACCGTAAAATATGTGTTTTACTTTGCGTTTTTAGGCCAACATTTTTCTTATCTTTTGAGTAAATAGTACTCCGGTTTCCTGCTTCAAAAGTCTTTATTTAAGTGAATGTAGCATTCTAATCATTATTTGCAACGTTTTCTTATGTTTTGATGGAATATTTAGGGTATTAAGTTGTAGCATGTTGTCTAACCCAAAAAAAAAATGTAGAAAGTATGCCTGTCCTTTTCTGATTCTCCATAATAACGAATAGGAGTAACTGAGGACACAGCTATTACAGTTTAGTGAGTTTGTAACCTATTACAATTGTACTAAAGACCTGATAAGGTGATGAACAGACATTTTGTAAATTTTAACAAGTCCATGGTTACTGTGAATCATATTTTGTTATGCCTCACAATATTTAAGCCCTGCCCGACCTACTTGTAATGGTAATCATGATTATCAAATGATAAAAAAACAAACTTCATATAATTAATAACTCTGCCTATACCTCTCAACTATTACTACTTATGTAAATGGAGAAAGTTAACTTTCTAAAATGACAATTATCTTCAAAACCATAGAGTTTCAATTTAAACTGTAGCTATGTAATAAAACTTCAATTCATGATTATTTCTTATTATGCTTGCATATAATTACACCTGTTTTCAACTGGGGTAGGCAGAGACTATCAATTTCCACTTGCTACAATACTGACACACCTTCCCTTCATCTATGTTCATTAACCTCTTCATGCATGCTTGACAATGGTCCTGACGTGCCCTTTATGACTTAATAGTATGTTGCAATAGTATACCGAGCATAAAAAAAATAAAATAAAAAAAATGTTAGGTTTTCTAAATTTCTGCTAATATATGGTTAGAAATAAGGATGTTCTATAGAAACCTAGTAACTGTGTTTAATCAACGCTGGCAACACTCTGAACTTGTCACAGCATCTGAGCTCAATTGTTTTTTTTTTAAATGGTGTGTTGACATAAAAACCTCCATCATAGAGATGCAATTTTTTTTTGCCGATATGGTATATTTCAAAAAGATCTAAAAAATTTTTTTTTTAAATGCTGAAACTATGTTTTTTTTTTTTTACTTTTATGTATAGAAATGAAAAGTACTATATAATAGTAGTGTCGACAACCATACCACCTATTTACTATAGACCGTAAAATTCCTTTGTAAAAATAAATAAATTAAATATACCTCCTTCGTCTTTAAAAAATAAATTAATGAATACAAGGAATTCATGTTTATAAGATAGAGATATACGTAGCAAAATATATTAAAAAAAAATGACATTGTCATAGTTATTGCTGGAAGGAACTGCCTCTTTCTTTTAGTGCCTGTTGCTTTGCAGGTCTTGAGTTCAATTCCCGGGTTGGGCAAAGTTTTATTGGGTTTATCTGATAAGGAACTCTCATTAGCAGCCCGGAGTTTGGAATTGTGCCCGTTAGATGGCAAAAGGTTCACCACCTATTACATGGTCCTTAATAATAGCATTGGTGAAATGTGGGTGTACAATTTTGGACACCTCTGTCTACCCCTTCAGGGAATATAGGCGTTATGTTATGTTATGTCATGCTTGTTGTATTTTATCAACGATTCCAGGATGAAATACATAGACAGTTGAAAGGCTATTTGGTTCTAGTGTAAATTCTGTGCTTTAAAAAATAAACCTTAAAATAACAGCCTTAAGCTATTGCCTCGCTCATTAGCAGACACAATAGATTTTTATTGTTACAGCGTATAATTCTGTACATGGCTGAGCCGAAAGGTTAAGGGATATTTTCATATTGCACAAAACTCCCACTTTAGCCTTTTTAACGTCACTATAAAATTAAAGATCAAAACCGTTTGGTACCCATTAACATAGAATGTATTATATAAAATCATTCAGTGGATACAACATATGAAAAAATAAAACAAAAAAAATAAGTTTGATGTGATGCAATAAAATTAAATTATTAATTCATTAAATAAGATTTGTAAGACTTTGAAAAATCTTTCAAAATCTTACGTGTCACTATGATCTAGAAGGCATTTCCTATCTGACTGTCCCTCAGAAGAAATGCTGACCAAACTCAAGGTCAAGGTCAACCTCCACAACCCAGTTATGTACTAGGTAACACAATATCTCGTGGTATGACTGGTCGTCACACTTTCAGGACTCTGACTACCCGTAATGACTGTCATAGATCTTGATATGACAACTGGGACTGACAGCTTAAAATACTGTCCGAGGCACGGAAGGTCTCTTTTAAAGTCCAGATATTATCATACAAGCCTATGTGACCGTAACCATGTAAGGTATTTGGAATGGTCTTTTGAAGAAAGAGCCAGTCACACAAAACTTAATATTCTTCTTTGGAGCGTGTTTTCATCGTTCTTCCGCCATTTCCAGGAATGGGTGGTGGTGGGATGCCTCCCGGGTTCTTCCCCAACTCTCCGTTACGACCGTCACCACCTGCTCCGCACCCCGGATCTCAGCCTTCACCTCACGGACCACAACCACAGCTAATGGGCACCGGACAACCGTTTATAGGAGGACCTTGGTATTCTGGAGGTGGACCGCGTGGAGCTGTCAGGATGGGCATGGGCAATGACTTTAATGGACCGCCAGGTATTTATTTGTAGTTCTATGATGTATTAGACATGAGGCATATACAAGGTGTTGATTTGTACTCGTACCATATTTAAGGAGGTGACTGTACTGCTGATACTGAACACGAATCAATAAAAATTAATACCAAAAATAATAATTTGTTATTGATATTTTTTTGTAAGCCAACATATTTGCGCTGTGTGCTACGCGCGACATAACCAAACACACGCGAAACTACAAAAAAAAATAGGCAATTAAATTTGCAGTTCTTTGTCAATGTTTATAACTATTATTTATTCAGGGTTAATTCTGTTTCGAAGTTAAAATTCTGCATAACTTATTATTATTATTATTATTCTTTATTGTACACACGATACACAATACAAATAATGAAAATGAAAAAGGATGTACAAAGGCGAGCTTAACCCATTAATGAGTTTTCTGACAGCAAACCTTCGAGTGATAGAGAGAAGAGAAGCAAATATGAGGACAGAGTTAAGTGTACAACACGAATAAAAGACTAGGAATAGTGCAGAATTATAAACCATACATAAATATCCTATTAAATATATACCTACATATATAACTGTAGAATTTTTTAAGTAATTTTACATGATTGACCATATTTTTTATCATTAGCTCTATAAATATGACACGAGGACAGCTTGTATATATAACATGTACTATAACGCCGAAATAATACTAAACTAAATTATTTTTCAAGATAAATCTTTACGCATGCTTAGCGAACTCGAAAGTTACAATATTAAATGGAAAAAGAATACGGTCGCGAACAGGATTCGCTAAGCATGCGTTAATGCTTTTCAAAGATTTATCTTGAATTATTAAGGTAATTGCATTCTTTACGACATTGTATTAACTGCAAAGTAAGTCGTGTCGGTTCGGTCACTTGTATAGGGACTGAATTGATAGCAATGACGTCGCCATAAGACGTGTTAAAATATGGAAGAAGAATTCGCGGTGGTGAACAGAGGTCGAGATGGCTTAGTGGTCAGAGCGCCTAAATTATTTTTGTTTCAAAACTAATTCAATTGATTTCATGCAGTATCCAACAGATTATTAGGGCCCTGGAAAAGAAACAGTGGCTTCATACATTTTGGTTGAGTAGGTGTGAACATTTCTATGCATCAGATTTTTTCGCTTTTCGCGCCCTCGTAGTTCGTTCCATAGTAAGAGTACATTGACCCCCTTAAGTATGACGATTACTTCTGTAACACGCTGTTATTATACGATATTTACCTTGACGTTTCGATCAAGTTGCATTGATCGTCGTCACGAGAAGTCACCCATCTAGAGTATAAATAAATAAAACAGAAGTCCGCGTCTATCTGTCGTTTATCCGCTGACTCCTAAACCAAGCAACGGACTTTGATGCGGTTTTCACCATCGTGTAGATAATTTTTTACTGATTGTTTACGTATATAATAAAGACTAATTAAGTTTTTTGTAAGTAGAAAATAGAATATTTTGCAACCAAGTGGTTGAAAAATTAATTTACATGACTTACGTAGGCTAAACGTAACTACACTCTTTTTTTCTAATTGTTGCGGAGCCGGGGCGTGTCGTTAGTAAATTAATAAATTGATGAACAAAATCATTAATTCGGCAAACAATTTAACAGGTCAGGGAATGATGGGCAACTCTTTGGAGCGCGGCGGCGGCGGGGTGTTGGGCGGGCCGCGCATGACGCCGCCGCGGCCCGGCATGGGGCCCATGAGCCCGGGCGCCTACGCCGCTGGCATGCGCGGCCCTCCGCCACAGGGACCAGGTAACTTGACCTCCCACTAAGTGTTTACAACAGGTACCGCTGGGTCAATAAGTTCGGGCGCCTACGCCGCTGGCATGCGCGGCCCTCCGCCACAGGGACCAGGTAACTTGACCTCCCACTTAGTGTTTACAACAGGTACCGCGGGGTCAATGAGTCCGGGCGCCTTCCCCGCTGGCATGCGCGGCCCTCTGCCACAGGGACCAGGTAACTTGACCTCCCACTAAGTGTTTACAACAGGTACCGCTGGGTCAATAAGTTCGGGCGCCTACGCCGCTGGCATGCGCGGCCCTCCGGCACAGGGACCAGGTAACTTGACCTCCCACTTAGTGTCTACAACAGGTACCGCGGGGTCAATGAGTCCGGGTGCCTTCCCCGCTGGCATGCGCGGCCCTCCGCCACAGGGACCAGGTAACTTGACCTCCCACTTATTGTTTACAACAGGTAGCGCGAGGTTGATTAGTCAGGGAGTCTACGCCGCCGGCATGAGTGGCCACAAGCGCCAGGTAACTTGACCCACCACTTAGTGTTTACAACAGGTACCGTGGGATTAATGAACATTGCTATGAACTACATTTTTCAGGCCTCTGACTACCCGTAACTGCTGTCATAGATCTTAATTTGATAACCGGGACCGACGGCTTAGCGTGCTCTCTGAGGCACGGAGGGGTCAAAAAAAAAAACTTTTTTTTTTCTAAACAGTTACAGGAATTCAAGATTGAAATTAATAGAACACAAGATGAAATTAATTAAAAATAAATAAAAAGCACGACTGCCATATTTTTAAATTTTACTGGCCTATGTTACCCGACAAAATTGGTTCAGGCGTTTAGATGTTATTGTGGAATAAAGAAACTAGCAAACATACATACATACATAAACCCTAAAGACATAACACTCCTATTACTGGGCAGGCGTGTAAAAATAAAAATTATAATTTAAACAACACACCATAACATCACGCCTGTATGCCCCGAAGGGGTAGGCAGAGGTGTATACAGGTGTACACCCACATTTCACCAATGCTGTTATTAAGTCCTGGGTGTAATAGGTGGTGAGCCTATTGCCATCAACCGGGCACAATTCAATACTCCGGGCTGCTACTGAGAATACCCAACAATACTTTGCGATTCGATCCCGAGACCTCCTGCTCAGCAGTCGCGCTTGGAGCAACTAGCCCAACGAGGCAGTAAACATTATATTTATAAATCCCTTTGACAATGCTTTTTGGACTTAAACAATTATATATTTAGACCCAGACCGTCCATTTAACTATGTATCTAATCCAGGTATGCCACCAATGGGTATGGGTCCGCGGGGCGCATGGGCTGGCGGCAGTGGCGGGGGCGGGGGCGGAGGCGCCGCCCCGCTCAACTACAGCGGGGGCTCTCCCGGTGCATACGGCGCTCCGCCCGGCAGCAATGGCCCACCAGGTCCACCGACTCCGATCATGCCAAGCCCGCAAGACTCGTCCAATTCGGGTGAGTTCCACGAATGGGCCAAGGTGGCGGGGTAATGGTTATATTGATACCCAGTTTTTTATGTAGGTAGGTAGGTTGTGGGTAGATTAAAAATAAAATTGTTAGGTAAGATTTGTGCACAGAAATCTCTAAATAATAATTCAATAGAACTCGGCCTCGTGTTGCTGTCGCAGCTATTCTAACACAGAGTAAAGCATATTGCATATTGCGTATTCACTCGCACACACTACTCGTTTACTGTCGCACGTGTCTTGGGCACTTCTTTTGGCTATTATATCGATTTGTGTGGGTGGGTTTTGTATTGGGCTCAAATACGTGTTAAGTATGTAAATCAATTCTTAAACTGTGAAAATAATGAATTATTAGAACATTAAAATGAGTTATCGATTTATGAGACAAAATAAAAAAAGACATGGATTATTTTAAAAAAGATATGAAAAAAAAAAACGGTTAACATATTTTATAATTGAAATTAAAAAAAAAAAAAAAAACTTGGTATCTGCATAATGCTTAATGTTTAACCGTAAAAGCGAAAATTTGTTGATTTTTCTTTTTTTTTTCATTCTTAATTCAAATTTGAAATTATCAGTTCATTTTCGCCGTTAATCCCAGCTGCCGCCTATAACATTATTTTTCAGTAAAATTCGAAGAAACCTCACGCACATCCTAATAGAGTATTTTATCATTTTTTTAACAAAAACTTAAAAGTTTGCAGGGTTAAGTTTTAACGTCACTTAAACCAGGTATTTGTCTGTCGCACTGTAAATGTAAATGTCAGAAGATGAGACTACATTAAATAACTGTTTTTTTTTTAATATACAGGGTGAAATCTAATGATGTCGTCAAATTTTAAAGGTGGATTCTACTAATGAAACTAAACAACTTTCATTAAGACACATGGATTGTCAGACGAAAAAAAAATTGATTTACCATACAAAAATCTTAATTACGTTTCTTATAATTTTTGTACGGGAAGTGTGTTTTTTTCGTCTACTCATATTTGTTAGAAATCCTCTGTCGTTCTTAAATTTTATTTGATTTCATTCTGTATATATTTAATAAATGTTAACATAAAATATCCTGTGAATTTGCGAGTCAAAATAGTTGAAACATTTATTTTTGGAATTTTAATTTTTCGAAACCAAAAAAAAAACAACATTAACCAATAAGATCAATGAGAATAGAAAAAAAAGATACTTTTTAGGGTAGTTCAATCATCCTGTTTTTCCATTGAAAACGCTTCGAGTTCAACTGACATCGTAAGGTAAAATTTGCGTTTTTTAATGCATTTTTAAATAGTTAATGTAAACTCATCTTCATACTTCGATGCAATCTTTGCAAACTGACGAAAAGATGCATCTCATATCATTAAACCACTTTTTTTTTTAATGTAGTTCTTCCCGTTTCTTCTGTTTCGCTTGCTTCATTCTCGCATAATCTTGGTTTATCACGCTTGTATCACTTCTGTATAACGCTTTTCATGTATTTTTTTGTATACCAACCTTTTTAGTGCTTCTGTTGTGACTGTATAGATTCTTCTTTAGTTTAAGTCTGTGCTCAATTAGAAAAAAATAATAAAATATTACGTAATATTCTATTTGAGAAAAAGTAGAAACTGTTGTTGGAAGCGATTTGATATTATTATTATTATAAAAATATGCTACAAAAACAAAATAAAACAGTATTTTCTAGCTTCTAATTTCAGTTCGAATTAATAATGAAATGTGAACTTTAGTGATATACCTTCTCATAGACAAAATTGTTTACTTAGATTATAATTTTTATTTTTCCATAATAAAAATGTTAACAAATAAATACTGCATTTTTATTATTTTCGCTTGCCATTTTTATTTAAATATAAACACCCAAGAGAAAAAAAAACTAAAAAAATAATTTTGTCTATGACATGTCAATTCCGAATACAAAAAATTCCGATACCAAAAACAAAAATAATGGGTATCCTAAAAAAGTCACGCATAATGTATGCGCGGCAGGGGGAGACAACATGTACACACTGATGAAGCCGGTCGGCGCCGGACCTCTGGGGGCGGAGTTTCCTCTCGCCGGAGAGCATGGGCCGGCGCCGCAGCACCTGCCACAGCCGCCCGCCGCAGAAGGTGGGCCTTTGGACTCAAAAGTGGACTGTTTTATGTCAAAATAAAATAGATCCTCGCTCGCCTGTGTCGATTTAATGACTCCTGTACACTTTGGACACAATTTTGCAAAATGGCATTTTATATAAAAATGCCTTGAAGCTTTAGTAAACTTTAGTATAAAATGATGATATAAATGACACAAACTTTAAAAATGTGTAAAAATGTGCGTTATAATGCACCAACATCAGCCGATGTGTACAGAAGCCATAAGGGCTCTGACACTAGCGTGAAAAGAAAAAAGAAAAATACCAAGAAATAACAAAAAAGTATTAAGAAATGAGTTTGGTTGCGGTGGGTGCGCGGCGCCGTTTCGTGTCGCTTCCGTCGTCGATGCGTTAGAAAATGATTTTGCTTTTTATGTTTTTTAATGCGCTTCTAAACTGCGTGTCAGAGCCCTGTTTTTTTTTTTACTGTATTGGTATTCCAAATTTTTAACTTTTATACCAGTTTAGTTTTAGTATCTTAAAGACTTTTCGGTTTTATGCACGTTATGTCAGGGCGAGTTAATGAAATGTCACAGAGATATCTTATAATATTTGTAGGTATTCTTCTTACATTCACTATGGTATTTGCCTCGAAGTGGGAAGGCCCATCTAAAAAATAAACTTTATTTTAAATAGAATTTATTTTCTTTATTTCGGCTTTGAATTCAATGATTTCATTTAAAGAGTGTACTCAGTAATACGCGTTTCAGACGTATTTTAGCTAACATGTCTTTATGGTATGATTTACAGAACGTCTAGACGTTTTTTTTTTTATATAATAAATATTAGCGTTAAGGGGTTTTGGTTAACAACAAAAAGTAAGTAAATAAAACTAAATGAGTTTCTTTTTTTCTTATTGCATTTGTAATTTGTTGGACGGTGATTTCATGACTTAAATTACTTCGTATTTTATTGAATAATTTTGAGTTTGCTGTGAAATACAAACCGATAGGGTGTAGTTATGAATGTTTTCGATTAACTTGCATTGACATTGAGTTATATAAAACAGGTAGTCTCAGATACTAAACACATTTAATACTATTATTTACGCGTTATTTTTTTTATGAGAATGAAGCAAGATAGAAACTATAATTTAATTTTGAAAATTGTTCCCTGACTTGGATCTAAAACAGAGTTTTATAAACCTGGCAAGCTTGGACGAAATAAATATTATATAATTAAGTATAAGCGATAATCTTATGGGTCAGATCTGATTTATTTAAGGCTGGCCACTAATGCACGGTTACCTAATTTCGAATTATTATTCCTAATTCGGAAACCCGAAAGCATGCACGCATTTCATGCTAATTGATTCTACATAGCGTATACCTAGTTTATTTATCGTTCGGAAACAATTACTGACGACCGTAAAAAAACTGAACTTGTTTCTTTTTCCGAATACGGAAACCGTTAATGTGAGGCCAGCTTAAATACATGAAAAGATCGGTTCCCAAGCTTTCAATCGTTATTTTTAAGCCGCTTGCAAGCAGACTGACATAATTTAAAACTTCTAAACGCTACAAAAGCTATAATCACCAAATAATAGATGTTTTTGAAAAATACTTAAGTTTATACTACACGGATGATTTTATGTTTTATATTATTGGTAAAATTGGGCGTTACTCTTATCAAATTTTAAAAATTGCGGCCATCAGTGCAAAGTTGCCTATCTATCAAACAGATACGCCATCTTGCGCTAACGACCTCAAATGACGTCTCAAATTAGGCCTTTAGATTGTCTAGAAAAGCAAAATTCAACACCAAATCCTAAGAATAATATGTCTGTCTAGATTAAAACGCTCTGCATGTTATCATTTATTAAGTAATTAGCGAACGTTTGCAACGCCCAACAGAAATATTCGTATAACTAAAATTCAAAATTCTTCCTTGTCACCAAACTTTATCTTAAACTTGACAGAGTAACTGTCAAATTCTCAAATGGTGCTCAATTTTAAATTGCCGTTAAATTTCGTACTGTTAATGACGGCCCAAAACTTAACGGGGACTTAACATTGAGTAGTTTCAGAGTATGGTTGTTATCTGACATACCACAAACGACACGTTGACGAAACGACACGGTAACTCGTACATTTTATTGTCCATTTGCACCGAGCCTGCGTCAAATGTATCGCTGTTGTCACCGTGTCTTTTACTGGAAAATCAACCTATTTGGTCTACACGAAGTAATGCCGGTGTAATTTTAATAATTTTGAGGAATCCTTGGAAATTTTAAAAACATTTCATATACGACGCTAGCTAAAGCAAGTGGATCGAGTTAACTATTGTTCATGGTTATAACTTTCGTCTATTTTTCTGGATTACTCGACTAGTTTTGAACTTGAACGGAGCACTTAATCATTAGCTGAGCTCGCGGTGATAGCGTGTCAAACTGGGCGTCAGTAATAAACCTTAAACAGTAATTAATATGACTGTCGAAAAATATTATACAGTTCAACATAAAAAGTACAGTGGCATTAAAAAAAAACAATCGAAACATTCGATAAAAATATCCATTGACTCAGTTTAGAGACTAATATTAGTTTCAGTGAGAACTACATCTTCATTAGATTGATACAAAGTTTATTTTTATCAAATGCTCCGATTATTTACCTTTGATGCGAACTGTACATAGAAAACCTATCTTAAGCATTTTCTTAAATATTTAGGAATACGTTATGTCTAGTCCTTTCCTGATGTGATGATCAAGGTAACCTCCAGGTCTATTGTCTCAGGGCTGGGCGGAGTCGATGGCATGAAGTCTTCGCCCGGCGGTGTGGGGGGCGGAGGGCCCGGCACGCCCAGGGAAGACTCAGGATCAGGCATGGGGGACTACAACTTAAGTAAGTATAAGGAAATTTAATTTTATGACGTCTCGATAGAATAGAATCACGTCTGTGTTGCCGAAGGGTCAGGTAGGGTTAGAACCTACCCTACTTTGAAATCAAAAAGAGAAGACAATACGTAGTCCTCAATTTTAGAATATAAAAATGAACGCACGTACGGCAATTTGGTACATTATGCTACGTCAACCGTGCGATGTCAGCATTCTTACTCTGGTGTCGAACAAGTAGTGAATGCGGGCGTCACAAGTTACAAAACCAGCGAGTGAATTGTTTTCCCTCTTTTTACAACGTGTGTAACTCAACGAAATACTTCGTATGTGTTAAATTATTGTCCCTTGGTCCTTTATTTTATCGTAATAAATCCTCTAAAATACAAAAGCTAGCAACCCTAGGGTGTACTTTTGTACATTAACACTTTACTGATGTCGTTATTTCATGCCATGGATACAGATTTAACAATATTTACGTCTGCCAAACTACAGAGTAGTTTGTAGGCAGTAAGTTCCCGTGGGTTTATTACTTATTACTAACTGGGATTCGATGAAAAAGTATTAAAGTGAACCACCTATTACATGCGACTTAGTAACGGCATTGATAAAATGTGAATGTATAACTGTGTATTGCACCTCTGCCTACCCCTTCCTGGAGTATAGGCATGATGATAAGTGTATGTTACTCAACTTTTTTGCACTCTCAAAGATTATATTTTACCCAATCTGTATTTGTCTAATGAATACGCAACTTATAGCATGAATTAAAATACGTGTTACTAAAGTTTGCACACTAGCCCTCAATTGTTTTTATAAACAATTACTAATTGTAGACCTAGCATTTTATGTTGATCGTGCCTCGAAAATTTGTACAGTTATAACAATCGACAATCATAAATAGTTTATTTCTGAAACCAGGTTTCGGGGGCCCAGGCGGCGACCAAAACGACCAAACGGAATCGGCAGCGATATTGAAAATAAAGGAAAGCATGCAGGAAGAGGCAAAGAGATTCGAAAAGGACCCAGAGCATCCGGATTATTTTATGCAGTGAACGGTTTTTATTGATATTTTACAGACGCAACGCCGACTTGCCGGAAATATTTTATTTTTTGTTATTTTTCTAGTGTATCTCAAAATTGGTACCGTTTTTTGGTATCGGAATTTTTTGGTACCGAATTTTGGTATCATTGTCGTGTGAATTTTTTGGTTTCGGAATTCGTGTGTTGGGTACCGGTATCGGGACATTTCGATATCATTTTTCTTTTGGTATCGGCATTTTGGATACCAAGTTTTTTGGGTATTGGATTTTCTCGATGTCAAGTTGGCATGGAATTCCGAAACCATTAATTTCCGAATCGCATGTTTTATACAAAATTTTAATATGCCAATAGTATTTTAGGAATAGTAAATTAAATTAATTCAAATTCGGTATTTGTTACTATTTATAGAAAAAAGTTTTATGATCTCGAAATTGGTAATTCTTGGTAAGTTGGCGCGCGTCTCTTTTTTATTTGCGTTCCAACGATCTGATGGTAAAAAAAACGTATTTTTATTAAATACCCTTTTCCTTCGGCGTTTTCCTTTGCACAATTATTTATTATTTTTAATTTAGCCTGGTGTAGTATATTCATTTTGATTTTATTTTCTTATCTTTTTGATAAGTTTCATTTCATGTACTGTTTAGAAAATGTATGTGCTGTCCATTCGATATATGTTATCCTTTAAATACGACATTCCCGGATGTTATTATCTAGGACAATTTGGAGAAATACCTAAAAAGACAATGTTGTTTCAAAAAGACGTCTTACACGAAATGAAACTGTCATTAAGATCCCCAATAAACACGGTAGTGGCGATTAAAAATAATACCTTAACACCAGTAAAAAATATCTCGGTGAGACTTACTGTCAAAAACTTAGGCCGGTATCAATATTACAATCGTAACGACTTCCCTGTCCGTGAAATAGACACCAGGTCATTCAGAAGCTCCGCCCCTTTCAAAATGGCGCCTACTTACAACAATTTATCATACAAAGATTGGCCTTAATGGCGATTTGTATAGAAAATGTAAACTTGTTGGTATCGAAACGCACGTTCACAGGATTGACGGATTTTCGAACTCTGTTATTTAATAAGAATCGATACAAAATGGCCATATTGTATAAAATTATACAGCAACATGTTGTATCTCGAATGAAATAGTAATAATGAAGAGGTCAGTGCCCTTTTTGTGTCGTAACAGCTGACGCTAATCGCAGAAATGTTCGTGTCTATGCATAGGATTAACACAACTGGACCATTGACGGTACGCTTGCGGCGAATCGTCTGATTATACAATGACATACGCATATGCAAGAAAAAAATTGATATTTGGATATTTTTTCTAAGGTTTTATTATTATTGATTTGTAATCAGCAATACCTTTATATTTACCTCTTTCAATTTAGAAACTGTTTGAAACCACAGTCTTTGTGTAATGATCATTAAGCATGTCAGATTGTGTGAAATTGTACTTCTGCATATTTTTATTCTGTGCCCCGTCACTACCGTGTCTTACTAGTGATGTACTATGTATTAACAATATTAAGTTATATATAGATTTGTTTATTTCGAATAAAATTATTATTGTGTATGTATTAGTAATATAAACGTCTTTATTTTTTAAACAAATTTTTGACTATGTACTTTATATGTAGAGTTGGCTTCTGTTGTATGTCAAAAATCAAATTTTGCGGGGTTACCAATCGGAAAATTGACCAATAGGGATATTTATTTTAATACTTCCATCGGTTGTTACAACCATGCTAGATTTTATAGTAAAAATCTCATTTGAATGACCCTTTATTGCAGATAGGCCTCGTAAAAAGTTGCAATAGAAGTCATATTTTTTATAATTTAATTAAACGACAAAACGCACCGATTTTTATTATCTGTATATGTGCGTTGATATGTATAAAAGTTGAGAGACGTTAACACAGAAATGGTCTAATGGTAAATGGATGATTTGAAAACAAAAACACGGGTATGATATTTGGTATCTGTTCTTAACTAAAATAGTCAATGAAAAAAGTAAAAGACATTTCGGGAAGATTATTTGTCTCTTGATAATTCGGAAAGGTTTACGATACAAAAAAATTTGCAAAAAGTTGTGTTAGACAATTTCTGTGATGAGAACATCATGTTTCTTCCACATTTTAATGAGAAATTTTAAATAAATTATTTAGCATTATTTTGATTTTAAGCTCTTCATGTTCCTAGATTTGTATTTTTTTTTAAAACTATAATTATTTATAAAATAGGACGCGTTTCATTAAAAGTTTATCAGGACAGTGCGTCAAGTGGTGATGCGATTGAGAGACGCCGGTGATGTGCGGTGATTTTAGTGACGTCATCTCGTGATTACTGACCAGAATTTGCGAATTTATTATAAGACAATTACCACGGAAATCTAATATATCAATAGAAATGACATCAGCAGGACGCGTGTTGTCAGTTTACAACATACTCTTTACGGGGTTGTGGTGTACTCAACATATGCTTGGCGACAAAGTTACACACCTGTTGATACATTTTAAAATCAAATTAATGTATAAAATTAAAAGATTGATTTTATTACTACCAAATAACTGTCCATATCTTTTAATACCGTCACAGTTTTATTTAAACTTGACATTGGCAAAATCATCAACTGGTATATAAACAAAAATGCTTAAGTTCTGTCACCTACCTTCCAGCACCGTCATCAGGTCCTCATCATCATGTCAAATCTAATAAGCACATATTCGAGGGACTTCATTAGCAGCCGTTCAAGGGTTCTGTTACACACCTAGGGATTTACTTCTGCAAATTTAAATAAAATGACAAATTTGTCCAATCCAAGCGCCACTCAATTGAGATTCCATTACAATTGTAATTGAATTGGTAGTCGGCAAAAACTTCAATTAAATCTACACCGAGAATTGTAATAACTCGTTCGTACCATCGTGGTGAAAGGATTTGATAGACGCTGCGTTACTGAGTGCTAAGTGTCCAGGGTACGCCGGGCGGTTGGGGGTTGTACCGCTATTGTGACATCGCTCGTGGAGGCTCCTATCTTGTCTTGCTCTTTGTGCCCTAACACGCGCACATTCGACATATACCATCGACAAAATGATAATTGAATGGTGGTTCAGTAAAAAGCCACTGGAAAGTCACTGGAATGTTACTGGTCTTATTTAACTAGAAAACACCAAATGCTTAAAATCATTCCGTCGACTTACGATCGATACTCAATAGGCATGATGACAGTATTAAAGAACAACGGATTCCAAAAAAAAAAAAACTAGTTTAATTAAAAAAATAAAGATTAATAACATTTTCAATAAAATAAAAGTATAAAATGCTGCAATCGGCCATGTTAACTGAAACCCCAAACAGCTAATGACGTCACGCCTAAGTAAATATCAATCACCGCCGTACGTGATGCTTGAACTTTTGTCAAATGTTTTTGCGTTAAAACTTAGTTTATTGCTGAAATAATGTGTTTTTCGGAAATAGTAGAGGTGTCCCTAAATTATAACATTATAAAACGAGATTACAAAATCTGTCATCATGCCTATTGTAGCATTGATAAATTACCAGCTGTATGGTACCATATATTTGTATTGCCCATTAGAATTGGATGATAATTGGTTTCTTAGATTTTAACAAACAAACATTCGACCGTGTTATGACCCTGTTGAAGTTGGAAATGGTTTGGCAAGATATTATGAACTTCAAAATCATGTATTAATATTTCAGTTTACGTTATTAAAAAAAGTACTGTTTTTTCCAATTTAAAGACAGTTTTATTAAATTTTTTGTATATCGGTTTTGTTCTATCAAATACCGGTACCAAATATCGGTGTCTGGCCACATTATCGGTATCACTGTCACCGGTACGTTTCCCAAACGTGTTATCGCGTCGGTTTTATTTTTATTTGTTCCGAAGTGCGACTGAATTTTCGCAATAGAAAAGTGGTATCGATAAATTCCTCTCACTACGGGACAAGCATTTATTCATGTTAAATTATATCCGTTTACAGATATTGTCGCGCGGTAACCACTGTATTTAGTATAGGGCTAGGGCCGCCCAAAATTATCGATATCGACAAATACCAGAACCGATAACGTTTATATTTTTTGAAACTATCGATAATTTTGTACGGCCCTAGTTTAATGTGGAGATTTTTATGCAGAAAAATTTTATACCGTGAGATAGTGATGTGTTTTAGTTTTTTTTTTCATTTTGGTATTTTTCATGTAGCATAGGTATTTTTTTTTTCATTTGGGGTGTGTGGAAATCTGTATAAATTAGATTTTACTAGAGATTTTTCGGAGAGGTAGTTTTTAAGTTAAATGGGGCGCCGCCCTGTCCATAGTTCTGCGCAAATTTGGGTTCTTTTAGTGACCTCAAAAAGTGACCCTAAAAAATCGATAACAATTGAATCTCGACTGAAAAATTCGGACGAAAGGAATAGTATTCGTTTTATTAAAAAAATGTGTAAATAAAATCAAATTTTTGGACGGCGATTTTTTTTTTAAATTTTCTTTTTTATATATTTTTTTGAAATTTTTATTTTCACTCACTAAACGGACCCAAAAATTGTATATTATGCAGCGTTGAATTAACTAGAAATTAAGAACTTAGTGTTAACACAAAATAGATTTCAACAATGCAAAAAAAAAATGATTTAAAAAAAATATAATGATTATAATTTTTTCTTGTTTAATAATATTAATTGATTAATACATTTAGCGTGAGGTTGTATCTTGTTTACAATTAAGGTATAATAATTATTATTATTTCCTTTAATTTGTGACTTAGATAAATAAATATTTTTTTCTTATCATATTGATGTCATGTTTATATACATACATAAATAGTTATTATATATTAAAGATATTGCTCGTTTTATTTCTAGATATATTACCTGTTACCTTGAAGGAATTAGTACTGGAGTAGTTTTAGCGGGCGTACCCCTCTCGCCACTGGCATATGATTCCCAATCAAACCTTTATACCTTTTACCTGTATGGTTACAATGATAGTACCTACACGATTAAAATCGTGTGTGACACAATTTGATATTTGTTTAGTTTTTTTTTGTGTTAATACTGCTATTGTAATGACGAGAGCTATTGTTGCTTCAGAGCAAGTTCTTTTGTGCTTGTGTGTTACCTCACCCCCCGCCAAAAGTGGCGAGCAAATTTGTTCGATATTTAGTCAGAAGCCGTCTCCCGTCTAGTCCTCTAAGCCTGTTACGGTCTACCGGTGTTCGTAGTTAATGAAGTGGACTGTATTCAATTGTAAGTGCTAGTTTATTGAGAGAAAGCTACTGAGGTATTGAAGGTGTTCGGTTGTGGTCCCGTTGAAGTCGGTGATGAAGTGGCCGATATGTTGCGCTGGATGGAACGCCGCGCCCCGCCGCCCGCCTCCATCCCCGCCTGCACCCAACGCCGGCGATGTCGGGATGATATTCTCAGCATACCAGTTAACATTATTACTCCATAACTGTCCCACTGCAGAACCCAGGCCTCTTCTCGTATAGAGAAGGAACGAGCATTGATCACCACGCTAGCTCACTCGAATCTAATGTTTTCAAACCATGAGATTCGAGTTTTCTCACGATCTTGTCCTTTATCGTATGTCTGTGATGTCTTAGATTTACTAAGAAAGTACAAATGACATGAAATAGTCACATTGGTACATGGTTCGAACCCAAAACTTGTTTTAAATGAGACATCACCAGAACTAATGGGCAACCACGACATGCCGTAATAAATAGAAGTAGTTAATATTGCTCCCTACCATATTACGGTCACAGCGGCTTATCCCCACGGAGATTAGCCAAGTACGCAGGAGATATTATAGTGCACAAGTGTATGCGCAAGCACAGGTGCTCTCCTACACTCTTCCTTCATTCATAGTTCAATGGGACCGCAATCCGACGCGACCAGAGAGAGCACGGAGGTGTCACCACCAACTTCCTGACTCCGGGCTGCTACTGAGAATTTCTTAACAGAAAATCCAATAACTTTGCCGGACCTGGGAATCGAACCCAGGACCTCAAGCTCAGCAGTCGTCAACTAGACAAATAACATAGCGGCAGGCAGAGGTGTACAAAGTTGTCCAATCACACCAATGCTGATATTAAGTCCCATGTAATAGGTGGTCAGCCTATTGCCATCGACCGGGCACAATTCCAAATTCAATAATACTGCCCAACCCATGAGTCGAATCCAGGACCTCATCCTCGGCAGTCGCCATTGCAACCACTAGACAAATAGATTTTTCTATTATTAAATTCTCGATAGCTTCCCGGAGTTTGGAATTGTGCCCGGTAGATGGCAATAGGCTCATCACCACACATGGGACTTAATAACAGCATTGGTGAAATGTGGGTGTACAACTGTGTACATATATGCCTATCCCTTCGGGGAATACATGCGTGATGCTATGTTATGTTACGTTTAATCTACTAAAGGCAACAAACAAGTGTATGACCTGCCTGATACAGTCCGTCGTTGTACATTCGTGCATAAAGAATAAATAAATATAGTTACCATAGCTTATGGACGCAACACCATGGGTATCACTCGCGAGGGTTATTGACGAAATTTCACAAAGGGCTTAAATTTAAAGAATATGGTATACATTACCCAAAAAAAATATTTTTCAATTTTTTGTGTACCTATAGATTAAATAACAGCTATTTAAAATTCAAATTTCAAAGGTCGTGCCAAAAGGCGCGATAATGACGATCGCCATTTTGTGACGTCATTACGCAACAGAACCATTGTAAACAAAGGAAATTATTTTGTAAATCATAACATTAGTGCGTAGTATACCAATACTTCGAAAATTGAACTGAAATACGAAGAAAGTTGTGTCATCTTGCTTCCCAAACAACAAATTCATCGATTTATTTTGTGTCATGTGTCACAGTGACTGCAAATTGACAATCAATCGTCTGAGTAGTGACGTCACGCAGTCATTGGTGTTTCGAGTCACGTGGCACATAGATTAAAAATTATGAATTTGTTTATCGAATTAAATGTATTTACGAGTTATTAATATTATTTTCAAATATACCAAAGAGTCAAATAAAATACGTTCTATCATTATAGCAAAATTTCATATTTTATTTCCATCAGTGTCAAATACCCTATTCCTCTTACAGGGTCCCCCCACTGCCGACACAATGCTTCCTCACGCAGCACTGCCGACCTTGCTCACCGTTACGAACACAATATTACAGAATAGAGTTATTTAGTTCCAATCTTCTGCAAGGTAGATCAATTTCTTCAGGAGGGAATCGTGGCTAAGTAACAGCCGCACAGACCGATCGATCAAGGTTAAGCTGCATTTGTCAAGGTCTGCTTGTGAATGGTTGATCATTATTTCTTATCAAGACCCCTCCGTGTCTCGGAGAGTACGTTAAACCGTTGGTCCCCGTTGTCTAATGAAGATCTATGACAGCTGATATGGGTAGTCAGATGCCAGAAAGTCTCAAAACCAGTCTTACCACGTGATTTCGTATCGTCTCGTCGTCGTATTAACTGGGTTGTGTAGGACAAATAGGCAGTCATCATCATCCATTATCCTCCTACCCTTATCCCAATTTATTTGGGGTCGGCGCAGCATGTATTCTTCTTCCATACATCTCTATTAGCTGTCATCTCGTCAGTCACTCCTTTTCTAGCCATATCATCCTTAACACAATCCATCCATCGCTTCCCCGGTCTTCGTCTACTCTTAAAGCCATCTACATTCATATCAAAACTTTAATCGTCATATGATCCTCATCCCTCAGCAGCCTGTTCATGTAAATTACTGGTTATTAAGCTGCCGGTTAGATTGGAAGCCGACCCCCACGTGGTTAGGAAAAGGCTAGGCGAATTGACTGATGTGAAACAATTATACATTTTGCATTCAAAAATCATTTTAGTGTTCGTTATTTTAGTCTCTTTTTTGATCCACTAAGACTGGCATCCAGATTCCCACTCCACTCGGAGTTTTGATGTTAGCATCTAACGGCTCTTGGGGTCTATTGGGATTAGGGTATGCAGAAATCAGAACGCTGCCTGCAGCTACGATTCTTATATACTCGTTTTGATTATTCCCCGTTTATACATCTAGTTGACAAGCGCGTCGGTTATGAGCACTGCGCAACAGACCTTTTGGAAAGACATTAAGGCATATACACTGATGTCTATCCATCTAAGCCTCTAAGGAATAGGCATGATGACAGTATTAAAGAATAAATGGTTTGAGAGAAAAATACACAGGATTCTAAAAAAATACCTAGTTTTAATAAAAACATTAAGATTAAAAAGATTTTCAATAAAATAAAAGTATAAAATACTGCAATCGGCCATGTTGACTGAAACGCCAATTACAACGAATGACGTCACGCCTCAATTGCATGTCAATCACTGCCGTGGTTTTGCATAAACTTTTGTCAAATGATAACGAAGCGTAAACGCATTATAAGCGGCGCCATGACACAAATTAGATAGATTAAAATGCAATAATATGCGTTATAATAGAGTTTATTGCTGAAATAATGTGTTTGTCGAAAATAGTAGATGTGTACCTATATTATACAAGGCGATTACAAAAACAATCATCATGCCTATTCCCGCCCAGCATTTCCACTTACACCAGCCTTGTAGATAGCTTTTTCTGTTAATTTTCATTCATCCTTTCAACATGACCAAAATTAATTTGGTAAATAATTCATTGGGATCTTTCTACGTCATTATTTCCCTATTTCTGGAATTTTTTTATTTTATTACGTAATAACTGAAATTCTGTAAACAGTGTGCGTGTTTGACTGTCGCGTGCTATCAGCCACTATTTTGTGCTTCGAGCCTGTCACTGGCAGGACGGTGTTATGCGGTAGTGAAGTTAAAAATACAGCGACGATGTTATTCAACTTTTTTTTTAACTTATATTTCCGTGGCCTGGTGAGTGAAGTATGATAGTAGGATAAAATCAGAACCTGGCGCATAGATAACATTTGGTATGACATATGCATCTAGATAGAAGGAGACCGTATTGGTGGCGGTTACCACCAACTTCATCACATCAGGCAGTCATGAAACAGCCAAAAATTTTGCAGCATTCCAGTACAAGTAGAGAGAATGGAAGAAGAATACATGCTGCGCCGACCCCAAATAGATTGGGATAAGGGCAGGGGGATGATATTTTCCATGATTAGGTAATCTGTTGGCTTTACCAGACATAATAGATTTTTATTGTTATGAAGTATAATTTTGTACTTCTCCAATTCGAAGAGTTAAAGAGAGAAAGACACACCATGCAATACTTATACCTAAACATACAAGCATGGTTTGACGGCACGGTTGGTGCTTTTCACCGCGCTTCGAGGATTCGATGCCCACACGGAACAAATAATTTTACGATCTAGCAACACGCTAACTCATTACGGGTTTGCGATTCCAGGCAAGCATCAAGTCCAGGTTTCCTCATGATGTTTTCCTTCACCGTATGTAATTAAGACTAAGTACATTGAAAAAGTCAAATGCCAGTTTTGGTTGTCCACAATCTGAGGTTCATGAAGCGGACCCGTAACCACTCGCCCACCACGACACGTAGGTAAAATTTATCTATTTGATAGAATGTATTATAATTTATAACTGTGGAGAGGATATTTAGATCCTATTTATATCAAGGTTATAAAGTTTTAAAAGCCGTAGGTATACATGGATAGGTAACACGGAAGGCATACATTTTAATATTTTATGGTCGGTACCATAATGACTCAATAATTTCTTGGTTAAATTTGCATATTACCGTCCATAATGGCAGATCATTGGCAAAGCTGGGGTTATGATAATATTTTTTATTATACACGGCTCTTCGTACCAAGTACGGCTTGTTAGGATGTACAGGATGTTATCAAAATTGAGAAATTAGTTATTAGAATTTACTCCGTGCCTGAGCACGAAGCCGTCAGTCCTGGTTGTCAAATTAAGATCTATTACAGTCGTTACGGGTAGTCAGAGGCCTGAAAATCTGACAACCAGTCATACGACGAGATATCGTGTTACCCAGTAACTGGGTTTTAGAGGTCAGATAAGCAGTCGCTCCATGTAAAATACTGGTATTAAGCTGCATCCAGTTTGACTGGAAGCCGACCCGAATGTAATTGGGAAAAGGCTAGGCGGACTCCAGTTAAGATCTACCGAAACTAAACTAAAATTAGAGAATTGCTCTCTCTTTCCAACAGTGACTATAAGAGCGAGATGTGATGAATGAAATCGAAATTTAGTTACGTCAAACTAGAGTAACAACATTTCCAGACATTTTTTGTCGACATACATAAAGGTAGCTGGCCAGTCTGGCCACTAAAATTAGAGTCTCCAAACTAAAATTGTATGGAAAATTTTGTTTGACATAACATAGCATCACGCCTGTATTCTTCGAAGGGGTAGGCAGAGCTGTGTATTGTTAAACACCCACATTTCACCGTAATGCCGTAAAGTCGCATGTAATTAATGGTGAGCCTATTGCTTCTTCTTCTTATCGTGTGGTTGATGAACAACCTAGTGTCAGAGTTTAAACCACCCGTAGGTCTCTGATATGGCTTTACACACCATCGAGTAAATCTCTCAGGTGTGCTGGTTTCCTCACGATGTTTTCCTTCACCGTTTTAAGCAAGTGATAATTAGTTTATAATACGCACATGACTTCGAAAAGACAGTGGTGCGGGTCCTGGATCCGAACTTCCTTTGACTTGTCAGTCCAACGGTCATACCACTAGGCTGATAGCTCAGCTCATTGCTATTAACTGGGCAAAATTATTTTCTAACAATAAAAAAAATCTAACAATAAAAACCCATAACACTTTGCAGACCCGTGACTCGAACTCAGGACTTCCCGCTCAGAGTCCTACTGTGATATCTTGAGTTAAGACTGCCTGTCAAACTTTTAAGCTTCTGGCTACCCTGGACTACCCGTAACGGTTCCAATTCCAATTCCAATTTTGGTTAATTATGGCTCCATCGGGTTAACGATGATTCTGGTCATAGATCTTCATTTGACAACCGGGCACTGACAGTTTAATGTGCTCTCAGCGGTAAAAAAAGTTATAGATTCATTTATTTATTTCATAAACAAAAAATACATTTGTGTTGAAATATGAGCATGCAGTTTACAATAAATCATTTAAAAAATATAATAAGAAACAAAATACTGCAGTAAATAAAAAAATGCATGATTGTATGAAATGCAAATGAAACATCCTATAGTTTCATATTTGACGACTATAGGTACCTCTGTCGCATATCATCATGGCGAATAATTCTGCAGAATTCGGTCAAAACAACGACAAATATAGTGCGGTTTGAACGTCGACAGTGAAAAAGTGCAAAATGACATTACTTTTAAAGATGGCGGGAAAATCGTGATTGACAGGAACGTACGCCATTTTTAAAAAGGAATCAGGTTCCACAGATTATTAAGGTTATAAAATTTATTCTAAGTATTTAATTATTTTTTGCTTATGTTAACTGCCTCGTTGATCCGGTGGTCCCAAGCGCGACTGCTGAGCATGCGGTCTCGGGTTTGATTCCCGAGTCGGGCAAAGTGTTATTGAGTTTTTCTGTTAGGAAATTGTTGGAAAGTTGGTGATGTGACACCCCCGTCCTTCGGAAAGCACATAAGGCCGTCGGTCCTGCCCCTGATCTCTCTCCGGTCGTGTCAGGTTGTCGTCCCATCGGACTATGTGAGTGATGGAAGAGGGAGTGCACCTGTGTTTGTGTACACACTTGTGCAATATAATATCTCCTGCGTACTTGGCTAATCTCCTCGGAGATAGGCCGCCGTGACCGAAATACGGTCGGGACAGTGGCGTGCCTAGGGTTTCAAAATAAGGCAAGCCCAATAAAGTTTTAACCGATTTCAAAAAAAGAAAGTTCAGTTTTCGACTGAGTATGTAGGTACCTACGTATGTATCATCGCAATTTTCTCATAAACTACTGGTTAGGTACAATAAATTAAAAGTGAATTCATCCGTCTTCTTCTTGGCCCCGGTTTGTCACTTTCCTGATGCTGCATATGCTTTTCTAAAACGACATCGTATTTTGAAATTAACGAGACCAGTTCTAAAAAAATGCCTTTATTTAATGAAGTTTTGGACTCATCATGTCCTCTTATAGGAAGTTCCTGTTGTGCTAAATGACAAACAATATCGACTAATCTTTGAAATACACTACGGTTGTTATCAACGCGCGTGTTATATTTTGAAATTTCCTCAGATAACTGGCGTGATATAGATGTCTCAATTCGTTGTTTACCAAAATTACCGAAAGAAACCATTGCACACAGGTGTTTATGGGAATTTGCGTGCCTTTTAATGGCGCCAGATATGTTATTTAAATCATTATAACCAGATATATTCGGAATCTTCATTCGAAAAAAATATGCAGCACCAGCAATACAATTTATTAGTGTGCGAACAGCCAACAATCCAACTAGTTTTATACACTGATCTATAAAATTTTCGTTTATGCGATTTACTAGTCTGAGAAATACACAGATTAAGCGTCGGTTTTAATGAAGAAATTAACAGTTTTTTCTGAGCAAAGTTTAAAGATTTTACCTTATCTTCGCCAATCAAAACTTGAACGCATTTTAAATCCTCACAAGGTACAATTACCTCCATTGTAAGTCACCAAAACAATTGTATCACTGAGAAAACCTAAGAAAACACACAAAAAACTTTAACAACAAAACTTTTTCCACTCAAGCAAATGAAACTGAAGTGAGTTGCACTCGGTACTTACGCAGAGTTGCAGTGCTGTCATTTAGGCAAAAAAAGTCGCCAGGTATATGAAAAATCTAGCTAGATGTCGCAATAGGGTATTTGACACTGATGGAAATAAAATATGAAACTTAGCTATAATGATAGAATGTATTTTATTTGACTCTTTGGTATTTTTGAAAATAATATTAATAACTCGTAAATACATTTAATTCGATAAACAAATTCATAATTTTTAATCTATGTGTCACGTGACTCGAAACTATTAATTATTTTAAAAAGTCGCTAGTTTATATTGTTGCTAAATCTTAAAAAATGTCTCCAAACTCGATAAAATCTCCAAGATCTCACAACGTCTCTAAAACGGCAACACTGCAGAGTTGGCAAGGTGTGCATACGCGTGCAACTTCATAGGCATGCCCGGCTTAAATCTTCCATACTGATCGATTTGTAGACGCACAAGGTATATACTAGTTATACGGCACATTGCCATAAGTGCGAAAGTGACAGAGATAGTATTTGAAAGCCCGGTAAAAGCCCGTACGTGTAAGCGAGATAGCTATATGTAGATTCTGCAAATGCGAAACTCTGCGCGCGAACAATCGCGATGTGTAGTAGTGTGGCATAGGTAGACACTTTGTGTTATTTTGATAAGAATTAAGCGCGCGAACTTTTAAATAGTTCGGGTTTGATATTGATTCTCTATCGAGCATTTTAGTAAGGCATGCCTTTTTGGCTTTTGGGCTTATATGAAGGTACCGCCACTGGGTCGGGAGGAGTATTATATATAATATAATGTACACCTTCACTCCTCCACAATAACAAAACAAAGTAGGAAGAAGACGGTTGTGAGCAGGATTTGAACCTGAACCTCCCGGATAAATACCGACCTCTGTTCACTACTCCGAATTCTTCTTCCAAATTTAAATACGTCTTATGGTGACGTCATCAGTTCCAATGCGGGTGACTGAGATATGACGTATTAAAATGTGCAAGAAGAATTCGGAGTAGTGAGCAGAGGTCAAGATGGCTGAGTTAACAGAACGCCTGGAGTATATATCCGGGAGGCGCAGGTTCAATAACGCACACGAACGCATTTTTACAGATAAATCTTTGAAAAGAACTTTAAAGTTACAAATCCATGTGGAAAAAGAATACGGTCGCGAGCAGGATTCGAACCTGCGCCCCCCGGATTACTCCAATACAATTTGTAACTTTAAAGAAAGCTAATTCTTTCTCCAAAATTTTAAAGTTTACAGTTCGCTACGAATGCGATAATCCTTTTGAAAGATTTACCAATCTGTCAGCACGGTTTTACGGAATCTTGTGTCGGGTGTAAGATTTTTTCTTTGTTCAGTTTTCAGATGGAGTAAGATCAGGTCAGGTCAGTGAAGATGGTGCATCCAGGCCACAAGTCACGGCACCACTCCGTCAGGTTTACTGGGGATGAAATGCCTAAGTATAAACCTATTGTCAGTGTAAGTATATATATTTCTACCTTATTTACTAAATAATTCATTATTATTTACTTAATAATAAAGACTATTATTTATTCTCATTAGTGACATGTATCTAAGTTATAATGACATAAATTGGATTTATTTAATTATTGTAAACATTATTATTATCGTTATTTAAATGACATTTATTTGTATTATTTCTCTTTGTCATAGTAATTAAGCGTCTCTTTGACATAGTACAGTATTTTTTTTTATCATTTTTCATAATTGTTTTAAATATTCAACACAATGTAAAAAAAATTATGAATAAAATAAATAAAATAAAAATAAAATAATTGGGGGCTTAGTTGCCCGCGTCCGTAGGAGTGCATCCTTAAAATGGAATCCCTACACGTGGCCCCTGGGTGGTGCAAAATAGGCAAAACAACTCTGGAGGGAGGCTTCGGCCGCGGCTGGTTACCACCCACCGGACAAAGCCATGCCGTGAAGCGACCTAGTCGTGTTTCGGTATATAGTCCGGTGCAACTGTTGTGGGAGCCGGATCTGGGCAGTTGTATCAACTCCTCAACTATCGTTCTCCCCAAATCTATCCAGTCTACTTAAAGAGTGAATAGATTTATTCTGGATCTACGTGCTCCTTCTTCGGCCACACCATCGCTTACCATCAGGCGAGTTGGTGGCCAAACGTAGATCCATTTTTGACAAAATAAAAAAAACCGCTATCAGCCTTTAACATTCCACTGCACACTCGATCCTCGGATTCCCCATCCAGGACTGCCAGCCACTTTTTGCAAATCGTCACTCCACCTAGCTTGAGAGAGACCTACACTATTATAATAATACTAGCTGTGCCTCGCGGTTTCACCCACCTATAATTACATTATAATTACTCCTTATTTAGTCAGCTACCTGCCAGTAAAATCTTATCAGAATCGGTCTAGCCGTTTCGGGGAATAGCCGGGCCGTGCCAACAAATGCATGAGCTTAAAAAAAAACTATTATTTTGACATTACAAACAGACATTTCAGTTTTCTTTTTATTTGACTACTCCCGACCGATCTCCACGGCAATTAGCCAAGTACGCAGGAGATATTATAGTGCACAAGTGTATGCGCAAACACAGCCGCACTGCCTCTTCCTTCACTCTCATAGGTCAAGTGGTCGCAAGTGCGGCTACTGAGTTTGAGGTTCTGGGTTCGATTCACGGGTCGAGCAGTGTTATTGGGGTTTTCTGTTAGGAAATTCCCAGTAGTAGTCTCGAGGTTGGATTACCTATTAGTACTTTCTTGGGACGTAATAACTGGAAAATTCAGTTTACCTCTTTACGGAAAAGCGTGATGCTTTGAATGGTTTAAATGATTTTAGAGAAAAATATATGTGCACAGGAAATTAAAAAAATTACCTAGTTTTAATATAAACATTAAGATTAATAAGATTTTCAATAAAATAAAAGTAGAAAATACTGTAATCGGCCATGTTGACTGAAGCGCCTAATTATTTATTTGATATTAAATAAATGGGTGTCTAATCTTTGAATGAATACAAATTTAATATGAATAATATATAATTATAGTTTTTAATACATGTTGAGGCCATGTAATGCCTATATTAATTTCTATTTTGTATTATGTCTATTATGTATGTCTATTATTTTTTCAATGTTTCTTTGAAAAATAGAAATTAATATAGGCATTACATGGCCTCAACATGTATTAAAAACTATAATTATATATAATTTATAAAGGATTGGGAATATTGGGATGTTGTTCGGCGATTTACAACTGAAAAGTGGTAACGCTGAGTTTAGTGGATCTGTAAATGATTGCTAGATAAATATCACCAGGCGTCTCCTTAAGACGTATACAAAGAGGATTGAAAATTCAATAGGTTTGAACACGACAGGGTAGCTCAGTTGGTAGAGTGATGACACGGAACGTCAAAGGTCGCGGGTTCAAGCCCCGTTCTTGTCTATTATTTTTTCAATGTTTCTTTGAAAAATAGAAATTAATATGAATAACCTGATGGTGTTCGAAGTTAAATACAAAAGTCACAGTAGGTAGGCCAAAGAAAATTGAGACAAAAAAACTAGAGATTTGACCCAATTTACATCGCCCAATGCCCCACATTCGAAAACCCAGCGATGTCATGACAAACTAATATTTAATGATACCCTTGCATGTCTACACGCGAATTAAAAACAAAACAAGCTTCCTACAATTTATTTGCAAAGAATTTTTCGTCATTTATTGTAACTTGAATATAATTCCTGACTGCAATGTGAGTGCATTGATCGCCAAAAACGTCCGCCATGCCAGTTCTAAACATGAAGTTCTGGTTAAAATTAAAACCCAAGTTAAAAGTGATAAAAGAATATATAGTGCTACAGGTAAATACATGTGCCAATTATGATAGATATCGTCCGGGATCAATCGTAGAACTAAGTGACAGTATTAACGTTTTCGTGAATCATATTGTGCGAAGAATCTAGAAGATTTTCGGTTAACAAGTGTGGCTTTTTGAATATTAATCGTCAGTTGGCTGCCGGTGTGCAAGGAGGTTGATCCCCACCGGTAGCTAAAACGACAATGTTAAAAGTCCTGGCTTGCACAGATATCCTGGAAACTCAAAACCTCTGAATCCTGAGAGACATCACGCATAATGTAGTGGAAAAAATCTACGTGTTTGGAATTATATCCTCGGTTCTTCGGTTTGACAGTGCAAATACACTATCTTCTTCTTATCGTGTGGTTGATGAACAACCTAGTGTCAGAGTTTAAACCACCCGTAGACCTCTGACATGGCTTTACACACCATCGAGAACATCTCTCAGGTGTGCTGGTTTCCTCAAGATGTTTTCCTTCACCGTTGTAAGCAAGTGATATAATAATTTCTAATACGCACATGACTTCGAAACGTCAGCTTGGGTGCGAAGTGTGAACCTGCGTCCTCTGACTACCCTAATACCAACCACACAGGAATTTATGTACATCCCAATTGAAACAGGCCTGGTCAAATGACGGGAACTGTCGATGAATGCAACGGATCATAATCTGCCGGGGCTGCGGCGAATGCAGCTACGTTCCCGGACCCTGGTAAATGTTACAACGTCCATGATGGATTTCCACACTTTCAAAAAGGAGGTTTATGTCCAGGAGTGGTCGGAAATGGGCTCGTAAATTATGATATCGACAATAACGATTTTTGGGGCGATTGATACACGACGACGTGACAAAAAGATAGCGTTTTCCCAACTGGATTGGGATCGACTTCTAGTCTAATCAGATGCAGCTTAATACCAGCATTTTATATGCGGAGACTGCTTTTTGTAAACCCACAACCCATAGCATCATCATAGTATCACGCCTGTATTCCCCGAAGGGGTAGGCAGAGGTGTACACAGTTGTACACCCACATTTCACCAATGGTGTTATAAGGTCCCATTTAATAGGTGGTGAACCTTTTTCCATCTAACGGGCACAATTCCAAACACCGGGCTGCTACTGAGAATTTCGTAACATAAAAACTCAATAACACTTTGCCCGACCCGGGAATCGAACTGGAGACCTCCAGCTGAGCAGTCGCACTTGAGACCACTACGCCAACGAGGCAGTTACCCACAACCCAGTTGCTGGGTAACATGATATCTCATGGCAAGACTGATGGTTGGGAATGCAGCCCGTAACGGCTGTCAAAAATTTCCGTTTGAAAACCGGGACCGACGGTTTAACTTGCACTCCGAGGTACGGTCTCAATATTAATCGATGGTCACTCATCTGCAAACCAATGGCGGCAAGCAGCTTAACCTCAATCGGTTATTGCATGAGTCACAGAGAGATGACACGTGAGCATTGATGAAACGTCTCGTCCATTTAAAAGTTGTTTCTATGACTACTGTGGTATTGGCGAATTTTGAAATACTTAAGTACCTAATAGTGAAGTGTACATAACCTCAAAACTTTGAAAATAATTTCTCCATTTCTCTAATAAAGGTACAATGCTGTGTTGTGACGTATCGTTAACGGTAAAGATGATTTCCTTTTTATTTTTTTATTTGACACTTGCGGTCCGTCCCGGCTTCGCACGGGTGAACATTTACACCTTGGGTTACATTATTGAAGTTTTAGTAAGGATTCCTAATATTTTCTAGTAATAAATATAGCCTATGTTACTCAGGGATAATGTAGCATTCTAATGATGGGAGATTTTTTGAAATCGAGCTAGTAGTTTTTGGGTTTATTCGTTACATACAAAAAATACAAATCTTTCTTTTTTTAATATTAGTTTAAATGTAGATGAATAGATAGCGGTTTAAATAAAATATGGATAAATAATTTCTAGAAACTGTTTTCTCTATTCAAAGTCAAAGTCAAAGTCAAAGCATTTATTTCAATTAGACCGTTTACAGGCACTTTTGAATTGTCAAAAAAATAAACTAGTTGCCACGTTCCAAAGTGTAGATTCCTGTGGAGAAGAACGGGCAAGAAACTCCACGGTTACTCTTTTTCATCAAACAATTACAATATTTTGGTTACAATGTATTTATAATATAGAAATTATATGTGAGAACAATGTAATATGAAGTCTTTAGAGTCTAGTTACAATAATTTAATATATCTATCTATCTATTTAATATAGGTACGCGATTGTATTGTACCCTTTTTTACGAAAGCTACGCGGACGGAGGAGTATGAAATTTGGCACTGTTAACGTTTATATGGAGAAGGATGGCAGAAAGCTAATAATTTTATTTATTATGCATTAGAAATACATTAAACTAATAATATTAAAAAAAAACATTACACATATAACTATGCGTTTGAGACACTTTGACAATACTGGTATTATTAAACACTCTTGTTTACAACTGACCAGCGCGCTGCGTGCACGGTTCTAAAAGTAATCAATTTTTTTTTTATGAATTGTTGTCCCCACACTAGGAATTTCTTTCTGTATCGTGGGTGCGTTTACAGACATATAATCTCACAAGCACACACACCCAGACCCGGAACAATATGTAGATCATACAAATATTTGTGCAGGAATCAAACCTGCATCACGCGACGCAGCAGCCGGTCTCTCGACCACTGCGCCAACCACGCCGTCATTTGACCATTTTAAACGTCAAATTTGACATAAGTTGTTTATAATTGTGTCTCCGAGGTTAATATACTTTTATTGATTCGGTGTTACTGCCGATGTGGTCTCCTAAAATATAGGCAAGAACGGGATTAAACCAGCGCCCTCTGTCAGGCCGTGACATCGTTCTGCTAACAGAGCTATTGCGTCACTTGTTCACATCTAATTAAATTCAAGTTCTTCTTCGTCTTAAGGAGACGTGTCTATTACATTTCCTGTCCGTAGACATATAATAATTAATATAGACATTACCTGGCCTTACAAAATCTGCCTAGCCTTTCCCAATAACATTGGCGTCGGCTGCCATATGCATATGAATGATAAGGGAGTAAACTATATCCTGACGACTGATAGAGAAAAATGGAAGAGAAAAATTTTTTACGCCGGCCTCAAATAACTTGGGACAAGAAGGCAGGAAGAAGAAGATTCGGTCGGCTTCCAGACAAACAGGATGCATCTTAATACCAGTATTTAACATGGAGCGATTGCCTATCTGACCTCCACAACCCAGTTACTGGATAACACGATATCTCGTGGTATGACTGGTTGTCAGACTTTCAGGCTTCTGACTACCCGTAACGGCTGTTATAGATCTTAATTTGACAACCGGGACCGACGGCCCAACGGGCTCTCCGAGGCACGGAGAGGTCTCGGTTTGAAATGATGGTCAGGCATCTACACGCCGACCGCGGCAAGCGTAGCTTTACCTCGATCGATCGATCTATGCGGCTGTTATTTAGCCACGAGCCATTTACATGGCATTAATAATTATACAAAATAATTATATATTATTATGTTTATTGTGAATTCAGTTAACAAGATCCATATTGTTAGTAACAAATTACAAACTATGTTAGTATAAAGTAAATTTAACTACAAGCCTTAATAAGTCAAGATAAATCTTTGAAAAGCATTAACGCATGCTTAGCCCTGCGCCTCCCGGATAAATACTTCAGGCGCTCTGACCACTAAGCACGTGTTAAGAATATGGATGAAGAATTCGCGATGGTGAGCAGAGGTCGAGATGGCTTAGTGGTCAGCGCACCTGGAGTATTCATCCGGGAGGCGCAAGTTCGAACCCTGTTCGCGACCGTATTCTTTTTCCATTTAATATTGTAACTTAAGCCTTAATAATTTCGTTAAATATCCGAGCAGTGGACAATTCTCCCTGTCGGCTAACGCCCCCACGATACCGTGGGAGCTGCAGCGCACCCGATGCAACAGAGATGCTGCCCTTTTCCGTATAATAGCACCGAAACTATCGCCACGAGCTACTGCAAACATCTCCGAGCAAGCTGCAAGCACCCTGAACGCATTACGCATAAATAAACTACATTTATTGTAAGCTTAATTTAATAAACCACAAAATTAAAATAATTGAATCAATTAATGCTTTTCAAAGATTTATCTTGAATTGTTAAGTTAATTGCATTCTTTACGACATTGTATTAACTGCAGAGTTAGTCGTGTCGGTTCGGTCACCTGTACAGGGACTGAATTGTTTGCAATGACGTCGCCATAAGACGTGTTAAAATATGGAAGAAGAATTCGCGGTGGTGAGCAGAGGTCGAGATGGCTTAGTGGTCAGAGCGCATGGAGTATTTATCCGGGAGGTGCAGTTTCGAACTCTGTTCGCGACCGTATTCTTTTTCCATTTTAATATAATAACTTAAGAGATTCAAGATAATAATTCAAGATTTCTTTCCGTACCCAAACACCCTCTAAACTTGCACCTGACATAATCCAACAGCCTTCCCCCCAGGACTCGACAGACGACAGCCACAACTATGCCAGCTCGCAGTCTTACCCTGGCCCGGACTCCGGAGCCCCAAGTCCTGATGCCTGCACCTTCCAACCGGCGGCGCAGAGGTACCGGCTTAATGAACAACGTAAGTGATGCTTATTGCCAGTACTTGTATGATTGTAGAAATACACAAACAAGATGAAATTAATATAAAAATTAAAAAGCACTTCGAAAAGAAAGTAATGCGAAGAAATTAAAACGACTTCAAAAAAAAAAAAAGATTAAAAAAAAATCTGTTGTCTTCAAAAAAAGGAAATAACTCAAAATCATCATCATCATTATACATACATAAATAAAATGGAAGTGTCTGTTTGTTTGTAATGTCAAAATAATAGTTTCTTTTTAAGCTCATTTATATCGTATCGTATTTGCACGATACCTATGCCTAAAAATCAGTTTTTAAAACTTTTGTCTGTCTGTCCCAGCTAATCTTGGAAACGGCTGGACCGATTTTGACAAGATTTTACTGGCAGGTAGCTGACGATATAAGGAGTAACTTAGGCTAATTATAATATGGCGATATGCGGGTGATACCGCGGGGCACAGCTACTTATGAAATAAAAGAAATTAGGCGCCTACAATGCTTTTTGAGGTCAGTGCCAGCAAAGCCATTGAAAATTCGCGGTCCAAACCACCTACCTCATACGACTGCAGTTAGTATTGCGGTAGTAGCTAGATATTGTATTTGTATCCTCATTTCGATGTGGCCGCTAATGCTGAGATAGGGGCCTTTTTGGTCTCGTGCAGGCTTGAAGGAATTAGTACCTACCCCTCTCGCCACCGGCATATGATTCCCAATCAAACGTTTATAAATTTTACCTGTACGGTTACAATGATAGTACATGATTTTAATAGTTTGTGACACAATTTTATGTTTCTGTTTAGTATTTTTATGTGTGATAATACTGTTAATGTAATGACGAGAGCTATTGTTGCTTTAGTGCAAGTTCTTTTGTGCTTGTGTGTTACCTCACCCCCCGCCAAAAGTGGCGAGCAAATTGGTTCGATATCTAGTCAGAAGCCGCTTCCCGTCTGGTGCTCTAAGCGTGCAGGTGGTTTATTATAGTTTTTAGTGTGTAAGTCATGTGCCTATTTTTAGGGTTCCGTACCTCAAAAGGAAAAAACGGAACCTTTATTTATAGGATCACTTTGTTGTCCATCTGTCTGTCTGCCAGACTGTCTGTCAAGACCCTTTATCGGGTACGCATGGAGGTATCCAGTTGAAATTAAAACCATATACCTACTCAAGTCTACAGTTTCTTGAAGCTGTGAAAAAAATAAACTTCAAATTTAACGTAAAATGAAGATACGGCCGTTTATGCTGCAAAAAAAGTATATTTCGCCACTCTCAAGAGAATCAAAATGTATAGGGTCCTTTCCGTTGACCTAGAACTATGAAATTTGGCAAGTAATATCGTCTTATACTTAAAGTAAAGGGAATAATCTGAAACTATACATGTGTAAGTAAATCATAAAAAATATAGTCTTTATATGTTTTGGAAACTGAATTTCGGGATAAGCTTGGAAAAAACTGCGATACTCGATTCCTGAACTATTTGTAATATGTACTATGGCGGAGTTTTCCGCCTGCACACTTAAATTATTTTTCGTGTGAATCCTGCTCTGGCGCCATGTCACGCCCCCTTAAAGTGTTCGCCTATTAGGAAGGTGAGAACGTAACGCTTAGTGACGCATCACGTGTACTCCCTTTTGTGAATTTTAAGGACGATCTAATTTGACCTTGTACAGGCTACAGAGCGCTTCTATTTTTTTTGTGCAAGCAAAAATGAACTTAGTTGTGGTCAGGCGGGAGTGTATAAATATATGTGTGTATGAGTATATAATATAAGGCGCGATAGTACCTACAAATTTGTACGGAGCCCTCGATGGGCGAATCCGACTCGCACTTGTTTGTTTTTATTTGTCTATGTACAGAACTTAATTTTATGTCGTATCTGCCGCGAGGCTAAAATAAATAATTTCTTCCTTTCTTTCTTTCTTTCAATACTCTATCTATTTAACCTCATTCCTGTTTCCAGGAATTAAACTCTTGACTTCGATCAACCAGATAGTTCAGCAGCGCGCTGATCTAGAATCCAATCGGGTTACTCTATCGAATCTTCTAGACGAACTAAGAAGAAAGCTCAAGAGAAGAATTGAGGACTGCCACCTCGAAAAGAAGGAACGGATGAAAGTACGTAGAAGATTAGATTATTATCATAATTATAGTGTGTGAAGAACCTAGTGTCAGAGTTTAAATCGCCGCTACGCCCCTGCTACAGGTGATTTCAACTCTGCTGATAACTATTTAGGTAACAGGGAGTTTATATTTATGTAACTGACAGCTTCATAAGTTGTTTTTTTTTATTTGCAAAAAAGGGTCCAGGCGTCCGAGCACGGATCTTTTCGACAAACTTGTCGACTCGATAAAAGTTTTTATGTATTGAATTTTATCGTTTTATCAACACTTTATGTCAAATTTGACGTATTAAATCGACAAACGTGTCGACAAAAAGAACCATGCTTGCACCGCAGGTCAGCTGAATGTCAAGCACAATACAGTGTGCACTTGACGCTGCTTTTCCCCTGAAACCTTCTACCCCAGGCATGTGTTAGACAATCAGAGTACATTGCTAAACACCATCTATCAGGCGTGCTAGTTTAATTAGGCATATTTAAGGTTAAAGTGAATAGATTTCTTCTGGATATACGTGCTCCATGCTTGGCCACACCGTCGCTTACCATCAGGCGTGTTGGTGGCCAAACGTTGATCCAGTTTCTGCAAATAATCCTGCGATCTTTACCTATACAGTCCACACTACTATTGTCGATAAAAAGCTATCTTCCTCCTCCTAGCGGTAAAGGAACTGAGAGACGTCGTGTTACTCCACAAAATCATTCCGTTCGATTGACATTGTAATCGAGTCAGTTTGTACTTATAATGGCAAATTGGCTTTAAAATTATTAAAGTAACATTAGCGTTCAATGCTATGCAAACCTGCTTTATAATTGAAATGATTCTATAGAGTTATTATTATTAAATGGAAAAAGAATACGGTCGCGAGCAGGATTCGAACATGTGCCTCCCGGATAAATACTCCAGGCGCTCTGATCACTAAGCCATCTTGACCTCTGCTCACCACCGCGAATTCTTAATCCATACTTTAGGGACTGAAAGGATAGCAATGACGTCGCCAAAAGACGTGTATGCGTTAATGATTTTCAAAGATTTATCTTTAAATGACTTTATAGGGCCACATACCCACGCCAACATCATTTGGTGGTCCCATAATTGTGATGTAGGGCAATTTAATTTAAGACTAGCGGACCTGGTAGGCAGCCGCTGTCCTCCCACCGAGATCTCGAGAACAGTCTCACTTACCGAGTTCAGCTATAGCTAAGAACAATCCAAGTGACCGTATAAATACCAAAAAAATCACGGCAAGCGTCTCTCGCCGGCCCCATCCAATTTTTATTTTGTCACGATCTGCGCTACCTCTGCATCCACCTGTGCGTACAAAACGTTTAGCTTCCACATTTATCATACGTACCGCTAAAGAATGGAACTGTTTGCCGGAGTCTGTATTTCCCGATAATTACAATCTGGGCGTTTTCAAGTCGCGAGTGAATAGGTTTCTTCTAGGCAAGCGTGTTCCACCGTAGACCACATCGTCGCTTTATATCAGGCGAGGTGTGGTCAAACGCAAGGCTATATATAAACCAATGCTAAAAAAAAAACTGCTTGAAAATTTGCGTTTGCGGATGTAGTTCTCCAAATTCATGCGGAAGCATCGCAATTGCAGATGTGGATATCCGCAACATTCCTAGTAGTTAAATCAGTCAAATTGCGGAGCAGGGGGCAAGAAGGGGTGGGTCAAGAGCGATCTAAATTTAACTGACGAGAATGCATCAAGCGAAAAACGTGTCTGAATCGAAGCAATTAGAAATCGATAGTCTCCGCCTACCTCAATGGGAAATAGCCGTTAACTTAGCGAACTCTAATGTTATAATATTAAATGGAAAAAGAATACGGTCGCGAACAGGATTCGAACTTGCGCCTCCCGGATAAATACTCCAGGCGCTCTGACCACTAAGCCATCTCGATCTCTGCTCACCACCGCGAAATAGCCGCCTGCCTGCCCCAATAAGAAATAGCCGCCTACCTCAATGGGAAATAGCCACCTACCTCAATTGTAACTTATATTCTCCTCAATTTTAGGCTCTAAAACAGGCGAACCAAAGACTAGAGAGGGAGAAATTCAACATTGTTTCGGAGATTGAACACTTGAAGAGACATTTGGAGAAGGAAGAAGTGCATCACATGCAGCATGCCAGGGCTGCAGTAGCTCAGGTGAGACAGATTTGCAAGATGCCTGACAAAAACGTAATGAAAATAATGTTTTGGGGACTATTGCTTTTGCTGGCACTGGCAACACTAAACTACTATTAACGTACTGGCAAAACTAAATTACTGTTAGCACTAGGTCCCAAAACATTCTGTTTATGACTGTCTTGACAGACTGTACATATTGTCTAGAAACAGCGCGGTTGGCGCGGTAACGTCTTAAAAAAAAAGAAACATTTGGTCTACCTAGTGTATCGTGAGGTCCTGGGTTCGATTCCCAGGTCGGGCAAAGTGTTATTGGGTTTTTCTGTTAGGAAATTCTCAGTAGCAGCCCGGAGTCAGGAAGTCGGTGGTGTGTCTCGGAGACACATAAAGCCGTCGGTCCTGCGCCTGATCTCTCTCCGGTCATGTCGGATTGCCGGCCCATCTTACTATGTGAGGGAGTGCACCTGTGTGTTGCGCGTATACTTGTGCCTTATAATATCTCCTGTGTACTTTGCTAATCTCCTCGGAGATAGGCCGCCGTGACCGAAATACGGTTGGGAGTATATTATAGCTAGCAGACTAGGAGTATATCTGAGTGTTACGGAGGGCACGATTTTTTTTTTATAAAAACTTTGATGCACTCACAGGAATTCCTAGTTTGGGGCTAATAATTCCTTCCTGTATCGTGAGTGCGTTTAAAGACACAATCTCACATGCACACACACCCAGACCCGGAACAATTATCTGTAGATCATACAAATATTTGCTCCGTGCACGAATCGAACCTGCGACCCGCGACGCAGCAGCCGGTCTCTCATCCACTGCGCCAACAGCTTACATACATGAACCCTAAAACATAACACTCCTTTTATAAGCAGTGCATGACTACCCTCAATTTTGTGGAAGTAGCTAGATATTGTATTTATTTGCATCCATTGTAATGGACTTCCGCAACGTAACGCCTGAATCTATAGATATTGTATTTATTTGCATCCATTATAGTTAATTCTCAACATATTCACAGGCTATTCAGGGGATGGTGACCAAGTGTCCGGTTCCAGACACCTTCTTCAATCAGTGTTCAATGTCAGAACTACCGAACGTGGTCAGCAGAAACGTTGCAAGAAACGCACCGTCTAGAAATGTAAGTTTAGTGTTGTGTGTGTTTACAAATGTAGATGAAAACTTTATATTTATTATGACTGCCTCGTTGTTTTAGCGGTCGCAAGCGCGGCTGCTGAGCGTGAGGTCTTGGGTTCGATTCCCAGGTCGGGCAAAGTGTTATTGGGTTTTTCAGTTATGAAATTCTCAGTTGCAGCCCGGAGTCAGGAAGTTGGTGGTGTGATATCCCCGTGCTTCGGAGAGCATGTAAAGTCGTCGGTCCTGCGCCTGATCTCTCTCCGGTCGGGGCGGATACAAATTCAATAATTTTTGTTCACGAATGTGACGTGCGCATCAGCATCGCTGAACTCAACCATTTTGAAGGGAACTCAACGACCCGATACACAACACCACCATCAGCAAGACATTTTAGCGAGCATGACAAACTCATAATGCCTGGCAATAGGCAGGTGAATGTATGTATTAATGTAATATTTAACATTTGATTGCCGTCCCATGGGACTATGTCAGTGAAGGAAGAGGGAGTGAACCTGTGTTTGCGCATACAGTTGTGCACTATAATATCTCCTGCGTACTTGGCTAATCTCCGTGGAGATAGGCCGCCATGACCGAAATGCGGAGTATTATGTTTCATTGTTATTAATATTTTCTTTTTGTCTTTGATTTTCTTGTCTATGTATACAACTTAATTTTATGTCGTATCTGCCGCGAGGCTAAAATTAATGTTTTCTTTATTTCTTTAAACACTCGTATTTTTTTTAATGAAATTCTATTTCAAATTCATTATTTTTATTTCAAATAGATCATATTATAGACACTTATGAAAAGTCAAAGACGCACGCGTGCACGGTTCCAAGGCGTTGATCTTATGGAGAAGAGCCGGCAAGAAACTCCATAGACACTCTTTTTAAAAATATAATATCACTTCTATGTCACTGGCGCTACTTTAAAACTCCCTCTGCGTGCCTAGCCTATTCCCAATTATATTAGGGTCGGCTTCCAGTCAAACCGAAAACAGCTTAACACCAGTATTTTACGCGGAGCGACTGCTTATCTGACCTCCAAAACCCAGTTACTGGGTAACACGATATCTCGTGTTATGACTGGTTGTCAGACTTCCAGGTCTCTGACTACCCGTAACGGCTGTCATAGATCTTAATTTGACAAACGGGACCGACGGCTTAACGTGCTCCAAGGCACGGAGGGGTCTCGGTATGAAATGATGGTCAATCATCCACAGACCGACCGCGGCAGCTTAAGCTCGATTGATCGATCTGTGCTGGTTATGTTATGTTTCTTTTATTCGTACAGTCTCCTTTTCTGCCCAGGCTGACAACAAGCTGGCTGCCGCACGATTAATGCGCGACATAGCTGAGCTGAGGCAGCGGGTTGCTCAAGTCGAAGCCAGACTTGCGAACGAACTTAGGGTAGGTATAACATGAAAAAGTATAATTTTAACATCGTAACTTATTAAAGTTCCATTTAATATTGTAACTTTAGAGTTCGCTAAGCATGCGTTAATGCTTTTCAAAGATTTATCTTGAATCGTAACTTATTATTTATAGACTGCCTCATTGGTCTAGGGGTCACGAGGGCGACTGCTTAACATCAGGTCCTGAGTTTCTAACAGAAAAACTCAATTACACTTTGCTCTAACCGGGAATCGGACCCGGGACTTCATGCTCAGCAGTCGCGCTTGGGACAATTACACCATTTATTTATATTTTTGAATATAATAGCCACGGATCTTGAAAAAATACGGATATATATATATAGCGCAATTTACGGACAAAATGGATCTACGGTTGGCCACCAACCCGCCTGATGGTAAGCGAATTTGTGGCCGAGGATTGAGCACGTAGAAGAAATCTATTCACTCCAAGTAGAGTGGATAGATTTGGGGAGAACGACAGTTGGGGAGTTGATGCAACTGCCCAGACCCGTCTCCCACAACGGTTGTACCGGGCTACATCCCGAAACACGACTAGGTCGCTCCACGGCATGGCTTCGTCCGGTGGACGGTAACTAGCCGGGGCCGAGTCCACCAGAGTTGTGTTGCCTGTTTTGCACCACCCAGGGGCCACGTGTAAAGATTCATTTTTAATTTTAATTCTTGTAATGAATTGCCCATCCCTGCTTAACGTCTCACTCCAACTTCTCCCAATAACGCTACTAGTGTGTTTGCAGCGTAAAAGGCAGGCTGAGCTCGACATTATTCGCCTGAGGAAGGAGCTCTCCAGCACCAAGAGTTACGTGGCTTCCCTGAGGATGCCTCCCCCGCCGTTGAGGAAGCAATGTTCTAAATTTGCGTAGTAATAAAAAAGGCAAAAATAAATAATTTTGATGTCATATGTGACTTTTATTTCTCGTGGAAAGAAAAATACGGTCGTGAGCAGGATTCGAACCTGCGCGTCCCGGATAAATACTTCAGGAACTTTGACCACTAAGCCATCTTTCTCGTGGAAAGAAATATACACACAAAATAATAATAAAAATAAAATAAATAATAAGACGTAATAAAATGTGGGAGAAGAATTCGCGGTGGTGAGCAGAGGTCGAGATGGCTTAGCGGTCAGAGCGCCTGGAGTATTATCTGGGAGGCGCAGGTTCGAATCCTGCTCACGACCGTATTCTTTTTCACAAAAATTTATAGCTCTAATGATAAGCAATCTAATTGATATGCTTGTACCTAAGTCATCATAACACTGCCCTTCTTTTTCTGACCAGCCTGTTCCCAAATAAGTTGGGGCCGGCTTCCAGTCTAAGCGCAGGCAGCTAAATACTAGTATTTTACATGGAGCGACTGCCTATCTGACCTCCACAACCCAGTTACTGGGTAACACGATATCTCGTGGTATGACTGGTTGCCATACTTTCATGCCTCTCTACCCGTAACGGGAGTCATAGATCTTAATATTACAACCGGGACTGACGGTTAAACGTGCTTTCCGAGACACGGAAAATACTGAATCCTGATGTACATATTAAAATTATTAGTTGTGCCCGCGACTCCGCCCGCGTGGATGTCGTAAATTAACACCATGTGTATGAACACAAATTCATAATTAACAATTAATGTTCGACGTGACTCCTTAAATTGGCATAACATTTTTATTTATGAACCGATTGACATGAAACAAACACTAAATGTTAAGTGAAACTTACCACAATATATTAGTGAAAATCACATCTAAATCGAATAAGCTGTTTCTGAGATTAGGGTGCACAAACGCACAGACAAACAGACAAAAATTCTAACAATCATTGTTTTGGGCGCTATTTGCGTTGTTAAAGGTCCCAATAATATATTTTCTCATATATCTTCCATGTACAGACATCGATACGTTACATTTCTATTATATGTATTGATGATGATGGTAAAGGTCCTCGAATCCCCAACACCTCGTTCGTATCTCTAACTTGTCCACGAGGCCATAGTGCACAGGATAGCGTGTCTTAGTCACCATATGTTCAATGTCTCACGCTTGTTAAATCAGGGCAACTTACCTGAAGCCGGCAACACGTAAATAATAAATTGATTGTATCGGCGAGAAGAAAAGTGTTTGTTACTTGGGACTTGAATCTGCTAATTGAATATGGCCTTAAGTATGCTAATTACTCGATGCTTCAATTATGTATCGATAGTATGTCGATGGAATGATTTTAGGCATTCGGTATTTTGCTAATTAAATGAGACCAGGGGCTTGAGTTTGCTAATCATTATATTAATACGTGACAGACTGCCTCGTTGGTCTAGTGGTCGTAAGCGCGACTGCTGAGCGTGAAGTCCTGGGTTCGATTCTCAGGTCGGGCAAAGTGTTATTGGATTTTTCTGTTAGGAAATTCTCAGTCGCAGCCCTCCTCAGGAATTTGGTGTTGTGACACCCCGGTGCTTCGGAGAGCATGTGAAAGCCGTCGGTCCTGCGCCTGATCTCTCTACGATCGTGTCGGATTGCTGTCCCATCGGAATATGAGAGTGAAGGAAGAGGGAGTGCACCTGTGTTTGCGCATACACTTGTGCACTATAATATCTCCAACGTACTTGGTTAATTTCTGTGGAGACAGGACGACGTGACCGAAATAAGTTCGGAAGCGTAATATTAATATTAAGGCACACCCCTGGGGAGACTGTAAAGAGATCTACGGGCGGTTTAAACTCCGACACTATGTTGTTCATCTATTGTTGTTAAGATATCGGTAAGAAAATAAAAATGATTAAATTCCCTTATTAAAGAGTTTGTACGCGACTGTACTAAAACCTTTAATACAGTATAACAGCATGGTAACCTTTGTTTAAGCATTATTTGACTGTTTAACTAGATTATATAAAATTATATGGCAATCATATTGCAAAGGACACCCCTTGACATAGAACGTTTTGTTAAATATTCATTTTAGGTTCAGTTTCAGAATAAAAAGGGTTAAGTTCAGACACTAGTCGTTTAAGATATGTCTTTGAAAAAGCATTAACGCATGCTTAGCGAACTCTAAAGTTAAAGTCTTTTTCCATTTTAATACTAGTCGTTTAATTTAGAATCCATAGTAAAGAACAAAGCAAGCAAAATATAAAAGAAAATGTAATAAAGATTACATATTTACAAAGAAAAAAAAAAACTATGAAAACAAGATGGCGACTTTATAGATATGCATGAAAAATTAAGAATAATATTTTATGTTTTATTATCTTTATTCATACCATATTTGCTGCAAGAATATATAACTGCAATTTTAGTAAATAAAATAAGAAATTGTAATTGCAAATCTTGTGGTTATTGAGATTAATAACAAATATATTTTTGGAGGTTTAGAATTTCAAAATGGCATCGTATTATTTATTTCTGTTAATTTTACTCATTAATTTGGGTTGCGTCATTTCTGAGCTGAGTTTGCGGTTCGGTAAGTAAATTTTTCTATTAATAAGAAGTCCAGTCATTAAAGTCGGTCAAGTCAATTAAGTCAAAATATTAAATAACGTTGTAAAACGAATCAAAATTATTTATAAACTCATAAGTAACAAAAAGTAGTGCACCTATCTATTGTATAGTCAGGAAAGTCGGAATCGTCGGAGAAGTCAAGATTCTTGTTTTGTTTTTAGTATTCTTAATTGAGACTCAAGAACAAGATTTAACTCAAAATATCGGCAAAGCTCTGAAATTATCTGAAAACGTGCGACCTGATGTAAAAGTAGACGACGCCATTGTTCTTTTGGATAGAGAAAGAGAAGAAGAGAGTTATCGAATATGTAAGTATTTAATCGAAATACAGATGGTCCTTAGGATTTTTAGGATAGTCTATTGCAAAGGTCTGGAGGACGCTAGCGCGGCTACTGAGTGTGAAGTCCTGGAATTGATTGAATCGTCAGTGCCATGAATTTTTTTTAATTGGGAAATTTATCTTTGCGTAAATAGTATTTTTACATCACCACTATATCGAGGGGTGAGGCAAAATAGTACCGTACGATGCAGTGCAGTTAGGTGGTGAATCTATTGCTATCGGACACAATTCCAAACCCTGTACTGCTACAGAGAATTTTCTAACAGAAAAACGCAATAACACTCTGCCTGACCCAGGAATCGAACCCAGGACTTCACCACCTGCCGATCAGCAACCGTTTTATTCCATAATGGTTGCTGTGCCAGACTCGTACCGATTAAAACCACACGGTTCTCCCCTAACCTTTACCGGGGTCCCCGATCGCGACTGGTTTGTCGATGGTGGCGATGGACTACGGCTCCTACGCAGGCCAGCTTCAACTGGCCCACAGACCACAGCTCTCGGTGGCTGGATATCATTAAGTGCCCTCCAGCACCTGGCGCATCTTCTGAGACAGAATCAAGAGGGGTTTGCCTCTCTCTCCTTTTCCATTGCCTCCTTCACGAACTTTACCTCCTTAGAAAATGTGGTGACGGTTCACCATGCGGCCTCGTTCCTGACCATGTATCTTACAGCTGGAAGCGAGAGATCGCCCGCTCCTACTGCCCCAATAATGCCATGGCGCTCCTCGGCCCAAGCCGTCTTTAGCGTTCTCCATGTGTCTACCATCCTATCTCTGTCCATGGGCGTCGTAAGAGGTGACTAAGGTATATAAAATCGGGGATTCATCAAAATGAGTAATGCATCCTAAACTCTGCCTATCGTACGGGTTTACCCCAGTCCATTGACCACAGGGAGCAGGACGAGAGAGTTGACTGGAACCAGCGCAACCGCTTGTCCACTTTAACTTTGCGCCGGTAACCCTAGGGTCATCTATTGCCTATTCTTTCTGGTCATTTAAAACCAAGTTCGGTCTAGCAAGTCATTATAGGACTCACGAAAGGAAAATAGATGTTGGGGTCGTGTGCTAGGTCGTGTCTTTGTTGTGACTGCTAGATCGACAGGATAATCCAATTTACCTTTGGCTGAGTTAAAGGGAAATTCGATTGTCTGACCAGAAACTATATGTCAATCATATTCGATTTTTGGTCTTTTGATACACAGGATGGTGACTATTTCGTTGTTTTAGTGGTTGCGGCTGCTGAGCGTGAGGTCCTGGGTTCGATTACCAGGTAGGGCAAAAGTGTTATTGGGTTTTTTTGTTAGGAAATTCTCAGTAGCAGCCCGGAGTCAGGAAGTCGGTGGTGTGTCTCGGAGAGCTCATAAAGTCGTCGGTCCTGCGCCTGATCTCTCTCCGGTCGTGTCGGATTGCCGTCTCATCGGACTATGTGAGGGAAGGAAGAGGGAGTTCACCTGTGCTCGTACACTTGTGCACGTACTTGGCTAATCTCCGTGTGAGATAGGCCGCCGTGACCCAAATACGGTCGGGATACCCTAAGTTGAAGATCAAACGGTTTTTACAATAGCTATTACTCTAATCTCTGTTATTTTGCAGTATGTTCAGCAGTGTCCAAAGGTGTCTCCATGATTATTGACCTGTCCTGGTCTCCGTGGGAGATGGCTGAAGACCTGGCCTTAGAGACAGGGCTACCTCTCGTGAGAACCTTGCTAGGATCCCAACAACTTGTGAAGGCGTTAGACGACCACCTGGAATCCAGGAATGCGACTGATGCTGCTATTATATTGGAGAGTGAAAGTGGTGAGAGGCTTAAGATCACTAACCTAAATATAAGTGAATAGAAACAATGATATTATAAACTAATAGATGCGTTACCCGCGCTCAAAAATTGCGATACAAAAGTAAGGCAATTGCCTGACTTGCATTCAGTCATGTCCGAACCATTGTCGCGGTTACATGTTACTATCGCCCACAATTCTCAATGAAATACGAGGAAAAAACGCCTACCTGTATTAATAGAGTGTCCGAATTCCTCTTTATTATTAGAATAGTCACTACATAATAAAATATATTTATTCCGAAATAATAAGATATAATTTTTATGAATCAAAACATCGTAATGTTTACTTTGTCGGGAAAATTCTGCTGTCAGCTGCGTCACGCCTGCTCGCGCCTATGACCGTGCAGCAAGTATGTGCCGAAACTAAACGATGTATGTTTATCTCTTTCTAACAACAGGTATGCTGTGCGTTTCTGTCCTTTTGTGCGTGGATGGCCAGCGCGCTGTATGATTGTATGCATTGCTAGGTAGCTATATCAAAGTTGCCGTTGATTTTTAATGCACCAATCGGGTATGACGCCTCTATATATAAAATCTCATTGAACAGAAATGCCATGAATTGCATTTTCTTATTGGTTGCGTGTCACTGGTTTGTGGCCGCTCTAACACAGAGTATAGGCATTGCGTCACAGCCTCGACCCCGCTCAAGCGCAGCCTCTGCTCTGATTGGTCAAATTATAAAACATAGAACATAATATTAACTTTTTAAAAGAAACCATAGGGTTTTAGTGTATAACAAACGGTGTCAAATTCAATTACGATTTAACAAACAAAATATTTTTAGTAAACAATTAATATATCGGTTATGAATCCAAGAACTGCGACTGCCTCGTTGGTCTAGTGGTTCCAAGCGCGACTGCTGAGCATGAGGTGTCGAGTTCAATTCCCAGGTCCGGCAAAGTGTTATTGAGTTTTTCTATTAGGAAATTCTTAGTAGCAGCCCGGTGTTTGGAATTGTGCCCGGTAGATGGTGACTTAAATTATTACTTAATAGCATTAGTGACATGTGAAAGTAAAACTGTGTACACCCCTGCCTATCCCTTCGGGGAATACAGGCGTGATGCTATGTCATCCCTCATACAATGCATCCATCTTTTCGTTGGTCTCTCTCAATTTCTTGAAGGAATTAGTACTGGAGTAGGTTTAGCGGGCGTACCCCTCTCGCCACTGACATATGATTCCCAATCATTTATAGGTACCTTTTACCTGTGATAGTACACGATTTTAATCGTGTGTGACACAATTTTATGTTTGTGTTTAGTTTTTTTATATGTGTTAATACTGTTAATGTAATGACGAGAGCTATTGTTGCTTTAGTGCAAGTTCTTTAGTACTTGTTTGTTACCTCACCCCCCGCCAAAAGTGGCGAGCAAAGTTCGATATTTAGTCAGAAGCCGTCTTCCGTCTCGTCCTCGATGCTCCCTTCCATTCAACACCATTGATATTCATTCTGATACTTCATAATTATTTACAGATGTAGACAAGACACTATACGAACTCCTAGGAGCTTCGAACATAAGGGTGTGGGTGCATGCTGGTCTGACCAGGGATTCAGCCAAATCTTTGAAGACGATGCGACCTGAACCAAGCTTCTACATCATTGTGGGGGAGAACGGGTTTGTCATGGACACTTATAAGAGAGTAAGTGTCTTCTTCCTATTCGTTGTCAATCAATCAATTCAATCAGACTATCGCAGTCCAATTTGGGATCCCAAAACTGGGATGAATGTTGTAGAAGAGAGAAGTCGTCGGAATTTGAGTGAAGGAAGAGGGAGTGCTCCTGTGTTTGCGCATACACTTGTGCACTATAAAACCTCCTGCGTACTTGGCTAATCTCCGCGTAGATAGGCCGCCGTGACTGAAATACGGTCGGAAGGAGTATTTATATACCCTGCAGTTGAAAAAGCTGGGGATGATTGTGCCAAGTCCAAAAACCAGCCAAATAAGCCGGAATTTTAAGACAAATTAGGTAGGGATGTCGGGCATCTCAACTTATTTGTTTCTGCCCGCGATTTTGAGAGCGTTGTCTTCAGAATTGGGTCCAGCCGGGATAAAAAGTATCTGTGTTAATCTAGGTTATAAATTATTTCCCGGGAAGGGTGCTTCGACACGCGTGCCCCTCTAGGGTGTCTGTGCGGGCCAACTGTGGCCAGCCTGCATAAATGTTGGGGTACACTTGACGAACCATAACCTGCCGGGGTCATGGTGAATGTAGCTATAATCCCAAGACCCCGTTAAAGAATTTTTACATTTTCCACACTATAAAAAAAAGCTTATAAATATTCTGTGTGCCAAATTTCGTCCAAATCTGTTTTGTAGTTATTGCGTCAAACAGTAGGTAACGAACATCCATACATCTTCACAAATTTTCGCATTTATAATATTGTAGTTGGATATTAGAAGGATTATTGTAATGTTATGTACAAACAGTACTATGATCAGCCTAATACAAGCATAAAGCCTAATAAAAGCCGAACAGACGGCTCTCTGGTTTAGAAGAACATGCTCCTAAGGAGGCCTATTTTCCCTGATAAAATCAAAATCATTTATTACAAATAAACCATTTACAGGCACTTTTGAATTGTCAGAAGTTAGTTGCCACGTTCCAAAGTGTAGATTCCTATGGAGAAGAACGGGCAAGAAACTCCACGGTTACTCTTTTTCATCATATAGGTTTTTACAATAGTATGTATTGGTTACACTGTTTTTGTTGCAAAATAGTATGTGAGAACAATGTAATATGACGTCAATACTGAAAGAGTTTAGTTTAACAATTCAACATTTTGCTATGACAGTTTAGAGATGATCAGTCCTAACTGACAGCGCCCGTTCACGAACATGACGCATGCGTCAGCATCACCCAACTCAACCATATTGTAGGGAATCGAATGACTCAACACACACGCCACCATCAGCGAGACATTTTAGGGAGCATGACATCTGCCAGATAAAGTTTCAATTTCGGTCTTCTAGGCGGTTAAAGAGAAGTTAGTACGTCGAAACTACAGATGGAATCTGGTACTGACTGACTACTCGACCCTCGACTTTAGTGAGCTGGTGCTACCCACTGTGACACTCCAAGTAGACGCTGTGGAATGCTGCAAGATTATAAAGAAAGAGGACTGTACCTGTCCTTCAGATTTTCAGGTACGTGTAACATATACGGATATAGTAATATAACTGTGCGTACGTCGCAGATGGATTGTAGAATCAGTTGTTTTACAAAATTGCTAGGTGATTTACAAAACAGTGCTGTTATGTAAAACAGCTGAATGACGTGTAGTGGTTTTGCATCATTACTGAACTATAAACACGCAGAATTGTATAAATGTTATGCATTTATCAATGTAGCAGGTCCATGATCATAGGTGTAAAACGTCAGATTGTAGATTTTAGTTCTAACCCCCGTGATTCAATTAGTGTTTAAGGTTTTTCTGACCTTACAGACACAAAAATACCCAGACACAGAAAGACAATTCAGTATACTTGTCTTTTACTTGAGTGGTGACAGTCCATTTATTATACCTATACATTAAATAAATATTTCTGACTGTAGATATGTTATTTTGCTTTACATCTAAGGTAGTAGTTTTGTAAAACAGCTAGCGGTTTTGTAAAACAGCTGATTTTACAATCCATGTGCGATACATACATAGGCGTACCCAGCTTTTGACACAGGCGGAGGCAAATCGGAATCTTAATTTTTATTCTGGGACTCAAGATCTTGTTTTGTCTTTCATATTATACGAAATTCGGGGAAACAGCCGCAGGAAATCCTGATTTATAGGTAGTTTAATAAATACAAATACGTATCTATGCTGTATTTAATTTAAATCTTTTCTTATCGTGTGGTTGATGAACAACCTAGTGTCAGAATTTAAACCGCCCTTAAGTCTCTGACATGGTTTTGCTCACCATCGAGAACATCTCTCTGGTGTGCTGGTTTCCTCACGATGTTTTCCTTCACCGTTTTAAGCAAGTGATAAATATATCTAATACGGACATGACTTCGAAAAGTCAGTGCCTTGGATATGACCCTTTTTATTGTTTATATACAGGATTATTCTTAGTACATACAACACCTGAGACACGGGTCAAATATTTTCATTTATTGAACCAATATAAAAAAGTATAAGTGTGTATAATGAAAACTCACAAAGTTAGAAGCTTGATTTCTTGCCTCCTCGTCCTCCCATAAATATGCTCACCGCCTTACGTTCATTGATAACGTAACACACTGAGCCGTTGTAAGTAGTGTAGTGATAACATTCACTATCACAGTCGCAGTTTTTGGACTATCGCTGTTGGCTCGCTCATTAGCAGACACAATAGATTTTTATTGTTATGAAGTACGTATTTGTACGTGGGTGAGCCAAAGGGTAATAGTCAATTGTAGATATCATGTACCTACCTACCTACTTTTTCGTAAAAAATAAAACGTTCGTACAGATAAACACCTTGGCGTGTTTAAAAATATTAATTAACACAATTTACAATAATTATCCCCTTCTACACGACGTTATCATTATTATTATTTACAAGAGCACTATTTACACACGACACAATCGCGCGCGCAATCGACATGTACGTATCGATCTCTAGCTTCCGGGCGACTGAGGTGGTGGCGCGTGACCAGCCAGTGTGGGGCCCGCTCAAGGACAGCGCGGGTTACTGTATCAGCGGGCGGTAGGTACTGTATCAGCTGGCCCGCGTACCTACTGTGTCCAACTTATAGGATTTTTTAAAGATTATTTGGTCGAAATATAACATGGTGTTAACATTATTTTAATCGATTCTATTACTGATTCTGAACAAATTAGTTTCAGGTTTCGTAATATACTATGAATAGCCCTGTATATATTGTTTAATGAAACATCTATTTTAAAAGTAATTTCCGATATTTTTTTTATTTTTTTTAAACGTTGTCCTACACCAGGAATTTGTTCCTGTGTCGTGGATGCGTTTACAGACATATAATCTCACAAGCACACAAACACCCGGAGCAATTATCCATAGATCGTACAAATATTTGCTCCGTGCAGGAATCGAACCTGCGACACGATATTCGGCAAAAAGTTTATAAAGTCTTCCGTGAAAGACGGTTTACAACTTTTTATAAAGTATTTCTTTAAATACTTGCAGAAAAAACAACACCTCCTCAACGCGTTGATTCAGTACATATCAGAGTCGTACTCCAAGCTGGAGAGCGACCTGCCTCTTGTCACAACCACGGTAGATTGTGAAGACCCCAACAATGCGATGAACAGCACCAAGGAGAGGCTGTTCCGCCAGTTCGCTGAGGATACGGAGATGTCTAATGAAACTATATTTTATTGGGATATGAATAGGTAAGTTTTTTACGGTTGTGAGCAGGATTCGAACCTGCGCCTCCCGGATAAATACTCCAGGCGCTCTGACCGCTAAGCCTCGAATCCCGCTCACGACCGTATTCTTTTTCCATTTAATATTATAACTTTAGAGTTCGCTAAGCATGCGTAACGCTTTTCAAAGATTTATCTTGAATTGTTAAGGTAATTGCATCTTTACGACATTGTATTAACTACAAAGTTAGTTGTGTCGATTCGGGCACCTATATAGGGACTGAATAGATAAAAATGATATCACCAAAAGACGTATTAAAATGTGGAAGAAGAATTCACGGTAGTGAGCAGAGGTCGAGATGGGTTAGCGGTCAGAGCGCCTGCAGTATTTATCCTGCTCGCGACCGTATTCTTTTTCCATTTAATATTATAAGAAAGAAAGAAAGAAAGAAAAAGATTTTATTTGGCACAGCAGGGGCCCATAACTTTGTCGCCTTAAGATTAAACTTAAAATTAAATTATTCTAAAATTAAGCAGCTAATGTTAGGACAATGTACCCTGCGGCCGCACCAAAAAGGTATATCTTTAGAGTTCGCTAAGCATGCTTTAATGCTTTTCAAAGATTTATCTATAGTCTCCTTTACTCTCCATCAGATCTGGTCTCTTCCTTCGTTCCCGGTTCATCCTGTCTACCTACAAACCGGAGGAAGGCCAGCAGCCGATAGCAACTTGGTCTGCTGACGAGGAGTACAAACTTCTGCCTGGAGTGGAACTTGAACCTCTGAAGATGTTCTTCAGAATTGGGACAGCTCCGGTAAGAGATTAGTTACATAAAAATAAACATAACATAGCATCACGCTTGTATTTTCCGAAGGGGTAGGCAGAGGTGTACGTAGTTGTACACCCACATTTTACCAATGCTGTTATTAATTCTCATGTTGTTGAGCCTATTGCTATACACCAGGCACAATGCGAAACTCCGGGCTGCTACTGAGAATTATATAACAGAAAAACTCAATAACAATTTGCCTGACCCGGGAATTGAACCCGAGACCTCATGCAGGCATGCTCAAGCAGTGGCGCTTACCACCAACAACATCATTCCCAAAGAGAGATGACGTCAGGCAAGCGGCCGGTCATAAAACATAGACAAAACTTTAGCAGCATGCCAGATATAGGTATGCTGCGCCGACCCCAAATAAATTGGAATAAGGGCAGAGGGATGACGAATTATAGCCTCACTCTTGAGAAAGGATGTAGGGTATTAAAACTCACGCTATGACACTTAGGAGCTGAGTAAAAACCAAAAAGGAGAAACCACGGGGCACAGCTAGAATGAAGCACTTGTGGGAGACGGGTCTGGGCAGTTGCATCAACTCCCCAACTATCGTTCTCCACAAATCTATCCACTCTACTTAAGAGTGAATAGATTTATTCTGGATATACGTGCCCCATCCTCGGCCACACCGTCTCTTACCATCAGACCAAACACAATCGATTTTAGATAGAATGAGAACTAGAACGTCTCCAAGACTATATTCTGTAAATTTTCCAGGCTGTACCCTGGACCCTGCTCAAGGTAGACCCTACAACTGGTGAACAGATGTTAGATGAGGAAGGCCAGCCGTTGTACGAAGGTTACTGCATCGATCTCATACAGAGATTGTCTGAGGTAAAGATTGATAAAGCATTTCATTCAGTCATTCATTCTTTTTGTTTTTGACATAAAATGGCCCCTGTTTTTGTCATAATATATCTCAAGCATGCCAGATGGCTCATAAAAAAAAAACTGCCCAGCCTTTTCCCAATATGACATTGGGGTCGGCTTCCAATCAAACCGGATGCAACTTAATACCAGTATTTTACATGGAGCGACTGCCTATCTGACCTCCACAACCCAGTTACTGAGTATTACGATATTTCGTGGCATGACTGGTTGACAGACTTTCAGGCCTCTGACTACCCGTAGCGGCTGTCGAAGTGCTTAATTTGACAACCAGAGCCGACGGCTTAACGTTCTCTCCGAGGCACGGAGGGGTCTTGGTGTGAAATGATGGTCACCCATCCACAGACCAACCGCGGCAAGCGCAGCTTAACCTTAATCGAACGATGTGTGCGACTGTTCCACGAGCTCCTCCTAGATGGATCACAAATAAAATATTAGAAACTAGCAGACTCGACAGACTGCGTTGTCCAAAATCCTATAAAAAACACCATAAAAAAATCAGTTTTATAAAAAAAAAAATTTTTCGCTATTTTCCCAGTTTGTATTTCCCTAAAAACGTTATCCGCACTATTATCAACAGTTTAACAAATAATTACTCAAATCGATTCAACCGTTTTTGAGTTATGCAATTACCAATGAATAGCATTTTATTTTTATTTAAAGAAAGAAATAAAGAAATATATTTATTAGAAATACAGATACATACACACACAAAGAAAATCACGCACATCAAGAAATAATAGAAGTCCACAATAAATACAGTGGTCGCATACCGACCGAAAGTCGACCATATCTCATTTAAATTTGAACGATATTAAGGTTATATTGTCAAAGATATATAATTATCTGTGTGTGTGTCTCAAACGCATTGTATTGTGTGTGATGTCTTTTCATTAATTTAATGTATTTCTAATGTATATTATCAATACAAATAAATAAAATTGATGCGTCTGTTTGTAATGTCAAAACATTTTTTTTTTTAAAGCTCATTCACATTTATTTGCACGATACCTACGCCTAAAAACCTGTTTTTAAATTTTTTGTCTGTCTGTCTCTTTGTTCCGGCTAATCTTCGAAACGGCTACACCGATTCTGGTAAGATTTTACTGGCAGGTAGCTGATTATATAAGGAGTAACTTAGGCTAATTATAATATAATTATACGCCGGTGAAACAGCAGGGTACCGTTAGAATAATTATATAGCTAAGGCTGGTTTTATAGTCACGCCGCTAGACGCGCTGCCGGGCAGCGCACTGTCAACAGTGTTTACCGAACGGCGCTGCACAAGCGCGCGACTTTAAAACGCATCTACTACCTCATACATCTCCGAACGCGCGCGCTCCAACGGCACTGCCGAAACGCGTAACGATAAAACCAGCCTAAACACTGAGATATTACAACAGTTTCTAATGTTATTGATATTCTTCTTGCAGACAATGTCTTTTGATTACGAGATCGTATCTCCGAGGAGTGGAGGATTTGGAAGAAAGCTACCGAATGGGACATGGGACGGTGTCGTTGGGGATCTCGTGAGAGGGGTATGTTTTCAGAACACACTTAATACTGTCGGCTGAGCTATCCCCACTCCCTTTACCAAATTCTTCTTCCACATTTGAATACACCTGGAGTAGCAGGGAGACATAGGTTCAAATCCTACTCATGACCGTGTTTTTCGTTTGTTTTCTCTTTCAGTGACGTCAGTCCCTATACACGTGAGTGAACCGACTAAGTTTGCTGTTAATACAATGTCGTACAGATGCAATCACTTTAACAATACAGATAAATCTTTCAAACGAATTAACGCACGTGTAACGATTTCTAAAGTTACAGTTTTTTGTGTTTAGAATTCGCTGCGCATACTATTGTTCACCGGTCACTACTCACGTGCATTTATCGGGCTGCCCGACTTGACCAGATTGCTTTAAATAATTTTAAAATAACATAGCAACACGCCAGTATTCCCCGAAGGGGAAGGCAGAGATGTACCTACAAAATTGTGCACCGTTTCGCAAATGCTGTTATTAAGTCGCATGTAAATAGGTCGTGAGCCTATTGTCGTCTAACGGGCACACAAAAACAAAAAAAAAAACTCGATAAATCTATGAAACACATTAACGCATGCGTGGCGAACTCATAACATAGGATCACGCCTGTATTCCCCGAAGGGGTAAGAAGAGGTGTACACAGTTGTACACCCATTTCACCGATGCTGTTATTAAGTCCCATGTGGTGAGCCTATTGTCATCTACCCGACACCCACTCCGGGCTGCTACTGAGAATTTCCGAACCGACCGTAGTAAAAATCCCAACAACACTTTGCCTGACCTGGAAATCGAACCCAAGCCCTCATGCTCAGCAGTCGCGCTTGGGACCACTAGACCAACGAGGCTGATACTGATTCTGATTCTGATTCATATTGGTATCTTTTTTTTTAGGAGACTGACATTGCTATATCAGCTTTAACCATGACGGCTGAGAGGGAAGAGGTTATAGACTTCGTGGCGCCATACTTCGAGCAGACCGGGATCCTCATAGGTAACCCTTAATTGTAACTTTCAATGTTCACCGGTTATTACTCACGTGCATTTACCGGGATTGCCCGACTAGTTTCTAACTCGAACAGAGCCCTTAGTCATGAGCTGAGCCCGCGGCGATGTCGCGAGTCAAACTGGAGCTGCATCGCGCCGCGTAGCGCTTCGCACGCGCCGATGATGTACTCGGTGTCGGAAGTACTCGTGTGTTTCCGCCACTCGTCGTGTCCGCGATATTGTGTTTACTATTTACTAAACTAGTCGGTAGTTATAATGTGAACATTAATTGATAAGCCATAATGATTATGTGTGATAATGATAGTGAGGTCTATGACTTTGACCAGAACTTAATAAAAACGCGAGCATAGTTCTTTTGACACGACTGTCCCAAAAAAGTAGTGTAATGTTTTTAAGGTTCATGTATGTTTGTGAGTTTCTTTGTTCCACTTCTAAACTCCTGAACCGATTTAGATGTATGTTGTTTAGTATTTTTTTCTTTTTTACTTTTTGTGTATCACAGTTACTTACTACGTATCTTTTTAAATTCTTAATAGTCTTTTACCCGGAATAATAGAAAAGTTCCAATGATACCCCATACTTTTAAATCGGATATCAGGCATTTAGAAGTTATGGTGGATTAAATAAACTCTCAAACATACATACATACTTATGTAGAGGGAACGAACGTCAAAATATTAAATGTTCATTAATACAAGTTCATTGTATATCAAAATATTCGAAAATGACGCGGAGAATCCAACTTGAAGAATGACCGACATACATACACATCTTAACAAAATACGGACGGAGCGTTGCGTACGACATGTGAGAAGCATGCCTAGTAATTTCGCCTGTCATACACGAGCTAAACGCATACACGACATTGACAGCGCGGTTGGCGCAGTGGTCGAGAGACCGACTGCTGCGCTGCACGGAGCAAATATTTGTACGATCTATGGATAATTGCTCCGGGTCTGGGTGTTTGTGTGCTTGTGAGATTATATGTCTGTAAACTCACCTACGATACAGGAAGAAATTCCTAGTGTGGGGCAACGTTTTTTAAATAATAAAAAAAACAAAAATACAAATACTTAAATCTCATCCACTCGGCGCCAGTACGCTGCCTGTGTGTGCGTAATATATGCTTCACTTATGACAAGGCAAGGTTTCATGAGGTTGGATGAGATCTACAAACAACATTATTTTTTTATGGGTAGTCCTGTCAACGTTAAAGAAAATCAAGCGCTGTTTATTCCTCCCCAGTGATTCGAAAACCAATCCGGAAGACGTCACTCTTCAAATTCATGACGGTTCTCCGTACTGAAGTGTGGTTGAGCATCGTGGCGGCCCTGGTTCTTACTGGGTTCATGATCTGGTTGCTGGACAAGTACTCACCATACTCCGCGAGGAATAACCCCGATGCTTATCCATATCCGTGCAGGTATGTGAAGATAGTGATTTTTGTGATTATTATGACTGTTCGAATTCAAATAAAAATACTGCTCTCGACCGTATTTCTGTCACGCGGCCTATCTCCGAGGAGATTTGCCAAGTACGCAAGTGATATTGTAGTGCACAAGTGTATGCGCAAACACAGGTGTACTCCCTCTTCCTTCACTTACATAGTCCGATGGGACGGCAATCCGACACGACCGGAGAGAGATCACGCGTAGGACAGATCGCTTTACGTGCTCTCCGAAGCGTGTTTGGGGTTTCACACCACCAACTTTCTGACTGCTACTGAAAATGTCCTAACAGAAAAACCCAATAACAGTTTGCCCGACCTGGAAATGAACACAAGACCTCACGCTCAGCAGCCGAGCTTGCGACCACTAGACGAACGAGGCAGTCATAACGTTTATTAGATTATACAACGTGTCAGTGAAGTCTGTAGTTGAACTTTAAGGGTTCAATGTACGGATCTATACGACAAATTTTTAGTATGGAATAAATTCCAAAAATGTGATAAAATATCAGCTGCATTTTGGTCGAAAGATGTATGAATATTTTTTCATGGAAGGGTGATTTCTTGTGCGCGTCTGTACCTCGGAAAGCACGTTAAGCCGTCGGTCCCGGTTGCCAAATTAAGATCAATGACAGCCGTTACGGATTGTCAGAGGCCTGAAAGTGACAACCAGTCATACCACGAGATATCGTGTTACTCAGTCACTGGGTTGTGGAGGTCAGATAGGCAGTTGCTCCATGTAAAATACTGTTAAGATGCTTGACTTGAATGAAAGCCGTCCCCAATGTAATTGGGAAAATAACTTAAATCCACTTTATTGTACACCAAAATACAGATAGGTGCATAAAACAGAAGTACAATCTTATCGCATTTTTGCTTTTATGATGGTATAACCATTGACATATATATTACTAGCGTAGGTATAACTAATTTTATTTCTTTATATACATAGGTCTTTTGAAGGCACTTTTAAAAGTAATTTTTATAAACTAGATTGTTTTCTATCTATCTCTGAGAAAGTCCAGACATAATAGCATTATGAGAGAGTAACGTCTAGAATAGCCCTTAGGGGAAGAGCCATGCAGCTTTGAGGTGACCTGTCCTATCTGACGGCACATGTGCATCAGTCATTCAAATTCAAATTATTTCTTTAACAAATTATTGACAGTTAAATTGTGATTGGAGCCTTTTCTTAAGCAAATAAAGCCTGTAGTAGAAGACTCCGCTCTTGCATAACAAAAGAAATATAACTAAATCTGTGTGGGTGTGTGTGTGTGTTTGTGAGTGATAGTGTGTGTGTGTGTGTCATCGTGTAGCTTAACCATAATTAAGGGAGCTGAAGGGGTAGGCAGACCGATTTTTGCACTCTGTGTTGCCCACTAAACGGTTCTTTCTCCTTTTCTAATGCTAACCTCTCTTTTTAAGGGAGTTCACACTCAAAGAAAGTTTCTGGTTCGCCTTAACGTCGTTCACGCCGCAAGGTGGGGGGGAGGCCCCGAAGGCCTTGTCTGGAAGGACCTTAGTGGCTGCGTACTGGCTCTTCGTGGTGCTAATGCTGGCGACCTTTACTGCTAATCTGGCTGCGTTTTTAACTGTCGAAAGAATGCAGGTAAGTACTCAAATTAGAAGGATTATTTTTCTATAAATTAGCCCGCAGTCCAAGCCGCCATATAGGAAAATTATGGATTTTTTGTAACAGTATATTATGATATAAGCTAAGTAAGCAACATGTGTTTGCTCTTACTCTTGCTCCATCTCACCTTCTAAGCTCGGCTGCCTCGACCGCAGAGAGGGTTCAAACGGCGCAAATACAGTAATTTTGTCGGCTGTTACGACTTTGAGCTGTTTGGGGTGGAGTCGCTCGGGACGTGGGGTCCGAGTGCACCACTACTGCACAAAGAAATTTCGCGGACACTGGTCGACACTTCGCGTGACCAGAGGGCTGGCTTATATCTCGGTCAGAGAATAAGCATTGCCGTACAACGGGGCAATGCTGCCAGTCTTCTGGGCACTTTTCCAGAACACAGCGACATTTTTTTTTATATTATTGTATAAGTTTTATAGTTTTACTTTATTTGTGAATGTAAGGATTTTTTTTTTCGTTTCTGAGTGACTCCGGGAATTTGTTATATATTTTTATTGACATAACCAATGTGCGGTTTAGTCGTGTTTCGTGTCGGAGTGTGTATCTTGTTTGTATGTTTTCTCGTGTAGTGTAAACGTATAATAACTTTCGTGAGGCATATTCATATTAGTTATTGTTCACCGGTTACTACTCACGTACATTCTTCGGGTTTGCCCGACTAGTTTCGAACTCGAACGGAGCCCTTAGTCATGAGCTGAGTCCGCGGCTATGTCGCGAGTCAGACTGGCGCTGCACCGCATCGCATAGCGCTGCGCGCGGGCCGATGATGTACTCGGTGCCGGCGTCGGGAGTGTTCGTGTGTTCCCGTCATTCGTCGTGTCAGTGTTGTCCATTGTGCATACCGCGCTAACTGTGTCGCACTCCAGACTTGACTCACTTCTGTATGATGTAGACTTCAGAGCTGGCTTCCAGGCAGGAGGCAGTGTCCAACCACCGTCTCTGTTGAAGTTCGGGCGACGGCTTATTTCGATAGCTTCACGTACTTTTCGCGGAACGAAGTATTTCTCCCTCGCTAGTACGGATGCTTTATCAAACCGTATGAAATGAGCCGCGCCCGTGCTGCATGCGTGTTCTGCAACTGCCGACCTGTTGGTATCCATGCTCTTCATACTACGTATGTGTTCAGTGAGTCTGGTTGCGATGTTGCGACGAGTTTCTCCAATGTAACTTAGGCCACAGTCGCACGGTATCATGTACACCCCGGGAACGCCTAGCGGATCCTTATCCTTTGGCGACCGTAATAATTGTCGCAGCTGTCCGGGCGGACGATAGACCGTCCTGATGCTGTATTTTCTGCGTAGTATATGTCCTATCTTATCAGTGACTCCACGCACATAAGGTAGGAACGCTGGAGTACGTTCCACGCCCGCCGGTCTACCACGAATCGTGTCTGCCGTATTTAAGTTACGAGTGCATCTTCGCCACTGGTAACCGTTGCTCTCCAGTACGTCTCGTAAATGGCTCAACTCTGCGTCCACGTACTGAGGATCACACAGACTGAGCGCTCGGTTAAGCAGCGATCTGGGTACGGAAGATAGGTGTGAGGGATGGTGGTGGGAGTCTGCGCGTAAATAGCGGTCAGTGTGTGTCGGTTTTCTGTAGACAGTGTGTGACACACGACCGCTGGGTTCTCGGATGACGAGAACGTCCAAGAATGGCAGGACTCCATTGTTCTCCTCTTCTACTGTGACTTCTATCTTCCTATGCATCCCGTTCAGGTGATCTGTAAATACGCCAAGCGCATCCCGGTCGATAACTGCGAATACGTCATCTACATACCGCCACCAGTATCTTGGCTTTGTCATGGCAGACTCCAAGGCCTGGTTTTCGAACCATTCCATGAAAATATTAGCCACTACCGGCGCTATCGGTGAACCCATTGACACTCCGTCTATTTGCAGATAGAACTCACTCTTCCACAGGAAATAGCCACTTCTTAAGCAGTATCTGATGCACTCAATGTATCCAGTGGGTAATGTAGTAGCACAAAGTTGTGTCGAAATTGTTGTAAAGTGTTCCAGTGGAGGAAGTTACAAATATTATTTCGACACAACTTTGTGCTACTACATTACCCACTGGATACATTGAGTGCATCAGATACTGCTTAAGAAGTGGCTATTTCCTGTGGAAGAGTGAGTTCTATCTGCAAATAGACGGAGTGTCAATGGGTTCACCGATAGCGCCGGTAGTGGCTAATATTTTCATGGAATGGTTCGAAAACCAGGCCTTGGAGTCTGCCATGACAAAGCCAAGATACTGGTGGCGGTATGTAGATGACGTATTCGCAGTTATCGACCGGGATGCGCTTGGCGTATTTACAGATCACCTGAACGGGATGCATAGGAAGATAGAAGTCACAGTAGAAGAGGAGAACAATGGAGTCCTGCCATTCTTGGACGTTCTCGTCATCCGAGAACCCAGCGGTCGTGTGTCACACACTGTCTACAGAAAACCGACACACACTGACCGCTATTTACGCGCAGACTCCCACCACCATCCCTCACACCTATCTTCCGTACCCAGATCGCTGCTTAACCGAGCGCTCAGTCTGTGTGATCCTCAGTACGTGGACGCAGAGTTGAGCCATTTACGAGACGTACTGGAGAGCAACGGTTACCAGTGGCGAAGATGCACTCGTAACTTAAATACGGCAGACACGATTCGTGGTAGACCGGCGGGCGTGGAACGTACTCCAGCGTTCCTACCTTATGTGCGTGGAGTCACTGATAAGATAGGACATATACTACGCAGAAAATACAGCATCAGGACGGTCTATCGTCCGCCCGGACAGCTGCGACAATTATTACGGTCGCCAAAGGATAAGGATCCGCTAGGCGTTCCCGGGGTGTACATGATACCGTGCGACTGTGGCCTAAGTTACATTGGAGAAACTCGTCGCAACATCGCAACCAGACTCACTGAACACATACGTAGTATGAAGAGCATGGATACCAACAGGTCGGCAGTTGCAGAACACGCATGCAGCACGGGCGCGGCTCATTTCATACGGTTTGATAAAGCATCCGTACTAGCGAGGGAGAAATACTTCGTTCCGCGAAAAGTACGTGAAGCTATCGAAATAAGCCGTCGCCCGAACTTCAACAGAGACGGTGGTTGGACACTGCCTCCTGCCTGGAAGCCAGCTCTGAAGTCTACATCATACAGAAGTGAGTCAAGTCTGGAGTGCGACACAGTTAGCGCGGTATGCACAATGGACAACACTGACACGACGAATGACGGGAACACACGAACACTCCCGACGCCGGCACCGAGTACATCATCGGCCCGCGCGCAGCGCTATGCGATGCGGTGCAGCGCCAGTCTGACTCGCGACATAGCCGCGGACTCAGCTCATGACTAAGGGCTCCGTTCGAGTTCGAAACTAGTCGGGCAAACCCGAAGAATGTACGTGAGTAGTAACCGGTGAACAATAACTAATAGTGTAAACGTGTTTGTAAGTGTGTGCGAATTTTCAGATTTCTAGTATGTATATAGAAGGTGGACTAAGAATGTGAATGATGACAGCGCGGTTGGCGCAGTGGTCGAGAGACCGACTGCTGCGCTGCGTGTCGCAGGTTCGATTCCTGCACGGAGCAAATATTTGTACGATCTACGGATAATTGCTCCGGGTCTGGGTGTTTTATTTTATTTATTTATTTAAGGACCTCCAACAGAGGATACACACAATACAATATTATTTATAACGAGGTACAGGTTTTTATATGGTGTGCTCCTCCAATTATGGGAAGCCACAGCATGCACTATTTAATACTTAGGTGAACAATTTTGATTAATGAGCTAATAATTGAATTTATGTAATGTATGACAGTAATTGGTATATGTAATATGAATATAATATTAAGTTTATTATTATTGGTGCTCTAAAATCTAAATAATACTGTAGAAATTATAATTAAAATAGCTATAACATAGAGAGAAAACATAAGAGTGCCTTAAAATAAAATAACAGTGCCAGAAGTGAAAGAAGAGAAAAAAAAAACATTTGATTTCTTCAGAAATTATGGATTTCAATTCTTTCTTATACTGTTAGTGTGCTTGTGAGATAATATGTCTGTAAACGCACCCACGACACAGGAAGAAATTCCTAGTGTGGGGTAACGTTTTTAAAAAAAGTGAAAGAAAAGAGTAAGGGAATGTTTAGTTTTATGAAATGGGGTATGCAGCTATCTGTTTGTTTGATGTTAGCTAACATTCTAGTTAGTTAAGTTACTTTTTTTGTACATACCTATCATAAAATAAAACTTTAAAATATAAAGTTAAGTAAGTTGTATTATTATTTATATTAGTATTTATTATAATATTAGTTTTTCAAGATATGTCTTTGAAAAAGCATTAACGCATGCTTAACGAACTCTAAAGTTACAATATTAAATGGAAAAAGAATACGGTCGCGAACAGGATTCGAACCTGCGCCTCCCGGATAGATACTCCAGGCGCTCTGACCACTAAGCCATCTCGACCTCTGCTCACCACCGCGAATTCTTCTTCCATATTTTAACACGTCTTATGGCGACTTCATTGCAATCAATTCAGTACTTATACAAGTGACCGAACCGACACGACTAACTTTGCAGTTAATACAATGTCGTAAAGCAGGTTCGAATCCATTTAATATTAGTTTTGTCAACTTCAACGTCGTATTAGTTATGTACTTGATTTTTCTGAGTCAGTGATTCTCCCTCCACCAATAAACCGCGCGCGCGCATAGGCTAAAGATATGGCGTACCTACACAAAAATTTAAAACGCGGCCATTTTAATTACATAATTTTAGCCTTAGATATAGTCTAAGTTATGTTCAATGTATTTGCAAAACGTAATTTTATGTTATTTTATTATTTTTTACCTCGTAAGTGAGCTGAAAAGTGTCGTATGAGACGCGACCGATATTGTTGATTACACGTCTTGGTTATTGCTACTCTCGCTTACCGGCTTGGCTAGCAATTCTAAATCTTATACTTCTTTCTAAACAGACACCAGTGTCCTCATTGGAGCAGCTAGCCCGTCAGTCCAGGATCAACTACACAGTGGTGGAAGGTTCTTCTGTCCATCAGTACTTCATCAACATGAAGTTCGCTGAAGATACGCTGTACAGGTAAAGTTGACAAACAAAATCAAATTAAACACATTTACATTACCTAATTATTGGTCGCCCACTGGTCGAAATTCAACCATAATCGATTTAAATTTTAAATTTGCACGTTATTATGGTTCTATTTTCAAAGATATATGTGTGTGTGTGTGTGTGTGTGGGTGTCAAACGCAGTGTGTGTAATGTTTATTTTATTAATTTACTGTATTTTTAATGCATATATCTGCCTAGCCTTTTCCCAATTACATTGAGGTCGACTTTCAGTCAAACTGGATGCAGCTTAATACCAGTATTTTACATGGAGCCACTGCCTATCTGACTTCCACAACCCAGTTACTGGGTAATACGATATATCGTGGTATGACTGGTTGTCAGACTTTCAGACCTCTGACTACCCGTAACGGCTGTCATAGATTTTAGTTTGACAACCGGGACCGACGGCTTAACGTGCTCTCCAAGGCACGACAAAAAAGAATGTATGACTGTAATATTTATTTTATTTTGATTGTATTTCCAGGGTATGGAAGGAAATCACCTTGAACGCTACATCTGATCAGGCGCAGTACAGGGTGTGGGATTATCCAATCAGGGAGCAGTATGGACATATACTACTAGCTATCAATGCTTCAGGTACATAAGATATATATCGGAGTTCTTTTCTAGCCTCAATTAAAGGAGATAATAATATAAAGTGTAAGTAAATCATAAATTAGCAAAAACCTTCCCGACTGTATTGCGGTCACGGCGGCCAATCTTCACGGAGATTAGCCAAGTACGCAGGAGATATTATAGTGCACAAGTGTATGCGCAAAGACAGGTGCACTCCCTCTTCCTTCACTCTCATAGTCCGATGGGACAGCCATCCGACACGACCGGAGTCAGATCAGGCGCAGGACCGACGGCCATTACGTGCTCTCTGAAGCACGGGGCGTCACACCACCAACGTCCTGACTCCGGGCTGCTACTGAGAATTTCCTAACAGAAACACCCAATAACACTTTTGCCCGACCTGGGAACCTAGGACCCCACGCTCAGCAGCCGCGCTTGCGACCACGAGACCAACGAGGCAGTCAAGTAAATCATATTAACTACCTAAAGTAAGCTTATTTTAATAAATTTTTGTGGATAGAAATATGTTCACATCATTAGAACTCGCTCCGGCCGCATTCTGCGCGACCACGGTAGGAGTTTCCCATAATAAAAACCACAGTGAATCCAAACTTAATAAAATTATCCACTCGACTCATTGCAGCTGATGCTGATGGCCATCACCCAAGGTGGCAGGATCGTAGAGACTCGTGTAAAGTTAATCCGTATAAGTTGGTATAAAAACGTTGTATTTACTCGAACCCTTATTTCTAACTACAGACCAAAGCGCGCTGACAACATAAGTGCATCATTTCTAATTCTCGTGAGCAGGATTTGAACCTGCGCCTCCCAGATAAATACTCCAGGCCCTTTGACCGCTAAGCCATCTCGACCTCTGCTCACTACCACGAATTTTTCTTCCACATTTTTAATACGTATTTTGGTGACGTCATGTATTCAGTCTCTATAAAGCTGATGGAACCGACACGACTAACTTTGCAGTTAATACAATGTCGTAAAGATGCAATTACCTTAACAATTAAAGACTAAAAACTTTTGTGAGACATAATTATATCAATTATTTTTCACCGGTTACTAACCCACGTGCATTTTCCAGGTTAAGCATTAACACACACATAGCGAACTCTAAAGTTATACATTTTTGTGGAAAAAGAATACGGTCGTGAGCAGGATTCGAACCTGCGCGAGAGAGAAGTACATATGACATTAAAAACGTCACATTGGTACATAGCAGAGTTGAACCCACCATTAAACATCATTTTGGTGACGTCTTTACACAAAAATTTATAACTTTAGAGTTCGCTATGAATTCGTTTAATGCTTTTCGAAGATTTATCTGTAATTTTTAAGGTAATTGCGTCTGTACGCATTGTATTAACAGCAAAGTTAGTCGTGTCGGTTCAGTCTCCTGTAAAGGGACTGAATAGATGGCAATGGCGACACCAAGAAACATGTTAAAATACGGAAGAAGAATTTGTTATGCTTTAAAATAAGTAATTTTATTGGATTTTTATGGACCGTAGAAAGTGTAGCAGGTTTTGTTTTTTCTAGGTCCTGTAACAGACGCCAAGACAGGCTTCCGGCAGGTCAACGAGCATACTGATGCGGATTTTGCTTTCATTCACGATTCTGCTGAAATTAAGTAAGTTTTTGTACCTATGCTTATTTTCTTAGAGGTGGTAGCATTCGTAAATGACATCTATCAATTATTGTTCAACGGTAAGCCCACAGCGCAAAAAACACGTGCTGTGCCGACCCCAATTAAATTTGGATGAAAATTAGCCCGCGACGATGTCGCGAGTTAAAGAGTTTTACTCGCGACATTGCCCCTTCGAGTTCGAAACTAGTCGGGCAATCCCGAAGAATGCACGTGAGTACCGATTCGGTTTCTCTTAATGGAACTGTCTCATTAGTTTCGTGATCGCAAGTGCGGCTGCTAAACTTGAGGCCCTAGATTCTACTCCCAGGTCAGACAAAGTGTTATTGGAATTTTTTGATAGCAAATTCTCAGTAGCATCCCGGAGCTTTTTATAAAGCCATGGGATTAGTTAATGTTAGACATCACAGACATACGGTGAAGGAAAACATCGTGAGGAAACCTGGACTTAATGGTCTGAAATCGCCTGCAGTGAGCTAGCATGGTGATCAATGAGATTCTCTGTATGAGAAGAGGCTTGCGTTCTGCAGTGGGACAGTATGGGCAAAAATACAGGTGTGTCACCTTTGCCTACCCTCTCCTCAAGGAATACAGGCATGATGTTATATTCTTTCAGATATGAAGTCACCAGGAACTGTAACCTAACAGAGGTTGGCGAGGTATTCGCGGAGCAGCCGTATGCCATCGCGGTGCAGCAAGGGTCCAGGCTTCAGGAAGACTTGTCCAGAGCCTTATTGGAGCTGCAGAAGGAACGATTCTTGGAGCAATTGGCTTCGAAGTGAGTTAAATTAGATTAAGGGATGATGAGATGGTTTGGGCATGTAGAAAGGATGGGTGAGAGGCGATTGATAAATGGATGAATGGAAAAGGAATGGATGAATGGAAAAGGAATGGATGGAAGAGTCGGAGCAGGCCGACCTCGACGAATGTACCGCAATAAAATTGCGGGCGTTCTCAAAAAAGGACTGGTCAGAAGCCACCTAATTCGACGGGCTTGCATGAAGAGGTTAATGAACATAGATGAAGCGAAAGAGGTGTGTCAGAATCGTAGCAAATGGAAATCGATAGTCTCTGCCTACCCCTATGGGAAACATGCGATTGTACGTATGTATTGTAAGGGATTTTAAGCCAAGTGGGTTCAAATCTGGTATGTACCAATGTGACGTTTTTAATGTCATATGTACTTCTCTCTCGCGCAGGTTCGAATCCTACTCACGACCGTATTCTTTTTCCACAAAAATATATATAACTTTATAGTTCGCTATGTATGTGTTAATGCTTTTTGAAGATTTATCTATATTTGTTAAGGTAATTGCATTTGTATGACATTGTATTAACTTCAAAGTTTGGTCGTGTCGGTTCCGTCAGTTGTATAGAGACTGAATACATAGCAATGACGTCACCAAAATACGTAGTAAACATTTGGAAGAACAATTTGTGGTAGTGAGCAGAGGTCGAGATGGTTTAGCAGTCAGAGCGCTTGCAGTATTTATTCGGGAGGCGCGAATTCGCTCACGACCGTATTCTTTTTCCACAAAAATTTATAAGTCACTTGTACTTTCTTAGTTCATCTAAGACATCACTGACATACGGCTAAGGAAAACATCGTGAGGAAACTTGGATTTGATAGTCTGAAATAGCCTACAGGGAGCGTGGTGATCAATGTTCGTGTCGTCTCTTTATGAGAAGACGACAGCGCCCTGCAGTGGGACAGTTATTGGCTGCAAGTCTCCCCCAAGTTCCTTCTATTGCCCTCTGTCCTTGCTGGCTTCCCAACATTCCTTAACAGATTTTATGTTATCCACCTTCTTTTGCAGGTACTGGAACGAGTCAGCAAGACAGGCCTGTCCAGATGCTGATGAATCTGAAGGCATTACCCTGGAGAGTTTGGGTAATAAGCAAAATTAAGACCAATATTCCTGTTGCGAAGTATGTGTGGTGTAACTATGAATGATAGATTGAGGAATGATTTGATTAGACAACCCTGCTGTTTTGAAGACGTAGTGACGAAAGTTGAATGGAGTATGCAATAATCATCATCATATTATATCAGCCTTTAGCGGTCCACTAGTGATGTGTAACTCATCAATTTTATGTGAGGATGAAGGACTATCTCATTTTCCCTCGCGAGGTTCTCATGAGGTGCCCCTCATTTGAGGTGAGGAATCACTAGTAGGTATTCACTTCACAACTCGCGACTCGGTGGTGTAAATTGAAAAATGATTTGATTGAGGAGCAGGTTGAGTACATTCGCGAGTGAGGTGGTTCAATGTTGAAATTCGAGTAACTCTTTCAAATTGCGATTACGAGGACCTCAAATGGGGAAACTCGTGAGTGAGGGACGCATCACTACAGTCCACTGCTCAATGTATGCAATGGTTTGGTCATATTGAGAGATTTAATGAAAGACGATTAACAAAAGGCAGGTGTAAGTGGAAATGCCGGAAGGGGACTAACTGCCTCGTTGGTCTAGTGGTAAGGTCCTGAGTTCGATTCCCTGGTTGGGCAAAGTTTTATTGGGTTTTTCTGTAAGGAAATTCTCAGTATCGGAGTAAGGAAGTTGGTGGTGTGACAACCCCGTGCTTCGGAGAGCACGTAAAGCCGTCGGTCCTGCGCCTGATTTCTCTCCGGTCGTCTGCCGTTTCATCGGATTATGGGAGTGAAGGAAGAGGCAATGCACCTGTGTTTGCGCATACACTAGTACACTATATCTTCTGCGTACTTGGCTGATCTGTGCGGAGATAGCCCGCCGTGACCGAGATACGGTCGGGAGGAATTATAATATTATTAATTTATAATACGAAGAAAGTTTTGAGTATGAATGTGATGGCTACACGAGTAGAGGAAGACCGAGGAAGTGACAGATGGGTTATGTTAAAGATGAAGTATAGAAATGGAGTGACTACTGAGATGTCGGCTGACAGAGATGTATGGAAGAAAAATACGTGCTGCTCCGACCTCAATTAAATTCGGACGTTGATGATGATGATTAATTTATAATACGCACATGACTTCTGAAAGTTAGTACTGTATTTTGGGTGCGTGGGATTTTTAACTTACTGGTCCAACGGTCATTCCAATAGGCCATCACTTCAGCTAAACAGTTTTGATTTCAATTTCAGGTGGCGTCTTCATAGCAACCCTATTTGGTTTAGGCCTAGCGATGATAACCCTTGCGTGGGAGGTGTTTTACTACAAACGCAAGGAGAAAAATAAAATTCAAGTATTCACAAAGCCTGAGAAAATTGCTTTCGAGTCCAAATCGAAACTTGAGACGAAAGTTGCAGAGTCCGTGGCAAAGTTGAGGAGGCGTGGGAGGGTTGGCAAAAAGGATAACGTTAATAAGAATGTCACTTTTGGAGACAAGTTTAAGCCGGTTGCTGAGAAAGGTGTCTCTTATATTAGTGTGTTTCCTAAAGATTATAGGCCTTAGGCAGGGCTGGATTCAAGGCCTTGGGGGCCGTGGGGCGAAAGAAATGGGAGGCCCAAATACGTTGTCATGGTATGCAGAATAAGAAATATGTATTTTATTAAAACAGGTAATTTTTTTTTTATTTGTGATCTTTATTGCTGTAGAATGACACATACTTATCTAATTTTTAGTTATTGGTGTTTAATTGTTAAAAATATCAAAATCCACGCTATTGGTTGGCACGAAACGTGACGTCATCGGCCGCCATGACATTGTCTGTAAGTTATTGGCTGTTTATTATGTCGTGTTGCATACGCTGACGTCAGTGAAAGCGCGCCAAAATGGCGGCGTTTCAACGAAATTAATTGCAGGTTTATAGCTTATTTTTGTGAAATGTTATCAAAGCGTGACGTCACAACCCATCATAAGCGGCGCCATGACACCCATGAGCGTATTCGCGCTTAATTAAAATAAGTTAGATTCAAATGCAATAATATTCTTTAAAACTTAGTTTATTTCTAAAATAATGTGTGTTTCGGAAATAGTAGAACTGTACCTATATTATAGAAGGAGATTTCAAAATCAGTCATCATGCATATTGTTGGCAACTATTGGCACACAGATAGATTATAACCTGCATTAACAAATAGGATGCTTTTAATCCCGACTGGATCCAATTCTAAATTCCACGCAGTCGAAGTCGCTGGCGGAGGCTAGTTTAGAAATAGTAGGATTAACTGTAGATCTTTTTTTGGAGACCATATCGGTAGCGGATACCACCAACAACAGTATTCCCAATGTGGGTTGACGTCAGGCAGGCGGCCGGTCATAAAACATAGCTTAGCAAAACTTTAGCAGCATTCCAGTACAAGTAGAGAGTATATATGGAAGAAGAATACATGCTGCGCCGACCCCAAATAAATTGGTATAAGGGCAGAGGGATGATGCTGAACTGTAGATTTATTTGAATATAAATAAAACAATATTAAAAACATTAATTCTAGTTTTATTTACAAGATAACATCTATATACCTAGTTAAAATAATTATAACCCACACTAATCATTCGTACATCATTCAATTTCGTTTTGTTTTGAAAAATTATGGTTTTCAGAAATGTTCGCTTCAAATGATATTGTAATAATTATATAGTACTTAGCATCACGCCTGTATACTCCGGTAGGCAGATGTGTACAGACTTGTACTCTACAATTCACCAATGCTGTTATTAAGTCCCATGAAAGAGGTGGTGAGCCAATTGCCATCTACCGGCCACAATTCTAAAATTCGGGCGGCTACTGAGAATTTCTTAACAGAAAAACACACAGTCACGCTGGGCCAACGAGGTAGAATACATATCGTGAGTTAGAGTAGCAGGTTCGATATCGGAACATTGTTTATTCAAAAATCCATATATAACATCCAAATATTCACGTAGCCGATGTGAGGGGGGGGGGGGGGGGTTGCTGGTTCAAGTCAATCTGTCATCTAGTCTGCTAGTCAATCAATCTGTCTAGCCCTTTCCCACTTACATTGGGGTCGGCTTCCAGTCAAACCGGATGCAGCTTAATACCAGTATTTTACATGGAGCGAGTGCCCATCTGACCTCCACAACCCAGTTACTGGGCGACACGATATCTCGTGGTATGACTGGTTGTCAGACTTTCAGGCCTCTGACTACCCGTAACGGCTGTCATAGATCTTTATTTGACAACCGGGACCGACAGCTTAACGTGCTCTCCGAGGCACGGAGGGGTCTCGGTATGAAATAATAGCCACCCATCCACAGACCGACCGCGCCAAGCAACCTCGATCGACCAATCTGTGCGGCATAAAATTGAAGGCGCAACATTATCCGAAAACCATACATTTTTCAAAACATATTAACAACACATTCCTGCAAAAAATTCAACCAAAAGTTCAACAGAGTTATTACCAAAACACTCTTACGGTAGGCTTCTCCACAATAGTAGTATTACTGTCTAATACTCTTTTACCAAACTGTATAGTGAAATGATCTAAATTCAAGAATTCTCCATCATCAATCTCCTTGATAAGCATTTTGACACGATCTCTCGTTCGCTCTACGAAACACGCCGCTAACTTCATTTCAATTTCTGCGTTGCGAACTCCAATACAATATGCCCTGAGAAAAAACGTTTTTTTACACGACTGCCCAAAAAGAGTGAACCGATTTCGATGTAATGGCGTGGTATCGTTAGAATCTTTACAGTGGATGCAAATAAATACAATATCTAGCTACTTCCACAATATTGAGGGTAGTCTTGCAAATGCCTGTGCACCGCCCGCAGGCCCTGCACTCTTGATGATGCCCCATGCGGGGGGGGGGGGGGGACACGTCTAGAGTAATTGGTGGTAGTCGCAATTTTCACCGCTTGCGTATGTGCATATACAGGCTGTGGTTTTGAACAGTGGCCATATTGTACGAACATATACAGCAACAAGTTATATGTTGTATAAAAAAAATTAAAGCAATAATACCCAAGAGGTCAACGTCCTATTCGTCTCGTAACAGCTAACGCTTCTCTGTGAAATGTTCGTGTACGGCCTTTGTCGGCGCGTGGTGCCGTCCTTATACCTACTGCGCGCGACGCGGCGATGGCTATGACACGACGTATACGCAAAAAACAGTAAAACTGCGAAGTTAATTCGATTTTCTATGGTATACTTTTTTAAATTGTTTTGTAATCAGTTACACCTATAGATCCACCTCCTTCAATTTGGCCACTGTCTAGAACCACAGCTTGTATTTGCGGGCGGGCGGTGCACAGGTAATGCATGACACTATTTTTTCAAGGAAACATTGAAAAAATAAGAAACACAAACGCCCTTCACATTCCGTGTCATCACTCTCCCAACTGAGCTACCGTATCGTTTTTCGATACTATTAAATTTCAAGCCACCTTATACGTCTTAAGGAGACGCCTGGCGATATTTATTTAGCAATCATTTACAGATTGCTTATATTTTAAATGTTGTCTCACCTGGAAGCCCTTGATAGCACTGCTGTCATCACCATTATTTCAGTCGCTGCTTCAGCTAGTCGGTTCAATTCCCTGTTAAACAAAAATATTTTTCATAAGCTAAAAAAGTGAAATCTATACTAATTATAATATAGATAAATCTTTGAAAAGCATTAACTCATGCTTTTGTGAACTCTTAAGTAAATTGAATAGATAACAATGACGTCACCAAAAGACGTGTTAAAATGTGAATGAAGAATTCGCGGTGGTCAGCAGAGGCCGAGGTGGCTTAGTGGTCAGAGCGCCTGGAGTATTTATCCGGGAGACGCAGGTTCGAATCCTGTTTGCGACCGTATTCTTTTTCTATTTAATATTATAACTTTAAAGTTCGCAAAAGCATGCGTTAATTAATGCTTTTCAAAGATTTATTTTTATCACATTACCTGAAACTCTAATTAATTATATTTTATCACCTGATAGCTACACGAAATGTTATATAGATCACCACTTCACCAAAATTTCAAAATTTACATACCAAGTCTTACCTCAGACTCCTTAGAGTAAAAACTAATTAAGGACCACACAGTTTCACCAAAGAATCATCACTTCATCAAACTTACGTGTAAGCGTTAGCCACTTTGACACCGTGTCGAGCCATTAAAGTTTCACATGCGAATCTCATTCGTAGCACACAGTACTCCAATTGTTCTGAAGGCTGTTTTAAAGATGGGTGAAGATATTCCGATAAGTGAAGAGTCAGTTTAGGGTCGTCTCTTTCCTGAAAATTACGATTTGTTATTGTCGGGTATGACGGCCAAAAGTGTTTGTTTTCTTAAAATGTTAATGTTAAATGAGTAGACGCCCAATTTGCGTACTGCTCGAATGTTGATCTAAATATCAAATCTCTGTGCCCCGGAGCATTAAACCGTTGGTTCCGCTTGTCAAATAAAGATCTATGAAAGCCGTTACGGGTAGTTAGAGGCCTGAAAGTCTGACAACCAGTCATACCATGAGATATCGTGTTGCTTAGTAACTGAGTTGTGGAGGTCAGATAGGCAGTCGGTCCATGTAAAATACTGGTATTAACTTGTATTTGGTTGTCGACCCACCGAAATTGATAAAAGGCTAGGCTGATTGATTGACATTGGAGCATTATGTCAATTCGTACTTAAGAATGCCTATTGACTGAAAAATAAATAAGAGATTCTACTATGGAGACCTAAGAGGAAGACCTTGACGAAGCTTTATACAACAAGTGAAGGAGAAAGTAGGAGTTAAATTGTACAAAAAGAACAAAATGAAAGCAGAGGATAGAGTGCGATGGTGGTCGCTCCACCGACAAGAGTTAAGCTCTTAAATTGAAGGATAAGAAGAAAATTCCGCTATGCAAGCATGCTTCAAAATTGAGATGACTGTGATGTAGCAAACATATTTTAAGATTAACCATCATTTTAAGACTTTAATTTTCATTGATATTGAATTGGGAAAATTGAATATTTTCATGTTTATACTTCAAGATAAATCTTTGAAAAGCATTAACGCATGCTTAGCGAACTCTAAAGTTACAATATTAAATGGAAAAAGAATACGGTCGCGAACAGGATTTAAACCTGCACCTCCCGGATAAATACTCCAGGCGCTCTGACCACGATGAGATAGCTTAGTGGTCAGAGCCCCTGGAGTATTTACTGTTCGCGAACGTATTCTTTTTCCATTTAATAAGATTACACTTATTGTTCGTTTAATCATGCGCAATTGTGAAAGAAAGAAAATTATACTGCGTTGAAATTGGAAATGTTAAAGTTATCGATTTCGGTCATTAGCGACCATTCAAGTAATACGTAAGCACAGGGAGGTGGGGGGTCTTTGCTTTGCTTAGTTTTGATGACATGGGGGACGGGGGGGGGGGGGGGGTCTGGGTGGTGATTACGTCAGCAGTATATTTTTTTACTTTTTCGAATTTTCTCCAAAATTTTAACGATTTTGGTTTGAACATATGGCTATTGGCAACCCTACTTGTCTACGCTTGAAAACGAAACACATTTTCAATGATTCCCGAAAATAATGAATACGTTTACTCGCTTAGAACCGAGACACAAGAACCCATAAAAAAATTAATGTACCAATGTTTACGTAAGCATTGGAGGGGCGGGGGGGTAAGAGCTTTGCTTACTTTTGCTGACAAGGGGGAGGTGGGGGTTAATAATTGCAAAAAAACTGCGGGAAAATAAAAATAAAAAATTACCTGGTGCCTGTTCGCCAAAACTTTCTTTAATATAAACGCGGGATGCATCAGAGGATTTCTTATTTGTTTTACTTCTTCACTCATAATTTTACCAGCGTGATGGATGCCGTTCAGAGCTGAAAATTTCGTAAATAACATTGTACAAGTTCCACCTGTATCAAACTCAAACTCAAAGTCTTTATTTGCATGTTAAGGTATTACAGGTCTTAATTTAAATATTATGTACAGCTTAACGGCCTTTTTCAGGCGTTGCAAATTTGAGGGCTAGCACTAACTTATTATAAATTACATTTGCATAACTAAGGACTTAGCTTAACTTATAGTAGTACTAGGTAGTATTTCTTGCGTTTAAAAACATTATTCATACATAAACTAAGTAGGTATATTGTAATAAGTATGTAGTTCGTTATTATTTGTAATTATTTGGGTAAGTATATAACATCTATTTTTTAAATAATTTTTATTTATTTGTCGGGATATAGGTAAGGTATATAATGTATTATGTGGGTTAGTATAAAATGAAAGTAGGTATCTCAAAATGTAGGATTTAGTAGGTAGGTGCTTGTGGGTGTGAGGGGTTATGTATGGGGTAGGTTTTAGCGTTTAATTTTGGTGTTCTATTTCTCTTCGAAGAATTCTTTTATTGAGTAAAAGCATTATCGTGGGTGGAATACAGATGTAAATATCATATGCGCACACAGCCAGGTCCAGAAGAATTAACTGTAGACCCTATTTCTTATCGTATCATGCCCTAGCAGGGTTTATGTGGTTTACATTGTAATGTGTATGATTATATTTATGTAAAATAGGCATGATGACAGTATTAAAGAATTAAAGAAATTAGAATTATAGAATATTTTATAGAAAAATATATGTACCTAGTTTTAATATAAACATGAAGAATAATAAGATTTTCAATAAAACAAAAGTATAAAATACTGCAATCGGCCATGTTGACTGAAACGCCAATTACAGCGTGTTCGGGCAGTCAACTGCGGCGCGCACTCGTTATACGCGTATGGAACGCACGTCAACAATATAATAGTTTTTTATTGTAATTTCGCGTCATTAAACCAAGTCGAATCAAAATCTTTCTTATTTACTTGTCCCATCGTGGACACAGCGAATGACGTCACGCCTCAATGAATGTCAATCACCGCCATACGTTTTGCTTGAACTTTTGTCAAATGTTATCGAAGCGTGACGACACAACACATCATAAGCGGCGCCATGACACCCATGAGTGTTTTCGCGCACAATTCAAATTAAATAGATTCAAATTCAATAATCTGCGTTAAAACTTAGTTTATTGCTGTAATAATGTGTTTTTCGGAAATAGTAGACGTGTACATATATTTTAAAAGGGGATTTAAAAACAGTCATCATGCCTACTGTTGACGCAAATAAATAAATAAGAGGTGTCTAGAATCCAATTATGTTATTTAATAGACATACCTATGAACATGTTAACACTGTCTAAAGTCTCCCCGCGCGTGGCTAAATATCTCATATCATCTAGAAGCTGCTTGCATTCCTCTTCTTGGTCAAGTGCTGGGATGGACAGTAACTTCAGCATTGACGTCAGACCGTGGTTCGCTATGAAGTTTCTATTAGAGGCGAAAAGGAATAACTTTCCATAATTTTATACAATCAAATCAAATCAAAATATTTATTTCAAATAAACCGTTTAAAGGCACTTTTGAATTGTCAGAAGTTAGTTGTCACGTTCCAAAGTGTAGATTCCTATGGAGAAGAACGGGCAAGAAACTCCACGGTTACTCTTTTTCATCATATAGGTTTTTACTATAGTATTGGTTACACTGTTTTTGTTGCAAAATAGTATGTGAGAACAATGTAAGTTACAAAAATACTACCAATATAGACATTAATAATAAATAATATACTAACAACCGTATTTCCGTTACGGCGGCCTATCTCCATGGAGATTAGCAAAGTACGTAGTAAGGGCTATTATAGTGCACAAGTGTATGCGTAAACATAGGTGTACTCCCTCTTCCTCCACTCACATAGACCGATGGGACGGCAATCCGACACGACCGGAGACAGATCAGGCGCAGGACCGACGGCTTTACGTGCTCTTCGAAGTACGGGGGTGTCACACGACCTAACTCCGGGCTGTTACTGAGAATTTCAAAACAAAAAAAAAAGCAATAACACTTTGCCCGACCTGGGAATCGAACCCAGGGCCTCAGGCTCGGCAGCTGCGCTTGCGACCACTAGATCAACTATGAGAGTGAAGGAGGAGGGAGTGCACCCGTGTTTGCGCATACACTTGTGCACTATAATATCTCGTGCGTACTTGGCTAATCTCCGTGGAGATAGGCCGCCGTGACCGAAATACGGTCGGGAGGTGTATTAGTATTAGTTTTACCTGCACATAGCTACTTCAAGTTCAGCATCCGGATTAGCATAGCCATCCAGTAAGCCAGCAGTGAAGTAATCTGCGCTCTCAGATGCGTATACATCGATAAGAGCGTTGCCTATAGTGGACTGGATTGTTGTTAGATCAGCGAGAGGTTTACCTGAAAAGAATATTAATAACAAGAACAAATTTATAATATTAAATGGAAAAAGAATACGGTCATGAGCAGGATTCGAACCTGCGTCTCCCGGATAAATACTCCAGGCGCTCTGACCACTAAGCCATCTCGACCTCTGCTTACCACCGCGAAAATATCCACATTTAAACACAGTTACAAATACGTTAATGCTTTTCAAAGATTTTTCTTTAAGAAGAAAGTTTTATTTCATAAGTTTTTGTTTACCATAGCCAATTTTTTTTTTAATCTTACTTACTCATATTACTCGGGATAATGCGCGGATTCTATCGATATCACATACATCTAAATCGGTTCAGGCATTTAGAAGTTATATCAATAATCACCAAGACATATTACCTACTGTTGCAGGGTCTTAAAATCTACTTATATGATACTCACCACTGTACCAAATTAATCGCTACCTTTATCTACCATACCAATATAATCACAACCGCTGCTTAAAAGTTCTTTTCCGATGGCATCAACAGATATTTGGATAATTAATACTTCACCAAAATTATCACCACGTCACCAAAACTATCAACACTTTACCAAATCTATCACAACTTTCATCAAAACTGTCATCACTTTACCAAAACTATCACCACATCACCAAAACTATCACCACCTTCATCAAAACGATTGCTAACTACAGTAACTACTAACCAGCAAAAGCCCTGGGTCTGGTGTACTGCACAACGCTTCGCATGGCATTAGTGAGTCGGCAGCGAGATAATGCTGACGCGTACAACCGAGAGAGGCCGAGGGTTTGCGCTAGATCCACTTCAGTGGCGTGTTCCAATGGCGTGGCTGAAAAGAGAAAGTAATCTGTGAATGATTGCTAAATAGACATCGCCAGGCGTCTTATTCAAAGTCAAAGTCAAAAGTTTTTATTTCACATGAACCAATTTAAAAGGCACTTATGAAACGTCAGAATTTAGTGGCACGGTTCGAATATAGTCGATTCCTATGGAGAAGAACCGGCAAGAATCTCCGCACTCCGAACTCCTCACTCATTTAGACGAATAGAAGGGCACTTGTTATTTAATAGAAGCGAACAGGCGACACGATAGAACAGTAGGAGAGCGATGACACGGACTGTCGAAGGTCGCTAGTTCGAGCCGTTTGTGTCTAATTTTTTCAATGTTTCTTTGGAAAATAGTAATTAATATAGCGTGATATTATTTATTTTTATTATATTTAAAAAAATATCACTATACAGTGTAAACTCTTTATGTATAACAAATTATAATAAAACAAGTTTTAACCGGATTAATCGCGTGTATCATTGGATTTTGTTTTTCCTGACGTTTCGAACATTTTGCAGCGTTCGTGGTCGGAGAAGGACTAAGGTGTCAGGCATCTCAATAGTTTATTAAAACTTATTTCAGTCTACGGTACATATCATATCGTACAAATAATTTTTGTCTTTTTACATATTTAAAACTAAATCGCGACGGGTTTTTCTAAGACTATCCCAGAGAAGCAATAAATGGAAAAAAAAAATGGAAATAAAACTTATTTCGGAACTGATGTTTTAATTTAATAACACTAGGTCACACTAGGGAGGGGGGGGGGGTCCCACAAGTGTGATCAACTGTGACGAGGACGGGGGAAGGGTCAAAAAATCACGAAATTAGTGTGACGTACTTTATGGATGACCCCTATTACTTATTACTTAAGCGGATTCTTCGGGATTTTCATTAATTTTGTGGTGCAATATAGGCTTAGATATTATGGTAAAGAAAATCTAAAAATACTTACCAGGAGTTTTTAAGAATGAAACGAAAGCACCTTTGTTGGTAACCCCAGCGGCATTAGGATGTACCAGGAATGCCTTCAACCGTGACGCTTCTATAGAGCATAGGACCAGTATGTAGCCGTTAGTAAAACGGCACACTTTCTCACCTTGGATTCGCCAGATACCTGTGAAGAAATAAAAAAAAAATAAGCACAGATAAATCTTTGAAAAGCATTAACGCATGCTTAACGAACTCTAAAGTTATAATTTTAAATGGAAAATGTTTATTTATTTATATATACTTTATTGTACACTAAATGGACATATACAGCCAGAAAAAAAATGGTTTTTAAATTATACAATGGGCGGCCTTGTCGCTGTCTGTGATTTAGGATGTATGTATGAATGTTTGTGAGTTTGTTTATTCCATCGTAACTTCTAAATGCCTGAACCAATTTAGATGTCTGGGGTATTGTTAGAATCCTTACACTGTCCCGGGTAATATAGGTAAGTAAGATTAGAAAAACATAATATGCATAGGGTAGGTGTGCTTTTTAATTAATTTCATCTTGTTTTATTTATTTATTTATTCAATGTCAACACCATCCTAACAGGTTTATACCCAATGCGATAATGTTGTCATAAATAACAACAAAAAAGTAAAAAAATAAATAACAATAATTCTAATTTTACGAATTAAAACAATAAAAAAATATTATTCACTTTAGTTTAAGTCAGTTAGACAATGGAAGGTAATCTTTCCATAAAAGTTTAAGGGTTAACAATAATTAATGTGTTTAAAAGATTTATGTTTTTTCTATTTAATTTCTTATGTGACCTCTTTTATTGATTTGTAACTACTAGCCATACTGTAACATAGAGTCAATGAATCTGCCTAGCCTTTTCCCAATTACATTGGGGTCGGCTTCCAGTCAAACCGGATACAGCTTAATACCAGTATTTTACATGAAGCGACTACATATCTGACCTCCACAACCTAGTAACTGGGTAACACAATATCTCGTGGTACGACTGGTTGTCAGACTTTCAGGGCACTGACTTCTCATAACGGCTGTCATAGATCCTTATTTGACAACTGCGACCGATGGCTTAACATGCTCTCCGAGGCACGGATATTGTAACATAGTGTCGTCCTTAAGTTTAAACTATTTAGGTATCGTACGGATTGTAGACCGTATATGTTATTATAGCCCGGTTAGTAGAGTGTGATATTAGGATAACATCAGAACCTGGCACATGGATAGCATTTGGTGTGACATAGCTAGATAGAACGAGACCGCATCGGTGGCGGTTACCACCAACAACAACATTCCCAAAGAGGGTTGACGTCAGGCAGGCGGCCGGTCTTAAAACATAGCCAAAACTTTAGCAGCATGCCAGATAAAGGCATGCTGCACCGACCCCAAATAAATTGGGATAAGGGCAGGGAAATGATGATGGTGAGTGTCGTCCTTTTTTTCATAAAGGTATAGTCACGGCCGTAGCGAGGAATATGTTTCATCGGGTTTCACCCACATCAATATATTTTCGAGGGCCAGGTTTTGTCATTTACACAATTTTAACTTAAATCACAAGTTATTCCTAAAAAACTCACCTTGTGCATCCATTTCAGCTGTCGTCCTAAAATCAGGCTGAGATATCCTCTCAGCCACACGTTCCTTAATAGCCAAACATATTGTGTTATCACCGGATATTAAATCATCTATGATCATAGAATATTGTTCTTGACTTAGACCCAACTGTATGGCTTGGAGCCCCACCCAGTGGTCACTAATATCTTGTCCCAGCTGAAAATCTCCCGCTATAGCCTCTAGATACCTTAATCTCTCTGTTACATTAGCTGCAAGTCCATTGCGAGTTAGACTCACCGGAGCTCCATACATTTTAGTGATTTTAAGTATGTTTTTACGATCTTCTGCGGTCTTTTTCGGGTCTATGAACACGTTGGTGATTGCTGCGATTCTTTTCTCTAATGATTCGGTCTCGTCTTTATTCAGAATCTCCGGATAAGCAAGCATATCGTTGTTGAATATTGATATGAATACGTCCTTCATGAATGGCTCGATTTTAGGTTTACGGCGCTCCACCCGCTCTAAAACGTTTAGATCTTCGAAGTCGAACTTCTCTTCTTTGACTTGAGGCTGTGAGGCTGATGAGGAATCGTGATAAACAGCCGAAAATCGAAATTTTCGGTAAAGATTTTGGCTGACATAACTGTGGTGAACAGTGCAGAGTTTACGGGCTAAATTCATGTTGTAATTAAAGAAATTTCAATGACGTATTTAAAATAAATGCTCTATAGCAGTTTTAGTAAATTTAAATGCGAATTGTATCGTATTTTTAGGAAATTATTATCGTGTACTTTATAGGTTATTTTGACATTACTATCACTATGACAGTAATGACAGATGACAGTAACAAAACAAGCGGTTCAGCTCATTATTTTATACTTGAGCATCAAAACATAATAGTTCTGAATGAAAAGAAGAAATAATACATTGGCTTTAGAATGTTATTTGGCAAAAATATTAATGTGTCTAGTATCATTTTAAATAATTAATATACATTTTGCTTGTTTTCACGTATTTATTATTTCTATGTTATTCAGAGCTCACGCTTAAAATCTGGCAACTTAAATAAATTCGAAAGACTGGAACGCAAATCAAAGTGCATTCGGTTTAAATACTGTATGTTTTTGTCGCTATATGTGATGTTTCGGAAAAAACTTTCATAAACAAGAAGAAGTAGGCTGAAGAAATCTTCTTACATAGGAATAATAACAGTAAACATCTAGGTTCGATTTCCAAATGTGGTAGGGTACACCTACGTCTACAGAAGTTGTCCAGAAAATGAAGGCTATCCGTACTTATATTATAAATGCGAAAGTAACCCTGTTTGTTTGTTTTTTACTTTTTCACGACTAAACGGCTGAACGGATCATAATGAAATTTGGCAAGGAGATAGATTGTATCTTTGGGAAGGACATAGGCTACCTTTAGTCGCGCAGACGAAGTCGCGGCACCAGCAAGTATCTGTATGAATTGACTGACTCACTGAATGTCGAAAACATAAAAATTAATTACAGTTAATGTACGAAGCGAACGTAGAGTTTACAGCTAGATAGGAAACCGTATTGGTGGCGGTTACCACCAACAACAGCATTCCGAAAGAGGGTTGACGTCAGGCAGGCGGTCGGTCATAAAGCATAGCTAAAACTTTAGCAGCATGCCAGATATATGCTCCGCCGACCCCAAATAAATTGGGATAAGGGCAGGGGGATGATGTTGATGATGAAAATAATGACTAATTCAGCATTATGAAACCGGCACAAACGTAACTTGCGTAGTCTTGAATTTATCGGCAGCTACGCCGTAGCAACCGCGTAGCAAAATTGTCGTAGATGTTCGTAGACAAATTACCCGTTTTTACATGACTTTCCAAAAAAGTTGTGTTATGTTTTCAGGGTTCATGTATGTATTTGTTTGTGACTTTCTTTATTCCACCATAATTTCTAAAATCCTGAACCTATTTAGATGTATGGGGTATCGATAGAATCCTTACATTATCTCGGGTATCATAGGCTAGTAAGAGTTAGAAAAATGGGGTTCAGGGGTTTAAAAATTATGGTGGAATAATGAAACTTACAAACATAATGCAATAAGATTATTCTTTTTGACATTGATTCTTGACATTTTTGATAATAATTATTGTTATTCTATTAGACACTATTTGCAATGTGAATGTGAGTACGATGTGGGCCAGAAATTCATTCATACATGAACCTCATAGACTGTCTGGCGGTTTTTGAGTCGTTTTATGTGACCTACGCAAATGTCCTCCTGATCTGGTATCGTCTTGTGACGGGTCGTTGAGCTCCCTTAGTTATGGTTGAGCTACACGATGACTGATGCATACGTGCCGTCAGATAGGACAGGTCACCTCGAAGCTGCTATGGCTCTTTCCTCAAAAGGCCATTCCAGACGATCCCTGCATCGTTACACTCACATAGATATGTACATACTATTATGTCAGGACTTTAAAAGAGACGTTGACCTCTGAGTTTGTTTCGGCGTTTCTTCTCAGAGACAGTCATATAGGAAACGCCGGCGCCATCTAGTTTATAAAAATGACTTGGTAAAAGTGTCTTCAACAGATCTATTTACAGAAATAAAATCATTTATCATTTATCATTTACATACCTACATAAACCCTAACTAAAAGAAAACGTTGCCCTCCATTTTTATCAGTCGTGTTATTAGAAGAAATACAAACAGCCCATAACTGTCCCACTGCAGGGCAAGGGCCTCTTCTCATACAGAGAAGGCACGAGCTTGATCACCACGCTAGCTCACTGCGGGTTGGCGATTTCAGACTACCAAGTCCAGGTTTCCTCACGATGGTTTCCTTCACCGTATGTCTGTGCATATGACATTAAAAAAGTCACATTGGTACATGCCAGGTTTGAACCCACAACCTGAGGCTCAGGAGGCGGGCCCTTAACTGCCTCGCGGGTCTATTGTTCCCAAGCGCGACTGCTGAGCATGAGGTCTTGGGTTCGATTTCCAGGTCGGGCTAAGTGTTATTGGGTTTTTCTCTTAGAAATTCTCGGTAGTAGCACGGAGTTTAGAATTGTGCCCGGTAGATGACAATAGGCTCACCACCTATTATTGCATGGAACTAAATAAGAGTATTGATGAAATGTGGGTGTACAACTGTGTACACTGCTGCCTACCCTTTTGGGGAATACAGGCGTTATACTATGTTATGTTGTGTTCAGTATTAGCGGTATTATAGAAAATGTGTGCTCGCACATTTTATAAATTTTCTTTTATTTCTTCTTTAAAGTCTCGTGCCAGAAACGTCAGTAAGCCAAAATATTGTTATTTCTTTCTATTGTGATATAAGTGACAGGGACAAGTATATTTTATGAAGCATTTCAAGAACCTCAGTACTTTATAAATGCGGGGTGTTCAAAACAAACGAAAATAACAAAAGCGAGTTGTGGATGCAATTCTAACAATCACAAAGTAAAATTGTGGAGTGGTCACATTACAATATTATCTGTAACTTTAAAATCTGGCAACATAGTTATGGGTGGTTTAGTGATGTGCGTAAAAATAGCAGTTATACAATAACTATTTGTTTTATATAGCATTATGTTATTCTGCTGCATTAGTTTAGTGTCAAGAATTTCATGCTGTTTCATCGAATTCCAATTATGGAAAAGTTTCCTATTTTTGTCATCACACTTCGAAACAGCTTTTCAGAACTACTTTTACTAATGTTTGAATATTCCTGAAACTAAAGCTGTAAGTAGTAAGTAAGTATTATTTCAAAGATATCAGACAAAAGATATGATATTTTATTTTCAAGTGTAAGTTTTTTTTAAATGATTTTATTACTAAACTATTCGTTTTTTATGAATTCTGTTATTGTCTGTCATAATTTATGTAGACCAAAATAAACTTTTCTGTCTTTCTATATAACGGCAAGGGAAATAAAACAAAGTGTTGACAGATCAGCAGTTAGATTATTTAAATTAAAATATTTTTATTTCAAATAGACCCGATACCACCAAGTACCTGTAGTAGTTACTTAAGAAAAGTCAAAGCTAATTGCACGGTTCCAAGGCTTTGATCTTAAGGAGAAGATTATGTAACCGATGATGGATAAAAACTTGGATGCGGAATAGAACAAAAGAGAGGAAACTTAAAAAATAAAAACTTTACATAACATCACGCCTGTATTCCCCAAAGGGGTAGGCATAGGTGTACGCAGTTGTACACCCACATTTCACCAATTATTAAGTCCCATGTAATAGGTAATGGGCCTATTGCCACTTACCGGGCACAATACTAAACTCCGGGCTGCTATTGAGAATTTCCTAACAGAAAATGTAGGACCTCGAGCGCAGGAGTTGTGATTGGGACCACTAAAACAATGAGGCAGTTATATTAATATCTTAATTTAAATATATATATATATATATGTATAGCAATTATTCATAGCAACGAATCGAATCAACGTAAAACGAAACGGTTTCACCAAACAAATTCGATCGCACATCCCTACTGTTACCAAGGGGGTGAGTCGAAGATACTGCCACCCTATTCCAAATTTCACACAAAAACAAGCTTTATACTCGATAATTTAAAGCTTAGATTTGCCTGTAGGCATACAATTAACTTGTTTTACATAACTATATATAGGTTTTCTGCCATGAAATAATCAGTATTTTCCTTGTAACGGAAGCTTTCGCTCACGTAAGAACGAATAGGCTGTATGCGACCATGTAATTTAGAAGAAAAAAAAAAACAGTATGGCTCCGGACAGCGTACGCGCGAAAATAATTTGACATTTTACTTTTTTAATTGACAAAATGGTTATCGGAGTGAGATTAGTGAATTAATTTTATGTTAAAGTGTATTTCTTTGTGGAAATCTATGTGTGGTCGCAGAAATAGAAGGATTTTTGACAGTAAAGCGCTGTATAGACGTTTTAATGGTACGTTTTTATTACCAATTATTTTTTACATGTTAATAGCATAAATTGTTGTACAAAAATCACGTAGTTATGTGTTTAGTCTTTAATGACATGTAAGGAAGCCATTCAACGTTATAAATACAAGTTCATATCATCTGTGAATCTATAAAATACAATAAAAATGGGGAAAAATCATAGAATTAGAACATAGAGCTAGATAAAGCGTCCCATTCTCATTCGATTTGATGAAATTAGATCCAAATGACAAAAATATTGTTAGTTTTTGTATGATTTTGGGTGAGAGATAATGAAATTGTGTATCTTTTTTTATTATGTATCTTTTTAAACTGTCTGTCTTTCATGTTTATAGAAGCCAAATCTGGTATAAGAGCTGAAAAGGAATGGAATTTAGCCATAGTTATGTACCTTGGTGATTTTAGGGGTAATTTTTATGTACCGTAGTTCGTTAAATTGAATTTCATGGTTAAACATGGACTGGCATGTACGTAGTTGATTATGCCTATAAAAAAAAAACTAATCACAGGTACAAAACAAAAAAATAAAAATTGACAGCTAATTTATTTACTATACATTTCTTTTTTGCTTGTATTTTATAATGTTATTATTGCATATTTTTATTTGCATGCTGCTTGCTATGTTCTTTTTATTTAAATTATTTTGTAGTGATTTCTTTTACAGGTTATTTTAATATGCAAGCTCGAAAAAAAAAAGGAATGGAAACTTGAACGTAGAAAATCCCTTAAACTTTTCGAAACATTATAATATACTTCTTTTAATTAATTGTTTGTTTTTCTTTATTTTGATAACCTAAGCTATTTCTGTTCTATTTTCGTATGGATATCTGGTTCGCAGCAAGACAACCTAGTGTCAGAACTGTTGTTAAGATACATAATTATATTACTAATCTGTGGCTGTTGTCGCCGCTTGTACGTGCTAATTTGACTTTAATAATTGCTATTTAAGTAAAACCGGTACCGCTCAGATGAAAACAACACAGCAGCCACCCATCTACATAATGACCACACCATCTCTACCCATGAGTGTCGTAAGAGGCGACTAAGGGATACAAAGTAGATTAAATGAATTAAAAAGTTCAAAAGCACGCTTGCCTTTTGTGAATTATATTTTTTTATTTAGCACCTTTTTGTGTATCTTACATAGCCACTTTTTTTTTAAATCTTACTAGGTTATGTTACCCGGGACAATGTAAGGATTCGAATGATACCCCATACATCTAAATCGGTTCAGGTGTTTAGACGTTATAGTAGAATAAAAAAAAAATATACAAACATACATGAACCCTAATAACATAACACTCCTTTTTTGTGCAGTCGTGTTAATAGGGGATTCAGGGAAATATCGAATGCATCCCAAACTCTGCCTGTCGGTTATTGGTTTGTCAGTTCATTGGACTACAGGGAGCAGGACGAGAGAGTGGGCTTGCTCCAGCGCAATCGCTTGTCTACTTTACCTTTGCGCCGATGACCCAAAGTTTCGTCTAGCGAGTCATAGGGCTCACGAAAGGAAAGCGTTGTTGGGGTCGCCATTATCGATCTTCGAAAAGCATTAACGCATGCATAGCGAGCTCCAAAATTATATTTTTTTGTGGAAAGAAGAATATGGTCGTAAGCAGTATCAGAACCTGCACCTCCTGGATAAATACTCCAGGCACTCTTACCGCCAAGCCATCTCGCTATCTGCTCAAAAAATAAAATACTTATTCCAATTCCAGAATCAAACACAGGATCTCATGCTCTGCAGCCGTGCTTGTGGTCCCTGGACCAATGAATCAATCAGTCTTAGTTTTGTAAACTTCAAATATCGTGACGTCACTGTTTCAACTTTGAAGTGAAAGAGACAGCATGAGATTTGACTACTTAAAATTTAGTAGAATTTTTGAGTGTTTAACCGAAACACAGCAAAAATAGCCCATAACTATCCCACTGCAAAGCGCGGGACTCTTCTCATACAGAGAAGGAACAAGCATTGAACACCACGTAGCTCACTGCGGGCGATTTCAGACAATTAAGTCCAGGTTTCCTCACGACGTTTTCCTTGACTTGCTTAAAACGGTGAAGGAAAACATCGTGAGGAAACCAGCACACCTGAGAGATGTGCTCGATGGTGTTCAAAGTCATGTCAGACCTACGTGTGGTTAGTCTGACTCTATATTGTACATCAACCACACGATAAAAAGATGAAAAACGACGCACATTGCATACTAGAACGAAAGCAGTAACTTTGAACCCATAATACAACTGCCGTTTCTTATCAAGAAAACGGCAAAAGTAATAAATTTTCGCCGCAAAATATGCGGCCACGATAGCCCGAGTTTCAGCAAGCCGAGTATTGAAATTTAAATTTATATATAACTACTTAATTCAATGACTTATTCACATAATTCATTGCGGATTAAGATTTTTAGGGCCAGGCGTCGTGAAGTTATGGTTTCATTCTATAATTTATGGCCTATAAAAGTGTACCATAAATATGCTAAGTATGGACCATTAAAAATAATGATGTTTGGGTAAAAATGGTTTAATTAATAATTTAAACTTATTTTACCTGTATAAAATTTTTTCATTGCACGAAGTTGGATCGGTGAAGGAAAACACGTGTGCGTAATTATAAAGAGCGTTTGGAAAAGCCTTTTTAAGAAGAGTTTGAAACTAATCTCTTCAACATACTTGCTCGTAAAGTGGTTCTTATTACACCGATTTTAGGTCATAATGTGGTTTATCACCCACGCGTGCGATTGCATTAGTGCGGTGATGTAAAAAAATCGCGTAGCGTAGCGTTAGTGTTTTATTGTCTAAAAACTATTTGCTGAGATTTAATATTATTGTGATTAAATCATTGGATTAAATACACTGTGTTAGATGAAATACGTATGAAAAATAAACATTTATAATTTCGTAAAATTATTTATTAGTTTTGTAGCCAAATTATCATTATATTATGTTACAAATAAAAAAACATTAGTTATAAGTATTATATTTTAGTATTAGGCTGTTAGGCAACTTCGCCAGTGCCTCTACTTCCATCTGCGCGTGCCAACCACAGCCTCAACACACGAAAAAAGAAATCCGCGCGTCATTGACATAACAAAATGAGTTTATGCATTTTTTTCTCTCGCTAATGTGTTGAAACCAAAGTATGAAACACTTGATCTATGATCATTACAACGTCTCGGCACGACTGTAATTTAGCCTCGACTCGACATGTACTATGAAACTATGTCGAAATGTCACGACGAAATTATTGTATTGCCCAGTTAATAATTCTGAGAAAGCCTTATTTAGTGCGGAAGTCTTTATTGTTTTTGGCTTTGTAGCCAAATATAGACTTCTATGTTTATTTTGCCTTAAATAATGTGGAGGAATTACATTATTTTGCTGATAATTATGTTGTGATACGAGTTCGATAAGGACGGTATTGTAGTTTTATTATAATAATATTGTACTATTTATTTATTATATTTATTAATATTAGTGTTCGCCCACTGACCGATATTCAACCATAATTCATTTAATTTTAAATTTGAACGTGGTCCTATTGTCAAAGATTTATAGGTTCAAAGATATATGTGTGTTTGTGTGTGTGTCAAACGCATGGTAGTGTGCGTAATGTTTTTTTTTAATAAAATGTTGTTTTTCTGATGTTATTTTCAACTTATAATTAGTTTTCTGCACTCCTTCTCAATATAAACTTTAACTGTACCAAATGTCATACTCCTCGTAAAAAGGGTTACAAAGTTTTTGCTTCACGTATTCTTAAAATGATAATGTACTAGCTATGTATTTTATTTATTAATAGGAATATAGATACACTACAAACTGACCATTATCCCATGCTTCGTCCAAGGGTTATCTGGAGAAGAGCTCGCCTTAGCAATAAGACGTAAATTGACGGAACTCGATATAAATTGATGTTCACCCATCCACAGACCGACAGCGGCAGGCAACTTAACCTCAATCGATCGATCTGTGCGGCTGTTACTTAGCCACGAGCCCAGTATTACCATTCAAAATGAGTAACGCAAAATTACTCCGCTGATCTCAATGTTCCAACATCGAAAATACGATATCCGAGAATTCCTTAAATCAGTGACAAAATGAAGTTCAAAGATTCCGAGATTTCGATACAAATCCGGGACACATACTATAGTTATTCCGAACACACGTACGAAGACATTGTGTCTATTCTAGTGAGACATGTCAATATTGAAACTCACGCCAGTAACTTTCACACGCAAATGCGTTTTCCTATTCCTTTATTAAGGGTCTGAGCATACATGATACTTTTAGCGTATTATTATATTTGTATCACATTTTTTTTGTCGGGTTTGGCCGACTAGTTTCGAACTCGAACGGAGCCTTTATAAACGTTCCCCCACAATAGGAATTTCTTCCTGTATCGTGGGTGCGTTTACAGGCATATAATCTCACATGCAGATACACCCACACCCGGAACAATTATATATTGCAGCTGAACGACGTTTAGCGGTTTTACATAATTACTGAATTATAACACGCAGAATTGAATGAACGTTTTGCGTTTATCAATGCAGCGGGTCAACGATCAGAGATTATGTAAAACAGTGTGAAATGAACTGTCAGATTGTTGATTTTAGTTCGAAATTTTGTCGCATATGGCTCTGTATGTCTTAACAATAATAACCTAACTTTATTTTAATTAAAAATTTTAATGATGTAAGTACTAAACCACTATAATAGTCGACAATATATCGGGATTATGAAAGAAAATAAACGAAATTTATCCATGAGCGAGCGAAGCGAGCTCGGGAGTTTCGTGTATCCCGACACGGACAGGTTAGGTTCGAAGAGGATGACGGGGGCCAGTGAGCGAGCGTAGCGAGCGAACAGCCCCTGTCATCCTCTTCGTGTTTAGGTTTTTTCTAACCTTACAGACACAAAAATAGGAGCCCCGCGAGGCGGGGTCCGTCGACTCAGCCACGGAAAGTCAAATCAGAATACAGTATCGCTTTTTTACTTGAATGGTGACTATCCATTTAATATACCTATACAATAAACAAACCTGTCCCACTGTAGATATGTCATTCTGCATTACGTCTAAAGGTGGGTAGCAGTTTTGTTAAACGTATCGCAATGGCAATCCAGCTGAACGTTGTTCAGCTGTTTTATAAAACAGTACTGTTTTGTAAAGCAGCTAGAGATTTTGTAAAGCAGCGGATTCTACAATGCATCTGCGACATATCTAACACGACATACTCAAACATACCTTAGGGTCTTATTTTTTTTAAACACACTCTATGTCAAGTTCGAACCAGACTGACGGATACATACGTAAACTTTAAAATCAGTTTTTTACCTAGGAATGTTGATACAACTTGGCATTTATGGGAAATAGGAAACTATGCTTGAGTACCTTTGAATTAGATTGATGGTATCTGAAATTGATATTAAACTAACATCGTGAGGAACCCAGCACACCTAAGAGATATGACTGGGTGTCAGACTTTCAGGCCTCTGACTACCCGTAACCGCTGTCATAGATCTTAATTTGACAACCGGGACCGACGGCTTAACGTACTCTCCGAGGCACGGAAGGGTCTCGGTGTGAAGTGATGGTCACCCATCCATAGACACGATGTATCTGTGCAGCTGTTACTTAACCACGAGCCCCTCAAGTAATTGCACGACTTCCCTCAATATTGTGGAAATGGCTAGTTCCACAATATTTATTTGCATCAATTTTAATGGTCTTTCGCAAGGTAACGCCTGAATCTATTCAATAAATAAACACAGTAAAAGTCAGGTGTATTGGTTAGCATATAAAATGAAAGTAATACTATACGGCGCTTGTCGGGTTTCCGAACGAAATTGTGAAATGGACAGTTTAGGGGAGTGTCGTGTCATGGCTGTTATAAGCCATGATTTATGGTGTTTTTGAGGATAATAATGTAACAGCTACTTAATGGATCACATGAAATTATTAACACTATGAACTTGACAACAAACATCTGCTTAAAGTTATAAATGCGTGTAGTAATATCTTAGGTTTGCGCGATCACTACATATTATAATAAAACAACTTTTAACCAGATTAATCGCATGTATTATTGGTTTTCTGTTTTTCCTGACGTTTCGAACACTTTGCAGCGTTCGTGGTCGCAGGAGGACTGCAAAGTGTTCGAAACGTCAGGAAAAACAAATAATATAAACGCGTGGTTGTCGCAGTGGTCGAGCACGGAATCACTCCTGCACGGAACAAATATTTGTATGATCTACAGATAATTATTCCGGGTCTGGCTGTGTGTGCATGTGAGATTATATGTTTGTAAACGCACCCACGATACAGGAAGAAATTCATAGTGTGGGGCAACGTTTAAATCCTCCAGCCTTTACCGAGGTCCTGGGTTCGTTGCAGCAATCACCGCGACCGCGGAAGGTTATGGTCCGTTGAAAATATTTCAATGGACACTCCGGGATTTGTGCAGGCTGGCCATAGTTAGCCTGCTCCGGCTGGACTGCTGATCAGGCGGTGAACCACTCATGCCCACCGCCCTCAGTCCACGGGTCACGGTGGCCGGAGATCGCTGTGCGCCCTCCAGGCGCCTGGCTCGCCTTCTGCGGCAGGGGTGAGTAGGGTTCGCCTCTTGACCTCTGAGCGGCTGGAGTATTTATCCGGGAGGCGCAGGTTAGAATCCTGCTTACGACCGATTATTCTTTCCATAAACACAGCTTGTAGTTTGGCGGAATCGAAATGTAAATAAAGTGCGTGCGTAGCGAGCCCTCAAGTTATATTTTTTTGGTGGAAATTATAAAAAGGAAAGCTAGATAGCTCAATCTCCAACCCTTGCTTGTGCGGTTGGTCTAGTGGTCGGGGGTTCGATTCCTAGGTCGGAAAAAATGTTATTCGGTTTTTCTGTTAAGAAATTCTCAGCCGTAGCCCAGAGTTTGGTGGTTGGTGGTGTCAAACCCCCGTGCTTCGGAGATCACGTGAAGCCAACGCGTCGGTCCTGCGCCTGATCTCTCTCCGGTCGTGTCGGATTGCCGTCCCATTAGACTATGAGACTAAAGGAAGTGGGAGTGCACTTGTGTTTACGCTTACACTTGTGTACTATAGTACCTCCTGCGTACTTGGCTGATCTCCCTGGAGATAGGCCGCCGTGACCGTAATAACGTCAGGAGGAGTATATTAGTGAATAGGGTTTAGGCAGGTATTTTTAAAATATTTTTATTCGATTGTATACGTTGGTAAATTACCGCGAACAAATATAAAACTTGTAAAAATATGATTATTGAGTATTAAAATTATCAAACAAACCTGCAATCAGTTTCGGGAGTTTCAAACGCCGCCATCTTGGCGCGCTTTCTTAGTATGTCTTTCTTTATATATCTTTTATAGTATGGAGTGTTTAATTAACGATTTATAAATGTTACTGATGGGATTTTCTTTAAAAAATAACGTTAAAACTACAAAAAGAACCACAAAACATGATGAACACCTAGTACTGGCAACTAGCTTCTGACAATTCAAAAGTGCCTGTAAAGGGTCTAATTGAAATAAATGATTTGACTTTGACTTTGACTTTGACTATTGTCAACGTCAAATCTTACATCAAATTAATAATACATCGACCACCATATAATAATACTAACATACTTGAGATATTGTCATCGCGGACAGTGACGTCACTTTTCACTCCAACCAAAATATCGTGCGTTTTGACATTTTAAATTCCCCTCGCATTATTCTCTCTTTTCAACTACAATATTTCATAGTTATAACACGATTAATTAAAAAAAGTTATTGAAAAGGTGTCTATTCTACAGCAATAAAGATTACGAATAAAAATATTTGACCAAAATTTTAATCACATGCATATTCCCTATTTGAAACTTCATTGAGATGAATGTCTAATTCATATTCATATTCATATTCATATATTTATTTGCATTCCATAATGTTACAAAAGATGTTGAAGAGACTTAAAGCTAGGTACAAATTATGGACCCTGTTAGGGCACAGCAAAAAAAGGCATTACATAATCGATATTACACATGGATAAAATAGAAATTTTACATTATAAATTAGTATTTAATAGATAGGAAAGAATTATTTAATAATTTTTCGTTTTTATATAATTTAGAATAGTAAGGTATGTAATATGAAATTAAACTATATTTTTATCATCTAGGTACTCATTGACGCTATAGTAACATTTGCGTAAAAGGAGTTTTTTTAACTTGTTTGTAAATATATGTATCTTTTTTTCATTTCTTAGTGTCTCAGGTAGTTGTGTGTGGATGAATGTGTAGTGGATCACAATAATCGCACCGCTCTCGCCGCCGCTGTCGCTTCGCTCACCGCTGTAGGCAAGAACGTGGCCTATCTCCTAGAAATCAAGCATGGATCACAGCCGAAGTGGAAATAATTGGCAACACAAAGAAAGGTATTAACATGGCTTGCGTATCGAAGCGGAAAATTGAATATTACGAGCCTTTGTAACATCGTGGTTACATCTGTTTTTGAAGAGGTAACACAATCCACAATGTAATTGGGAAAAGGCTAGGTAGATTGATTGAGTATGAAAAGAAAGTGGTGCGTGTCCTGCGTTCGAAGCTGCGACCTTTGCTTTGCCAGTCGAATGCCCGTTGACTCGCCAATACCTGACAAAATAGAACAGGATGATGTTATATTTTTTTGTGGAAAAAATACAGTCGAGAGCAGGATTCGAACGTGCGCTCCCGGATGAATACTTTAGGCGCTGTGACCACTAAGCCATGCCACACCGCGATTATTTTCCACAAAAAAAATTAAATTTAGAGTTCGCTAAGCATGCGTTAATGCTTTTCAAAGATTTATTTGTATTTGTCAAGGTAATTGCATCTGTACGACATTGTACTAACTGCAAAGTTAGTCGTGTCGGTTGAGTTTTCTGTAAAGGGACTGAATTGATTGCAATGACGTCGCCATAAGACTTGTTAAAATATGGAAGAAGAATTCACGGTGGTGAGCAGAGGTCGAGATGGCTTAGTGGTCAGAGCGCCAGGGGCCTAATTCTGCTAATTTACCAATGCTTCAGTTGAGTGTCGATAGTGTGTCGATGGAATGATTTTAGTTAATTGGTAGTCTGCTAGCTTAATAAGACCACCGGTCTAACTAAAATCATTCCATCGACACACTATCGACACTCAACTGAAGCATTGGCAAATTAGCAGAATTAGGCCCCTGGAGTATTTATCCGGGAGGCGCCGGTTCGAATCCTGTTCGCGACCGTATTCTTTTTCCATTTAATATTGTAACTTTAGAGTTCGCTGAGCATGCGTTAATGCTTTTCAAAGATTTATCTTGAATTATTAAGGTAATTGCATTCTTTACGACATTGTATTAACTGCAAAGTTGGTCGTGTCGGTTCGGTCACCTGTATAGGTACTGTGTATGTGCATCAAAATATACAATAAATTACCCAACAAAATAAAAGATGAGCCTAGCGACACGAAGGTCCTAAACACCCTAAAGCAAATACTAATAAGTAAAGCATACTACACGATTAGTGAATATCTTACGGATAAACAAATAACATGAAAATATTAATTTTATACAAATATAATCATATTAACAAACACCTTCTACTGCTAAAACCTATACATACTTACCTATAATATAAATATAATAAATAATAAATTAATACATAATATAAAAGTAAACTTAAATATAAAAAAATGAACAATTAAATATTCAGCTGTAACAAAAAAAAAAAACTAAAATATTCACCATAATCAACAAATATAAATAATACAATAATATAAATATAACACAATAAATTTATACAAAATTTAGAACGGATAACCTAATAATATAATGTACTAAAATACAAAAAATATACTTATATCTAAATACCTACTAAAAATACAAACATAATAACAATACTAAGTACATACTTAGATACATTAAAAAGGAATATGAATACTTGAGCATAAACAAATATTTCTATATAGACAACGCCTTCCTCTCTTCTAATTTACTATTTGCTGTGCCCATCAGGGTCCACGATTGCTACCATGTTATTTATATTACCATCTTATCTTTACATTGTGGATTTGCAATAAAGAATATGATTATGATTATGATTACTGAATTGATTGCAATGACGTCGCCATAAGACGCCATAACTTTAGAGTTCGCTAAGCATGCGTTAATGCTATTCAAAGATTTACTTGTTTTTTTTTTTGTCTTAGAACAACGACGGCACACAAAAAATGTGTAACAAAAATGGCCGCGCGTGCTTTAAATTTTTCATATATTTTCATCTTGTTAATGTATTAAGATGACGTCAATGCTATCTATTCAGTCTCAATTAATTCAATGTCGTACGTTATTTTTGTAGTTAACATACCTAAATATTTTATTACAATTAAATTTGACCCAAGTTGAAACAATCACAGCTGTTTTAAATAAGTTTAACTTCAAATTTATAAGAAAATTCAACAATTCCCGTTACGATATTGAATGGCAACACTGTTCATTTAAATATGAAAACTTTAATAACTTTGTTATTGGCCAAGAAAAGTTACTTTTAGGCCTCGACAGAAAATATACTTTTGGCATATTTTTCTTCGTATCGTGTGGTTGATGAACAATCTAGTGTCAGAGCAACTTTTAACCGGATTAATCGCGTGTATTATTGGTTTTTTACCGTACATATAATTGATAAATTCTGGAATTTATCAATTATATGTACGGTAGACTGAAATAATTTTAAATAAACTGTTGAGACACCTGACACCTTAGTCCTCCTGCGACCACGAACGCTGCAAAGTGTTCGAAACGTCAGGAAAAACAAAAAACCAATAATACACGCGATTAATCCGGTTAAAAGTTGTTTTATTATAATGTGTAGTGATCGCGCAAACCTAAGATATTACTAGTGTCAGAGTTTAAACCAGCCGTAGGTCTCTGAACAGGCTTTACACACCATCGAGAATATCTCTCAGGTGCGCTGGTTTCATCACGATGGGTATTTTTTTTTTTAATAAAAACGTTGCCCCACACTGGGAATTTCTTCCTGTATCGTGGGTGCGTTTACAGACATATAATCTCACAAGCACACACACACCCAGACCTGGAGCAATTATCTATAGATCGTACAAATATTTGCTCCGTGCAGGAATCGAACCTGCGACGCGCAGCGCAGCAGTCGGTCTCTCGACCACTGCGCCAACCGCAAAGAAAAAAGAACCGCCTTCAATGGAATGGTGAAAACAATACATAGACATACTCGTACGATCGCAACAATCGCGGGTCATTTTCTGTTAGTTATTGAAGAGTTCTATTGTCTGCCTCCGAAAATCTTTATCAGATCCTAATATATTATATACTAAATCCTTTCTTAAAAAACATGTATTTATATAACGAAAACCCCATCCAAATCGGATCAGTAGTTTTTGAGAAAATCGCAGGCACACAAACATACATAGATATATCCATACATGAACCCTTAGAACTTAATACATCCTTTTTTGGGCAGTCATGTTAAAAGACCTTACGCTCTGTTCTTGAAGGCTGCTGGCGAAAGTCGATTCCAAAATTTGGAGAGTAATTAACCCTCGCCAAGGTAGTCGTAGATGGGATAGTCTCTGTGCTTCGAAGAAGACGTTAAGCCGTCGGTCTTGCGCATGACCTCTCTCCGGTCGTGTCGGATTGCCGTTCCATCGGAATATGAGCGTGAAGGAAGAGGGAGTGCACCTGTGTTTGCGCATACACTTGTGCACTATAATATTTCCTGGGTACTTGGCTAAACTCCATAGAGATAGGCCGCCGTGATCGAAATACTGTTGGGAGTATATTAGTATTATGCACTTTCTTAAGTTTAGAGCTTCCTAAGTTGAAATCGCCAAACCGCAGTGAGTTAGCGTGGTGATCAATGCTCGTGCCTTCTCTGCAGGGCGCCGGCCTCTTCTCATAAGAAGAGGCCGGCGCCCTGCAGTGGGACCGTTATGGGTTGGTTATATTATGTAAAAACAGCTGTAAGTTTTTTTATCTCAATTTCTTCTAAAGATTTTTGCTAAAGCCTTTATTATCTGCACCCAGAGATTCATAAACCATAAACAGTAGAGTATTATCATTATGGGGGTGATAAATATTAATCCTCCATTGTGATGTGCCGGTCCCCCGTCGCGTCGCGTGAAAATATGCAAGCGACGACCCTCGGTGGCGTGTGACATACGGCGGGGAAAGTTTGAAAATCAATTTAAATAAAAAAAAAAGTTATAATATTAAATGGAAAAAGAATACGGTCGTGAGCAGGATTCGATCCTGCGCCTCCCGGATAAATACTCCAGGCGCTCTGACCACTAAGCCATCTCGACCTCTGCTCACCACCGCGAATTCTTCATCCACATTTTAACACGTCTTTTGGCGACATCATTGCTATCTATTCAGTCCCTATACAGGTGACCGAACCGACACGACTAACTTTGCAGTTAATACAATGTCGTAAAGATGCAATTAACTTGACGCAAGAAGCATTAACGCATTCTTAGCGAACTCTAAAGTTATAATATTAAATGGTAAAAGAATACTGTCGCGAGCAGGATTCGAACCTGCGCCTCCCGGATAAATACTCCAGGCGCTCTGACCACTAAGCCATCTCGAACTCTAATGCTCGCTAAGCATGCGTTAATGCTTTTCAAAGATTTATCTTGAATTGATGAATATTATCCATGATTGACACGGACGGCAATGTGGTTGATTAAAGATTTGATGAATATTATACATGATTGACACACATTATTCATGTTCGAATCCTGCTCGGGACCGTATTCTTTTCCATGTAATATTATAACTTTAGAGTTCGCTAAGCATGCGTTAATGATTTTCAAAGATTTATATTTAATCTAGTTAAGTTGTTTGCCAAACTAAACGCCTATGTGTACACCGTACAACATATATATACCCATAGTGATAATATGTGAATATAGCCTTATAGGTGTGAACAGCGGCAGGGGACAAAATTATTTCGTAAATTTACTTCCTATTGTGGGGGGAGTGGGATATTTTGTAGTGGGGAAGGGGGTACGCAATATTGTGCTACGATAATGTGAGAGTGAAAGGTGCGATGAAAGGTTTAATGAATTTTATTCATGATTGACATGGACGGCAACGCGGTTGCTTAGTGTTGCGGCTGATTACCGGGTCGTGAAAATTGTAGAGTTTGGAATAGCACCCGGTTGTTGGCAATAGCCGTGGGTGTGCCATGCTTCGGCACGAATGGGCCGGCTCAACTGGAGCGATATCACGGCCTCACAGAAAACCGGCGTGAAACAACGTTTGCTTTGTGTTTCGCCGAGTGAGTGAGGGTACCGAAGGCACAAACCCTTTAAAAGGCTGGCAACGTGCTTGCGACTCCTCTGGGGTTGCGGGTGTCCATGGGCGGCGGTAATCGCTTACCATCAGTCCGTCAGCTCGGTTGCCCCCTATCACATAAAAAAAAATAGTCTCAACACCTATTACGAGAGACTTAATAATTGCTGGATCTGAATTTGAACCTGCGTCTCACGATGAATATTTCAGATGTTCTGCCAACCGAGCTAATATAATCTCTGCTTAGTATCACGAATTCTTCTTACACATTGTAATACGTGTTATAGTGATGTCATCATTCGGGAGGCGCAGGTTCAAATCCTGTTTACGAAATATTTTTATTTTCTATCGTTGCCCCACACTGGGGACATACACATAAATTTCTGTGGTATGAAAAATGCGGTCGTGAGCAGGATTCGAACCTGCGCCTCCCGGATAAATACTCCAGGCGCTCTGACCACTAAGTCATCTCGACCTCTGCTCACTACCGCGAATTCTTCTTCCACATTTTAATACGCCTTTTGGTGACGTCATTGCCTTCTATTCAGTCCCTTCACAGGATAGATTTAAATACAGTTTTTGCGACAATGACAAAACGGCGAAGCAATGCTTTTTAAACATGATGTAGAGGCAGGGCTTATAGGCAGAGATATTCAATCAATTAATCATTTATGGCGTTCCATAATGTACATAAATGGTCTTAAAAATATAAAAATACAGAAGCATTATGAACCCTGTCGGGCACAGCAAACACTTAGGAGAGAGGAAGAGGGCTAAGCAGTAATCAATTTATATCTATTAGTACACATAAGTCTAAAATCTTATCTTATATTTGTTTGTAATAAGTAAATATATATACTGTAATATTTAATGTGTAAGAACTATATTTGTATTTAATATTATATGTATAAGTAGGTATTAAACTTATTTATTTTACATGGATGTATCTTATTTATTTTTATTTTGTTTAGTATATGTATTTAATATATTCTATTGGTGCTTAATATTATTTGTGTAGTATTTTTATTTGTAATGTGTTTGATTTACATATCTATTTTTATAGTAATATCTTAGGTTTGCGCGATCACTACACATTATAATAAAACAACTTTTAACCGGATTAATCGCGTGTATTAGTGCAGCGTTCGTGGTCGCAGGAGGACAGTCCTCCTGCGACCACGAACGCTGCAAAGTGTTCGAAACGTCTGGAAAAACAAAAAACAAATAATACACGCGATTAATCCGGTTAAAAGTTGTTTTATTATAATATCTATTTTTAGTTTAGTTTATCATTGACAAATTTTTGTTATTCATTGTTAAGAATGTGGTACAGCCAAGAGCACGTAGAGAAGAGCACTATAACGCGTAATACAAATCCGAGCTCAGCTATTGGTTTGGTTTTACGAGAGATCTCATAACTTTTTATTTCACAACTGCCCAAAAAAAGGAGTGTTATGTATTTAGGGTTTAGGGTTCATGTAATGTTACTGCCTCGTTGGTCTAATGCGCGACTGTTGTGCATGAGGTCTTGGGTTCGATTCCCAGGTCGGGCAAAGTGTTATTGGGGTTTTCTGTTAGTAAATTCTCAGTAGCAGCCCGGAGTTTGGAATCGTGCCCGGTAGATGGCAGGCTTACCACCTATTACGTGGGACTTAATAACAGCATTTGGTGAAATGTGGGTGTCCAATTGTAAACACCTCTGCCTACCCTGGGAATATAAGCGTGATGCTATGTTATGTTATGTAAGTATGTATGTGTTTGTGTGTTTCTTTATTCCACCATAACTTCTAAATGCCTGAACCGATTTCGATGTATGGGGTATCGTTAGAATCCTTACATTGTCCCGGGTAACAGGCTGGGTAACAGATTTTAAATATGGCAGGCGTTCTTTTTAATTTTTTAATTCTTGTTTACAATGAAAGCATAATGACCTTGTGAGTCATTCCCAACCAATTTCACATGATATGTTCTCGGTGGGTTAATGGATAGCCCGGTTAGTGGAGTGTAATATTAGGATAACAACAGAACCTGGCGCATGGATAACATTTGGTGTGACATAGCTAGATAGAAGGAGACCATATCGGTGGCGGTTACCACCAACAACAGCATTCCCAAACAGGGGTGACGTCAGGCAGGCGGCCGGTCATAAAACATAGCCAAAACTTTAGCAACATGCCAGATATAGGTATGCTGCGCCGACCCCAAATAAATTGGGATAAGGGCAGGGGATGAGGGTGAAGTTCTCGGTGGGTTTAATGTATTCTGTGTACCCAGGTGGTGAGGATATCGTCAAGGGCTGATGATGAGGCACGATGTGGCCTGGCTGGCGCTGGATCGTGCTCATGGTGAATGCTGTAGCGGCTTTGTCTCCTGTGGTTAAGATTGGTAAGTTACTTTACCAATGATGGATTGCGAGCGGAACACGAACTCATGACCTTCTGGTTATGTACACGAGTCACTCTCATGTCATCGCTTGTGCTGCAGTTCACCGGACACAGGACTAATTCCCGAACAAGTATTTGAAATAAAATTGAAGTGTCTGTTTGTAATGTCAAAATAATAGCTTTTTTAAGCTCATACTATTATTTGCACGATACCTATGACTAAAAATCATTTTTTTTTTGTCTTTCTATGTATCCGTTCGTTCCGGCTAATCTTCGAAACGACTGGACCGATTCTGATAACATTTTACTGGCAACTTGCTGACTATATAAGGAGTATTTTAGGCTAATATTCTAAAAAAAATTCATGCATAGTTATGGTGTTAAATTAGAGAATAAAATGAACAATTACATATTATTTTTTATCTCATCAATTACTTATTATCTCAGAACTAAATAAGGAATTATATTAAAATGTTATAGATCTATGTTAAAAATAATTAAAATGTCTCAATTATTGAATATCATTAATAATAATTGTAGTTCTAAATTAATTCATCAAAGTCTAAAATCATCGAACTCTAAAGTTATAATATTAAATGGAAAAAGAATACTGTCACGAGCAGGATTCCAACCTGCGCCTCCCGGATAAATACTCCAGGCGCTCTGACCACTAAGCCATCTCGACCCTGGAGACCCTATTTATACGGGAGGCGCAGGTTCGAATCCTGCTCGCGACCGTATTCTTTTTCCATTTAATATCTATCAATAAATCCAAATTCCAAGCGGAAGAATTCGCGGATACCAGCTAGTAATAGTAATAGAGAAAATAAATCAATATTTCCGCCATTTTGGAAACATTCCTAAAGACGGAACCCACGAACAATGCGCCAACAACGTCATCTAAATAAAATAAAAAAAGATTGTGTTAAAAACGGTTGTGAACAGGATTTGAACCTGGGCCTCCCGGATAAATACTCCAGGTGCCCTGACCGTAAGCCATCTCGAACTCTTCAGCATAAAAAATACAGCTGTGAGTATTTTAAGAGGGTCGAGATGGCTTAGCGTTCAGGGCGCCTGGAGTATTTATCCGGGAGGCACAGTTTCAAATCCCGCTCAGGAGTTTATTTTTATTTTCACAATTTTTTTTAACTTTTCATTTACTATGCATGCGTTAAAGCTTTCCAAAAATTAAAGATAAATCTTTGAAAAGCATTAACGCATGCTTAGCAAACTCTAAAGTTATTATATTAAATGGAAAAAGAATACGGTCGCGAACAGGATTCGAACCTGCGCCTCCCGGATAAATACTACAGGCGCTCTGACCACTAAGCTATCTCGACCTCTGCTCACCACCGCGATTTCTTCATCCATATTTTAACACGTCTTTTGGCGACGTCATTTCTATCTATTCAGTCCCGGGTGGCGCAGGTGCGAATCCTGCTCGCGACCGTATTCTTTTCCATTTAATATAATAACCTTAGCTTTCCAAAAATTTATCAAAATAAGAAATGCATTTTTTTTTGTTTTCTTTAGGCGCTGTCTTTACCGAGGACGCTCGTGGTGGCAGCACGGAGTTGGCCTTCAAGTACGCGGTCTACCGGATCAATAAGGAGAGGAGTTTACTGCCAAATAGTACCCTGGTGTACGACATACAGTATACTCCAGCGAGAGACACCTTCAAAACTTATAAGAAAGGTAATACTTAATTACAATGGATATTAAATGGAAAAAGAATACGGTCGCGAACAGGATTCGAACCTGCGCCTCCCGGATGAATACTCCAGGCGCTCTGACCACTAAGCCATCTCGACCTCTCGAGAGGTCGAGATGGCTTAGTGGTCAGAGCGTCGACCGTATTCTTTTTCCATTTAATATTGTAACTTTAGAGTTCGCTAAGCATGCGTTATAGCTTTTCAAAGATTTATCTTGAATTACAATGGATGCAAAAATATACAATATCTAGCTACTTCCACAAAGTTGAGGGTAATCATGCATTAGTATTCTCCTTTGATTGCACTGGTCTACAGTGGTTTTGTTGCCCTAGATGTGAAAATGATTTCGGGTCCATTTATGCACACAATTCATGAAACTATCAATGATTTTGTTAGATTTGATCTGTTTTTTTTTTTTTAATCTATATTTTCATTTTACATTATAAAAATCAAAAAACGAGAAATAAAATAACAGATATTTTTATAATGACAGTAATATTTTGAGAAGTTAGGATACATCGAAGTAAATAAAGAGGAAAATGTCGAAAATATGTTTTATATTTCCTTAAAACGCCTTTTATGCGCAAGTTGCGCAGAAGCCTAATGATGACTGGAAAATTAAATTTTATATTTAAGGAACCGATAATTGCTCAAAGTATAAGATACTCGTATGCAAAAATCATGAAAATAAGAGCATATTGGGAACTTTCATGAATATATTCGTAATCTGGGCACTTGAAAACGTAAAAATTTGCGATGATATCCAGGGCAACAAAACAAAACTTTTTTTTTGTAGAGCTGTGTTGTCGTTGCGTATTGTCTATTTTATTTTTAATTATTATTTACTTTTATTCTTTTATGTTTATTATAAATCATATTGGTGGTATGTATTTTTTGTCCTATTGACTTGTCATATTTTTTATAATTTTATCTTGGAGTCATAATATTAATTTAAATTTATTGTTTTAATTTAATTTATTCTTTTGACTTTAATTTTTAAATTTGCTACATCGAATCCTTTTATTTTAATCTGAATTAATCGTTTTCATTTAACAGATTTAATAATATTATTGGTAACTATTTTAATGCTAATTTAATATATAACGTCAATAATTACTAACTTGCCGCGGTCGGTCTGTGGATGGGTGACCATAATTTCATACCGAGACCCCTCCGTGCCTCGGAGAGCACGTTAAACCGTCGGTCCCGGTTGCCAAATTAAGATCAATGACAGCCGTTACGGATTGTCAGAGGCCTGAAAGTCTGACAACCAGTCATACCACGAGATATCGTATTACCCAGTTACTGGGTTGTGGAGGTCAGATAGGCAGTCGCTCCATGTAAAATACTGGTATTAAGCTGCATCCGGTGTGACTGGAAGCAGACCCCAATGTAATTGGGAAAAGGCTAGGCAGGCAGAATAATTACTAACAGCTACTGGTATTAAATAAATAATTACTAACAGCTACTGGTATTAAATAATTACTAACAGCTACTGGTATTAAATAAAAGCTGTGCACGTCTGTAAGTGACTTATTTGCACAGGCCAAACTGAGTTTATTATCTACATGAATATTAATTGTAAATAAGTTGTTTGTGTGCCTTAGGGGGCGTCCATTAATTACGTGAGGCATTTTTTTGATTTTTTCGACCTCCTCCTCCTCATCGGTGAGATTTCGTAAGATTTTCCTCAACTCCCTCCGCCCTCCTCTAATCTCACGCGAGATTCTTCAAAATTTATGTTTTGGCTGTAAACTGTTGGGTTGGATTATTGAGAAAAAAATAACATAACTTGTTCTATTACTTTTATTGGAGACTAGCAAAGACTAGTACTTGTGAATATTACCGTAATTTCAAATCACAATTATAAAATTAAATAATAAATATTAAACAAAAATTTTGAAAAGATTTATTCTAATTCAGTCTGTGGAGACTCAGTTCGGACGAATATGACAAACACTATTGTGTCAGATTTGGCCATATTTTATGCTAGATTTTTTTTTTCCCGCAATTTCACTCGTTTTCTGCGACAAAAAAATTACGTGATATTTGTTAATACCCCCCCTCCCCCCTAAGTGAGATTTGAAAAGATTTAGTTTGATCCCCTCCCCCCCCTAGAACACCTCACGTAATTAATGGACGCACCCTTATAAAACAAATTTTTTTTTTAAATAAATGTCTTTTTAATGTATTTCTAATTCAAATTTCAAATTTCAAATTTCAAATTTCAAATTTCAAATTTCAAATTTCAAATTTCAAATTTCAAATTTCAAATTTCAAATTTCAAATTCAAATTCAAATTCAAATTTCAAATTCAAATTTCAAATCCAAATTTCAAATCCAAATTTCAAATTCAAATTTCAAATTCAAATTTCAAATTCAAATTTCAAATTCAAAAAATTCAAATTCAAACATTTATTGCGAATATAGGTAGGTAGTACATACATGGTTGTTACCTAAATCATTTTGAGCAGCTATATTCAGCCATTACAGCATGCAATGTCAGACAAGGGTTAATAAACGATCATAAATCATAATGCATGTCAGGAATATAAAATGTCAAAATATTTAAATCTAATTTATATAAAATTTATCATGAAGGTATTTATTAACAGTATAGTAAGCTTTAACAATAAGGAATTGCTTTAGATTATGTTTAAAGGAATTCGTTTTAATGTAGGTATCACGATAGCGATACCAGATGTTTGTGCTGTAACTATCCGTGAAATCACTTGGTCCTAGCAGAATACCAGCGCTGCTTATTACAAAGTAGCACAATGCTGAGCTAGGGTCCATTTTTGTCTCTCTTGTTTTGTTTGTTCTTGTTTTATATATTTTTTATAGCATCACGCTTGTATTCCCCGAAGGGGTAGGCAGAGGTGTACACAATTGTACACCCACATTTCACCAATGCTGTTATTAAGTCCCATGTAATAGGTGGTGAGCCTATTGCCATCTAACGGGCACAATTTCAAACTCCGGGCGGCTACTGAGAATTTTCTATCAGAAAAACTCAATAATACTTTGCCCGACCCGGGAATCGAACCCGAGACCTCATACTCAGCAGTCGCGCTTGGGACCACTAGACCAACGAGGCAGTCGTTTGTTGTTTTATTATTTTTTATATTTGTGTACAATTTATGTGAGAGATCAAAATAAACGTGTTTTCTTTCTTTCTTTCTTTCATTACTTTTGCACCGCCCGCCCGCCCGCAAATATATGCACATACGCAAGCGGTGAAATATTGCGACTACCACCAGAGTAGTTACTCTACACGTGTTTCGGCCCCCCACGGGGCATCCTCAGCATGCAGCTCATCTAACAGCTCCTGAGGAAGCCCCGTGGGGGGGCTACACGTGTAGAGTAGTTGGTGGTAGTCGCAATTTTCACCGCTTGCGTATGTGCATATATTTGCGGGCGGGCGGTGCACAGGTAATGCATGGCTACCCTCAATATTGTGGAATTAGCTAGATATTGTATTGTTTTGCATCCATTGTAATGGACTTCCGCAAAGTAACGCTTGAGTCTATTCAATACATAATTACTATTTTTCAAAGAAACATTTAGTAGATCTGTAAATGATTGCTAGATAAATATCGCCAGGCGTCTCCTTAAGACGAATACAAAGTGGATTCAAAATTCAGTAGGTTTGAACACGACAAGGAAGCTCAGTTGGTAGAGTGATGACACGGAACGTCAAAGGTCGCGGGTTCAAGCCCCGTTCTTGTGTATTATTTTTTAATGTTTCTTTGAAAATTTTTAATTAATGTAGGCATTACACGGCCTCAACATGTATAAAAAATATATATAGGTGATACTTAAATAAATAAATAAATAAATATTCCACAACTATCACACAACGCCGTCTAGTCTCAAGCTAAGCAGAGCTTGTGTTATGAGTACTAGACAACTGATGAACATACTTATATATTTCTAAATGCATACATATTATAGATAAATTACACCCAGACACAGAATAAATGATCGTGCTCATCACACAAACATTTGTCCTGGGTGGGAATCGAACCCACGACCTCCGGCCTAGCAGTCAGGGCTACTAACCACTAGACCAACAGGACAGTCAAACATAGTCTCCATTCGATCTTGCTCTTCGTGTGGTCAGGATTCAGCCTAATGTCAGAGCTATTATAGCCACCCGAAGATCTCTGAATGAATGACTACTATTGAATACTATGCATTGTTTTATACTACACTTGCTTCTGCCCGCGACTCCGTCTGCGTGGACTCCAGAATTAGGTCCAGCCGCGAAAAAAAGTATCCAGGTTATAAACTATCTGTATGCCAAATTTCATCAAAATCACTTCAGTAGTTTTTGCATGAAAGAGTAACAAACATACATACATACAAACTTTCGCGTTTATAATAGAAAAAAAAAATAAAAAAATTGCGGTTTTTGAACGTCAAACATTAAGGACCCCAAAAAAACCCACCCTTCACCGCTTCCTAGTGTTTTAGCTGTGAAGAAGAAGCGGCGCAACAAACTCCCCAGCAACACGTCTGTCTGTATCATAATGATTTATAGATTCTATACAAATCAATATTAGATAAATTAATTTATATAAAATATGTTTTAACTAATGAGATATGTCTATGGCACACGTTAGTTACCACGCGCCTATGTACCAACGCAAAAATATAAAATATTAAATGACTCAAGCCACAGTGTGATAGTATCGAAAGCCTCCAATCTAAAACTATTCCGTATGAAGGCCGTACCCACTTACAGGTGCCAAAAGATAGAAACTGCACATTAACTATGACCAGCATGGCTAATTCAAAAAATGCATCTAAATAAATTATGAACTAAGGTCAGCAAGACGTCCAGTCACCGCAAGCAGCGCCCGTTCACGAGCATAACGCAAAGATCAGCTATCGCTTCCCTCGCCATTTTAGAGGGAAGGTGGCAATTTCAGACCACTAGGTCTAGGTTTCCTTACGATGTTTTCCTTCACCGTATCTGTGTCCTATATACATAGCCTCAGCTCTGTAAACGTCGGAAAATATAGCTTGCGTAGGAAATGCAATATGGCCGAGTTAAACGTCATGATCCAGGCGTAACGCTGAAGGACGCTTGACGCGAAATTGGAATGGAAATGCGCGGGAAAACAGTGAATGTGTACATAAAAAGTTTTTGTTCAAATGTGTAATTATTGTGGGTTTAAAAATGGCGGGCGGGTGCAATATGATGCTGTGTTTTGTCCTTATTTTGCGAGTTGAATGATGGAGTGGTGAAATGTGGGTTACGTGCTTATGATTCCTATTTGACTTTTATTTATGTTTTGTGCACAGCAAAATAATTGTACAGACGTGGACTTAGTTAGACTTGCTTTTGCGTTTATTTTGTGACATTGTTTATTTATTAATCTGTCAATAAAATTTCAAAAAATTTCAAATTTCAAAGAAAATGTTACTGTTTGGGGCTAATTAATTTGGCTGGAAAGCGGGACGTTCTTTGTTCAGAGTCGGGCTAGGTGAAAAAGTGAGATTTTGGGAGTCCCGCTCAGAGTGAAAAGTGACCTCCGAATAGCGTTGCCCGCCAAAAGCAGGACGTCCCGCTTGTCAGCCCCCTTTTCAACTGGCAACGCTATTAGGAGGGCACTTTTTTTTTGTGTATGGCATCTCTCAGGTCAACCTAGGAGGTTGTCGACTGCTTAACCGGACTTTCTTGTGATTGCCTTAAAATAATAAATTATTATTAAGGCCCCCAGCCAGGGCATTCAACTTATAAACTAAGTGACAACACGCTAAGGGCACTCCCTGCGGGGTACGAGCCTCGGCTTAGGGCGTCGCTGGTGTGAGGACAGCAAGTGACTGGCTGGATCGTACTAGAATCATAATTATTATTATGGGACGAATTAAAGCTACAGGCTCCGCGGTGCGGGCTGGCACGAGCAAGGCTCGGGGTGGACGGAGGGCACGTTTCACATATAGTTTACATCTTAGATTAACACAAAGGACCCTTTTTATCCCGGCTGCACCAAATTCTGAAGTGTACGCAGATAAAGTCGCGGGGAGAACCTGTATTTTACCTTTTAAGACTGATTAATTAAAATCTAGACCGAAGCTTTTCATAAACTCTCTCAACTTTTCAAGATAAATCTTTGAAAAGCATTAACGCATGCTTAGTGAACTCTAAAGTTACAATATTAAATGGAAAAAAGAATATTTGTTAAGGTAATTGCATTCTTTACGACATTGTATTAACTGCAAAGTTAGTCGTATCGTTTCGGTTACCTGTATAGGGACTGCATTGATAGCAATGACGTCGCCATAAGACGTGTTAAAATATGGAAGAAGAATTCGCGGTGGTGAGCAGAGGTCGAGACAGCTTAGTGGTCATAGCGCCTGGAGTATTTATCCGGGAGGCGCAGGTTCGAATCCTATTCGCGACCGTATTCTTTTTCCATTTAATATTGTAACTCTCTTAACTTCTCATCTACTTTTTCCAGCGTGTGCGCAGATTCAATCAGGAGCAGTAGCGCTGTTCAGTGGCGTGGGCCCACTGTTGGGCAACACATTAGACCACATGAGCACCAGTCTACACGCCCCACACTTCACTGTTGGACCCTATGTGCATGAGAACTGTAAGTTTATTCAATTACGTAGAATTATATCATCACACTGCCTCGTTGGTGTAGTGGCCCCAAGCGCAACTGCTAAGTACGAGGTTTTGGTTTTGATTCCCTGGTCGGGCAAAGTGTAATTGAGATTTTGTATTAAGAAATTCTCGTAGCAGCCCTGAGTTTGGAATTGTTCCCGGTTGATGGCAATAGGCTCGCCACCTATTACATGGGATTTAATAACAGTATTGGTGAAATTTGGGTGTACAACCGTTTACACCGCTACCCCTTCGGGGAATGTAAGCGTGATGCTATGTTATTTTATTACATTTTAATGCGTTTGAATTAAAAAAAAAACTATTTATAAAGATGATATCTCGTTCTTTTTCAGCAAATCACACGTTCACAATAAATCTATACCCCCCAAAGGATCTCCTCACGAAAGCCTTCGCTGAATTCCTGTCTTACCTCAACTGGACCAGAATGGGAGTCATATACGAGGACTATGGATATGGTGAGTCTTCTTCTTCAGGATTTTTGAGGCTTCAGATTGCATGTAGTGATTTTCATGATATTTTATCAGCCATATTCGGTTGCCTGTCGGACTAAATAAATAGCGATGACGTCAACAAAAGACGAATTAAAATGTGGAAGAAGAATTCGGAGGAGAGGTCGAGATGGCTTAGTGATCAGTGTTTTTTTTACGTGGAGAAATGTCCTCGCATACCGCTCTGACACGGGGAGACAAAGCGGTTATGTGGGACTCGAATCCACTAAAACTCCACAGTATACGTCCTCAGCTGCTTGAGGGTGGGATGCGGGACGCTCTCGCACACGACCGCAAACCCGCCCGCGGCTCTCCATTGCCGGACTCCGACTCGGGGTTGGGTATTGCACCCTCTCGCTACGGCACACCAGACACATGGCATGCCGCAACCACCTCGGAGACCATATGCAATGGGTGTCATACGACCCCGTGTCCGGACGCCCAAGGTCTCCTGCGACGGGTCAGGTCTGTGGCCCCGTCGCCTGATACTGCGGTTGCAGAGGATAGGGAGAGCGGCGTCTCGCTATACCAGCACTCCTCCTCCCCTGCGGCCCCACCGCGCCCGCCATCTAACGGTAGCGGCCCAGTCAAGGCCGCGGAAGGTAGGGAGAGCGGTGCACCGACATACTGGCACTCTTCTCCCGTCGCGGCCCCCATCCTTCAGCTGCGGTGCCGCTCATATGACGAGCGGTCAGAGCGCCTGGAGTATTTATCCGGGAGACGCAGTATCCAATCCTGCTCACGACCTTATTATTCTTTCCAGATAAAAATATCTGTTTAGCCATATTCGACTAGAACCTTCTAGTCCAAGATTGTGAACGCCAGACCTAGGTTACTTTATCAATCCCTCATTCTAATCGGATGCAAGATAATACCAATAGTTGGCAGAGCGCCTGGAGTATGTTTTTTAACCGTGGGAGAGCCATGCTTCGTCACGAATGCGCCGGCTCGACCGGAGTGATACCACGGCCTCACAGAGAACCGGCGTAAAACTACGCTTGCGTTGTGTTTCGCCGAGTGAGTGAGGGTACCGGAGGCACAAACCGTTTAAAAGGCCGGCAACTTGGGCACTCGGCACTTGCGACTCCTCTAGGGTTGCGGGTGTCCATGGGCGGTGGTAATCGCTTACCATCAGGCGACCCGTCTGCTCGGTTGCCCCCTATCCCATAAAAAAAGGTTTTCGTTAAAAATACGGCCTTGAGCAGGATTGGAAATGTCATCTATTCGTTTTTATTTTCAGGGGAATTAAACATCTTGGATATCGCCAAGGATGGAAGAGATATGTATGCAGTGAGGTGCCGTGATCCTAAGGAGTACCGTCACTCACTCGCCCTCTTGAAGGCTCAGCAGATAGAGCATATTGTAGTGGATACGGACCCGAAGAGAGTGCGGCAGTTGGCTAGAGCCGTGAGTATATTTCATGTTTTGTTTTTTAGAGGATAGTTGATGAAAACTGAGCTCAATGGGGCATTGCAGAACTCAGTTTTAATCGTAATAGCTTTCATTTTCACACAACTGACCAAAATAAGATAAAATTAATTAAAAATATTAAAAACACACCTTCCATGTGCGTTTTTTTTGTGGACCACTATTTATACTGTATTTTTTTTATACTTTCAAGCCTATGTTACCCGGGCAATGTAAGGATTCTAACGATACTTGATACATCTAAATCGGTTCAGGCGTTTAGAAGTTATGGTGGAATAAAGAAACACACAAACATACTTAATATCGTGAATCATATATAATACATACTTTATGGGTTTTGGAACCTGAATTTTGGGAAAAGCTCGGAAAAATCTGCGAGACTCGATTCTTGAACTATTTATAATATGTACAAAAATTGTACGGAACCCTCGGTGGGCGAGTCCGACTCGCACTTGTCTTGGTTTAAAATTATATTTATTAAAACACCGCATTTTTTTAAATTTTCTTTTATACAAACCTTGTCGTGACAATAAGGAACACAAAAAACATTAATAATCCAATTATTAAAATATTTCGGCTATTCATTTTTATACAAGCTGTGGTTCTAGACAGTCACCAAATTGAAGGAGGTAATATATAGGTATTAGATATGGGAATATATAGGTGTAACTGGTTACAAAAAAAAAAAAAAGTATACATTAGAAAATCGAATTAATTTCGCAGTTTTACTGTTTTTTGCGTATACGTCGTGTCATAGCCATCGCCGCGTTGCAAGCAGTAGGTACAAAGACGGCACTACGCGCCGACAAAACCGAGCGTAGGTACCGCCAAATACTGCGGCGCAGTATACGAAAATTTTACAGAGAAGCGTCAGCTGTTACGAGACGAACAGGACGTTGACCTCTTGGCTATTATTGTTTTAATTATTTTTATACAACATATAACTTGTTGCCGTATATGTTCCTACAATATGGCCACTGTTCAAAACCACAGCCTGTATATATGACTCGTCGGTTCGTCGAAACCTCTTGTATCTCGTTTACCCTCTTAAGTGGACTGAATATAATTATATAACGATTTTGACAAAGCCTTTCTTATATTTCCAGATTTTACAGCTACAGATGAACAATGAGAACTACCATTACGTTTTCACATCGTTTGTAAGTAACTTTTACATTTCATTTATTATTTTCAGGCTTTCCAAATAAATGTTGACAGTAGTATCCATCCTACAAATATTATAAACGCGAAAGTTTGTAAGTATGGATGGATGGATGTTTGTTAATCTTTCACGTAAAAACTACTGAATGGATTTTAATGAAACTTTACACTAATATAGCTTATACATCAGAATAACACATAGGCTACAATTTATAAAGATATTGTGTGAATTGTCCAAAATATGACGATAACTGTCAAGTAAGTAGGAAAAAATCTACCATCTGCGAGCTATTCTGGCGTGCCCTGCCTAATCCCTTTGAGATATAACAAAATGATGTATGGTTGAATTGTGTATCTTATATAGGTCTACAGAAAAGTCCGCGATGGCATATGTCTATCTCTCAAGGATAACATACTACATCCATTTAATACTTAATAAAATGGGCAATTATGAAGCGGTAATTGGAAAGCGGGACGGGGATCAAAATTTCATGATTACTTTTGGTCGCGATAACCGACATCCACGCGGGCGTAGACGCGGCCATCAGCTAGTACTAATATAATAAAAATGAAGAGTTATAATAAAACTGACAGTCCTCCTGCGACCATGAACGCTGTTCGAAACGTCAGGAAAAACAAAAACCAATAATACACGCGATTAATGTTGTTAAAAGTTGTTTATGGCCTTTTGAGGCGCGAGCCATAGCAGCTTTGATGTGACCATGTGACATCGTGTAGCTCAACCATAACTAAGGGAGCTCAACGACCCGTTACAAGACGATACCAGATCAGGAGGACATTTGCGAAGGTCACATAAAAGAACTCAAAACCGCTAGACAGTTAATGAGGTTCGTGAATTGCTGGCCCACATAGTACTCACATTCACATTTCAAACGATCAATAAATATCAGAGAATAATGTCAGAAAGAATAATCATAATCATTATAAATTATAATGATTTGTTGACCTGAGTACTCAAATTTTGGGGTTCATTACTCTTTATGATAATAAAGAGTAATGAACCCCAAAATTTGAGTACTCAGGTCAACAAAGCATTAGGTGAAATTATTAAATGGCTAGATACTAATAAGTTAAAAATAAATATTTCTAAAACGAATGTAATGTATTTTAAAACATGGAAAAGTAAGCCCATACAAATTGATGTATCGTATAATACTAATGTTATAGAACAAATACATTGCTCTAAATTCCTGGGTATAACAGTAGACGAAAATTTTACTTGGAAAACTCATATTGAAAATGTATGTGTAAAAATTAATAGATTTGTCTTTGCTTGAAGAAAAATTACATGTATAACATCCATGCAAACTGCCTTAATGGTATACCATGCATACGTGTGCTCGGTTATCCGCTACGGTATCATTGTGTGGGGAAACTCTTCAGATATATCACGAGTGTTCATTGCTCAGAAGAAGTGTGTTCGTGCAATGTTTAATATTGACTGGTGTGATTCATGTAGACCCGCATTCCAATCAAATAACCTCTTAACGGTTCCCTGTATTTACATTTACGAGATTTCTAAATTTGTGAAAAATTATCCTCAATTTTTTGTGTCTAACAATAATACAAATAAAAGAAAAGCTACTCATTTAGAATTTCAGTTACCTATTCCTAGATTAGAGTTATTTAGACGAAGCTGTATTTACATGGGTCCCTTAATATATAACTCTTTACCAAAAACTATCACCGGTCTACCTCCAAATAAATTTTGTGTAATGCTAAGAAAATGGTTATTTCAGCAATGTTTTTACTCAGTTGATGAATTTCTAGCAAAAAACCCATGTAAATTCTACAATTGTGAGCGATCTGTGAGGTATAGACTGTAAATTATTATTAAATTAATTAAGTTGAATTGTTATAAATGTTCTATTTCTGTGATAATATTATGATATTTGAACTGTATAAAGATTTGCATGTCGCCAAGCGGCAAGATGTATATGGCACCTTGACTATGTTTTACCACCATTATGTACCTACATTTTAAGCAAATAAAGATTCTAATTCTAATTCTAATTATAAATGTCAAAATCAAATACATTTGAATGTCAAGAGTCGTAAAATAAACAATAATTAATCATATTAATTATAGTTTAGCGGTTATTACTCACGCGCATTCTTCAGGATTGCCCGACTCAGTTCTCACTCACTCAACGCGGTTGGTGCAGTGGTCGAGAGACCGACTGCTGCGCTGCGTGTCGCAGGTTCGATTCCTGCACGGAGCAAATATTTGTACGATCTATAGATATTTGCTCCGGGTCTGGGTGTGTGTGCGCTTGTGAGATTATATGTCAGTAAACGCACCCACGATATAGGAAGAAATTCCTAGTTTGGGGCAACGTTTTTTTTTTAAAAAGAGACTCAATTTGACTCGCGACATCGCCGCGGGCTCAGCTCATGAATAAGAGCTCCGTTCGAGTTCGAAACTAGTCGGGCAATCCCGAAGAATTCACGTGAGTAATAACCGTTAAACTATAATTAATATGAATGTGTCTCACGAAAGTCATTATACAATAATTAATCAGTATTACACATTAGAGAGAGCGGCACAATCCCAAGCGTTTTTATGTTTTACGTAGTCTTTGACTTTATAGTAACCAATACAATATCTAGCTACTTCCACAAAATTGAGGGTAGTCATGCATTACCTGTGCACCGCCCGCCCGCTCGCAAATATATGCACATACGCAAGCGGTGAAAATTTCGACTACTGGTAGTAGTCGGAATTTTCGGAACTAGTCTACACGTGTTTCATCCCTCCACGGGGCATCATCAGGAGCTGTTAGACCGTGCAGTGTCCGTCACCGAGTCGCCACTCGCATGACTACCCTCAATTTTGTGGAAGTAGCTAGATATTGTATTTATTTGCATCCATTGTAATGGACTTCCGCAAAGTAACGCCTGAATCTATTCAATATTTATAGTAACCCTATTCACTAAAGTTACAATATTAAATGGAAAAAGAATACGGTCGCGAACAGGATTCGAACCTGCGCCTCCCGGATGAATACTCCAGGCGCTCTGACCACTAAGCCAACTCGACTATTCTTCTTCCATATTTTAACACGTCTTATGGCGACGTCATTGCTATCTATTCAGGCCCTATAGAGGTGACCGAACCGACACGAATAACTTTGCAGTTAATACAATGTCGTAAAGAATGCAATTACTTTAACAATTAAAGATAAATCTTTAAAAAGCATTAATGCATGCTAAGCGAACTCTAAAGTTATTATATGAAATGGAAAAGAATACGGTCGCGAACACTAATAATATAACTTAGGAGTTAATATAATAACTTTAGAGTTCGCTAAGCATGCGTTAATGTTTTTCAAAGATTTATCTTTGAAATGAAATGAAATGAAATTGTTTATTCTGTAAGTAGGTCTTTTAAAAACTCTTTTACATGTCATTATAATCTAGATGGCGTCGGTGAATTGTTAGAGCGGCACAATCCCAAGCATTTCTATCATCTATGAAGTCTTTGACTTTATAGTAACCCTTTTTGCAATGAGCCTGCTTAACATATGACTTAAGATGTTATACTTCACCGTCTAAAGCTAGTGCCAAAAATGTACAGCAGGCCGTACGCAACACTCCGACCTTGAGCTGGCCTATTTATAGAAGGGTTTTAAAACGATGCGAGGCCAGCCTATTCTATTGTAGTTTTCCCACATATATATCTGCCTAGCCTTTTCCCAATTACATTGGGGTCGGCTTCCAGTCAAACCGGATGCAGCTTAATACCAGTATTTTACATGGAGCGACTGCCTATCTGACCTCCATAACCCAGTTACTGGTTAACATGATATCTCGTGGTATGACTGGTTGTCAGACTTTCAGGCCTCTGACTACCCGTAACGGCTGTCATAGATCTTAATTTGACAACCGGGACCGACGGCTTAATGTGCTCTCCGAGGCACGGAGGGGTCTCGATATGAAATGATGGTCACCCATCCACAGACCGACCGTGTCAAGCGCAGCTTAACCTCGATCAATCGATCTGTGCGGTTGTTACTTAGCCACGAGCCCCTCGTGTAAGTAGTTTTCCCACATATTCTGCTTATTCAGGTGTCAATTTTCCAGGACTTTGAACTCTTCGACATGGAAGACTTTTACTACAACCGTGTGAACATGAGTGGGTGGCGCCTGGTAGACCGGGATTCCGACAAGGTGAAGGAATCACTGCAGGTCATGGAGAAGTTCCATCCGATTGGGGCTTCCATCATCAGCGGGGGACATATAAAGGTAATTAACAGAGCATCACACCTGAATTGACCGAAGCTAGTAATTTTTCTGTTAGGAATTTCTCAGTAGCAGCCCGGAGTCAGAAAGATGGTGGTGTGACACCCCCGTGCTTCGGAGAGCACGTACAGCCGTCGGTCCTGCGCCTGATCTCTCTCCGGTCGTGTGGGATTGCCGTCCCATCGGATTATGAGAGTGAAGGAAGAGGGAGTGCACCTGTGTTTGCGCATATCTCTTCATCTCCTGCGTACTTGGCTAATCTCCGTGGAGATAGGCCGCCGTGACCGTAATACGGTCGGAAGGAGTGTATTAAGTCCCATGTAATAGGCGCTGAACCTATTGCCATCTACCGGGCACAATTCTAAGCTCCGGGTTGCTACTGAGAATTTTCTAGCAGAAAAACACAACAATAATTTGCCTGACCCGGGTATCGAACCTGAGACCTCACGCTCAGCGGTTGCGCTTGGGACCACTAGACCAACGAGGCAGTTAAATATATATGTAGGTATATATATTCCGTCCCTACTTAACCATCAACACATATAATAAAAATGTAACGGATCGCTGTCTGTACATGGAAGATATATGAGAAAAAATATTATTGGGACCTTTATCAACGCAAATAGCACCCAAAACAATGATTGTTAGAATTTTTGTCTGTTTGTCTGTGTGTTTGTGCACGCTAATCTCAGAAACGGCTTATCCGTTTTAGATGTGGTTTTCACTAATATATTGTGGTAAGCTTCACTTAGCATTTAATGTATGTTCCATGTCAATCGGTTCATAAATAAAAAAGTTATGCCAATTTAAAGAATCACGTTGAACATTTGATATTTACGACATCCACGCGGACGGAGTCGCTGGCACAGCTAGTCTTATAAATATTTCAGACGGAACCAGCTCTCCTGTATGATGCAGTACAAGTTCTCTCTCAAGCCCTGGCGTTGACAGAAGACTTTCATCCTGGGAACGTGTCCTGCGAGAAGGATATACCATGGGTCCATGGGAGAGCCATATATGAGAATGTTAATACGGTGAGTAAACTACACTTTTTCATGGTTTGAAGGAATTAGTACTGGAGTAGTTTTAGCGGGCGAACCCCTCGCGCCACTGGCATATGATTCCCAATCAAACCTTTATACCTTTTACCTGTATGATTACAATGATAGTAAACGATTTAAATCGTGTGTGACACAATTTTATGTTTAAGTTTAGTTTTTTTATGTGTGTTAATACTTTTAATGTAATGACGAGAGCTATTGTTGCTTTAGTTTAAGTTCTTTTGTGCTTGTGTGTTACCTCACCCCCCGCCAAAAGTGGCGAGCAAATTCGTTCGGTATTTAGTCAGAAGCCGTCTCCCGTCTGGTCCTCTAAGAATCAAGGTCAGCTTATTGCATGGGACTTAATAACTGCGTAATGTGGTTTTACAACAGGCCTGACCTGGGGGTCTAAAAAGGCCATTTGGGCTCAATGATAATAGAATCCTGATATGATTCATGTCACAAATCGTGAAACGGTCACTTTATGGACAAAATCGTAATATGATTTGTGTGCAATTCATAAACAGTAATTCATTTAAAGTTACAATATTAAATGGAAAAAGAATACGGTCGCGAACAGGATTCGAACCTGCGCCTCCCGGATAAATACTCCAGGCGCTCTGACCACTAAGCCATCTCGACCTCAGCTCACCACCGCGAATTCCGGGGACACCGGGAGGCGCAGGTTCGAATCCTGTTCGCGACCGTATTCTTTTTTTCAACTTTAGAGTTCGCTAAGCATGCTTTTCAAAGATTTATCTTGGAGTAATTCATTTATTTGATTGTTTTCTATAAAATGGCTCACTAAATTTATAGGAATTGCTGATGTGTCACAGAGCAGAATCTTAAGAAGTTACTCAATTCAAATAAAGTTTATTTTTTAGGAGAAATGCTCAAAGTGGCCATTTTAAACGACTTGGCTTCTTTGTATGTTATGAATGGGTTGGCAAATTGACGCGATTAATTGGGCGGCGGCCCGCAGACAATGTTGTGGAAGGGAAAAGGGGGGATTTCAATAGACAAGCACCACACCTGGTCGAAAACATTTATTTTGCGATGTTGTCGGTATCTATTCCCCCGAATGCTCGTGCCAGCCCGGGCCGCTGAGCCTGTAGCTTTAATTCGTCCCATAATAATAATTATGATTCTAATTCGATCCAGCCAGTCCCTTGCTGTCCTCCCACCAGCGACGCCCTAAGCCGAGGCTCGTACCCCGAAGACTTAGTTTATAAGTTGAATGCCCTGACTGGGGGCCTTAAAATTATTAAGGCAACCACAGCAAAGTCCGGTTAAGCAGTCGGCAACCTCCTAGGCAAAAAAAAAACTATTCAGTCCCTACACCGGTGACTGAACCGACACGACTAACTGTCGTACAGGTGCGTTTACCTTAACAAATACAGATAACAGATAAATCTTTCAATCGATCGAGATGGCGTAGTGGTCAGAGCACCTGAAATATTTATCCGGGAAGCGCAGGTTCAAATCCTGCTCACAACCGTATTTTTCTGTCTTCAAAAATGTATAACTTTAGAGTTCGCTACGCATGCGTTAAAGCAGTTGGAAGATTTATCTATATCATTTATTTCTTTCCAGATCCAAGCACACGGCTTAACAGGCCCTATAGAGTTCAAAAACGGCGTCCGAAGTAACTTCCACCTCCAGCTCATGAGGCTCTCTGGCGGGGAGAAGGGCGGCATGGTGGTGTCTGGTCACTGGACCCCGAGCGAAGGCCTGGCTATCACTGACCCTGCAGCTTATATCAGGGACCCTCCGCCAAATGTGACCCTCACTGTGGTTACGGTGGAAGTAAGTATTGGATACTAGATTACTCCTGAAGTTATAATTTTTTGTGGAAAGATTAATACGGTCATGAGAAGGATTCGAACCTGCGCCTCTCGAATAAATACTCCAGGCGCTCTAACCACTAAGCCATCTCAACCTCTGCTCACTACTCCGAATTCTTCTTCCACGGTTTTAGTATGTCTTTGGATGATGTCATTGCTATCTATGCAGTCCCTATACATTGCATAGAGATTACTCCGTTGAGAAGTCAGTCTAATCTTATCCAACCTTTTTACATGCTCAAAGCATCTTAGCATACCTTTCTCAATCCTCGCCACTATACCCTCTTTCACTTTACAAGTTTCCCCTTCCACACATATACTTCTCAAGGCTCTCATCTCAATCTGCGTATCCTTTACTCAATTACATTGGGGTCGGCTTCCAGTCAAATTGGATGCAGCTTAATACCAGTATTTTACGTGGAGCGACTGTCTATCTGACCTCCACAACGCAGTTATTGGGCAACACGATATCTAGTGGTATGACTGGTTGTCAAACTTTCAGGCCTCTGACTACCCGTAACGGCTGTCATAGATCCTAATTTGACAATCGGGACCGACGGTTTAGCGTTCTCTTTGAGGGTCTCAGTATGAAATTATGGTCGCCCATGCACAGACCGACCGCGGCAAGCGCAGCTTAACCTCGATCGATCGATCTGTGCGGCCGTTACTTATTCTGCTTTCATGTTTTTTCTGCCCAATCCATCATTTAAAGAAGAAAGAAAGAAAGAATACATTTATTTCCACACAGAGCTGTAAGGACACATAAACTTAAAATAGATGAAATAATTAAACAATCCTATTTTAAAACCCTACAACGCAACTGTGCGAATAATGGTCGCCACTCAGCCTAATGCTGGTGTGTCACCTTTATGGCAACCCAACCAGCGCTGATACTGTCTCCTGATTTACTGTCATATATAGTGTTAAAACCAACATACCCCATAAAAAAATTTTTGGGTCACTTCTAGCTATTCACAATAGTGTGTCGTCATTTGCAATGGCTGCAGTAAATAAATCTTAATCATAATATATAATTATATTAATTACTATTTTTCAAGGAAACATTGAAAAAATAATAGACTAGAACGAGTTTAGTAGATCTGTAAATGATTGCTAGATAAATATCACCAGGCGTCGCCTTAAGACGAATACAAGGAGGATTGAAAATTCAATAGATTTGAACACGACAAGGTAGCTTAGTGCTAGAGTGATGACACGGAATGTCAAGGGTCGCGGGTTCAAGCCCCGTTCTTGTCTATAATTTTTTAAATGTTTCCTTGAAAATTGTAATTAAATCTTAATCATTAACTATGTTCCCAGGAAAAACCCTACGTCATGGTGAAGGAAGGCTGGAATCTACAAGGGAATGCCCGTTTTGAGGGGTTCTGCATAGACCTGCTGGCCAGGGTGGCTTCAAGAGCAGGGTTCCACTACAGACTCCGACTGGTCCCAGATAACATGTATGGAGCTAGAGACCCAGACACTGGACATTGGAATGGCATCGTTAGAGAGCTGATGGACAGAGTAAGTACTTCGTTTTTTTACCTAACATAACATAGTATTGGAATGCTTTGCCGGTCTCTATTCGACGTGCCCAGTCACTACCTGTATTTAAAAAGTTATTGAGGGAGCATTACCTGTCGTTAACGTTGCCCTAAAATAGTTTGTTACACTTTTCTTAGTTAATGTATTATATTTTTAATGTTATGTAATTTGTATCTATCTATATAATTATATTATTGGTATTCTATTGTATTATTTTATCATGTATGTACACCGACAGCCCTTACTCTTTATTAATGCATCTCTTTTCATCCTAAGGTTGCCTGGAAGAAATTGCCGTGTGCGATAAGGCCGCCCATTGTACTATTTTAATTTTTAATATTCTAACTAATTGTATGTTCTTGGTGTGCAATAAAGAATATAATAAATAATAAATAATAATAAATAAATAGTATTACGCCAGTATTTCCCGAAGGGGTAGGCAGAGGTCTACACAGTTGTACACCCACATTTCACCAATACTGTTATTAAGTCCCGTGGTGAGCTTATTGGTATCTACGGGGCACAATTCCAAACTCCGACTGCTACTGAAAAATACCTAACAGAAAAACTCAATAACACTTTGCCCGACCCGGAAATCGAACTCGGGACGTCATGCTCAACAGTCGCGTTTGGGAACACTAGACCAACGAGTCAGTCAAGAAATTTTTGCAGAAAGATAAATTTACTAATATAGATAAACCTTTCAAACGCATGCCTAATGAAATCTAAAGTTATATTTTTTTTATTGTGACCATCATTGGTGAAATGTGGGAGTACAACTGTGTACACCTCTGCCTACCCCTTCCTTCGGGGAACACAGGCGTGACGCTATGTTTAAAAACTTCTTGATTTATGGGTGTGAGAAATGTGTCGTAAATTAATTCTGTTCTGTAAAATTTCGCATGGGTGTCTGAATTGTGTTAAATTCTGTTTTATTTTTTCAGAAAGCAGATATCGCAGTCGCTTCTATGACCATCAATTACGCTCGGGAGGCTGTCATAGACTTCACAAAACCATTCATGAACCTTGGCATCGGTATACTGTTTAAAGTTAGTATCTTTAAGCTTAGTCACAAATCTAAGGAGAGCAGAATTGTAGCAATTACAAAAAAAAGAGAATTAAAACTACTGAAATAATCTTCTTTTGATCGCCCCCGGTCTTTGGAGAGAAGACCAGGGAGTTTGGGATTATTACTTTACTGCAACCACCTCGGTGGTATCCATCAGCACTTGAAGGTATGCGCCGGACCCTCTAGAGACCAGCTCTGGAACCTTCCCTGTGCAACGCCAATATGATACTTAAGAACTTGCCTATTAAGAACTTTTCAAGAACTTACCTACTTCAGACATTGTCTATTTAAGAACTTGTCAAGAAGTTGCTTACTTAAGAACTTACCTACTTAAGCACTTACTTACTTAAGAACTTACCTACTTAAGAACTTACCTACTTAAGAACTTACCTACTTAAGAACTTACCTACTTAAGAACTTACCTACTTAAGAACTTACCTTCATAAGAACTTGCCTATTTAAGAATTGGTCAGGAATTTGCCTACTTAAGGACTTACTTAATTAAAAACTTGACATGTTGTTAATCAGTCAAGTTTACTTACCACATTACATTATATTATATATTAAGAACTTGTCAAAAACTTAACTACTTAAGAACTTGCCTTTATAAGAACTTGCCTTTTTAAGAACTTTTCAAGAATTTGCCTTCTTAAGAACTTACCTACCTTTGAACTCGTTTATATACTCGCTACTTAAGATCTTGTCTACTGAAGAGTTTATATTCTTGCTTATAATAGAACTTTGTACTTAATATAACATTATCTTCTGACAGGTTCCAACATCTCAACCAACACGGCTGTTCAGTTTCCTCAACCCACTGGCGATAGAGATCTGGCTGTATGTGCTGGCTGCCTACATCCTGGTGTCTTTCACACTCTTTGTGATGGCCAGGTTCTCGCCTTACGAATGGTAAGTAATATTGACTGCCTAATTATTATTTTTCACTGCCTCTTTGGTCTATTGGTTCCACTGTACGACTGCTGAGCATGAGGTTTCGGGTCCAATTCCTGGATCTGGCAGTGTTGCTACCGGGCACAATCCTAAACTCCGGGCTGCTATTGAGAATTAATTAATAGAAAAACTCAATAACACTTTCCTCGAGCCGGGAATTAAACCCAGAACCTCATGCTCAGCTCATTTGGGACCACTAGACCAACGAGGCAGTTTCTTTCTCATGTCTTTATTAATTTATTTATATTCTGACCAAAGAATTCAGCGTCTGGGGTTTCTCAAGCCCCAAATTGGGGAACCCTGTCAAGATATAAGACAAATCCTTTTTCTTCCAGGTCTACAAGTACTCATGTCTGTGGTCATGAGACCAAACTCCTGACGAATCAGTTCAGCGTATGCAACTCCTTCTGGTTCATTACGGGCACCTTCCTGAGGCAAGGGTCTGGGCTGAATCCTAAGGTAAATATTATATTATGATATATATCTGCCTAGCCTTTTCCCAATTACATTGGGGTCGGCTTCCAGTCTAATCGGATGCAGCATAATACCAGTGTTTTACATGGAGCGACTGCCTATCTGACCTCCACAACCCAGTTACTGGGTAACACGAGATCTTATGGTATGACTGGTTGTCAGACTCAGGCCTCTGACTACCCGTAACGGCTGTCATAGATCTCAATTTGACAACCGGGACCGACGGCTTAACGTGCTTTCTGAGGCACGGAGGGGTCTTGGTATGAAAATCTGCGCTTGCCGCGGTCGGTATGTGGATGGGTGTCCATCATTTTTCTCATCTGCTCTGTGTAGTCAGACGCCTGAAAGTCTGACTACCAGTTATACAACGATATATCGTGTTACCCAGTAACTGGGTTGTGGAGGTCAGATAGGCAGTCGATCTATGTAAAATACTGTTATGATTTGATTGGACGTAAAACCCAACGTAATTGGGAAAAGGCTAGGCAGATTGACATGCAAAAGTATATCTGTGAAAAATTATTTAGCGAATTATTTTATACTGGCTTCTGCCCGCGACTTCGACTGCGTGGACTTCAAAATTGGGTCCAACTGGGATGAAAAGTATCCGATGTGTTAATCGAGGTTATAACCTATCTGTGTGCTAAATTTCATTATAATCCATTCAGTCGTTTTTGCGTGAAAGAGTAACAAACATCCATACATACAAACTTTCCCGTTTATAATGTTAGTAGGATCTAATCACCACGATTTATTAAAATTGGTTCATTTAAATTCTTCCTCTCCTTCTTCCAGGCAACCTCAACCCGCATAGTGGGGGGGATCTGGTGGTTCTTCACGCTGATCATCCTATCCTCCTACACGGCTAACCTGGCCGCATTCCTGACAGTGGAACGTACTGTTCTACCGATACAAAGTGCTGCAGACCTTGCGGCGCAGAACAGCATACAGTATGGAACCTTGAATGGGGGCTCTACTATGTCGTTTTTTAGGGTAAGTGGACGCTAGGATTTTGTTGTAAGAAGTAGGGAGTCTTCTTCTATGAACAACCTAGTGCCAGAGTTTAAACCAGCCTCTGACACGACTTTACACACTTTCGAGAACAAAGTCAAAGCATTTATGGGCACTTTTGAATTGTCAGAAGCTAGTTGCCACGTTCCAAAGTGTAGATCCCTACGGAGAAGAACGGGAAGAAACTCCACGGTTACTCTTTTTCATCAAACAGTTACAATATTGTTGGTTACATTGTGTTTATAATATAAAAAACATTTGTGAGAACAATATAATGTGAAGTCTATTGCCGTTACAGTTTAGAGATGACCGGCCCCAACTGACGGCGCCCGTTCACGAACATGACGCCAGCGTCAGCATCACTAAACTCAACCATATTGTAGGGAATCTAATGGCCCAAAAATGAACATATTTCAGGTGTGCTGGTTTCCTCAGGATATTTTCTAATTTGTTGCGGTACAACAAACCTAAAAGTGGATTACTAATAGCTATTAAAAGAGATTAGAAAAAAATCTGGTAGAACCGCAACATCACCAAAAATACAAAGGTCCGCCTAATGAGAAGTCTGGTTTTTCCAATTTTACTATACGCCTCAGAGACTTGGACGATTCGACTTCAAGTTCGACGTAAAATTGACGCTCCGGAAATTTGGTGTTGGAGACGGCTACTTCGGGTTCCATGAACTGCACGCCGTACTAACGTCTCCATCATAAAAGAACTCAATATAAAAGAGAGATTATCGTCGACTGTTCAAATACGAATACTCAAGTATTTCGGTCACGTCATCCGTAACGAGAACTCAATGGAGCGTCTTGTAGTCCAAGGGCACGTAGAGGGAAAGCGATCGCGTGGTAGATCACCCACATGCTGGACAGACTTTATAAAATATGCCACACAATCTTCCATTGTACAATGTTCTCGTGATGCCAAAAACAGAAACAAGTGGAGACGGCTAGCGCGAACTATTACTTGTAGTGGCAGTCATGAAACCACGACCACTCTGTCAAGAGTGAACGACTGAAGAAGAGAATTAAAGGAGTGAGATGGGACGAATAAGGAGACGTCAAAATCAAAACCAGAGACATCAAATTAATTTTTCTTTATGTCTTCAAGCTAATGCCAAAAGTCATGAAAGCCAGTTGCAACCTCTGGTCCGTAAACCAGGGCGATCAGTATGTAGATGAGTGACTGCTGGGAGTAACAAAAGTAGTCGCTGAACCTAGTCAGAGCTCCACGGTGAGCGCCAATAACGGACACTTGTTTGTCTCCTGGGTAAGACGAAAGAAAAATAATCGGGACATACCAGAAGACCTCCATAACCTCATAGACAAATTTTCACCAACCTCATAGACCGTCTGGCGGTTTTGAATCATTTTAAGTAACCTACGCAAATGTCCTCCTGATCTGGTATCGTCTTGTGACGGGACGTTGAGCTCCCTTAGTTATGGTTGAGCTACACGATGACTGATGCATACGTGCCGTCAGACAGGACAGGTCACCAAAAAGCTGCTATGATTCGCGCCTTAAAAAGCCATTCCAGACGATCCCTGCATCGTAACACTCACTATAGTTATGTACTGTTATGAAGGACTTAAAAAAGAACTTGTAGTCAGATAGGAAATCCTGTATAAATAAAATAAATAAATAAATTGCAAACGTGTCTATAAAAGAACTATATAGAGAAACAATTTATAATTTATATACCTATATAAAAATCAATTGCTGTTCGTTTGTCTCGCTAAAACTGGAGAACGGCTAGGCCGATTTAGCTGATTTTGGTTTTAAAATGCTTGTCGTAGTCCAGGGAAGGTTTAAAGTGTGTGAAAATTGCGAGCGAGATAGTAAAAAAACAATTTCATTTGCCCATATAAACTGTTCTACCTACTTTCCTGTCAAACATTTGACGTTCGAGGTGATACAAAGTACACCGGGTCGTTTAGTAATTTATAAAAATTTGTTCCAGGACTCGAATATCGACATCTACCAAAAGATGTGGGTGCATATGTCTGGTACCTCCCCACCAGCTCTGGTGTCTTCCTACGAGGAGGGCGTGAGGAGGGTCCTTGCGGGGAACTATGCCTTCCTCATGGAGTCCACCATGTTAGACCATAGGGTGCAAAGGGACTGTAACCTGACACAGATTGGAGGATTGTTAGATTCTAAGGTATGAGTTTGCCGGTATCTAATATTATGTAGATAAATCTTCGAAAAACATTAACGTATACATAGCGAACTCTAAAGTTATAAATGATTAAATAGTATATAACCGGGAGGTGTAGGTTCGAATCCTGCTCACGACCGTATTTTTATTTCCAATTTTCTTTCCGTATTTGTAAGGTAATTGCATCTTTACGACATTCTACTAACTGCAAAGTTAGTCGTGTCGGTTCGGTCACCTGTAAAGAGACTGAATATATAGCAATGACATCACCAAAAGACGTATTAAAATGTGGAAGAAGAATTCGCGGTAGTGAGGTCGAGACGGCTTAGTGGTCAGACCGCCTGGAGTATTTTGTGTTTTGTTAAAGGTTTGAAATATTCGATGAAGGCCAAAACGGCTTCCGCAAAGACCGCTCAACCATCTAAGCTATCTATAAATATATGCAAGAGGTTGTCAACATCATAAATAACAAAAAATACGCGGTCGGTATACTGCTCGATATGACAAAGGCATACGACAAAGTGCAATATAAAATTCTCCTAGATAAATTAAGTGGGATAGGAATCCGCGGAGTTACACATCAGTGGTTTACATCTTATTTGAAAAATAGACAACAATGTACGGAAATAGAATATTTTGACTACGATAAAAATGAAATCTTGAAAATAAGATCTGACAATGAAATTATAAACGCATCTATTCCCCAAGGCAGTGTCATTGGATGCTTACTGTTTTTGATTTATATCAATGACCTGCCAAAAACAGTTTATGAACCGTGCGTACTATTTGCGGATGACATCTCCCTACTGACCTCTTGCGAAAATAATGACAACATGAACGAGCAACTCCACTCTATAATTAATAAAATAAATTACTGGATGAAGGAACACAATCTTGACATAAACTATCAAAAAACAAAAATAATGACCTTCTATCCATATCAAAAATCACCCCTCACATTAGACTTTACCATGAATGGCACTAAAATAGAAATTGTTGACGACTTTAAGCTATTAGGACTTACGATAGACAAACACGTCAACTGGAAGACCCATATAAAAAATATCCGATCAAAAATTTCAAGCTTCACCTATGCTCTTCGCGAAGTCAAAAAAACCACGGACATCCAAACAGCTATAATCACATATTATGCTTACGCTTATGCGTGGTTCAGCTACGGCATAATTATGTGGGGAAATAGCTCGGATGCACCCTCACTATTCATAATGCAAAAGAAATTAATTCGCATAATATCAAATATCGACCAAACCGACAGCTGTAAACCTATTTTCATAGAACATAAAATACTGACGCTACCGTACCGCATCTACATTCTTGAAATATGTAAATTTGTTAGAAAGTACATCCATTTTTTTACAAAGCGAGGAGACAAACACCCTGAAAGATCAGTTAGAAATAGGAACATGCTCATGTTACCAACGTCTCGCTTAACTTTACATTCAAACAGTCCAAATGTAATGTGCGTGAAAATATACAACAAACTACCTGAACCATTAAGAAATGAAACCAGCAACACGAAATTCACAAATCAGTTGAAGCAAATATTAATTAATAAAGCATACTATACAATTAACGATTATTTATCGGACAAAATCATATTAAATACTAATTAAAACACAAAACTTCCTAAAATAATAAAATTATACATAAACATAATAGGAAATACATATTAAAATACAATATAATAATAATAATTAATCTAATATCCCAATTTAAATATTAATAATTGTAAATATACATATAAACAAAATAGGAAATATATAAATACATATATAATATAACATAACAGTAGTAAAAATAAATTCAATATCCCAACTCAAATACGAAAGTAATATATAATTATGAAAAATTTAATTCTATATCCTATATTATTTAATTTACTTTATATCTAAATAGCATAATTAAATTATAATACAGCATAGTCTAAAATAAAACTTATCATAATATAGAATAATACATTTCGCAGTGTAGTTAATGTTTTCGGTTTATATACAACAATATAATTTATAAAAATACACAAATAAATAAACACTTACCAAATTCTTCAATAAATTAATGTTAAAATTCATAGAAAATCATACACCAAATACACGGAACTATTTTATTTATAATAATTTCATTCAAAATAAGCAATTTAATGAATGCCTCTCTCTCATCTTCTCATCTTCTTAGTTTAAGTACTTTGCTGTGCCCTACAGGGTCCATAATTGTGTCTGTTTTACTATTTTGTTTACCATCTACTTAATTGTGTTACATTGTGGAATGCAAATAAAGAATATGAATATGAATATTTATTCGGGAGGCGCAGGTTCGAAGCCTGCTTACGACCGTATTTTTCTATCCACAATAATATATAACCCACACGAAACTAAGCGTGTGATGAATACGAATGTTGGTAGACGAAGGAAGACTAAAGAAAAGATGGATGGATTGTGTGAGGGTTGATATGAATAAAAAGGGAGAATGCCGCCCCATTTAGCTCTGAGACAAATCTACTTAATCACTTTTACTCTGGTGGTTTCCATCCACCGGACGAAGCCACGCCACGACCTAGTCGTGTTTCGGGATGTAATCCGGTGCAACCGTTGTGGGAGACGGATCTGGACAGTTGCATCAACTCCCCAACTATCGTTCTCCGAAAATCTATACACTCCGCTTAGAGTGAATAGATTTCTTTTGAATCTACGTGCTTCATCCTCGGCCACACCGCCGCTTACCATCAGGCTAGATGATGGTGAAACGTGGATCCATTTTTGATAAAATAAAAATCAACCCTTTTTTCGTTCACTTCTGAGTTTGAATGTAGATGATGGCTATAAGAGAAGTGAAAACCCGAGGAAGCGATGGCTGGATTGTGTTAAAGATGATATGGCTAGAAAAGGAGTGACTGACGATATGACAGTTAAGACAGATCTATGGAAGAAGAATACATGCGGCACCGATCCCAAATAAATTGGGATTATGGCAGGGGGATGATGATTTCGTCCACTGCTGAACATAATCTTCTCTATAGTCTTCCATTCTGGATGACTTTGAGCCGCTTGCATTCAACGGCTCCTTACAAACTTCACTAGGTCATAGTTCCATCTAGTGGGGGACCTGCCTTCTTAGCACTGCTAGTCATTGTAAAAAAAATTGCCTGACATTTATTTTGTCTTCAGGGTTATGGCATAGCAACATGGAAAGGAAGTCCTTGGCGTGACAAGATATCCCTCGCCATCTTAGAGCTTCAGGAGAAGGGAGTCATTCAGATCCTGTACGACAAGTGGTGGAAGAACACTGGAGATGTGTGCAACAGAGATGGAAAGGACAGCAAGGCTAATCCTTTAGGAGTACAGAATATTGGTAAGAATTGAATCTCACAAGCTTCGGATTCCAAAGTTCTATCAGGTGACATGAAAATTATCTGAGCACTTTAACTTAACATAGCATCACGCCTGTATTCCCCGAAGGGGTCAGGCAGAGGTGTACATACACAGTTGTACACCCACATTTCACCAATACTGTTATTAAGCCCCATGTAATAGGTAGTGAGCCTATTGCCATCAGCCGGGCTCAGTTCCAAACTCCGGGCTGCTACTTAGAATCTTCTAACAGAAAAACTTAATACTTAACATTTTGTCCGACCCGGGAATCGAACCCGAGACCTGTCGCGCTTGGGACCTTAGACCAACGAGGCAGTTACTTTATCAGATACAGATATATCTTTCAAACGCGTTATCGCATGCGTAGCAAACTCAAAATATATTTTTTTATGAAGATGTTTCATTTTCAGATTCTATAAAATAGGACAAAATTCAAAATATTTTTTCCTTTATTTTCGCATGAATAATTTAATTTTAATTAGGCACAAAAAAATATAGTTTTCAAATACCGCCATATTTTAGACAACGTCGAATTGCGTTGCTCAGAGCTGAACGCATTAGTATAAACCAAACATCACCTCCCCAATCTATCATAGCTGTCTCCCGACAAACGTTTTTGATATCTGCCAAGAGACTATCATTCAAAAATGTTTTTTTTTATATTGAATGCCTATATTAATTAATATTTTCTAAGGAAAATAATTTTTAACTAAAAAAAGAACCGACTCCAAAAATCTTTCTGTTAAGTAAAATTGCACTAAAAAGTTATAAAATAATTGCATTATTTACTTACTACAATTTATATAAAAATATTTTTTTAATTTTAGAGGATTCTGAATAAAATCAATTTATTAGGACAATAATATACAATTATTATTGTTTTTGGAGTCGGTGCCAACAAACTTCAAAATTTTTTAGGAAGTTTCCTAAAATTTGCAAAGTATATTTAAAGGTACATTAACCATCATTATTTTTAAGATAATGTATTATACCTAATTGAACCTATTTACAAATGAACACAACAACTGCCTAAAGCGAACGTAATACGCTACTTCATGAATGTACTTACACGTTTATTATCCTTCACTGGCACCAAAAAACCAAATTATTTTATTTCTTACTTTTTATTGAATCTTGCGTACCATAACTGATTTATCGGAATTGAATATGGGTAGACCTACTCAACGCGCTGTCCATATATATCTGTCGCAGATGGATTGTAGAATCCGCTGTTTTACAAAATCTCTAGCTGCTTTACAAAACAGTATTGTTTTATAAAACAGCTGAACAACGTTCAGCTGGATTGCAATTGCGATATGTTTAACAAAACTGCTACCCACCTTTAGACGTAATGCAGAATGACATATCTACAGTGGGACAGGTTTGTTTATTGTATAGGTATATTAAATGGATAGTCCCAACCATTCAAGTAAAAAAGCGATACTGTATTCTGATTTGACTTTCCGTGGCGGGGTCGACAGAGCCCCGCTTAGCGGGGCTCCTATTTTTGTGTCCGTAAGGTTAGAAAAAACCTAAAAAGAACCTAACCTGTCCGTGTCGGGATACACGAAACTCCCGAGCTCGCTTCGCTCGCTCATGGATCAATTTAATTGATTTTCTTTCATAATCCCGATATATTGTCGACTATTATAGTGGTTTAGTATTTACGTCATTCAAAATTTTCATAATTTTTTTGCTATTGACAAGTAAAATAAAGTTAGGTTATTATTTTTAGGACATACAGAGCCATATGCGACAAAATTTTGAACTAAAATCAACAATCTGACAGTTCATTTATCACTGTTTTACATAATCTCTGATCGTTGACCCGCTGCATTGATAAACGCAAAACGTTCATTCAATTCTGCGTGTTATAGTTCAGTAATTATGAAAAAACCGCTAAACGTCGTTCAGCTGTTTTTCATAACAGTACTGTTTTGTAAATCAGCTAGCAGTTTTGTAAAACAGCTTATTCTACAGTCCATCTGCGACATATCCATATCAAAGTAGGAAATCTAGATCTGAGGCTATTTCAAAAGAGAGTAATAAACTGCGTAAAACAAGATGAAATTATATAAAAAAAAAACTGACTAGCGTATGTTACTCACGGGACAGTGTAAGGATTCTAACGATACCCCATATATCGAAATCAGTTCAGGTATTTAGAAGTTATAGTGGAATAGGTAAAGAAACTCACAAACATACTTACATACATACATACTTATATACACTCCGTTTTTTGAGCACTCGTGTAAAAAGAGATGTTTGAGAATGCGGTCTTACACTAAAAAGTATTAAATAGCAAAAAAAATATGACGGATTTCCGGTGCTTATCTTCCGGTTTCATCATCATCATCATCATCTGATGATGAAGCTGGAAAATAGGCAGTTCATTAGAACTATTCTAGAGACCGTAAACACCACCGGAAAGTTACAAGAAAGCAAGATACACCATTTCGTTTACTTCGACGACGTATTATTTTTCAGTTATTTTGATTTAAATACCAAACTACTAAACCAATTTTCATAAAATTTTAATGGGACCAATCTGAAAGTAAATCCTTTCAAATAAAAAAATAATTTTCCAAATCGGTTCATAAATGACGGAGTGCTGAGGTAACAAACATAAAAAAAAAATACAACCGAATTGATAACCTCCTCCTTTTTGGAAGTCGGTTAAAAACATTTAGTAATATTAAATTATTGCTAAGTAGAAATCGCCAGGCGTTTCCTTAAGAAGAGTAATTTGAAATTTAATAGATGCTAGCACGACACGATAGCTCAGTTGATTCAGTTATTAATTTATTCTATTCAATGGTTCGTTTCCTAGGTTTTCTGCGTACATGTTAAGGCCGGAGTCTCATACAAAAACGAAACGTCTCCTTTCAATAGTTTATCTTTTATTTTGCAGGAGGTGTGTTCGTTACTCTTCTGTGTGGACTGGCTTTAGCTATTGTGGTGGCCATACTAGAGTTCTGTTGGAACACAAAGAAGAACGCGTCTCAAGGGAGACAGTCGTTGTGCAGTGAAATGGGACAAGTAAGTAATTACTACACTAACACAATATCACAAATAAAGCAGTGATAGCCTAATGGTATGACCGTTGGACTGACAAGTCAAACGTCACAAGTTCAAATCCAAGACACGCACCACTGTCTTTTCAAAGTCATGTGCGTATTATAAATTAATTATCACTCGCTTAAAACGGTGAAGGAAAACATCGTGATGAAACCAGCACACTTAAGATATGTTCTCGATGGTGTGTAAAGCCATGTTAGAGACCTGCGGGTGGTTTAAATTCTGACATAAGGTTGTTCATCAACCACACGATAAGAAGAAGAAGATATTAGTACTAATTCATCGAAGAGTAAAGCAGAGATGTAATGTAAGAAACACGCAAGATTAAGGGGGCAATACCAACAATTGGAGTTGGAACAAACGAAAGGTGGCTAATACCCAGCAGTGGACAATATAGGGCTTGAATGATGATGATGAATCTAACAATAAATTATGGATGCAAAAAATATAATATCTAGCTACTTCCATAATATTGAGGGTAGTCATGCATAACCTGTGCACCGTCCGCCCGCCGCTTGCGCAATGTGCACATATTTACGATATGTGCACATACGCAAGCGGCGAAAATTGCGACTACCACCAACTCTCTACACGTGTTACGTCCCCCCCACGGGGCAGTGTAATGCATGACTACCCATATTGTGGAAGTAGTATTTTCTGTATTTTATTGCATCCATTGTAATGGACTTCCGCAAAGTAACGCCTGAATCTATTCAACAATAAATAAGTTTAGTTCAATTTATATCCAACTAGCTTCCACCGGCTAAGTGATCAAAGAAATTATTATTTATATATTTATTATTTTAGCATATTTTATCCCACTGCTGGGCAAAGGCATCCCTTCTTCCACTTTTCTCTATTTAAAGCAATGGGCCAATCCTTCATGTATGCGTTAAGCTCATTCTTCCACTTTCACTTAGTTCTACCACGATGTCGTTAGACATTTTTAGTAATCCATTTAGTATTTATGGATTTAGCCCATAAATCATCCAACATACGGCAGACGTATCCTGCCCAGTCCTACTTGAGCTTGACAGCTTTGTGGGTGACGTCGACGATCTCCGTTGAGTTGGAGATTGGCTTGATGACACCACCAAACCTCAAGCGTGGACCTCTGCTGAACTGTCAAAGACCAGGTTTTATGCACCATATGTTGGAATAGGGAGAATGCACATTAGTTTTCCCTTGTGGCAAATTGGAAGATCTGCTTTCATAAGTCCCTTTGTCGACCAATCAAAGAAATAATATACGAAATCAATATCAATATCAACGCCATCGACATGTTGTGTGTTTTTCTTCTTAACTTTATTAGTTCTGCCGAAACTAAGCAATTTTTCTGGGTAAAAATAAGAACAAACGGACACATTTTCGGGTTTATAATTACTAGTATCCGAAGTATCCAATACTACAAGATAAATCTTTGAAAAGCATTAACGCATGCTTAGCGAACTCTAAAGTTACAATATTAAATGGAAAAAGAATACGGTCGCGAACAGGATTCGAACCTGCGCCTCCCGGATGAATACTCCAGGTGCTCTGACCACTAAGCCATCTTGACCTGGAGTATTCATCCGGGAGGCGCAGGTTCGAATCCTGTTCGCGACCGTATTCTTTTTCCATTTAGTATTGTATCCAATACTACTTTTATAAACTGAAATCTTTTACTTTTTGTCTTTCTAGGAGTTGCGAACAGCAATGAGGGGAGGTTCTTCTAGCAGGACAGTGTTAAGACCTGGATGTTCCAGGTGTTCACCAGCCACGCATGTGCCTCCAGCAACGTCTAGATACGAGATGGGGGTCAGTATAATATCCTGTTTTAAAATAACCTTTAATTTACCAAATGTTTATCCGAATTTGTTAGACTTGCATTTCCTAAAAAAATATAGAAAACAAAATCAAAACTCAGTACTAAAAATTAAAAAAAAACAAACGTTATATTTGGCGGAAAGCGTAGACTTTGCATAGGAATGGTAAATTCCATCATGATCATACATTAATACTGTCCCTGTTGTACTCAACTAAAGCCATTAACTCTCTCCACCATCTCTTCAGCACTCCCGCAGCAGCAGCGTGGAGCTAAAGGAGTTGCGCTGGTCGTAGCGCCTGCGCGGGCGCGGCCCCGCGTCAGCGCCCGCCTCCCCCGCGCGCCCGTCCCGCCCGCAGCAGTCCCGCCACACGGGACATTATAGTGAGTGTGCCACAAGGAAACATAATCGGGCCTTTACTTATCGTAATTTGAGCATTTCCGTTTATTTTTAATTCTAGTTCCAAAGTAGGTCGTAAAAACTGTAGATAACTGAATCTTCATAATTGGTTAAATTGGGAGCTAATAAAAATAAAAACATAATCAGTAAGGCAAGATAGAAGTAGGCACTTACATACTATTGTTGTATCATCTATGAACCCATATATTTCCAGTAAATGATTTGATTTGATAGATAATTGCAATTTTAAATAATACAATATTATTTCAAGGGCTTGCGCCTTTAATACAAGCCAGTCGAGATGGCTTAGTGGTCAGAGCGCCTGGAGTATTTATCCGGGAGGCGCAGGTTCGAATCCTGTTCGCGACCGTATTCTTTTTCCATTTAATATTGTAACTTTAGAGTTCGCTAAGCATGCGTTAATGCTTTTCAAAGATTTATCTTGAACTATACATACTTATTTTTCAGATTCCGTCGGCTCCTTAAGAAGAACAACCTCATACGTTTTAAAGGAGCCACGAGAAAAGAAACACGTTCAGATAATTGCGTAGTTTATCTAAAGACTTAAGAAAAACAGTATTTTATGTGCATATGTAGGTAGCTAGATGAATGGCCTAGAAGATACAACTGTTTGAAGTCAAACTATACTTTCAGTGGAACTGTGGAGTGATTAATACGATGTTAATGATGAAAGTGAAGACAATGAAACGCATTGTATTGAATAATAAAGTATATAAGATCTGTAGAGTAATTGCTTTACACATTTGCAATGGCAGAAGTTTTTAATTGGTGCCGTGTGTTTCAAAAATTTATGGAACTGTTAAAATGAAAGCTATTGACACTGTTAACCAATTACTTTGCTGTGTATGTAGTATTGGTGCCGTATGTTGCAAGTAGAAATTAGTTGTCAAAGATAACAGTAATATTAACATGAACATTGCTATACAAAAACTAGCTGCCCCGTTTTCCCTATACAATTCCCCAGGATAAAAAATATTCTATATCCTATTTTAGAACCTAAAGTAAACCAAACTTCATCAAAATCCGTTCAGCAGTTTTTGTGTGACTGGTTAACAAATATCCAAGCATTCATGTTTATATTAGTATCTTGGACAAATATCTTTTACTGTGTCATACCAGAGAAGGACATTTAGTCAACAAATAAATTGATTGGTAAACGTGTACATTTAATTAAGGTGTGGTCAATAGCGTATAAAAAAATATACATTTTAAAGTCAATGTGTACATTCTCGTGAAAACTTGGCAAAATGTCAAAATATACATTGTTTTATTCTTAACAATAATAATAAACGTATAAGATTTTTAAGTCCAACTTGTGCCAAACTAACTGCCAAAAGTTCATATAAAAGTTAGCTATGGAAAGGTAGTGGCGTACATAAAAATAAATTCGTTCATAACAAAAGGCTGCGGCAAGGTATTAATGTTTGCGCCGACTGTTCTACCAATCAGGATACTCAAAACAGTACGTTATTTAAATAAAAGGAGTCTTCGGTAGTGATTACAGCTACGTTCCTCTGCCGCGCCCTTTAATAGTACCATTTTATTTATTTGATGACATGAGCTAAAACTCATATAAAAGCTCTTGGAGACAAAGGAACTGCCTCGATGATCTAGAAATTGGTCGCAAACGTGAAATTTTCAGTAGCAGCCTCAAGTTTAGGATCCCGAATGGCAGTATGCTCACCACCTATTAAATGGGCTTTAATAACTACGCCTGTGAAATGTGGCTGAACAAGAGTTCGCTTCTGCCTAACCCTTCAGAAATACTGGTATGATGTTATATAAGGGTTATTTAAGAAGGAAGAGGAAGATCAGATTAGATAGAGGTTGTATGTTTTTTGTTGTATGTCGTGTTTTTTTTAGATGTTTTAAACGTGTTGGTTAACTATTTCTGTAACAAATTATAACATACTGTAAAAAAATTATCACCTGTGATAATTATTTACCAAATACTAGAAATGTCCATGTACATTGTGACATTAAAAATATTTTAAATGTACATATTGACTTCTTATATAAATATCAAATAAAAGTGTACGACAAAGATGTAAATGAAATAACAATGATTTTGATATGAAAAATTGTATAATATAAAAGACATCGAGTTTGACGGTACATTTTCTAGCTATAGTATTTTTCACGTAAATGAGTTATTTTAAAAGAGTGGTTTAAGTTGCCCATTAAACGCATATTCGCAGATTAAATCGTCAGTCCTGTTTGTGTCATGAAGATCTTTGACAGCCTGGAAGTCTATCAAACAGTCTTATCACCGTAGATTAGAGCCATGCTTCGGCACGAATGGGCCGGCTCGACCAGAGTGATACCACGGCCTCACAGAATACCGGCGTGAAACAACGCTTGCGTTGTGTTTCGCCGGGTGAGTGAGGGTACCGGAAGCCCAAACCCTTTGGCCCAAAGGCCTGCAACGCACTTGCGACTCCTCTGGGGTTGCGGGTGTCCATGGGCGGCGGTAAGCGCTTACCATCAGGCGATCCGTCTGCTCGGTTGCCCCCTATCCTATAAAAAAAAGTCTTACCACGGATATCGTGTTACCAAGCAACTGTGTTGTGGAGGTCGGTTAATAAGTCACTCTATGCAGATTGGAAGGGGACTATGAAGACCAACTATGGTCTATGATTTAGATTGAGTGAAAATGTTTCAGAACTCTCACACTTTACTCACTGGGGTGCAAAACCATGTCAGAGGCCTACGGGTGGCTTAAACTCTGACACTAGGTTGTTCAACAACCACGTGACAAGAAGAAAATCTCCACTTATGTGAACAATACTATAGCGTCTAGTATAAAAATGTTTTTCATCAAATTTATATGACCGGCAACGAATTTAAAAATGAAAATAATACGACATGTAGTTTTAAGAGTTAGTTTTAGGAGAAAGTACATACAAATAAAAATGTGTTCTTATTTACTTTGTTATTTACTTATGTATATAGTTCAAGATGTGTCTTTGAAAAAGCATTAACGCATGCTTAGCGAACTCTAAAGTTACAATATTAAATGGAAAAAGAATACGGTCGCGAACAGGATTCGAACCTGCGCCTCCCGGATAGATACTCCAGGCGCTCTGACCAACTGAGCAGAGGTCGAGATGGCTTAGTTGGTCAGAGCGCCTGGAGTATCTATCCGGGAGGCGCAGGTTCGAATCCTGTTCGCGACCGTATTCTTTTTCCATTTAATATTGTAACTTTATGTATATAGTTATTGCGTATTTATTATTGAATGTTGGTTAAATGCCATTTAATATGGTAAAAGCTGCAAATGACAAGTACACTTTTGAATAGAAAATTAATATACATTTTATTCGAGTTAATTTCCCTGTCCTCGTGACTAAGCTGAAGTGTCAAAGTTGCCATCTCTGTTTAACAGTCACTATAAGAGCAAGACGGGATGAATTATTGGGAGTTGGAATATACAATTTCAATGTATAACCTGTCATTTGCGGCCAGCAATGTAAGTGACTTTGTTTTTATTAATGAATACGTCCTCTAATGTATGTGATGAAATGATAAAAAATCTTTCATGAAAGAAAGACTTACATTGTTGCATACTAGGGCTGAACAAAAACAGATTTTTCTCTTCACAGAGGGGTTCCACTTTTGGGCTTAGATTTCCTTTTTTAGGCCCAACATTTGAATCATAAAAACTGACACACGTACATTATAGGATAGTAAGGTTTTTAAAATACTGCCAAATATTGTCACGAATCTAAATGTACGTAATGACTTAAAATAATAATAAAAAAAACATTACAGTACTTGTATAATATTAAGTTTGCATCTCAGAAATTGTACGCAAGTAGCCGCGGACTATAAAATTTTGCGCGAACGGCTCCGCGCGATCGTGATTTGGCAAATACAGTGCTGTCTCATTCACTACGTTACGTTCCGAAATCTGTTCTGCTCACTCAAGATTCAGAACAGGCGGTGTCCAACTTCTGAGATGCAGAATTATAATAAGACTACTTTATTTGATTTGTTTATTCATATACTCATATTTCAATAACATACAAGTGTACATTTCGAAGACAAGCTATACATTTTTTGGTCATTATATACACTCGAGATTCGTCCTAGATCGAAATAAATATAAGAAATATATTTTAAACAATGTTAAAAATCGCTAGAAAAATATACTGTAGGTACATTTGAAATATTTTATACGTAATTTTTAAGTATTTTATTATTAATGTAATTTAAAAGTGTTCGGATGTGTGTATTATTAAAAGTGTTTTGAATACATTGTTTGAAATAAAAGTGTTAAAAATACATTTGATGTATGGGATGGACCTTTACTACATTTCATATAATATTAGATAGAAAAGGCTCCAATAACCGTGAAGGTGTTGTTTTATTGTTTATGTCTACATAACTTTTTTTGTGGGGGATTTGGACAAACTATTAAACTTTGTATTTTGGTCATGTTACCAGGTAGATGGCAGCAGTAATAGCCTTACAAATATATATATTCCTATATTCTGAAACCAGCAAGATGTTGAATTGAAAAATACTTGAAACATTAAGTTAAGATTCCTGTGTTAATTCCTAAAAATTCCACAGGTCGATCGATTAGTTAAGCTGGCCTTGCCGCGGTCGGGCAGTAGATGGGTGACCATTATTTCATACCGTTACGGGTAGTCGGAGGCCTGAAATTCTGAAAACTAGTCATACCACGAGATATCGTGTTACCCAGTAACTGGCTTGTGGAGGTCAGATAGGCAGGCGCTCCATGTAAAGTACTGGGATTAAGCTGCATCCGGTTTGACTGGAAGCCCACCCCAATGTAATTGGGAAAAGGCTAGGCAGATTAAGTTGGAGGCAATTCAGAAAACTGATGATAACAAAATCGGGGATACCGTTTTTTGTATCAAAAATGGATCTACGTTTGGCCACCAACTCACATCTAATGTTATACGAAATGGAATAAAAATACTTTTTTTTATTATGGGGAATAGTTTTTTTTTATATAAATTATTCTACATTTATCCACCAACTCGCCTGATGGTAAGCGACGGTGTGGCCGAGGATGGAGCATGTAGATCCAGAATAAATCTATTCACTCTAACATAGCATCACACTGAAGATTTCACCTCTTTTATCGAAAGAAGATAGTTCAAATTGTGTCATATTAGTTAACAGTTAATTCGAGAGAACTGTGAATTGCTTATTCAACGAAAAATTTCACCAATCCCATGATGACGCACGGTTATTTTTCCCTCAATATTTCAATTTTCAACGCAACTTTTTATATTTTTGTTTCTTTAAAACCTTATTCGGACTAAAGTGAACATTTGAACAAAGAATTAACCAAATTGGTCCAGCAGTTTTCAAGTAATGAGCTTACTATTTAACAGTCTTTCAGACATAATATAAATATTATTTTTATTAAGTACAATTTTGTAGTTTCACGAGTATATAGATTAATATTAAAAGTCTGAAGTATTAAGACTCTGAAGTCAAGAATAGAAGACCTTTCTTGGAACAAATAAAATTACCCTAATAGTTTCAGAAACAATACTCCGCACCTTAAAAGAATTAGTACTGGAGTAGTTTTAGCCGTACCCCTCTCGCCACTGGCATATGAATCCCAATCAAACCTTTATACCATTTACCTGTATGGTTACAATGATAGTACACGATTTTAATCGTGTGTGACACAATTTTTCATTTGGTTTTTGTATGTGTGATACTGTTATTGAAATGACGAGAGCTATTGTTGCTTTAGTGCAAGTTCTTTTGTTCTTGTGTGTTACCTCACCCCCCGCCAAAAGTGGCGAGCAAATTTGTTCGATGTTTAGTCAGAAGCCGTCTCCAGTCTAGTCCTCTGAGCTCCGCACTGACACATCTTGATAAATTATTCTGTATATCAAAGGTATTTTTTGTTCACAAGATGGCCGACTCTCCGGAGCCATTTTTGATGTGATTTTTATAGTTTTAAATGGTGATGAGAAAGCAAATGTTAGTTTTAATTGAGCACCTGAGTTGTGATTGTAAATAATGATACGTTTAGCATTTGGTTTTATTATTAATAAAATATATAACACTGTTGTTGTGGTTTTATTAACAGACTTCAAAAAACTAGATTTTCAATTGGATTGTATGTTTATAACGTAATTATTCCACTAATTAAGAATTGATTTTAATGATTCTTCTTTTAAAGGTAAATCTTTGAAAAGCATTAACGCATGCTTAGTGAACTCTAAAGTTATTATATTAAATGGAAAAAGAAAGAATACGGTCGTGAGCAGGATTCTAACCTGCGCCACTCGCACGCCAGGCGCTCTGACCACTAAGCCATCTCGACCTCTGCTCACCACTGCGAATTCTTCATCCACATTTTAACACGTCCTTTGGCGACGTCATTGCATTTCAGTAGTTAATATTATAACTTTAGAATTCTTTTTTTGTTTGGTAGGACATACTTCAGAGTGGTCCCATATAAATTCTATAGAAATCGATTCAGCGCTTTTTGAAAAAAAGGCTACTATGACGTTTTGGTTTGTGATTCCCATCAGCCAAAGTTTTGATGAGGACTTTCAATCTCTGCCTTAACTGTCATCACTGAAAAAGAAGCCAAGAACAAAGAAGATTGTATGTATTTGTAATGAGCCGTCATGATAATAATACCTACATTAATAGCTTTAGCTAATTAGCTTTAGCCTACAATAATACCTACATTAATAGTAGTACCACCTGTATTCTATGCAAATAAATATTTTCTTTCTTCCTTTCTTAGTTAATTTTTTTTTTCTGTATTATGATGTGCCAGCTGAAATGTATATATATATATGTTTTGTTGTATAATTTGTAACTTGACAGACAGAGACGTGTAGCTGGGGAGTTTGTTGCGCCGCTTCTTCTCTCCAGTGAAGCACTAGGAAGCGGTGAAGGGTGGGCGTTTTGGGGGACTGTCTTATTGTTATGTATGACGTTCAAAAAGTACCATTTCTAATGGTCTAATTTGAATAAAGATATTTTTGATTTTGATTTTTGTTTTCCTCTTACATTAATCTACATTATTCTCACATACCACCAATAAACCATTGTAAATAAAATGTTATTTTAAAAGGAGTGTCTATGGAGTTCCTTGCCGGTTCTTCTCCATAAGATCAACTTTTTTGGAACTGTGCACCTAGCTTTGACGTTTCATAAGTGCCTGTAATGTGGTCTATGTGAAATAAAAAAAAAAAATTGTGTATACTTATTCTTAAAAAAAACTACCTATTTGTCGGAAAATTTGTACATGCAGAAACATTCTATTATACAGGCATAGTCTTAGTATATACGAAACCTGAGACACGGGTCAAATATTTTCATTTATAGAACCAATATAAAAAAGTATAATAATGTATAATGAAAACTCACAAAGTTATAAGCTTGATTTCTTGCCTCCTTGTCCTCCCATAAATATGCTCACACTGGCCCGTTGTAATTTTGTAAGTAGTGTAGTATAACAGCCAGCGTGGGACCCGCTCGAGGACAGCGCGGGTTGATACACTGCGGCCGCGCCAACATGTAGCTAGGTACTGTATTAGCTGGTCCGTGTACCTACTGTGCCCAACTTATAGGATTTTTTAAAGATTATTTGGTCGAAATATAACATGGCATAAACATTATTTTAATCGATTCTATTACTGATTCTGAACAAACTAGTTTCAGGTTTCGTATTTACTATAAATAGCCCTGTATATAGTTTAATTTTTTTTTATTAACTTTTTTTCATTATGTTTATGAGAATTATAGGTTTCATTTCAATTAAGTTAGATTCATAAGCCATTTAAACCTCTGCTCACTACTCCGAATTCTTCTTTCGCATTTTAGTACATTTTATGGTGACGTCATCGCTATGTATAGCTACTGAATACATAGCGATAACGGCACCTAGCGCGTGGAGTGTTTAGTCGGCAGGTTCAAATCCTACCCACGACCAAATTTTTCTTATTACAAAATAGGATACCATTTCATTAAATTAATATTGCCTGGTTGGTCTTTTGGTCCCAAGCGCAACTGCTGAGTATGAGGTCCTGAGTTTGATTCCTGGGTCCGGCAAAGTTTTATTGGGTTTTTCTGTAAAGAAATGCTCAGTAAAAGTTTGGAATTGACCCCGAAAGATTTTAGGTTCACCGCTTATTACATGAGACTTAATTACATAATTGGTGAAATGTGGGTGTACGACTGTGTACACCTCTGCCTACCCCTTCGGGGAATAAAGGCGTGATGCTATATTATGTGTTGAAAGAAGGAAAATATGAAAGGCAAACATAAAAATCAAAGCTCGTAACTGCAAATTCTGAGCGGAAGTCCTGGGTTCTATTCCCAGGTTTAGCAGTGTTTAGCCGTCGCCACCTTTTGCGAGGACGATGTTGACGAGGATGACGTGTTGTTCGCGAAGGCAGCGTGTGACTGTCACTGGCATGGCCACTATCAGGTATATTATTTTTGATAACAAAAAAAAAAAATTGTCGCTAATTAGTCGCCAAATACCAGAATTAGTCGGTCACTGGTTCAAAAGTTATAGGGTTTTTTATAGGTGGCCGATCTAGGGAGCATCTCCCCAGCTTGGACAATTTGAATCTCAAAAACTAGGGCACCTAGCAAAAATCTGTTCTGATCTGTTCTATCTGCAACTGTGACCAGATTGCATAAATAAAGAAGGATGGGCCCTGTCGATATTATAATAAAACATCTTTTAACCGGATATACAATTTTACAATTTTATCAAAATAATTACTTCACAAAATTAATTAAATTATCACAAGAAAAATCAAGATACTGTGAGCGATTACTGCGGTGATCGGAACACGTTGCACGTAGTAATCGCTCATCTTGAGTTTTAGTTAATAATTAGATACCTAAAATTGTAAAAATCTATCCCTAAATTTAAAACGACTGTGACCTCTGAGTTTGTTCCGGTATTTCTTCTCAGGGATAGTCTTAGGAAATACTGTCGCGATTTAGTTTTAAATATGTATCAGAGACAAAATAATTTTATGAATTTTATGAATTATGAACGGTAGACCGAAATAATTTTAAATAAACTGTTGAGGCGCCTGGCACCTTAGTCCTCCTGCGACCACGAACGCTGCAACGTGTTCGAAACGTCAGGAAAAACAAATACCAATAATACACGCGATTAATCCGGTTAAAAGTTGTTTTATTATAATTAATATATATATATATGGGGATAATATTTAGTCACAAGAGCGTAAGGATAATCAACAAAGCACCGTGACTGTGCTCAAAACCCACCCATCCATTTCCCGACCTCTCTCCTCTTGCTTAACCGCATTATAATGCACAACTTAACTACCCTTTAGGTTCATTAACTCAAAAAGGGGTTGTAATCCTTTTACAAGTTACTGCCGCACTAGCATACACCTGTTAATAAAAATAAATAAATAAATAAATAAAAATAAAATAACCTTAAAATACAGTATAGTCAGATAGGAAACGCCGGCGCCATCTAGTTTATAAAAATGACTTGTAAAAGTGTCTTCAACAGATCTATTTACAGAAATAAAATCATTTATCATTTATGAATAATTTGAAAGTTTAAGATAAATCTTTCAAAAGCATTAACGCATGCTTAGCGAACACTAAAGTTATAATTTTTGTTTTTGTGGAAAAATAATGCGGTCGCTATCAGTATTTCCTGCGCCTCCCAATGTTGGTTTTAAGTTTCCCATAAAGGGTCTGAATAGATAGCAATGAAGTTACCAAAACATGTGGAACAGGAATTCGCGGTGGTGAGCAGAGGTCGAGATTGCTTAGTGGTCAGAGCTCCTGGAGTATTTATCCGGAAGGCGCAGGTTCGAATCCTGTACGTGAACGTATTCTTTTTCCATTTAATATAATAACTTTAGAGTTCGCTAAGCATGCGTTAATGCTTTTCAAAGATTTATCTTGAAATTTCAAATTATTCATAAATGATAAATGATTTTATTTCTATAAATAGATCATTTGAAGACACTTTTACAAGTCATTTTTATAAACTTGATGGCGCCGGTGTTTCCTATCTAACTATCTCTGAGAAGAAACGCCGAAACAAAGTCCGAGGTCAACGTCTCTTTTAAAGTCCAGACATAATAGTACATATCTATGTGAGTGTAACCATGCAGGGATCGTCTGGAATGGCGTTTTGAGGCGCGAGCCATAGCAGCTTCGAGGTGACCTGTCCTATCTGACGGTACGTATGCATCAGTCATCGTGTAGCTCAACCATAACTAAGGGAGCTCAACGACCCGTCACAAGACGATACCAGATCAGGAGGACATTTGCGTAGGTCACATAAAAACGACTCAAAACCGCCAGACAGGCTATGAGGTTCATGTATGACATACATGAATTTCTGGCCCACATCGTAATCACATTCACATTGCAAATCGTGTTTAATATCCATAACAATATCATGTAAAACATAATCTTTGACAGGGTTTCTCTTATCTCTTCGTTGATCGTCCCGAGGCGTTTCCTTTCTTCGTTTTTATTGTGGTAAGAGTTAAATATCCTAATTCACATAAACAACTGTTGAAGTAGGTATTTTTCTTCTGTCTATTAAATTTTAAGAGATGACCTTATTTTTCGAGGCACACCAACAAATGACCATGGTACACTAACAAATGACCACGGTACACTAACAAATGACCACGGTACACTAACAAATGACCACGATACACTATCAAATGACCACGGTACACTAACAAATGACCACGGTACACCAACAAATGACCTCGGTACACTAACAAATGACCACGGTACACTAACAAATGACCACGGTACACCAACAAATGACCACGGTACACTAACAAATGACCACGGTACACTAACAAATGACCACGGTACACTAACAAATGACCACGGTACACTAACAAATGACCACGGTAAACCAACAAATGACCACGGTACACCAGAGTGCCGCGGGACACATTTTGCGGAACACTGGGCTACGTAACACCAGCCAGCACAACACGACGTCGTCACTTCGTGTGCAGTTGTTCATAATTTAAATTAAAAGTAATATGTGTTAGTCTATTTATAGAAACATGTTCATTTTCGTGTATTTTATGTTAAGGGCCAAAGTTGCCTGAAATAAAGGTTTTTATTATTATTATTAAAAAGAGTTAATTCGCATTTAATACTGCGGCCATTAAATCGGCCAAGTGTGAAATGCTTTAAAAGTATTTCAACCCTTACTGACCCATTTTTAAACTTTTCCACCCCACTGTGAGATCATTCGAATCAGCGGAGGGGAAAATATGGCGACATAAAAATAGAGGGGCTGATTTTTATCTTTGAAAGAAATTTACAAATCTGTAAGTAGGGGAAGGGAGGGTAATTTGGAATACAGTTGGTCGTTGGGGAAAGCAAAGTTTCAAAGAAAATTAATAGCGCCATCTTATTTAACAATTTATTTTTATTTTTTTACAGACGTAGTCAGTCATTTTACTATTCTCGCGACCAATAATTAAAATGTGGAAAAGTGTTCGACTTTTTTTTGTGATACGCTTTCTCGTCACATTATTTTCTGAAGCTCATCATGATCATCCCTCTCATCATGCTCTTATCCCAATTTATTTGGGGTCGGCGCAGCATACCTATATCTGGGACGCTGCTAAAGTTTTGGCTATATTATATGTACTGTAAAAAATATAATCGCTTTTGCATATTGGTATTACTTTGAAATTTTTTGTCAATTTTTAATTTACTTCATAAAGAATGTCGTAAAATAATTTGAAATACCTACTCTTATTCCAAAATACCTGCAACCATACTCTAAAATTATTTTGTGTCATTTTGCATTCAATTTAATATTTAGACGTGTAGAGATACTTAATGAAATGTTTTTGAGCGCTTGTCTAAAGATAGATCATTAATATTGCTTCAAAGAAGTGAAGGTATTAGTATTAAATATGTCACTGAACATAAGTTGCAGGCCTGAAACAAAATGATATTCCAAATTCCCTTCCTTTCCTCTACTCTTGAAGATAATTGTTACGTTTCTAATAAACTAGCTGATGCCCGTGGCTTCGCCTGCGTGGATGTCGGTTATCGCGACCAAAAGTAATCATGAAATTTTTATCCCGTTCCCGATTTCCAATTACCCATTTTTTTAAGTATTAAAATGGATGTAGTATGTTATCCTTATGAGATAGACATGTGCCATCGCGGGCTTTTCTGTTGACCTATACATATAAGATACACAATTCCACCATACATCATTTTGTTATATCTCAAAGGCTTTCGGCAGCGTTTTCGTTGAAAGCTCCCAGACAGCTTATTTTTTTCCGACGGCTCCAACAAATATCATTATATTTTAGCCAATGTATACGAAAACTTGACAAGTTATATACTAAAACCTTTTTCGAAAACTACTCTATCCATTGGTGAAAACAGCATGAAAATCGATGTAGTAGTTTTTGAGTTTATCGTGAACAGACAGACGCGGCGGAGGACTTTGTTTTTTAATATGTAGTGATATTATAAAGACCTCATTTATTAGGTAACTTTCTTTGAAGGGATCAATATATAAGTCAAAATCATTCATTTAGGCCCAGAATTAAATGGAAATAACCATTATTTATAAATGCTGCTGATCATGAGTTCTCTTCCGATTCCGGTTCGATTCCGAGGTCGAGCAAAGTGTCACTGAGTATTTCTGTTAGAAAATTCTCAGTAGCAGCCCGGAGTTTGGAATTGTGCCCGGTCGATGGCAATAGGCTCACCACCTATTACATGGGACCAAATAATAGCATTGGTGGTAGGTGTACAACTTTATACACCTCTGCATACCCCTTCGACAAATATAGGCATGATGCTATCATTTTCTATAAATAGATCATTTGAAGACACTTCTACAAGTCATTTTTATAAACTAGATGGCGCCGGCGTTTCCTATCTGACTGTCTCTGAGAAGAAACGCCGAAACAAACTCAGAGGTCAACGTCTCTTTTAAAGTCCAGACATAATAGTACATATTTATGTGAGTGTAACGATGCAGGGATCGTCTGGAATGGCATTTTGAGGAAAGAGCCATAGCAGCTTCGAGGTGACCTGTCCTGTCTGAATAGCAAGTATGCATCAGTCATCGCGTAGCTCATCCATAACCAAGGAAGTTATACAAACTACACCTCTACCCATACCCTAACCAAAGAACACCTTCCGCCATTTTTTTGTACAATATTTTAAGCGGCCTTGAGTTGTATGCAACTTTAAGAAATTGTACTCTAAAGTCGCCAAAATAGCTTGATCTCCCTCACCCCTCTTTACTGAAGTGTATTGTAATGGAAAGACGTAAAACTATAGGATGTGAGGTGTCAGTGTATATTGGGTGGGCCTTAATGAGTCTTTCATTTAAAGGGTTGGAGGTCAAGTGACTTATCAACGCCGTTTGATAAGGGTTTGTGTAGGAAAGTGGCATAAGTGTGGAATTGAGTATTTTGTAGATTAAATTCACCTCAATATTAAATGGAAAAAGAATGATGAAGGGTCGAGATGGCTTAGTGGTCAGAGCGCCTGGAGTATTTATCCGGGAGGCGCAGGTTCGAATCCTGTTCGCGACCGTATTCTTTTTCCATTTAATATTGTAACTTTAGAGTTCGCTAAGCATGCGTTAATGCTTTTCAAAGATTTATCTTAAATTCACCTCGTTGGTCTAGTGGTCCTAGGCGCAGCTGCTGAGCATCATCATGATGAGGTCTTGGGTTTAATTAATATTATAATTTAATAAAACAACTTTTAACCGGATTAATCGCGTGTATTATTGGTGGATCCTATAGGGAAAAACAAAAAACCAATAATACGCGCGATTTATCCGGTTAAAAGTTGTTTTATTATAATGTGTAGTGATCACGAAAACCGATATTACTATTATAATTTAATTTAATAGTAAAAAATCGTAATTTCATTTAATAATTGTAATTTAATAAAATATAATTATTGTAAATTAATTTAATAACGTCAGCTATATGGCACATAGTGATTCTGTTAAAATATTTCTGTCATCCTGTTTTTTACTTATGCTCACAAATAAGTGATTAGTATTCATAAATAATTTAGTAGATCTGTAAATGATTGCTAGATAAATATCGCCAGGCGAATTACGACGAATACAAGGAGGATTGAAATCTATAGATTTGAACACGACAAGGCAGCTCAGTTGGTAGAGTGATGACACGGAATGTCAAGGGTCGCGGGTTCAAGCCCCGTTCTTGTATATTATTTTTTCAATATACCCTTGTAAAATAGTAATTAAATAAATGATGTTTGTCTGTGTCTAATTTTCGAAACGGCTGGAACTATTTTGATAAGATTTTACAGGCAGGTAGCTGACTTATAAAGAATAGCTTAGACTAATTATAATATAATTATAAGGGTGAAACCGGACGACAGAGCTAGTTACATAATAAACAAAAATAGGAACATCTTCCCAGCTATTCAAGCTTGTTTAAAAAATAGCATGCCTCATTGGTCTAGTGGTCCCAAACGTGACTGCTGAGCATGAGGTCCTGGGTTCGATTATTAGCTTAGGTCAGGCAAAGTATTACTGAGCTTTTCTGTAAAGAAATGTAGCAGCCCGGACTTTGGAATTGTGCCCGGAAGCTGGCAATAGGCTCACCACACATGGTATTAAATTACTTAACCCACGTTCTAATACGTACTTCATGACAATAAAAATCTATTGTGTCTGCTAATGAGCGAGCCATCGGCTTAATTGGTGAAATATGGGTGTTCAACTGTGTATAGCTCTGCTTACCTCTTTGGAGAATATAGGCGTGATGGTGCGTTATGATGATTTATAATTACAGTTAAAATATTACGACATACTAAAAATTACAAAAAAAAAACAGTAGTATCTTAGGTTTTCGCGAGCTTTACACATTATAATACAACAAATTTAACCGGATTAATCGCTTGTTTAATTATAATTTATTATTGTTTTTTGTTTTTCCTGACGTTTCGAACACTTTACAGCGTTCGTGGTCGCAGGAGGACAATAAATAAAAACCAATAAAAACACCCGATTTATACGGTTAAAGTTTGTTTTATTAAAAAATATCCCAATTTCATACTTAACCCGTTTTCTAATCATACGCCCACTAGAGTCATTCAAGCAGTAATGTCCGAACACCACACTGTGGAGAGTGATATAACAACACTATTATTAATAATATAAATATTTATTAATAATAATATCTACATTAGTGACAGTGAAAGTGAATTATTGTAAGTAAAATTACTTGTCTATGTCCATATTTGGACATGAATTTTGTCTATAATTTAATGCTTATATTGGTTTTAAAGGTCGGTGACCTCAGTAGGTACCTATACTCTCATAGCCCGTTGCATATCATGATCGTTGAGGTTAGGTAGCTGTTGGTAGAGTCAGGGGCGGATCTATTAAAGGGCTTTTTGGGCTGCAGCAAAGGGCCCCGTAGATGTAAAAGGCCCTCTTATAAGACCATGGTCAATATTATTAATTAACTGTGAGGTTTTTAGTCGGTATGAGTGTGGCTCAACGTACATGATGGAATTTTCAAACATAAAACAGGTAGGCCTCTAGTAGTATTAGCCCAGGGCCTCACAATCTCACGGTCCGCCCCTGGGTAGAGTCCGCCCCTGCACCTCTGGACAATATGCGACGGATTGAGAAGAACCTCCTCTTTTTTGAAGTCGGTTCCAGGAGATTCCTTTACCTAAAAGTATACAATCATTTTCTTTCTTTTTATTTTCAGAGTACAACGATATCCATCGGTACATCAAAATGTATCTGAAAATCTTTCTAGTTGTTATCGGTAAGTGCTTAGAGGACCAGACGGGAGACGGCTTCTGACTAAATATCGAACAAATTTGCTCGCCGCTTTTGGTGGGGGGTGAGGTAACACACAAGCACAAAAGAACTTGCACTAAAGCAACAATAGCTCTCGTCATTACATTAACAGTATTAACACACATAAAAAAACTGAACACGAACATAATGTTGTGTCACACACGATTAAAATCGTGTACTATCATTGTAACCATACAGGTAAAAGGTATAGAGGTTTGATTGGGAATCATATGCCAGTGGCGAGAGGGGTACGCCCGCTAAAACTACTCCAGTACTAATTCCTTCAAGGGTGTGATGTAAGATACCTAAACATAACATAACATAGCATCACGCCTGTATTCCCCGAAGGGGTAGGCAGAGGTGTACACAGTTGTACACGCACATTTCACCAATGCTGTTATTAAGTCCCATGTAATGGGTGGTGAGCCTATTGCCATCAACCGATGCACAAATCCAAACTCCAGGCTGCTACTGAGAATTTCCTAATTGAAAAACTCAACAACACTTTGCCCGACCTGGGAATCGAACCCGAGACCTCCTGCTCATCAGTCGCGCTTGGGACCATTAGACCAACGAGGCAGTTTGTTATCTAAACAATATATCATAATATTAAGTAATAATGCTTATTGGTAATCGCATCTGTACGGCATTGTATTAACTGCAAAGTTAGTCGTGTCGGTTCGGTCACCTGTATAGGTACTGAATAGATAGCAATGACGTCGCCAAAAATATGTGTTAAAAATATGGATGAAGAATTCGCGGTGATGAGCAGAGGTCGAGATGGCTTAGTGGTCAGAGCGCCTGGAGTATTTACCTGAGGCGCGAGGAAGCGCCGTTTCGAATCCTGCTCACGACCGTATTTTTCTTTACACGAAAAATTATAACTTTAGTTCGTTGCGCATGCGTTAATGCGTTTCAAAGATTTATTTGTATCTTATTAATATTTTTTAACTGAAGATAAATTTTCGAAAAGCATCCATACTTAGGCAAAAAGACTTGTTAAAAGTATGGAAGAAGAATTCGCGGTGGTGAGCAGAGGTCGAGATGGCTTAGTGGTCAGAGCGCCTGGAGTATTTATTCGGGAGGCGCAGGTTCGAATCCTGTTCGCGAACGTATTTATTTTCCATATAATATTGTAACTTTTAAGTGAAGGTGTTGCGAATTGCATGACTACCCTCAATTTTGTGGAAGTAGCTAGATATTGTATTTATTTGTATCCATTGTAATGGACTTCTGCAAGGTAACACCCGAATCTATTCAATATATTTACTCCCTTTTCGTACATCCCTCACACCATAAAAATTGTAGAATCTTCTATAATGTTTTTGTTTTACTTTGCAGTGACAATATCCTCCACATCATCATTAAATACCGGCCTCCAGCTGTTGTTTCCCCAACAGCACCGGGAGTATGTCTTCGTGATGAAGAGCAACGTGTCCACCGGCACCTGGAACCCTCGGAAAAGCGCCACCTACTGGCAAATGGAGGGAAACCTGCACATACAAGTGTACGATAACTTTACAAAGGCGAGGTTGTTTTTGGCAGATTTAGAGGTACGTTGAGCTTTGGGATGTTAAATTTGCATTGACTTTTTAAATAGCATTACACATGAGTGGCTAGGGGTGAGGGGCTCGTGGTAAGGTGGAGGTTAAGCTGCGCTTGCCGCGGTCGGTCTGTGGATGGGTGACCATCGTTTCGTACCGAGACCCCTCCGTGCCTCAGAGAGCACGTTAAGCCGTCGGTCCTGGTTGTCAAATTAAGGTCTATGACAGCCGTTACGGATAGTCAGGGTCATGCCGAGATATCGTGTTACCTAGTAACTGGGTTGTAGAGGTCAGATAGGCACCCGGTTTGACTGGAAGTCGACCCTTATATGACAATAGGCCTCGCAATTTCGTAGTGGGCAGAGGTTGAGATGGCATATATTTATCCAGGAGGCGCAGGTTAGAATCCTGCTCAAGACTGTAGTTTTCTTTCCGCAGAAATTTATATCTTTACTAGCTGTGCCCCGCAAACGTTGCTTTGCCATTCAATTTTCTGGATAGAGCCAACCTTATCACCTAAGGGTATAAAAAGCCTACAACCTATTCTCAAACCTACCAAATATACACAAAAAAAATCATAAAAATCGGTCAAGCCGTTTCGGAGGAGTTCGACAACAAACACTATGACACGAGATTTTTATATAGGGGATAGATTAGAAGATATATAACTAGCTGGTGCCCACGATTTCCTCTACGCGACTAAATGTACCTTGTACCTTATGTCCTTCCCCAAGATACAATCTATCCCCTTGCCAAATTTCATTACGATCCGTTCAGCCTTTTAGTCGTGAAATGGTAACAAACAAACCAACAGAGTTACTTTCGCATTTATAACATTAATATGGTTTCGATTACATTATGATATAAGTATGTTTTTATTTCAGAAGACCGTTTGCTGTTCTCAAGGAGAATCAATACGTGGCTCTGATAATCCTGATGAGAAATTCTTGAAAGATCCTTGGGAATTAGAGTACCAGGTACGTGAAGTCCAGTGAACTGAAAGAGTGAAGGAAGAGGGAGTGCACCTGTGTTTTGCATACACTTGTGCACTATAATATCTCCTGTGTACTTGGCTAAGGTCCTTGGAGATAGGTTGCCATGACCTAAATGCGGTTGGGAGTATATAATTTTTTTATGTTATGCTTTTAATTCGTATATAATTATATTTTTTTTGAAACATGTTGAGGCCATGTTACGCCTATAATAATTACTATTTTTCAACGAAACATTGGAAATACAATAGACATGAACGGGGCTTGAACCTAGTAAAATGATTGCTCAATAAATATCGCCAGGTGTCTCCTTAAGACGAATACAAGGCGGATTGAAAATTCAATAGATTCGAACACGACAAGATAGCTCAGTTGGTAGACTAATGACACGTAATGTCAAGGGTCGCGAGTTCAAGCCCCGTTCTTGTCTATATTTTTTTAAATATTTTATTGAAAAATAGTAATTATTGCGTTTAATTTTCAGGATAATGGTTACATAAAATCTATAAATGTTGGTCAGCAAGAGCCGGCGTGGTCTGTGAACCTCAAACGAGCGATATCCATCAACTTTCAACTGACTAAGAACAGTGGGACGTATTCAGTAAATGAGGTAAGATATCTTTAAATAAATAAATCTTGAATCTATATCTATATATATAAAAATCAATTGCTGTTCGTTTGTCACGCTAAAACTCGAAAACGGCTGGGCCGATTTAGCTGATTTTTGTTCTGAAATGTTTGTCGTAGTCCAGGGAAGGTTTAAACGGTGAGAAAATTTTGAAAAATTGTGAGAATTATTGTAAAAACAACAATTTCAATTGCCCGCATAAACTGTTCTACCTACTGTCCTGTCAAGCTTTTGACGGTCGAGGTGATACGAAGTACACCGGGTCATCTAGTCAGTAATAATAATAATCCGTAAAATATTTAGGGTTAGGAGATGACGAATTAATCGCCGATACAAGAAAAATACGAGAATCATACAATTAAAGATAAATCTTTGAAAAGCATTAATTACGCATACTTCATTAACGCAACGGTTCGGTCACCTGTATCGGGACTGAATAGATAGCAATGACGTCGCCAAAAGACGTGTTAAAATGTGGAAGTATTCACGGTAGTGAGCAGAGGTCGAGATGGCTTAGTGGTCAGAGCGCCTGGAGTATTTATCCTGGAGGCGCAGGTTCGAAAGAATCCTACAATTAAAGATAAATCTTTGAAAAACATTACTTAACGTATGCTTAGCGAACTCTGTCGGTTCGGTCACCTGTATAGGTACTGAATAGATAGCAATGACGTCGCCAAAAGACGTATTAAAATGTGGAGGAAGAATTGTGTAATGAGCAGAGGTAGCGGTGGCTTAGTGGTCAGACCGCCTGGAGTATTTATCCGGGAGGCGCAGGTTCGAATCCTGCTCGCGACTATATTCTTTTTATTTTTTTCATTTATTTTTATATTCATTAAAAATTAAGAAGGAGCTCGCCTGCTATTTCAAGTCTTTCTAGCCTAGGTATGTTATCCGAGACAATGTTAGGATTCTAACGATAGACCATACATCTTAATTGGTTCAGGCGTTTAGCTGTTATGGTGAAATAAATAAACTCACAAACATACATGACCCCTAAAAACATAACAATCCTTGTTTTGGCAGTAGTGTAATCAATTTTTTTTTACTTATCATATTTATTTGTAAGCTAAGCCGTCGGGTCCCAGTTGTCAAGTTAAGATCTATGACAGCTGTTACGGGTAGTCAGAGGCCTGAAAGTCTGACAACCAGTCATATCACGAGATATTGTGTTATCCAGTAACTGGGTTGTGGAGATCAGATAGGCAGTCTTTGAGCTTCATTTGTAAGAATAAGACGAAAACTCCTGAAATAAAAAAATGTGATATTTTTTGCAGCCATGTCTAGACGATATATGCGCCATGATCTACCTTTCTAAAGGCAACATTATCAAGAAGTACACCAGCTTCAAGGTCCCAACTGCCAGGAGCAGGAACAGCTGGTCTTCGGTACCCTGGACCTCGGAATATGCAGGCAGAGCTGTGGTAAGTACGAGCCTTTTCATCTAAATTCCCACAAGCAATGGTTTCATCATCATTACAGCCCGACTTCATCCACTGCAGGGCGTAGGGCGCTATCTGATTGTGCCTCTCATCTAGGTTTTTTCAGTGATAGTAGCAATATCATCAGCCTATCTTGCCACCGAGCGACCAACACTTCTACATCCTAGAGATGGTAACACTGCGCTGCGCCACGCAATTGCACTAACTTAGTTCACTGCGCCGGTTTAGTTAACTCACTTCTTCGAAAAGTGTTGGTGCACAGCGCATCAACGAGATAGATGCTGAAGACTCTATACGCGTATATACTTCAAGACTTTATTGCATTCCATGTTGCAGGTATGTTGGAAAATAGAAACAATTACGGACCCTGTCGGGCACAGCAAAGTTAGATTTAGATAGAGGAGAGAATGAAGAGCGCTTTAAAAAGATATATGGAAGAAATGTAAATATATTCAAGATAAATCTTTGAAAAGCATTAACGCATGCTTAGCGAACTCTAAAGTTATTATATTAAATGGAAAAAGAATACGGTCGCGAACAGGATTAATCTGCGCCTCCCGGATAAATACTCCAGGCGCTCTGACCACTAAGCCATCTCGACCTCTGCTCACCACCGTGAATTCTTCTTCCATATTTTAATACGTCTTATGGCGACGTCATTGAAAAACGTACATTGCGGTCAGCACATCAGTGAGCCGATCTATTTCGTTCATTCTCTCACTCACTGCGCGTACGTAGTATGAACGCTGCTTGATGCCTACGAGCGTGAGGCACAGATGGCGCGCGGTGCGTTTTGCTTCACTCAACGCGTTGCACTTAACTGCGTCTTGGCGCAATTTTGAGTTAACTCAATGAGCCGGCGCAGAGAGCTGCGTTAGAGTTACTGAGTTGACGCCAGGAGTTACTCATCTCTCCTACATCATGTTCTTGGATGATATTAAAAAAATGCCTGCATAGCGACCTCAAAAGTTAGGAGAAACGAGGTGCGGTGTTCCTACACTAAAAAGGGAGGAACTCTACACCTCGACCAGACTGGTGATATTGCCTGGCGGGCCACGGCCCGACACTTAATGTAGGGCGGTTGTATATATACAGATTCGCCGTCAAACTTTGCTTGCGCGATGCAGCGCGTTATGCGCGTAGTATTCATGTAGCGTGGTAGATGTCGCTACACACTCGTGAGCAGATTTGAATTCATAGCGTTCACGCCACTATTTGTTCGCGTTGGGTAATCTTGTAGAAGAATTCTGAATAATTATTTCTTTGTTCAGTCCATACTCCTATGGAATGCACTCCCTAAGAATATCAGGATGGCTAAAAGTCGCTATTCGTTTAAATTTAAAGTTCGCAAACATCTCATTAATAAACTGGCAGAATTATCTCATCACTGAGTCTTTTCTTTTTCGTTTTTTTCCCTTTATACGTATCTTTATTTTTGTATTTATTATATTCCAACTTATTTATGTAAGTATAAGTAAGTATATTGAATAATATTTTGCTTTCGTAAATGCCTTTCAATCTTTTAATGCACCCGCCACGTTATCTCTGCATCACCCTAAGGTTGACTGGTAGAAAATGCCTTTGGCATTAAGTCCGCCTTTGTACAATTTGTTGTGCACAAAGTGTTAAATAAATAAATAAATAATTAGCTAAGGTCGGGTTTACTTATTGCGCTGGGAGTTTTAATTCGGGAAGCGCAGGAATCCTGTTCTAATGAGGTTTGTTTAAAAACTGAAAATCTGTATCTGATTCACGCCTGTATTCCCCGTAGGAGTAGGCAGAGGTGTACAAATTTGTACACTCACATTTCACTAATGCTGTTACTGAGTCTCATGTAATAGGTGGTGAGGTTAATGCCACCAACTGGGCACAATTCCAAACACCGGGCTGCTACTGAGAATTTCCTAACAGAAAATCCCAATAAAAATAGTTACAATATTAAATGGAAAAAGAATACGCTCGCGAACAGGATTCGACCCTGCGCCTCGCGGATAAATACTCCAGGCGCTCTGACCACTAAGCCATCTCGACCTCTGCTCACCACCGCGAATTCTTCATCCATATTTTTAACACGGTTTCTCCATTTAATATTGTAACTTTAGAGTACGCTAAGCATGCGTTAATGCTTTTCAAAGATTTATCTTGAATCCCAATAAAATTTTGCCATACCTGGAAATCAAAACCAAGACCTCATCCTCTGCATTCGCTCTTGAAACCACTAGACCGAGACAGTCGAGAGTTAATAACTCAATCTTACTTTTCCAGATAGACTCAGTGTCTTCAGCAGAAAGAACATATGACGTCGATGACTACAAGGGTCTGAGTTCAGTGGAATTAAGGGGAAGCTACCAATACAAGACCCATGACCACATCTTAGCAGTAAATACAGAGTGAGTTGAATACTATCACCATTTCAGCCAGTTTTTCCATCACTAAGGTGGCTAAGAAGTGTGTGACCTGATGGTAAGCGGTCACCGTAACCCACGGTAGCTTCCAACACCAGGGGTATCAGCAATGAGATTTTATATATAGAGGCGTCATACCTGAACATTACTACATTAAAAATTGGCGGTAACTTTGATATAGTTACCTAGCAATAGATACAATCATACAGCGCGCTGCGCATCCACGCAGAAAAGGAAAGGACCGTACAGCATGCCTGTTGTTAGAAAGAGATAAACATACATCGTTTAGTCTGCACAGTCATTGGCGCGAGTACCCGTGACGCAGCTGTCAGCGGAATGTTCCCGACAAAGTAAACATTACGAAGTTTTGATAAATAAAAATTTTATCTTATTATTTCGGAATAAATATAAATATATTTTATTATGTAGTGACTATTCTAATAATAAAGTGGAATTTGGACACTCTCTATTAACATAGGAAGGCGTTTTTTTCTCGTATTTCATTGAGAATTGTGGGTGATAGTGACACGTAACCACGACACTGGTTCGGACATGACTGAATGCAAGTCGGGCAATTACCTTACTTTTGTATCGCCATTTTTGAGCGCGGGTAACGTATCTATTAGTTTATAATATCACTGGGTATCAGTAACTTCTTCTAAATGTTCGTCCTCTCTCCTAATGTTTGCGTGCCCAACAGGGTCCACGATGTACTACATTATTTTACTTACCATCTTCAAACACCATTGTGGAAAGCAAATAAAAATTTTGAGTTTGAGTTTGAGTTTGAACTTTTAAACTATCACGTTGCATGATATTACTATAAACTAACAGGAATTAACGCGCAATAAATACCTTTGAATCGCTTGACGTTTCGACCAGGTTCCACTGATCGTGGTCAAAGGTATTTATTGCGCGTTAATTCCTGTTATGTCTGGACCTTAAAAGACACACAATGACCTCTGGGTTTGTTTCGGTTTTTCTTCTCCGAGGTAGTCATATAAGAAACAATTCCTTCTAGATTAAATAATGACATGTAAAAGAGTTTGTAAAGACCTATTTACAGAATAAACAATTTGAATTTGTGATGCTTTGTTATATTTGTGTTATGTTATGACTTCCTCGGTGGTCTAGTGGTCGCAAGCGCGGCTGTTGAACGTGAGGTCCTGGGTTCGATACGCAGGTCGGGCAAAGTGTTATTGAATTTTTCTGTTAGGAAATTCTCAGTATCAGCCCGGAGTCAGGAAGTTAGTGGTGTGCTTCGGAGAGCACGTAAAGCCGTCGGTCCTGCGCCTGATCTCTCTCTGATCGTGTCGGATTTCCGTTCTATCGGAATATGAGATGAAGGAAGAGGGAGTGCACCTGTGTTTGCGCATACACTTGTGCATTATAATATCTCCTGCGTACTTGGCTAATCTCCGTGGAGATAGGCCGCCGTGACCGAAATACGGTCGGGAGGAGTATTAATTTTATTTATGTTAGGAGTAATAACCGATGAACATCATCATCATCCCCCTGCCCAGATCCCAATTTATTTGTGATCAGCGCAGCATGTATTCTTTTTCCATACATCTCTATCAGCCGTCATATTGTCAATCACAACCGGTTAGTGGAGTGTAATATTAGGATAACATCAGGACCTGGCGCATGGATAACATTTGGTGTGACATAGCTAGATAGAAGGAGACCGTATCGGTGACGGTTACCACCAACAACAGCATTCCCGATGAGGGTTGACGTCAGGCAAGCGGCCGGTCATAAAACATAGCCAAAACTTTAGCAGCATGCCAGATATAGGTATGCTGCGCCGACCCCAAATAAATTGGGATAAGGGTAGTCACAACCGGAACATTGATTAATTAATATGAATTAGTCTCACTAAAGTAATTGTACAGAAATAGAAAGCCCATTAATACCTCTGCCTTATTTCCAGCCTCTCCCTCTCCTACGACCACGACAAGGCGGCACAGAGTGTGGAGAAGATGAATCTCTACCCAACCTCCATACAATATGTGGCCAGTGATTACAGGGACCCCTCCAATGGCATCAGAAACGTCACTCAAAGATTCTTGAAGAATACTACATATGAGGCAAGTTTCCCTACATTTACATAATCACGCCTGTTTCCCATTGAGGTAGACAGAGACCATCGATTTCGATTTGCTACGATTCTGACACATCTATTTCGAAAGTTAAAAATGTTTGTTGGAAAAGAATACAGTCGTGAGTTAGATTTGAACCTGCGCCTCTCGGATATCGGACCTCTACGCACTACCCCAAATTCTTTTTCAACATTTTAATACGTCTTTCGGTGACGTCATTGCTACATTTAATACGGCATCGGTTCGGTCCTTGTATAGGGACTGAATAGATAGCAATGACGTCACCAATAGATGTATTAAAACGTGGAAGAAGAATTCGCGGTAGTGAGCAGAGGTCGAGATGGCTTAGCGGTCAGAGCGCCTGGAGTATTTATCCGGGAGGCACAGGTTCGAATCTTGCTTACAACAGTAATCTTCTTTCACAAAAAATTTTAACTTTAGAGTTCGCTATGTATGCGTTAATGCTTTTTGAAGATTTACATCTAGTAATATCTTAGATTTTCGCGATCACTACACATTATAATAAAACAACTTTTAACCGGATTAATCGCGTGTATTATTGGTTTTTTGTTTTTCCTGACGTTTCGAACACTTTGCAGCGTTCGTGGTCGCAGGAGGACTAAGGTGTCAGGCGTCTCAACATTTATTTAAAATTATTTCAGTCTACCGGACATATAATTGATAAAATTCATCATGTATCAGAGACAAAAATAATTTTATGAATTTCGAAACGTCAGGAAAAACAAGAACCAATAATACACGCGATTAATCCGGTTAAAAGTTGATTTATATCTAGTTCGCTTCGTATTTTTTCATGTTTAGCATTTCCTGGTTTGTTATATATATATTTTTTTGTGTCCTCTGTTTATATGTTTTGCGTTCGTCGAGGTCGGCTCACCCCGACTCTTCCATCCATACCCACCTCATATACTCTTGTCCGGGTATACAGGCGTAATGCTATGTTATGTGTTATACAAAATAAATGTTATATACTTACAGATACTCCTGAAAATTGCGAGAAAAGGCATAGATGCCGACAACATAGTGCGGAACGCTTCACTCATTCACAGCTTGGATTTTATTGATCTATTAAAGTAAGTATCTTTTAATAAATAATCCCGATACAGGAGACTGATAGTGGTTCAAATGAAAATCGGACCTAAGATTCCTTTGAGTACTTTTCGCTATTCCAAATATTTAATTTTTTTAACAAAAATGGATCTACGTTTGGCCACCAACTCGCCTGATGGTAAGCGACGGTGTGACCGAGGATGGAGCACGTATATCCAGAATAAATCTATTCACTCTTAAGTAGAGTGGATAGATTTGGGGAGAAAGATAGTTGGGGAGTTGATGTAACTGCCCAGACCCGTCTCCCACAACGGTTGCACCGGACTACACCCCGAAACACGACTAGGTCGCTTCACGGCATGGCTTCAACCAGAGTTGTGTTACCTGTTTTGCACCACCCAGGGGCCACGTGTAGGGACTCCATTTGAAGGGTGCACTCCTGCGGACGCGGGCAACTCAGCCCCCAAAAATAGTTTCGGAATTGGCCATCCACACCCACTTCAAAAATTCTACCTGTAGATATATATCCCAAGCTTATGATCATTTTCATGTTGAAACTACTCGGTGCTTCGGGGAGCATGTTAAAACCATCTGTCCGGAAAATAAGATCTATGACAGCCGTTACGGGTAGTCAGAGGCCTGGAAGTCTGACAACCAGTTTTACCATGAGCTAAGGTTTTACCCAGTAACTGGGTTGTGGAGGTCAGATAGGGAGTTAAACTTAATAACATATGCGGTTCGAATCCTGCTCACGATCGTATTTTGCTTTCCACAATATTTTTTAACTGTTTCATATAGGGAATTGCCTGTAAAATACTGTTTTCAGCAATCAAATCTACTCTAGAACCCGATTGGGCTAGTGGTGCAAGGACTGCCGAGTATGATCTCCAGGCTTCGAAACCGGCCCGGCAAAGTGTAATTGGATTTTTCTGTTAAGAAATTCTCAGTAGCAGCCCGGAAATTGGATTGTTTCCAGTTGATGGCAATAGTCTCCACCACCTGGGATTTAATAACGGCATTGGTGAAATGGTGGGTGTACAACTGTTGTTGTGTAGACCTCTGCCTACCCCCTCGGGGAATACAGGCGTGAACTATACTATGTTTCTTTCTAAAGCCAATTTTTTATTTATTTTTTATTAATGTAATTTGTTACTTTCAGTACGATTTCAAGATTAGACTACGAGACCTTAATCAGGCTGTTTGATGACCTGGTCTTAGGTACCAGTTATGAGTTGGAGACGGCGAGGAATATCTTCATTGAAGTACTGCCTCATGCCAGGAGTGATGCTTGCGTGAGGTTCATCAAGTATCTGGTGTTGGAAGAAAAGGTAAGGAGTCGACGTTCGACCACCGGAAAGTCCAAAGCACCACTGACTTTTCGAGTCATGTGCGTATTAGAAATTAATGATCACTTGCTTAAAACGGTGAAGGAAAACATCGTGAGGAAACCAGGACACCTGAGAGTTGTTCTCGATGGTGTGTAACCAGACGGGATACTTCTGATTAAATATTGAACAAATTTGCTCGCCACTTTTGGCGGCGGGTGAGGTAACACACAAGCACAAAAGAACTTGCACTAAAGGAACATCAGCTCTCGTCAATACATTAACAGTATTAACACACATAAAAAAACTAAACACAAACATAAAATTGTGTCACACACCATTAAAATCTTGTACTATCATTGTAACCATACAGGTAAAAGGTATAAAGGTTTGATTGGGAATCATATGCGAGGGGCGAGAGGGGTACGCCCGCTATAACTAGATGGTCCTGTACTAATTCCTTCAAGTGTAAAGCCATGTCAGAGACCTACGTGTAGTTTAAGCTCTGACACTAGGTTGTTCATCAACCACACGATAAGATGAAGAAGTGCTATGTTGGTCAATGTGTTGAGAATCATATGGGATCTTGAACTTCTGACCATATTAGATTTGGATGCCGAAGAACTTTCTAGAAACTCTTGGTGACGGTAGTTCTACCCAGCTAGCCTAGCACCCTGCTGTTCCTACGAGCCTGATCTAATCCAGGGTACGGGAGGAGCTTAAGGTTGGTGGAGTCCTGATCACTTTCTTCTAGACAAGGATCTGAGTTGTATCCATTTTATACATTTATGAAGTCTAGCGGCTTCGCACGGGTGATCATTTATACCTTGGGTTACATTATTGAAGTTTTAGTAAGGATCCCTAATATTTTCTAGTATTAAATATAACCTATGTTACTCAGGGATAATGTAGCAACCTAATGATGGAAGAATATTTGAATTCGGGCTTGTAGTTTTTGAGTTTATTCGTTACATACAAAAATACAAATCTTTCCTCTTTATAATATTATTATAGAAGTATAGATATAGATTAGATAAAACTGCCTCGTTGGTCTAGTGGTCCCAAGTGCGAGTGCTGAGCATGAGGTCTTGGGTTCGATTCCCAAGTCGGGCAAACTGTTATTGGGTTCTTCTGTTAGGAAATTCACAGTAGCAGCCTGGAGTTTAGAATTGTGCCCGGTAAATGGCAATAGACTCACCACCTATTACATGGACTTAAAATAATATTGGTGAAATGTGGGTGGACAACTGTGTACACTTCTGCCTACCCCTACAGGGAATACAGGCGTGATGCTGTTATAAATAAAATTCCTTATACAATCCACTTCTCTTCTCAAGGCCCTGTATATGAATCTGCTATACAAATAGCTCTTGAAAATTCTCTTTCTTCACAGGAGAAAGTCGAAGACGCTGCACTCCTCTCCCTCATCAGAAAGCTGCCGTTCAACGTAGCTGCTCCCAACCAGGCTTTGCTCGAAGAGTTGGAGGTCTTCAGCAAGTTAGGCCTGGACTTCCCCCACGACATCAGACACGCTGGAATACTAAGCTTCGCGACATTATTGCATAAGACAATGGAAACTTCTCAAGTTAAGCAGGATTATTTTGACAATATCGTTGTGAAATATTTTCGGATGTACAGCGGTGAGTTGCAAATTTTTTTTAGGTTCTATAATAATATCTTAGGTTCTATAATAATATCTTAGATTTTCGCGATCACTACACATTATAATAAAACAACTTTTAACCGGATTAATCGCGTGTATTATTGGTTCAAACTCAGAGGTCACCTTCGATATTGTTACGGTATTTCTTCTCAGGGATAGTCTTAGGAAATACCGTCGCGATTTAGTTTTAAATATGTATCAGAGACAAAAAAACATTTATGAATTTTATCAATTAATATTCAATATGTACGGTAGACTGAAATAATTATAAAATAATCTGTAGAGACGCCTGACACTTTAGTCCTGCGACCACGAACCGTGCAGTGTTCGAAACTTCAGGAAAAGCAAAAGCCAATAATACACGCGATTAATCCGGTTAAAAGTTGTTTTATTATAGTAGATTCTGAACTCAAAAGGGAAACAGACATAGCATAGCATCACGCCTGTATTCCCCGAAGGGGTAGGCAGAGGTGTACACAATTGTACACCCACATTTCACCAATGCTGTTATTAAGTCCCATGTAATAGGTGGTGAGCCTATTGCCATCAACCAGGCACATTTCCAAACTCCGGGCTGCTACCGAGAATTTCCTAACAGAAAAACTCAATAACACTTTGCCCGACCCGGGAATCGAACCCGAGACCTCCTGCTCAGCAGTCGCGCTACGGACCACTAAACCAACGAGGCAGTTCATAATCAGTAAAAGGAAAACAGGCCTCTTATAAGGCCTTTTTCAAAAGAACACGTAGAGGTATCAAGCTGAAATTGATATAAAATACTTTGGTCTATTGTCCGTGCCTCAGAGAGCACATTAAACCGTCGGTCCGGGTCGTCAAAGTAAGATCTCATTCTGTTCGATAATTATTTGCGTTATACGAGTGTGGAGTTACATTGTGCGTAAACCGGTTACGGTCGTCCGGCGGCGGTACGACCCAAGGTCACTTCGCTCCTAACGATGTACCTTTTTATTACCTGCTCTAATGGATAATTATAATCAGTTAAATAAGTTAGTGGATAGTAATATAAGGATGACGAATAATAAGCTACTCAGTGAACATGAAATGTTGGAGTTAGAAGAAAACCAGTCAACTAGGATGCAAGAAGAGTTAATACAGAGTGAGAACGAAAATGGAAGTTTAAAGGTCAGATTGCAGAAAAGAGAAAGAGAGGAAGATGAAGAAGAGTGGACAGTCATAAAGAAAAAGGAAAAAAAGTTGAGAGAAGGTTCAGAAAACATAGAAATATATATAACGAGTAAAGAAAAATTGCCAAAACAATTTTCTCTTGCAAGATTATTCAAGGATCAAAATATAACTAATATAAGCAGAGTTAAATACATTAATTCGTACAAAGTTCGCATTGATATCGGAGAGTGCAGCGAAATTAGAAAAATGCCAAGATTTCATTGATAAGGAGTGGCGAATCAGTAGACCTATGGAAAAAAGCTTCTCCTATGGTATAATAAGGGATGTTGATTTAGATATGTCGGAAGAAGAAATTTTAAAATTGATTTATTGTCCGAGCCCCGCGTTATTAACATCACTAAATCGACTTATGCGACGCGATCCTGAAAAAGGATGGATTGCAAGTGAATCGGTACGGCTTTGTTTTAAAGGTGCATGTCTACCGATATATATTTATGTAGATGGTTTACGCATAAAGGTGGAACCTTATGTATTTCTAGTCTCGCAATGCCCACGATGTTGGAAGTTTGGACACAAGACAAAAACATGCCCTTCAGCGAAAATCATATGTCCAAAATGTGGTGAAAATCACGCAAATTGTGAGACCGAAATTTATTCATGTACCAATTGTAATGGCAATCATATGGCCTTGGATAGGGAGTGCCCAGTTTATGTTAAAGAAAAAAGAATCAGACAGTTGATGACTGATTATAATTGCACATTTAAGAAGGCTTTAACCATATACGACGAGCAATATCGTAGTCAGCGGGAAGAGCCGGCTACACCATATTTCACTACACAGCCCTCTGCTGAACCAGTTATGTCAAGTCCTATTCTGCAAAAACAACGTCAAATAATCCCCAGTTACGCCGAAAAAGCAAAAAATACTAAAACAAAGGCCAAATCTAATGTGAAATATAAAAATGTTGATATTAACAATTATAATCAGAAAAATATGAAAATTACACAAAATCTAGAAGAATTTGCAGGCCCAGGTAGGTCACAGAGTACTGAACCGGAGCCTACACCTACCCAGAAGCAAGATGTCAATGTGGAAGAACTTTTAATGAGGCTAAAGGAAATTCTTTTCTTAAAAAATGTTAGTTTTAAAACCAAAGTTAATATGGCTTTAAAATGTTGTTTTGAATGGTTTATTCTAGTGGTAGTTGACAATGTCTCTGATTTGCCCATTTTAAGAAGAATTTTGTCGTGTTTTAATGACAAATAAAAAACTTATTAGACTTAATATAATCCAGTGGAATGCTCAAAGCCTTAGACCAAAATTATCAGAATTTGAGAATTTATTGTTAGGGGAGAAAATCCACATTGCCGCCATTAATGAAACTTGGTTAGATCCTGGTAGTTTCCTAAAATTAAGTAATTATAATATATACCGCAAAGACAGGCCTGATTCTTATGGAGGGGTAGCTATTTTGACCCATAAATCTGTTAAATCGAATGTTTATGTTTTGCCGTATAACATTCCTGGTATAGAAATCGTATGTATAAAGGTATATAACTGCGATCAAATTGAGTACATAGCTTCACTTTATTGTCCCCCTTCGATTCGTACTTGTCAAAGGGACTGGGATAAAGTTTTCTCTTTATTAAATGAAAAATCCTTATTACTTGGTGATTTCAATGGCCATCATTGTAACTGGTCGACCAGAACTGATCAAAGAGGAGTGCAGATTTGCGATGCTTTATTTGATAGTCAATTTATTACACTCAATAATGGACATTGTACTCGTATCAAGTTAGTTAATAACCAATTACAACAGTCTGCCCCCGACATTTCTATGATAACTTCCGATATAGCGTTAAGGGCGAACTGGAATGTATTAAATGAAACATTAGGTAGTGACCATTTTCTTATAAAAATAACGTTTAATATATACGGTTCTGTTAACAAGACCCTGAAAAGAAATTTTAAAAAAGCAGCTTGGGATGATTATACCGGTATCCTTGAAAAGCTTTTCTCAGAGTTCCAGCTATCGAGTAATTTTCAGGAAGCATATGATAAATTTGTAGATTATATAGATATTGCAGCAAATCTATACATACCGTTTATTCAAATTAATAGAAACCCCGAAAATAATTTTCGTCCTAAACCATATTGGTCATCGAATCTTTCAAAAGCAGTTGCTGAACGACGACTAGCCCTTACAAGATTTCGTCGTAATCCAACTCCAGACAACTTAAAAAAATTACAAGCTAAATTGACCGCCTCACAAAGACTAATTCGTAGTGCAAAAAGTAAAAGTTGGTATGACTTTTGTACTTCAGTGGATAGATCCACATCCACGTCGGAACTGTGGAACAAAATGAAATGGCTTAAAGGTAGAAGATCGGATGTTCAATACGTAGATAGTTATATGGCAAGAAATCTGTTACATAATTTAGCTCCAGATTTTGTACCCTGCAAAGATCCATTGTTTTTTTCAAAAAACCCAAAATTAGATTCCCCAGTTTCATTTCAAGAGTTTCAAAAATGTATTCGTGCAAAAGATACTACCCCTGGCTGTGACAACATCTCATACTCTATGATTAGTCATTTGCCAGAAAACGGGAAATTATTATTAATTTCACTCTATAATGTTTTTTTAAATCACAACTTTGTACCTACGCAATGGCGGGATATAAGTATATTACCTATTCCGAAGCCCGGACGTGATCCAGCTTGTTTGTCATCTCTTAGACCTATATCAATGATTTCTTGCATCTGTAAAATTTTTCATACCATTTTACTCAATAGAATAGAATGGTTTATAGAAAAACATAAATTCTTATCAGATCACACTACAGGTTTCAGGAAGTGCCGTTCTACTCTGGATAACCTCACTACTTTAGTGACTAAGATACAGGTTGGCTTTTCAAACAAATTGACTACAGTGGGATGTTTTATAGATATAGACAACGCATATAATAATGTTGACGTGATTAGTCTGATGAATAGGATGGATCGCATTGGGGTCGGCAATAAAATTTGTTCTTATTTATATAGCTTCCTTAAAATAAGAAATCTTAAAATTCGACTTAATGATTCGTATATATCTCGGTTTACATTTCGTGGTTTGGCACAGGGTGATCCGTTGTCTCCTTTATTATTTAATATTGTTACTTTTGATATTTGCAGATGTATAAATAATGTTTGTGTTACTCAATATGCCGATGACTTTGTCCTGTATTATAGTTCTAACAGTATGACCGAAATATCTCAGAAATTACAACGTGCTTTAGATACACTATACAAGCTTCTATTAAATGTAGGACTTGAAATCTCCGCTACAAAGAGTAAAGTATGTGTATTTGAGATGGGATTTATGAGGAATAACGTAGGTCTCAAAATTAATAATATTGTTTTACAGAAGGTAGACTGTATAAAGTATCTTGGTCTATGGTTAGATCGATCCCTAAAATGGACTAAGCACGTGAATGAAATTAAAGAGAAAACTCTAAAATTTTCGAACGTTTTGAAGAGTTTATGTGGGTGTGGGTGGGGTATACATCAATCTCATTTGCGCCGAATTTATATAGCTTGCATACGTAGCAGAATGGATTATTCTAGTTTTTTGTACGGTAGCTGTTGTAAGACTTCTTTAACAAAGCTGGATATTGTACAAAATCAATGTATGCGTATAATTGGGGGGTTCGTGAAAACTACACCCGTCCATGTTATGGAGTCAGAACTTTATATTGAACCTTTATATGTTAGAAGACATTACCTTGCAGGAAAATATTGGCTTAAGGCCAAATCATTTAAAAATAGTCATATTCTTTTATCAATAGAAAAGCTTCATGTTCTTTGCCAGAAACCCTTTTGGAGAAAGAAAAGTAAACCATTGTTAACTATAATTCATAACAACTTTAAAGACACACCTGTACATTCTAGCCATGAATTAGAAATATTTTCTTTAGAAACCTGGATAAGCAATGTGGATTTGGATCACACAATAAAGCCTAACATCGATTCAATTATAAAGTCTAAGCGGTCTTATAATGCTTACAATATATTGCAATTATGTTCTCATTTTATCGGTACACACTATCGGCATTTTTATAAGATATTTACGGACGGATCTAAGGATATAAATGGTGTTGGAGCGGCATGTTTAGATATTCAGACTAATCTTTCTATTAAACTTAAGATTAAATCAGATATTTCGATAATGAGTGCAGAACTGATTGCCATTGCTGAAGCTATTTCTTATATCGACTCCTTCGAGTCTGGGAATTACGTTGTTTTAACAGACTCAAAGAGTGCTCTTCAGCATTTAATTCGCTGCACAAGGGGCGTTCGAGGTATGCCAATAGCATATACTATTTTAAAAACTATACTCGAATTAAAAGTTAAACATAAATGTGTGGTTTTACAGTGGCTCCCATCTCATATCGGGTTCAAGGGAAATGAGGAAGTTGACTTGTTGGCTAAGCAGGCTATCTCTGACGGTATTCGTTTTAACTATGATTCTCACTACTCTGAGTTACTCTATTTAATTAAAAAACAATGCTGCAACATGTGGAAGGAACATTTTAATGAAAGATCACTAAGCAAGGGTATATGGTACCGTACTATACAACCAAACCTTCCTCAGTTCCCTTGGATTGATAAAACTAGTTTAAGTAGAACAGACTTAATTACAGCGCTTAGACTTCGTTCTGGACACATTCCACTAAATAGTTTTGGATTCTTAATGAAAAAGACAGCTTCTCCAAACTGTACAGAATGTGGCGTTATTGAAGACGTGTATCACATCTTGGTGGAGTGCGTCCGTAATGAACCTGAGAGGATAAGTTATTTAATTGAAAATAATTTAAATACTTGTGCCATAGGGTTATTTAATAGTATTCTCGCTTCTCCTTTGACTGATAAGGCAAAAAAATTATATAAAATTGTTAATTTAGGTTTAAAACGTAGAATATAAGTACATTTTGTCAATATTGGGGGTGGCATGATCATATGTGATCAAACCCTCAAGAAACAAATTCAATAAAGATTTAAAAAAAAAGTAAGATCTATAATAGCCATTACGGGTAGTCAGAGGCCTGAAAGTCTGACAATCAGTCATACCACGAGATATCGTGTTACCCAGTAACTGGGTTGTGGAGGTCAGATAGTCAGTCGCTCCATGTAAAATACTGGTATTATGCTGCATCCAGTTTGACTGGAAGCCGATCCCAATGTGATTGGGAAAAGGCATTGATTGACTTAGATCTATGGTCCCTTGGTTCTGTAAAGAAATCAAGCTTCTATGTCAACGCAATAATAAAACATAGGGTCATAATCTCGGTCAGTCTATAGATGGGTGACCGGTAAGAGCATTCTCATCCTTACGTCTCCATGCTTCGTGCAAGTTAAACTATCGGTCTCGACTAGCAGTTGCTTTGTCTGAGGCCCACGGTGGGTGCCAACACTTTCGACATTAGGTTGGATCAACAGTGGATGAGATTAGGAGAATCGTGCGTACATTCAAATGATCAGTTTTTTTTTCATACGCACGAAATTTATAAACAATACGCTCAATAACCGTCGATAAGTCAAGTCTGAGGCCCACGGTGGGCGCCAACAACTCGGATATTAAGTTGGATCAACAACGGATGAGATTATGGGTATCGTGTTTTACATAAAATGGTGGATGGTACTATCGTTTAATCTTTTGCTCACTCCTTAATCTACTAAATGAGCAAAACGTGCCTAAAATTGAGAAGAAACAATTTTTTGTGGAAATGAAAATATGGTTTTCGAACTATATAGTATTCCAATCTGCGGCTCCCAAATAAATACTCCAGGGTCACGGCATCGTCGAGATGGCTTAGTGAGCTCTAACTACCGTCACCGAACCCGTCACCAAAAGAAGTATTAAAATGTGAAAGAATAATTCGGGGTTGTGAGCAGAGGCCGAAATGGCCTATCGGCAAGAGCACCTGGAGTGTTTACCCGAAAGGCCCAGGTTCGAGACCTGCTCATAAACGAAATTGTCTTTCCACATAAATTACGACAAAATATTTGGATTCGCTACGTAAAAACTAAAAATGATTTTATCAATCGTTTCTGTCACTGATTATGAACCAACTACTTTCAGGTTTACTAAACACAATAAATAATTTTATAAATAAGCAATGACAGCCTAGTGGTATGACCGTTGAACTGGCAAATCAAAGGTCGCAAGTTCCAATCCAAGGCACGCACCACTGACTTTTCGAAGTCATGTGCGTTTTATAAATTAACTATCACTTGCTTAAAACGGTGAAGGAAAACATTGGCAGTATGAGAGATGTTCTCGATGGTGTGTAAAGCCATGTCAGAGACCTACGGGTGATTTAAACTCTGAAACTAGGTTGTTCATCAACCACACGATAAGAAGAAGAAGTATGGAATGGTGAAAACAATACATAGACATACGATCACAGCAATCGCGGATTATTAGCTGTTAATTATTGATGAGTTCCATTGTCTATCTCCGAAGATCGTCAAATCCCAATATACTAAAACCTTCCCTGGAAAATAAGTATTTATATAACCCCATCAGTGGTTTTTGAGAAAATCACTGACAAGTGACCGAACTGGAAAGTTAGTCGTGTCGGTTCGGTCACTTGTATAGGGACTGAATTGATAGCAATGACGTCGCCATAAGACGTGTTAAAATATGGAAGAAGAATTCGCGGTGGTGAGCAGAGGTCGAGATGGCTTAGTGGTCAGAGCGCCTGGAGTATTCATCCGGGAGGCGCAGGTTCGAATCCTGTTCGCGACCGTATTATTTTTCCATTTATTATGTATTTTTTTACGGTTCGAATACAGAACCTCCGTTTTTGAAGTCGGTTAATAAAAAAATATGTTGTATACGCATTGACTTTAGACCGTCCTCTTTGTTTAAGTCGGTTGAAATCTAATTTGCCGGACTCTCTTCTCATTTTCTTTGTGCAAAAACAATTTCTCGGTGTATAACACTTATAGGTTTTCTAACCAACCTTTGTGGGTAGCTTTCACCTTGACCGATTTCCAAGAAAATGGTGCGTGTGTTTTATATTAAAATGCAAAAGGAATTTATATTAATTTGAAGGAGATATTTTTAATTAACTAGCTGTGCCTAGGGGTTACGCATGAATATAAATCTGCTCGATTGACGTTGGAAATATGACAATCCGTACTTTTAAATGCAAAAATGTTTTATATCATGATCCCCCTGCCCTTATCCCAATTTATTTGGGGTCGGCGCAACATATATTCTTATTCCACCTTCTAATTGCTAAATGACGTCAACCCTCATGTCGCAGGCAATTTGTATGATTCCGCCATTTACTTACGGCGTCGTCAGTTTAAAAACGCTCGCAGTTATATAATATGCCAGAAACGGAGCTCCTATTTCCGCGTCTGTAAGGTCGGAAAGAACTTTACCGTGCGTGTCGGGATGCGCAGGGTTTCCGATCTCGCTTCGCTCCTTTTGACTTCGGCATATATAGAAGATGCCGTATATAAACGGCGGAATCATACAAATGGCCTGCGACATATATATGGCAACAATTCCTTAAATATAATGAAGTAATCGGAATACTAATATGCCAATATGCTTTAAAATGCATTTCGCATTTCTTTTTAATCGAATATGGATCTACGTTAGGCCACCAACTCGCCTGATGGTAAGCGACTGTGTCTCCGAGGATGGAGCACGTAGATCCAGAAGGAATCTATCCACTCTAAGTATAGTTTGTAGTAGTATTAGAGACTTTTATCTAGCTTTAACTATACTTCATGTTTTTGTGGACATTAAACAATCTCGGAATCTCTAGAATGTCGGCTGAGTGGTTACTGGCCCGCCCTCTGGTCCACAGGTTGTGGGTTCAAACCTTGCATGTGATATTTTCAATGTCACATGTACTTTCTTAGTTAATCTAAGACATTACTGACATACGGTGAAGGAAAACATAGTGAGGAAACCTGGACTTGGTAGTCTGAAATCGCCAACCCACAGAGAGCTACCGTGGTGATGAATGCTCGTGCCTTCTCTGTATGAGAAGAGACCTTTGCCCTGCAGTGGGACAGTTATAGGCTGGTTTTTATTTTATACAATCTGTTAGTTTATCATACTTTTACATCTACACTAATATTATAAAGGGAAAAGATTTGAAGCCCGATTTCAAATATTCTTTCAGCATTAGATACATTATCCTCGAGTAACATAGGCTATATTTATTACTAGAAAATATTAGGGATCCTTATTAAAACTTCAATAATGTAATCCAAGGTGTAAAAGAATTAGCCATAAAATATATTTCATCGCATGCGCTGCGGGAAACTATTGATGATTCAATTATCTACATATATCTATTATATACCAAAAACATCACGTTTACCCCAAAATGGTTAAAAAAATAAATGTCCACCCGTGCGAAGCCGTGACGGGCCGCTAGTTTTATTATGTCTGGATGCTTCCCTAATTATACAGAACCCAGGCCGTCCCAGATCAACAAAATCCGCCGACCACGTTACGCTCTCCTCACACCCGATGATAGGATAACTGTAGCTCAAGAATCGAATAAATTCATAAACACACTCCGACGCGCTTGACTGCCTCGTTATAGAACTCACCGGCGAGGTCCGCGTCCGTCACGAAATGTCTCATCGTGTCCGCCCAGACCCTTGCTCGAGCCGGCAAGCGCCGAGCCAGTAGCTTTAAATTCGTCCCTTAATAATAAGGAAACTGATATGATCCAGCTAGTCCCTAGTTGTCCCCCCAGCGACGCCCTAAGCCGAGGCTCGTGTCCCGCAGGGGACGCACTATGCGCTGTTACGTAATTTGTAAAAAAAAAAAAACTTGGGCTGGAGGCATCAAACTGCCTCGCTTTAGATATTGTCCAGTTACGCAGACAAAGTCCCTCTGGGTATATGCAACAGGCCACATTTAAAAAAAAAAACAACAGAATCGTCGATGCTCGAGTCAGACTCAAAACTCATCAAATTGTTTTTAAACATTTTTTTTTTTTCTAGATTGCCCTCAATACCTGGACCGGATGATCTGGCTCCAGGGGCTCTGTAACATTGGGTACTCAGCGGAGTCTTACACGAGAATCATACATGCAGACTCTACGAGGGATCGCCATGAGAGGCTCTGGGCTGCTTTGGCTGGTAACCCGAAAACGGAGGATCCTTATGTGGTAATAATGCTACTAATAGTATAGTAGTGGACCCAAGCGCGTAACTGAGCATGAGGTCCCGGGTTCAATTCCCGGATCGGACAAAGTGTTATTGAGTTTTTTTGTTATTTATCATTTATCATTTATCATTGGCATTAACCGGACACAATTCCAAACTCTGGGCTGCTACTGAGAATCTTCTAACAGAAAAACGCTCAGCATTTACGTGTCAGACCACTAGAAGAACGCTTTTTTTTTACCGCTTGTGTCCCACTGCTGGGCAAAGGTCTCCCCCATATTCCTCCATGCCTCTCTCTGTGTCGGCTACATAAGAACTATGTAATTTTGTGTTTCAGATCCTAGAAACGACTTTACCAATAATAACCAACGATACAGAAAGCATTCAATTAAGAATCATAGCTCTCCACACGTTTTTAAGCTCTTCAAATGTGAGAGAATCCGACTTCATGTTCATTCACAATTATATCAGAAATTGTGACAATAATCAGCTCAAGCGATTCTGGTTTGCAACGGTCAAGAATTTGGAGGCTAACAAGTATTTTTCTGGATATAGAGTCACGTAAGTAACTGATTGGCTGCTTGGTGGCGTCACATGGGTGCAAGGTCGTTGACCCGGATCGTAGAAACAGTTTATTATTCTGTTATAATATAATACAACACTATAATATGGTACTGCCTATTGTCAGGCATTACGAGTTTGTCATGCTCGCTAAAATGTCCTGCTGATGGTGGCGTCGTACATCGGGTCGTCCAGTTCTCTACAAAATGGTTGAGCTAAGCGAGGCTGATGTGCGCGTCATGCTCGTGAACGGGTGCTGTCTGTCGGGACTGGTCGGCTCCTAACTGCCTTGGCAATCCTTTTAAAAGGCTATATAAGTTTCCTTTCCTTTCTTATTTTGCTCATTAACCTGCATTATTCTCACATTACCTTATTTATTGTTAAACCAATTTATTTTAAAAAGAGTGTCTATGGAGTTTCTTGCTGGCTCTTCTCCATAAGATCAACGCCTTGGAACCGTGCACCCAGTTTTGGCTTTTCATAATTGTGCCTGTAATATGGTTTATTTGAAATAAAAATATTTGAATTTCAATTTGAATTTGAATAACCTATTAAATAAACGTTAAACGTTTGTAAAGTGACCGAGCAGATTGGAAATTTTCTCTATTCGACCGGTCACATTCGTCAAATATTGGCATTATGGACAAATGGCATTTAAACGTTGTAATCGTTATTATGTAGTATTATTTCTATGACAGAATGTTATTTAGTGTAACATTAACTGAAGTGTGAGTTTAAATAGAAAATTGGAACAAAATGAGTATGTAAGGATCGTACTAGGTTGTATTCTATATTTTCTGCCTACTTCTACCGGCATAAAAAGTGACTTTATGTTTGTATGCATGTAATATTACAAAAACATAAGTGTTTGAATAAAATAATGTCGTGATTGTCGATAGAAAATAAAAAATATATGTCCTTCGTGACAATAAATGACCGAGCATTTATTATAAATGACGATCACATATAGCTTGTGACCGTCACTTTACAACTTTAGTCACTACACATACTCATCATCATCTCCATCCCTTATCCCAATTTATTTGGGGTCGGCGCAGGATGTACACTTCTTCCACTTTCTAATTATTTTTGAAATTGCATGCTGCTAAAGTTTTGGCTATGTTTTATGACCGGCCGCCTGTCTGTCGTCAACCCTCATCGGGAATGCTGCTGTTGGTAGTAACCGCCACCATTTCTTTTGTCGGCTGTAATTTTTTTTATGTTTTTCTTTCATAACCCAAGGCGTTATAATACTTTGTCTTAAAGACTTTTTACTAAATAAAATGAAAGTTACAAAGCAGACTGGTGAGTTCAGTTAGAATTAGTTTCTTTGAACGTAATGCAATTTGTGGGTTAAGGTTGCCAGATGATAACTTGACAAAAAAAAGAGAATTTTCACAACTAAACGAGATTTATTTAATATAAAAAAGCTTGACTATCTTATTGGTCTAGTGCCGCAAGCGTGGCTGCTGAGCGTGAGGTCCTGGGTTATTGGGTTAAACTGTTAGGAAATTTTCAGTAGCAGCTCAGAGTCAGGAAGTTGGTGGTGTGACACCGCCGTGCTTCGGAGAGTACGTACACCCGTCGGTCCTGCACCTGATCTCTCTCCGGTCGAGTCGGATTGTCGACACTAAGGACTATGAGAGTGAAGGAAGAGGGAGTGCACCTGTGTTTGCGCCAATGGAGTCTATTGCATATAGGCAAATAAGCAGTGCCTACCTCAAAAAATTACCTAAATGCACTTTGGTCGTCTTTAGGTAATTTTAGTAACTGGCTGGTGTCTTTTGGTAACTGGTTTGCGCATACACTTGTGCACTATAATATCTCCTGCGTACTTGGCTAATTTACGTGGAGATAGGCCGCCGTGACTGAAATACGGTCGCGAGGACATTTTAACATTTTTATGGGACAAAATTCGCTACGCATGCTTTAGGATGCGTGAAAGATTAATCAGTGCTTTATTTTCATCATATTTCGCAGAAATATCATTTTTTTAAAGAATGTTAAGTTATTTAAAGCATTCATGTGTTGTAATATTATAAAAAGGTGTGACGTTTTATAATATTATATTAAAAGCGGTGCAATGACGAGCAAGTGTGTTGAATATTATTACAAACGGCTCACGGCATTATCAATATTTTACATCAATTATTACAGCAGTGAAAGCCTAGAGGTATGACCGTTGGACTGACAATTCAAAGGTCACAAGTTCAAATCCAAGGCACGCACCACTGTCTTTTAGAAGTCATGTGCATAAATTAATAAACACTTGCTTAAAACGATGAAGTAAAATATAGTAAGGAAACCAGCACACCTGAGAGATATTCTCGATGGTGTGTAAAGCCATGTCAGAGACGAGTGGTTTACACTCTGACACTAGGTTGTTCATCAACCACACGATAAGCAGAAGATTATCAATATTATCAGCATGTATTATAAACGTATAGCAAAAAGAGGAGATACCTACAGTAGGAAAGGAGGACGGGAGGATAAATTAAAGGAAAGAGGACGTGTCCTCTTTTAAGATACGATCTACCAACCCTATCTCTGGGGTGTATGCCCGCTGAATTCGTTTGAAAAAGTCAATATTGTAGTCCAGCTACGAGTAAATGTGTAATATCTACAATTCTAGAAGAAAATGTACCAAAACAACTGTTTCATTTACACTGTAAATATGATTTTATTATTTGATTTGTTAAAAAAAAGTATGTAGAACTGAGTATAATCCTACTAATATTATAAACGCGAAAGTTTGTATGTATGGATGTTTGTTACTCTTTCACGCAATAACTTCTGTACGTATTTGGATGAAATTTGGCACACAGATAGTTTATAACTTGGATTAACACATAGGATATTTTTTATCCCGGCTGGACCTCATTCTGAGTCCACGCAGACGAAGTCGCGGGCAGAAATTAGATTTCTTAATAAAAAAAGTCTGGGTCATGCGTGTCATGCACACGGCTGTGTGTTTTACGTGAATACTACACCCATTCACGTGAAACACACGGCCGTGCCGGCGCCTCTCCTTTCACCGCGCCCGATGTGTTACGATCCTCACTCGATGTAACGAAGGCTTTGATCATTTAGCTATCGAGTGGTGTAATTAACATTCGTATTTAGATTATAGATATGTAAATGCAGCACCAAACTTTTTTTGAGGCCTGATTTACCCGCGTCCGTAGGAGTGCACCCTTAAAATGGAATCCCTACACGTGGCCCCTGGTTGGTGCAAAACAGTCAACACAACTCTGGTGGGAGGCTTCGGCTGCGGCTGGTTACCACCCACCGGACGAAGCCATGCCGTGAAGCGACCTAATTGTGTGTCGGTATGTAGTCCGGTGCAACCGTTGTGGGAGACGGGTTTGGGCAGCTGCATCAACTCCCCAACTATCGATCTATTTATCCACTCTACTGAAGAGTGAATAGATTTCTTCTGGAACTAGGTGCTCCATCCTCGGCCACACCGTCGCTTACCATCAGGCGAGTTGGTGGCCGAACGTAGATCCATTTTTGATACAAAAAAAACGGTATCCCCAATTTTGTTATCATCAGTTTTCTGAATGGCCTCCCACTTAATCTGTCTAGCCTTTTCCCAATTACATTGGGGTCAGCTTCCAGTCAAACCGGATGCAGCTTAATACCAGTATTTTATAAGGAGCGATTGCCTATCTGACCTCCACAACCTAGTTTCTGGGTAACACAACATCTCTTTGTATGACTGGTTGTCAGACTTTCAGGCCTCTGACTATCTGTAATGGTATGAAATAATGGTCACCCACTGACTGACCACGGCAGGGGCAGCTTAACTAATCGAGCGATCTGTGCGGCTCTTACTTAGCCATGAGCCCCTTAAATCTGAAATCTGAATTGCCTTCCGCTATGGGAACTTTATAGACGTATTGACGTCAAAACGTTGCCCTATACTAGAAATTGTTTCTATGTTATGGGTACGTTTATAAACACGATTCTCTAACATACACACACATTTTTTTCCGTGCGGGAAGCGAACTTGAGACACGTGGCGCACCAACGGTGCCGTCAAATATAAACACTCATTTTTATTTTTGTGGTAAATAAAATTGCAACGTGCAATGAAGTGCAGCACTCTAGGTTTAAAAAAATAATTAATACTCAATACTCAATTCTTTATTGCATTAATTAAGTAATTAAACAGCATGCAGTACCTAAAGTTATAATATTAAATGGAAAAAGAATACGGTCGTGACTGATGGACAGGATTCGAACCTCTCGGATAAATACTCCAGGCGCTCCGACCACTAAGCCATCTCAACCTCTACTCACTACCATGAATTCTTCTTCCATATTTTAATACGTCTTTCGCTAAAGCGGGTGCATGCGTTAATGCTTTTCAAAGATTGATCTTTAAGTGCTGTACCTATTGTGAAACATTTTGATTTTAAATATTTTTTTAATCGTATTATGCTATGCAAGGTTTCTAACGATACTCCAAAACACCTAAATCTGTTTGGGCACTTAGGAGTTATATTAGAATAAAAAAACTCACAAACATACATACATGAACTCCACAAACAAAACCCTCTTTTTTTTTCACAGTCGAGTAATAATAGTCTATTAATTTTTCCTACAGATCCTTCTACGTGCCTTTTGTGGTGAACCAGGTGTCAAACCCGGACCCCCTATACTGGGCCACCAACAACTACATCATCAGTGCACAAGAGGAAGACAGTGCCGCTTCACTCCAGGTCTTCAGCGTAGGAGACTCTGAGGGGGTGCTACCAAATTTTATAGGAGCTAAGTTATGTACGGGAGGGAGGAGGCCTTTTAAAGCTGATGTGAGTATTATAAATGTCTATCTTTACTAAGTCCCTGCCTCGGACGTTAAGCCGACGGTCCCGGTTGTCAAATTAAGATCTATGACAGCCGTTACGGGTAGTCAGAGGCCTGAAAGTCTGACAACCAGTCATACCACGAAATAATGTGTTACCCAGTACTGGGTTGTGGAGGTCAGATAGGCAGGCGCTCCATGTAAAATACTGGTATTAAGCTCAAGATATGGCGACCTCATTGCTATCAATTCAGTCCCTATACGGGTGACCGGTATTAAGCTGCATCCAATGTTATTGGGAAAAGGCTAGGCAGATATATATCTTTACTAATATTATAAACAGGAAAGAATTGTTAGTTTGATTGTAATCGATAAACTCGGAAAATACTGAATCGATTCTAATAATTCTGTCACCATTCTCTTTTCTAATAATGAATATACTAACTGCCTTATTAGTCTAGTGTTGCGGCTTCTAGGCGTTAGGTCGTGGATTCGATTCCCGGGCTAGGCAATGTTATTGGGTTTTTCTGTTAGGAAATTCTCAGTAGCAGCCCAGAGTGAAGAATCATGCCCAGTTGATGGCAATAGGCTCATATGACATGGGATTTAAAAAGTATTGGCGGAATCATCATCATCATCATCCCCCGCCCTTATCCCAATTTATTTGGGGTCAGCGCAGCATTTATTCTTCTTCCACTTTCTAATTGTTTTTGAAATTGCAAGCTGCTAAAGTTTTGGCAATGTTGTATGACCGGCCGCCTGCCTGACGTCAATCATCGTTGGGAATGCTGTTTTTTGTGGTAACCGCCACCGATAAGCATTGGCGAAATGGGTGTACACCTGAGTACACTTCTGCTTACCCCCTCGAGGGTTACAGGCGTGATGTAATGTTAAATCTTCTCTTCCAGATTTACCTGGTAATGCAAGGTGTGGCAACTAGTATTTTCAAGAAGCTCAATCATTTTAATGCCAACAGCTTCAAAGTAGAAGATCTGATCCAGGTCCTGAGGAAGATGAAGGCTTGGGCTGTTAAAGTGCCAGAAAAGGTATTAATCTATCATTACGATCCGAACAGCAATGCAGTAAGGAGCAGTGATAGCTTGGAGCACCAGACGGGAGACGGCTTCTGACTAAATATCGAACTAATTTGCTCGCCACTTTTGGCGGGGGGTGAGGTAACACACAAGCACAAATGAACTTGCACTAAAGCAACAATAGCTCTCGTCATTACATTAACAGTATTAACACACATATAAAACTAAACACAAATATAAATTTGTGTCACACACGATTAACCTTTCGGCTCAGTAACGTACAGATCTGTACGTTGTAACAATAAAAATCTATTGTGTCTGCTAATGACTGACGCAACAGCTTAAAATCGTGTACTATCATTGTAACCATACAGAGAAAAGGTATAAAGGTTTGATTGGGAATCATATGCCAGTGGCGAGAGGGGTACGCCCGCTAAAACTACTCCAGTACTTACTTATTCCTTCAAGAGTCATAGCCTAGTGGTATGACCGTTAGACTGGCAAGTCGAAGGTCGCAAGTTCGAATTCAAGGCACGCACCACTGACTTCGAGCCATGTGCGTATTAATTAGGTATAAAATAATAATCACTTGCTTAAAACGGTGAAGGAAAACATTGTGACAAAATCAACTACCTGAAAGATGTTCTCGATGGTGTGTAAAGCCATGTCAGAGACCTACGGGTGGTTTAAACTCTCAATGTTATATATACTTTGAGATATGAGATTGAAAAGGTCAATTATTACATGATACCAGTTTTTAACAAAGTCAAAGTCAAAGTCAAAGCATTTATTTCAATTAGACCATTCACAGGCACTTTTGAATTGTCAAAAACAAAAATACTAGTTGCCACGTTCCAAAGTGTAGATTCCTGTGGAGAAGAACGGGCAAGAAGCTCCACGGTTACTCTTTTTCATCAAACAATTACAATATTGTTGGTTACCTGCCTCTTGCCTCGTTGGTCTAGTGGACTCAAGCGCTACTGCTGAGCATGAGAACCCAGGAGGTTCGATTCCCGGGTCAGGCAGTGTTATTGAGATTTTCTATTAGTAAATTCTCGATAACAGCCCGGAGCTTAGAATTGTTTCTCACCACTTATTGAATGAGACTTAATAAAAGAATTGGTGTAATGTATACCTCTGCTTACGCCTTCGGGGAATGTAGGCGTAATGCTATGTATGTTCAGTATTGAACCCACAACGTGTGGCTCCATTCGGCCACCATGACAGCCACACTCCATTGCTGTGGTCGGGAAATGCCAGTTAACGTTAAGCAACGCTTCATGCGGTTAATGTATAGATAGGTGACCTTTTGGAGCATTTTCATTTCTGAATGTTAAACCATCGGTCCCGGTTTCAGAGTCCCACGGTGGGCGCCAACATTTCTGTCAATAGATTGGTTCCTATAATAGGCATGATGATAGATTTTGAAATCTCTTTTTATAATGTAAGTACACGTCTACCATTTCCGAAAAACACATTATTTCAAAATAAACTAAGTTTTAACGTAAATTATTGCATTTTAATGTGAATTAAGCGCGATAACGCTCATGGGTGTCATGGCGCCGCTTGTATGAGTTGTGACGTCACGCCTCGATAACATTTGACAAAAGTTCACCCAACACGTTCGGCAGTGATTGACATTTGACTGAGGCGTGACGTCACTCGCAGTGATTGACGTTTCAGTTAACATGGCCGATTGCAGTATTTTATACTTTTATTTTATTAAAAATCTTATTAAACTGAATGTTTTTAATAAAACTAGGTAATTGTTTAGAGTCCTTTGTGCATATATTTTTCTCTTAAACCATTTATTCTTTGGTTCTTTAATACTGTCATCATGCTTATTGGTTTTGTCACCAGGTGCACATTGACGTGGTGGTCAAGATTCATGACAAAACGGTCTTCGCGACACATATGAACCAGTCTCGATTTGAAACTGGCAGTGGGGAAGATTGTAAGTTTATTTAATTAATACAGTTAACTTTTGAAAAGCATTAATGCATGAATTATTATATTAAATGAAAAAAGAATACGGTCGCGAACAGGATTCGAGGTCGAAATGGCTTAGTGGTCAGAGCGCCTGGAGTATTTATCCGGGAGGCGCAGTTTCGAATCCTGCGCAGGACTGCATTTTTCTGTCCTCTGTCTGTGTGTATGAAAATGTAAGTCTTTTTTTAAAAAAGTCACCCCACTTTATTAATTTCTTCCTGTATCGTGGGTGCATTTACAGACATATAATCTCACAAGCACACACACACCCAGCCCCGGAGCAATTATCTATAGATCATACAAATATTTTCTCCGTGCGGGAACCGAACCTGCGACACGCGCTGCAGCAGCCGGCCTCTCGACCACTGCGCCAACCACGCCGTCATAGTTATCATCATCAATACATATAATAAAAATGAAACGGATCGCTGTCTGTACATGGAAAATATATGAGAAAAAATTTTGTTGGGACCTTTATCAACGCAAACAGCACCCATAACAAAGATTGTTAGATTTTTTTTCTGTTTTTATCTGTGCGTTTGTGCACGTTAATCTCAGAAACGGCTTATCCGATTTAGATGTGGTTTTCATTAATATATTGTAAGCTTCACTTAACATTTAGTGTTTGCTTCATGTCAATCGGTTTAAAATTAAAAAAGTTATTATTCCAATTTAAAGACTCACGTTGAACATTTGTTATTTACGACATCCACGCGGATGGAGTCGCGGGCACAGCTAGTATATAATAATTTTGTAAAAAATTACTTGATGCCGTTTTCTTTGCAGTGGCCTATATTGAAGACTTCCTTCGTTTCGGAAGCCACATCAACCAGCAAATAGTTTACTACCCATTCCAGACTGACGTCAACATACCCAGCGAGATGGGTAAGCTTAACCTAGTTATTATTATTTTTACACGACTGCCTATAAAAAGGAGTGTTATGTTTTAAGGATTCATGTATGTATGTATTTTTTTATAATAACTTTCGTGAGACATATCATATAAATTATTGTTTACCGGTTGAGCCCGCGGCGATGACTCGAAAGGGCTCCGTGCGAGTTCGAAATAGACGGACAATCCCGAAAAACCGGTGAACAATAATTGATATTATGTATTTATGTATGTTAGTGAGTTACTTTATTCCGCCATAACTTCTGAATGCCTGAATCGATTTAGATGTATGGGGTATCATTAGAATTCTTACACTACCCTGGGTAACTTAAGCTAGTAAGATTCAAAAATTGATTATTTTTTTTTAAACCTCCCTTTGACTTTCTTCCTGGATCGTGGGTGCGCTTACAAACATATAATCTCAGATGCACACACACCCAGACCCGGATCAATTATCTCTAGAGCATTCAAATATTTGTTCCGTGTAGGAATCGAACCTGCGACACGCGACGCAGCAGCCGGTCTCTCGACCACTCTACCAACCGCGCCGTCGTGTAGTATATAAAAAATAATCTATATTTTTTATTAAGAAGTACAATTTAGTCCGATGGCAAGTGATCATTAAATTTTAATAGGCATATGAGTTTGAGGTCATACCACTAGATTATCACTACTTATGCTAACTATAAAGAAAGTTTTTAAAGTTAAACTGATTAGAATGGATGCAAATAAATACAATATCTAAATACTTCCACAATATTGAGGGTAGTCATGCATTACCTGTGCACCGCTCGCCCGCCCGCAAATATATGCACATACGCAAGCGGTGCAGTGTAACACTGCATGTTCTAACAGCTCCTGAGGATGCCCCGTGGGGGGGTGAAACACGTTTAGAGTAGTTGGTGGTTTTCGCAATTTTCACCGCTTGCATATATGCATATATTTGCGGGCGGGCGGTGCACAGGCAATGCATGACTACCCTCAATATTGTGGAAGTAGCTAGATATTGTATTTATTTGCATCCATTGTAATGGACTTCCGCAAAGTAACGCTATTTAATGATTTGAATTTAATATTTAAAATTCTCTACGCATATTAAAGATAGCTGCTTCGTTGGTCTGGTTTTGTGTGGTCTTAAGCTAGACTGCTGAGAATGCAGTGTTGAGTTCGAGGTCGGGTCGGGTCGAAAATGTTATTGTATTTTGTTGTTAGGAAATTCCTAGTAGTAGCCCGGAGTTTGGAATTGTGCCCGGTAGATGGATAAGCTATTTATATATAGCTGGAATTAAGTAACAGCATTGGTGAAATGTGTGTGTGCAACTGTGGACACCTTTGCCAACTCAATATTCAATACTCAATATCTTTATTGCGTTCCAAAATGTACATATGTAAGTTTACATTAGCTGGAGGGTTGTAATATAGACACAATTTTGGACCCTGTCGAGCACAGCATAGCATAATTATTCGAGAGAGGAGGAAGAGCACTGAGTGTTTACTTCTAATACTAAAATATTTAATGTACATTACGTTATTTTTCTATTAATAATAAAAATCTTCTAGGTCTATATATATTATAAGTTGGTATAGACATTATTTTTTACTATTGCGGGGTTTAATTATAAGTATTTTGTTATAATATCTTATTTCAATATTTTATTAATTAGATTATTATTATTATATTATATTTTTGTTTTATATTATAATTATTTTATGTATTATATTTTGTCATATAAGCATTCATTTACGCTATAATAGCTTTTATTTATTAGGAATGTTTTTAGTTTATGTTATATTTATCTATATTTTTAATGGATTCTGTCAGCTTATTGTATAATTTTATAGACATAACAGGCGTGATACTTGTTGTTAACCGACTTCAAAAAAGGGGGTTCTCTATACGACCCGTATGTATGTATGTATGTATGGCCGCCATTTTTTCAAAACCTTCTGATCCGATTTTAATGGGTTTTTTGTTATTTAAATACATATTTATCTGGGCAGATTTTAGTATATGATATATTAGGATCTGATGAAATTCTTCGGAGATAGACAATGGAACTCTTCGATAACTAACAGCAAATTACACGCGATGGCTGCGATCGTATATCTTTGTTTTGTTTTTACCATATTATTGAAAGCTATTCCTGTTTCTAATGAAAAATATATAGGTATATTAATATATTTTTTATACATGTTTAGGCCATGTAGTTTAGTGAATTGTAAATCTGTAAATGATTACTAAATAAGTATCGCCAGGCGTCTCCTTAAGTCGAATACAAGGAGACTTGAAATTTAATACACATGAACAACGACACGGAGAGTGATGACACGGAATGTCAAGCGTCGAGAGTTCAAGTTCAAGCCCCTTTTTTCAAAAACATACATAGCATCACGCCTGTATTCCCCGAAGGGGTAGGCAGAGGTGTACACAGTTGTACACCCACATTTCACCAATGCTGTTATTAAGTCCCATGTAATAGGTGGTGAGCCTATTGCCATCTACCGGGCACAATTCCAAACTCCGGGCTGCTACTGAGAATTTTCTAATAGAAAAACTCAATGACACTTTGCCCGACCCGGGAATCGAACCCGAAACCTCATGCTCAGTAGTCGCGCTTGGGACCACTAGACCAACGAGGCAGTTCAAAAACAGTAATTGAAAAATCATTACATCTTAATGTAATAACTTTTACATCACCAGGAACTCCAATACGACTCCAGTCTACAATATTGTCGTTTACTTCAATCAGAGGCAACTTGACTGCGCCATCTACTCAGGACAGAACGTGGAAGAATGACCTTCACATCAGGTAATAATTACCAATAAAGAAGATAACAAGGTAAAAATTTCAAATTAACAAAACAGATAGACGTAATACGCTTTATAGATTTATCTGTATTTGGTAATTTTGTATTATTATTTTCTTTCCTGATACGAGCGATCTTTAAATTTCTGGGCAGCATCCAACTGGCTCCTTTCGCGGGACTTGTATAGTTCATACAAATACCAAGGACTGCATCCGGTGTGATTTATTATCTATCGAGAGAATCCAAAAACTCACACGACATGATATGGGAACGCGGGTGCAAGCGATACGTCCGCATCGATCTTTAACTTCCGGGTGACTGAGGCGGTGGCGCGGGGTCAGCGTGGGGCCAGCGCGAGGTCAGCGCGTATTGATACACTGTAGCCGCACGTGGCGCTAGATACTCAATCAGCTAGTCCGTGTACCTACTGTGTCCACCTTATATTATTTGGTCAAAATATAATATGGTGAAAAAATTATTACAATCAATTCTATTACTGATTATGTTACCCTGGGTGTATCGTAAATCGGGTTTTCAACGTTTTTATATTTATTAGAATCCAAGAATAGTTTTTATTTTATTGTGTAGTGTAATTTATAAATAAAACTAGTATTAAATTTAGTTTTTTAACTGTTCTAATATAAATTCCAATATAATTTAACGTAATGGAATTAATATTTTGTATTAATTTAACGTGCATTTAACTCTGTATTCTTCTCATCAGATACCAAGGGACTTCAGTGACGACGTTGTCAACCGACGGACCTCTGGTCCAGTCGCTTCACTCAGCCCGTATCCAACAGTCACTTGTGGGTCATGTGCCGATGAAGTTTAACGTTTCCTTGTCTTACGATGACAAGTCTTTAGAGTAAGTATTAATAATTTAGACTTCCGACCGAATTTTCGGGTCACGGGAACTATTTGTGACCCCCAAATCCCCTTTAAACTTAAGAGGAAAATCTATATAGCAATTCATAGACCTGCTGTCTTGTATGGTTCAGAATGTTGGCCCACGAAGGGAATTAATCAAAGCCAACATGCAGCTGAGATGAGAACGTGAAGAGGGATGTGTGGTGTGACGCGGATGGATAGAATTAGAAATGAATATACAAGAGGAAGCCTGAAAGTGGCACCAGTGACTGAGAAGTTGTGTAGAAATCGTTTAGCATGGTATGGGCATGTGATGCGGAGGCACGAGGGTCACGTGACGAGGAAAGTTTTGAGTATGAATGTAGATGGCTATAGTTTCACTCCCCGTTCTAGTCTATTATTTTACAATGTGTCCTTGAATTTTTTAAATTAATATAGCCATTACATGGCCATAAAATGTATAAAAAATATCATTGTACATGAATATTGCTATTTAAACAGACTGACCTGGCCAAATCCTGGTGCCCAACAAGGTGGGGTAGCCATGCACTCTCGCGCACAGATCGCTGTGGAAACTTCCACTTTGAAGTCAACCTCCACCGTCACTGCTGGGGACAACACTTTGGCGGTAAGTTTAAAAACATAAATGTAGTATTCCCCAAGAGGTAGGCAGAGATGTATATATGTAGTTGTACACCCTTAAATGCCTCGTTGGTCTAGTGCTCCCAAACGCGACTGCTGAGCAGGAGGTGTCGGGTTCGATTCCCGGGTCGGGCAAAGTGTTATTGAGTTTTTCTGTTAGGAAATTCTCAGTAGAAGCCCGGAGTTTGGAACTGTGCCTGGTTGATGGCAATAGGCTCACCACCTATTACATGGGACTTAATAACAGCATTGGTGAAATGTGGGTGTACAATTGTGTACACCTCTACCTACCCCTTCGGGGAATACAGGCGTGATGCTATGTTATGTTATGTTATGTTAAACCCTTATTTCACAAAATCAAATCCGCCTAACATGTTCCCAACTTCAGATATCGGCTTCTAGTCTAACTGGATGCAGCTGAATACCAGTATAATAATGGAACGACTGCCGATCTGATCCGATCCTCCATAATCCAGTTACTGGTCAACACGATGTCTGGCAGTAAGACTGGACGTCAGACTTTCAGGCTGATTACCTATTTCTGCTTACCTATGCTTTCTGATTACCTATAATGGCCGTCAAAGATTTTTATTTGACAAACCGGGACTGACCGCTTAACTTGCTCTCTTCTCGAGATGAAATTATAGTCACCCATCGACAAACTTACCGCGACAATCGCAGCTTAACCTCGACCGATCAATCAAGTTACTTAGCTATAAAACCCTCACACCAACATTTCACCAATGCTGTTATTACGATTCTTGTGTGTGGCTGAGTAAAGGAAAACATCGTGAAGAAATCTGGACTTGCATGGTATGATATCGCCAACCCGCAGTGAGCTAGTGTCGTGATCAATGCTCGTGTCTTCTGTATGAGAATAGGCCCTTGCCTAGTGTCAGTGTGTAGTGACAGTTGCAGGCTGGTTCGGTAGTAGTTGATGAGCTTATTGGGGTCTGTTAACATTAACAATCTGCCTAGTATTTGTCAGACTTGGGGTCGGCTTCCAGTCTAACTGGATGCAGCTGGATACCAGTATTTTACATGAGACGACTGCCTATCTGACCCAGTTGCTGAGAAATACGATAACTCGTGGAAAGACTGGGTGGCAGACAGTCATATGACTAGCCGAAACTACTCGTAATACTGTTATAAGTCTTTATTTGACAAACGTGATCGGCGAATAAAGTGCAAAGGGTCTCATCAATTAATCAAGGTCTAGAAGACATCCTTCGACAACTGGAGGTGCTACTTTTTTTTAATAAAAATGTATCTACCGACCAGTCACCAACTCGCCTGATGGTAAGCGACGGTGTGGCCGAGGATGGAGCACGTATATCCAGACTAAATCTATTTACTCTTAAGTAGAGTGGATAGATTTCGGGAGAACGATAGTTGGGGAGTTGATGCAACTGCCCAGACCCGTCTCCCACAACGGTTGCACCGCACTACATCTCGAAACACGACTAGGTCGCTTCACGGCATGGCTTCGTCCGGTGGGTGGTAACCAGTCGCGGCCGAAGCCTCCCAACAGGCTGAGGAAATAACTGCTTTTATTGTTTCAGAATCTTGATAACAAAAGTGTCTTCTTCGATTGTGAAAGACCAATGACGGGAGCTGAAGTCCTGGACAAGCTGTTCACGTCCAAAAACAATCATTATGAGTAAGTTTTAAGTTAAGATTATGTTCAGAGATCACTCACCACCATTTTTATGAGTGGAATGACAGACCCATTGTGACCAAAACCACATGGTCCACTTTTAACCTTTACTGGGTTTCGGGATCGTAGCTGCATTTGCCCCCTGACAGATTATGGTTAGTCGAATGCGTCGACGGATCCCTATATTGGATAAGTCTAGCCACCTTAATTTCCTTCTCAATTTTAATAGTTCTCCCGGGAATACTAAACAAATTTTCAGGATTCAAATTATCTTATGATTTTGTCCGGGTCCATAAACAACGTTTAACAAAAGTCCTTCGTCATAATTTGAGGAGTGAATGTATCTATACAAACCAACTTTACTAGGGTACTAACTCCAAAGGCGAATTACAAAATAAAAACACATATTTCATACATTTTAGTCGAGTAGATATGAAAATTGTTAGCAGTTAACTGTTACCAGGCTTAAAGCATGACAGGGAAAAAAATTGCTACTAAAAATATAAATAATATGCAGGTATTTAGTCTAAAATTATGTTAAAATTACGGAGCTATTTCATGTACCATTAAAATTTTAATTATCATCAATACATTTAACAAAAAAGTAACGGATCGCTGTCTGTACATGAGACAAAATATTATTGGGACTCTTATCAACTTAAATAGCACCCAAAACAATGATTGTAAGAATTTTTGTCTGTTTATCTGTTTGTCGGTGCGTTTGTGCACGTTAATCTCAGAAATGGCTTATCCGATTCAGATATGGTTTTCAGTAATATATTGTGGTAAGCTTCACTCAACATTTAGTGTGCGTTTCATGTCAATCGGTTCATAAATAAAAAAGTTATGCCAATTTAAAGAATCACGTCGAATATTTGTTTATTATGAATTATTTGTGTTCATACACGAAATGGCTGATGGATAATTGTTTTTATAGTATACAAGAATATTTAAACACTAAGGAGAGATAATTGTTAGAATTGCAGTGAATTATTATTTTCATTGGTTACTGTATTATTAATGTATGAAGTAATGTTATTCCATGTGTCTATATTATAAACTCTCGTATACCAGTAATGGTTAATATGCGGATACTTACATGCTATTATATTATACCTACCATCTATGAACCCATATTTTGCGAGTAAATGATTTGATTTGATTTGAATGGTGCTAATTTACGACATCGACGCGGACGGAGTCGCAAGCACAACTGGTATTGATATAATTCGGAGCAATGCATAAGATAATCTGCGCTGTGCTAAATTAAGTTGAAATCAGTTCTGTAGCATCAAGGAGTACCAAACGAGACAACCACAACCGTTGTGGGAGACGGGTCTGGGCAGTTACATCAACACCCCAACTATCGTTATCCCCAAATCTATCCACTCTACTTAACAGTGAATAGATTTCTTCTGGATCTACGTGCTTCACCTTCGGCCACACCGTCGCTTACCATCAGGCGGGTTGGTGGCCACACTTAGATCCATTTTGATAAAAAATCAAATAACAACAAACAGACACACTTTCGGATTTATAATATTAGTTAGGATAGGCATTACACGTCCCTGTCTCCATGACATGCACCTATGTGAATTATTAAAAGGAAAAAAGATATGTACCTAAGTAAATTGTATACAATATTAACATTTTCTGGTTCCAGCTTCCTCACATCGATCCAGCCCTCCCTAATCATTCTCAACAGTATCCTCCTCTTCACTTCCCCACCCTCAGGGTCCTGTGGTCTAATCCTTCCCCCACAGCATCTCATGAAGACGGAAAATGATGTCCTCCAGCTGAAGATCCACTTAAACCAAATGAGTGTGGATGAGGATACCACGAAGTTGGACCTGTCTACGCAGCTGAATTATTTTAGGTAAAATCAATCTGCCTAGCCTTTTCCTAATAACGTTGGAGTCAGCTTCCAGTCAAACCGGATGCAGCTTAATACCAGTACACTCCTCCCGACCGTATTTCGGTTACGGCGGCCTATCTCCACGGAGATTAGCCAAGTATGCAGGAGATATAATAGTGCACAAGTGTATGCGCAAACACAGGTGCACTCACTCTTCCTTCACGCTCATATTCCGATGGGACGGCAATTCGACACGACTGGAGAGATATCAGGCGCATGACCGACGGCTTTACGGGGGTGTCACACCACCAACTTCCTGACTCCGGTCTTGTACTGAGAATTTCCTAACAGAAAAATCCAATAACACTTTGCCCGTCCTGGGAATCGCACCCAGGACCTCACGCTCAGCAGTCGCGCTTGCGACCGCTAGCCCAATGAGGCACTCTTAACACCAGTATTTTACATGGAGCGACTGCCTATCTGACCTCCATAACCCAGTTACTGGGTAACCTTGTGGTATGACTGGTCTTCAGACTTCCAGGTTTCTGACTACCCGTAACGGCTGTCAAAGATCTGAATTTGACCGGGACCGACCTAATCTTAAAGACTGAATAAAACGTACTCTCCGAGGCACGGAGACCCCTCCTCAGTAAAATTTCTTTTTATTGCAGTCGAGAAGAGCCCAGGAGAGTATTTTTCGAGATGGATGCTGTTACCAAGATTGAGAATACAGGTGGTAACGCCAACCTGCAGCTGACTGTACATGGGCTGCACCCTAGCGCGGATAATAATGTGACTAGGAAAGAATGGACGGTAAGATACTGAACTACTCTACTCATAATATTAAATAAATAAAAGAAACGTTTTATTAAGCAAACAATAGGGAATATGCATATGATTAAAATTTAGGCCAATATTTTTATTCATAATCTTTATTGCTGTAGAACGACACCTATTCAATTACTTATTTAATTAATCGTATTTTAACTATGAAATATTATAGTTGAAAAGTGAGAATCATGCGAGGGGAATTCAAAATGTCAAAACGTACGCTATTGGTTGAAGCGAAACATGACGTCAATGTCCGCGATGACAATATCTAGAGTATGTTATTAGTGGGTGTTTATCATGATTTGTGGTTCTTTTTGAGTTATAACGTTATTCTTTAAAGAAAATCCGTTCAGAAAAATTTATTAATCGTTAATTAAACACTCCATACCATAGAATTAGAATATTTTTGGTACCCCATAGAAGAACATAGAGCTCAAAAATGTGCAACCGATTTAAAATTGTCAATGTGTGCGTGCAATAGTAATGTACAACGTGGAAATATTGACACATATCAATTATCGATAAACAATATTTCAAAGGTAAAGTATGAATGTAAAAAAAAAAAATTGGTATACAAAATTAAAATATTTTCAATCAAATTATGTCAATAAAACTAAAATCACAAGGGTAGGTATTATTTAATGCACTTAATTAATTAATTACATTATTATAATAAAAACATTTCATGCGCTCACATTATAATTATATTTCATTGGTAATACGTACTTTGTAAAGAAAGCAGATTTAAGGACCCTGAGCAGTATATAGAATATGACTGATTGAGATAATGATTGACTGAATGATTTTTACCTACCTATCCTAATACCATTGCGGAGGTGGTCTGGACTCAGCGCAGCACACGCTTAAGGTGTGCCCTGCCTAGACCGCTGAGCGGCGAGTACTAAGAGCCAGTATCGGGCGAGACCTGTCTCTGCCGGCAGTAGTGAGGGCTACGCTGGCAGATAAAGTGAACTGGAGAGGAATGGCTGCCTTTTGTGAGACTGTTGTCGTCCAGGAACAGGCCGTCGACCGGGACTGTGAGAGGGCCGATCCCTCTCGGAGAAGAAAGCGTCTAGGAGGCAACCGCCTCGGCGCCTAATAGCCGAAACCCCGCCTTTATGATTTAAGATAGGCGGCCCTTTGGGGTCACAGATGCTTAGAGAGGGGACTCTGTTTACCCATCGTGATCCCAGAGAAGACGGTGGCACGTGCTATCGTGCACAGCGAGGCTTAGGGGAGACCCCTGTACAGTCTCTCCAGGGATGTGTCTCAGTTAATAGGTGCTGCATAGTGGGGGTGCTGGAGCTGGTCTATTACGTGCTTCCCGCCATATGCTGATGTTGACCACCGAGGTGGTTTAAGTGAGGTAAGAATCCCACACACCCCGGTCTTGTCCATAAAGGCCGCGCGTATTTTTGAAGGCTTCCCCCGAAAAAAAATTGGTATATCTTTTCTTATTTCTTCTTTTTCTTTATTTTTATTCTTCTTTATCTTTATTAATTAGTCTCATCCATTTTTCTTTTTCCTTAGCATCTACAGGAAACCTTTTAGATTAAAAAAAATATGATAAAATTGTGATATTCTCTTGAATTATAGTAAAAAATATGTAAACAACATATTCATTACGCTATCCCATATAGGCTCAGTGCTCACCGCCTAAAGGTGATAGCGCAGGAATCACCAACTAGTTTCATTCAGAGTCTATTTTTAAAATTAATATTAGTAGCGGTTTTCGTTAGATGATTATTAACAACCAAGATCCGCACAAAGTAGGTTGGCGATCCAGATTCAAACCACATTTGGGGACTACTGTAATAGCGTGATGAAATATATTTATTAAGTCACCTGGGCCACTAAGCTATGCTAAGCTTCTTATATGTTATAAGCGTTCGGACGGACACACCGACAAACAGACAGAAACGTTTCCAAACATTTTGGTTTCACCTTCTGTATCGATAGTATTAGGTACCCCAATAAAAATTTTGGAAAAATAATCAATGTGGAAAGATAATTGGTACATCTACACTTAAAATAAATTCTGATATCGGAACTTTTTGTTCTAAAATTTCATCGACACAATAGTCGACACTGACAAGTCACTATTTTGTGTACATGAAATGAAAATTTATATTAGAACAACGTCCTTAATATTGCTTTTATGACCATTGTTTTTTACTACAGAGAATATTCACTATTTTATTGATAGGATTTGGTTTTCCAAATAAATTTTCTAAAGATAGTTTTCTCCAAAATACGGCCATGAAAATATATGCTGTTGTTGACAATTTACCTGTGAAATGAATGTTTTTCTGGCTTATTTATTAAAGAAACATCGCAGTCACAAACAGGACACGTAGGAATAGCTTAAAAATTTTAAAACTGTTTAAAATATACAGGATTCACTGACGATACGGCAAATATAAGTTAGCGTGATTTTTGACAGTGACACTGGAGAAAACAACATCTGCCAATAGTGCTGATCGAACCTAAATATGCTTTCTCTTTCTAACATGTGATATTTCCGTAAGAGATTTCATACCCATATTAGGCTTTGTAGGTCTTTTTCTATCCTACGTTTATGCTCCATACTTATACAAGATATATTTTATGATGTGTACTCTTACGTACGAGAAAGCGCGCCAAGATGGCGGCGTGTCAAACGCCCGAAACTGATTGTAGGGTTGTCTGATGATTATAATACTCAATAATCATATTTTTAAAAGTGTTCAATTTTTTCACGGTAATGTACCAACGTATACAATCAAATAAAAATATAAAAATAAATACATGCAAATACCCTATTGGCCATTGGCATAACAACTTTGATCACATTTACAAATAAATTTCTTTCGTACCAGATCTGTCTACGAGAGCAAGACATCAGCCACGCAGCGTCCGACCAAGACATCTCCATTCACCCAGCGTCCTACGAGGGCCACTTGACCTTAACCTACTCGGGTAACAAGACGGACTGCTTCGAGTCGGGACCCGCTTCAGAACTGACCTTGAAATACAAAGGCGTACCTCAGAACTTGTATGGAAAACTCGAAAGACACTTTGAGGTCAAGATATTTGGCACAAATGTGAGTATAAATAAATTTATAAGGATAAGAGGGCTCAGAAATATTGGATCTGCGTGACTAGATCTTGCAGAACATAACATAAATAGATGTCACTAACATAAAAAATATTGGAGCTGCGTGACTAGATGTTGCAGAACATAACATAAATAGATGTCACTCACATAAAAAATAAATAAAAAAAAATGACATAATATACCTTTTTTTTGTAGAAATAAAAATACAGTCGCTTCGACCCTGCGCCTCCCGGATAAATTCTCCAGGCGCTCTGACCACTAAGCCATCTCGACCTCTTATTAATATAATAAATTTAGATTTCGCTAAGCATGCGTTAATGCTTTTCAAAGATTTATCTTGTACCATAAAGATATATATTTTTTTTGTGGAAAAAGAATACAGTCACGAGCAGGATTCGAACCTGCGCCTCTCGGATATATACTCCAGTTTAGTCGACTGCAAAGTTAGTCGTGTCGGTTCAGATTCCTGTAAAGGGCCTGCATAGATGACAATGACGTCACCAAAAGGCGTATTAAAATAGAAGCAGAATTAGTGGTAGTGAGCATATAAGCATGCTTAGCGAACTCTAAAGTTATAATAAAATTGTGGAAAAAGAATACGGTCTGGAGATGTAGGTTCGAATCCTGCTCACGACCGCATTCTTTTACCACATGCCACACAAAAGGGTGTTAAATAAAAAATAAAAATTAATTAAATAAAACATGGTAGGCGCGCTTTTTTTTATAAATTTAGACACGCTTAAATTATTAAAAGAAATGGTTTCTGCTCTCCATCTCCATATAAATTTTACTTTGCAAAATCTTATAATACACCGTGCGTGCAATTTGCTTAAAGGGGTATAAATTTTTATGATAGCGACATCTACCACGCCACATAGATACCACGCGCATAAAGCGCTGCATCGCGCAAGCAAAGTTTGAAGGCGAATCTGCATAAATTCAGCCGCCCGATATAAACTGTCGGGCAGCCATTAATAATATAGAAACTGATATGATCCAGCTATTCCCTAGTTGTTTCCCCCAGCAACGCTCTAAGCTGAGGCTCGTTTCCCTTAGGGGACGCCCTTAGCGCTATCGCTTAGTTTGTAGTATTTTAAAATATGCTATGGCTGGATGCATCAGACTATCCGGCTACGCACACAAAAACCTTCTGGGGAACCGCAAGGAGACATTAAAAAAAAACCGTCGGGCCCTCAGACAATGTCACCCGGTTGATTGGAAGATTCTCCCTTTTTAATGGAGGAACACCAAACCTCGTCCCACCATATAATTAAACAAATAAAATGGTCTTATTTATTATGACTCGTGACCTCATCACTTTTTTTCTATTTGAAAATCAGCGCGGCAATATTTCGGTGTTGCCGCTTTATGCTGAAATAGGGACATTTTTTGGTCTTGTGCAGGCGTATTTTAGTAAGCCTTGTATTTTTTATCTACATTTTCTTTTTTTCTATTGTAAATACTAAGTTCGTCCACGAGACTGAAATAAATGCTTTCTTTCTTTCTTTCTTTCTATTATACAGTGTTGTTATATAATATACAGTGTGTAACAAAGGTAATGGTCATACTTTGAGAGGTCAATGTACCCATGTTTAAGAACAACTTTTACTAAGGAATCCACTTCGAAAGCGTGAAAATAAAAATCTGCTGGTCCATACATTTTGGTCGAGTAGGTGTGAAGTTTATTCCATAGTAAAAGTTTTTCGTTTAAAAGAGTACATTTGATACCCTTAATTATGGCTACGTAATTCTGTTACACTCTGTATAGGTCCAATAATATTCAAACATAACATAACATAGCATCACGCCTGTATTCCCCAAAGGGGTAGGCAGAGGTGTACACAGTTGTAAACATTTCACCAATGTTGTTATTAAGTCTCATGTAATATTTGGTGAGCCTATTGCCATCAACCGGTCACAATTACAAACTCCGGGCTGACTGAGAATTTCCTAATAGAAAAACTCAATAACACTTTGCCCGACCCGGGAATTGAACTTAAGACCTCCTGCTCAGCAGTCGCGCTTGGGACCACTAGACCAACGAGGCAGTTATATTTAATTAATACAAACTTGTTTCAGTTGTCAGAAATGGGTGTCCTCGAGTCGGACATTGTAACACAGACAGCTCTGGGTCAACTGGTTAGGAGCTACAGCAAAGAACCTCTCAATATGACAGCTGTCATCAAGGTAAGAATGAGAGAAAAAGAGCGAGTTTTCCTCATGGGGGGTAGGCAGAAACTGCAGAACGATCCTTACACACTCCTTTCGTATCTAGTTAGATTGGAAGTCAACCTGAACGTTTTTGGGTAAAAATTTGATAGGTAACGCTATCCAAAACCTGTGAAAGTCGCCCTCAATTGGGAAGGTAAAGCTCATTCTTTAAAAACCTCTGTGTTCATTGCGTATTTCAAATCAAAAACATTTATTTCAAATAAACCATTTACAGGCACTTTTGAATTGTCAGAAGTTAGTTGCCACGTTCCAAAGTGTAGATTCCTATGGAGAAGAACGGGCAAGAAACTCCACGGTTACTCTTTTTCATCATATAGGTTTTTACAATAGTATTGGTTACACTGTTTTTGTTGCAAAATAGTATCTGAGAACAATGTAAGATGACGCCAATACTAACAGAGTTTAGTTTAACAATTCAACATTTTGCTATGACAGTTTAGAGATGACCAGTCCCAACTGACAGCGCCCGTTCACGAACATGACGCATGCGTCAGCATCACCCAACTCAACCATATTGTAGGGAATCGAATGGCCCAACACACACGCCACCATCAGCGGGACATTTTAGTAAGCATGACATACTCTATCTGCCAGACAACAATAAAAAATAAACGGGTTAAATCATTGTAAATGGTTACATAGTACTCACATGCCTTGCTGATAGTGGCGTTGTGTACCGGATCTTGAGTTCCCTTCAAAATGTTTGAGTATAGCGATGCTGATGCGCACGTCGTATTTGCGAACGGGTCCTGTCTGTTGGAACTAGTCAGCTTGGGTGATCATTTTGGCTTTACAGTGTTTTTCTTACATTAACCTTTAATATTCTTACAATAAATAAATAAAAATCTATCTGCCTAGCCTTTCCTAATTACATTGGGGTCGGCTTCCAGTCAAACCGAATGCAGCTTAATACCAGTATTTTACATGGAGCGACTGCCTATCTGACCTCCACAACCCAATATCAACACGATATGTCGTGGTATGACTGGTTGTCAGACTTTCAGGCTTCTGACTACCCATAACGGCTGTCATAGATCTCAATTTGACAACCGGGACCGACGGCTTAACGTGCTCTCCGAGGCACGGAGGGGTCTCGGTATGAAATGATGGTCACCCATCCACAGACCGACCGCGGCAAGCGCAGCTTAACCTCGATCGATCTGTACGGCTTTTACTTAGCCACGAGCCCCTTGCCCCTCTTACATTATAACAATAATAATTTAATTTAAGATTTTTTTTTGTCTTTTCGTAGGAGAGGAACGGACTAGCCTCAGTGAGTGTCAATAAGGGGGCTGACATGCAATTTAAGTCTGACAACTTCGCCTGGCTCCTGGACAGCTGGACCGATATGCAGATAATGAAGACCTTAGGATTGTATCGTAAGTCCTTATACTTTTTGTCGGACTTATCGCACCGTGTTTAGATAAATACGACACGAGTGCTTTTCATTTTACATTACCGCAACAGTGTGAAACAATTTAACATTTAATTTTTAATCTCAGCAAAGAGTTTTGGTGTTTAATAAATCTTTGATGAGATTTAACCAACATCATAGTTATTTATTTATTTATATTCTTTAATGTAGACCACTAGAAATATACAAAAAGGAAACAATAATACATTTGAAATACGCACAAGTGCGGCATTATCGCATTCCGCGATCTCTTACAGGCAACCTTAGGATGGAAAATAAATGGAGGAGCTATACTGTTATCTCAATTTCAAAGCATTAATATCTCGATACTTTAAATAATTTTAAGATATTTTGCATTTAATAGTACGAACATGTCAATTTCTGATGTCTGTCGAGCGGATATTGTTATCAAATTTATATTATGACAGCCAAAAAGTTATTATATTAAATGGAAAAAGTATTCGGTCGCGAACAGGATTCGAACCTGCGCCTACCGGATGATACTCCAGGCGCTCTGACCGCTAAGGACCTCTGCTTACCACCGCGAATACTTCATCCATATTTTAATACGTCTTATGGCGACGTTATTGCTATCAATTCAGTCCCTATACGTGTTAAAATGTGGAAGAAGAATTCGCGGTGGTGAGCAGAGGTCGAGATGGCTTAGCGGTCAGAGCGCCTGGTGTTTTCATCCGGGAGGCGCAGGTTCGAATCCTGTTCGCAACCGTATTCTTTTTCTATTTAATATAATAACTTTAGAGTTCGCTACGCATGCGTTAATGCTCTTCAATGATTTATCTTGAATTATGACGTCACGTGTAGTCAGAGGCCTCAAAGTCTATTTGCCTTTGTTTCCCAGTAACTGGGTTGTGGAGGTCAGATAGACAGTCGCTTCATGTAAAAAACCCTGGTATGTATTAAGCTACATTTGGTTCGACTGAATGCCGTCCCTAATGTAATTGGGAAAAGGCTAGGCAGGTCATTCGAGCGGATTTATTTTTGAGAGTAACCGTACTGTATTATAATTAATCCAGCCTTGACTGTAATGATCAACTTGATGCACTTGTATCATTATGTACTATTTTCAGGGGAATGTCGTGTACAAGAAAACTTGGTACAAATGTTGTTTGGCGGCACTGAACACATTATGACGTCAGACTGCGTAGAAACCGTTGTTCTTGCTGATTGCACTGAAGTACCAAAGTAATTATGTATTTCTTATTTTTTTATATCATCTATGTAATATAGTCACGTGGGAGGGGCTCGTGGCTAAGTAACAGCCGCACCGATCGATCGATAGAGGTTAAGCTGCGCTTGCCGCGGTCTGTCTGTGGATGGGTGACAATCATTTCAAACCGAGACCCCTCCGTGCCTCGGACAGCACGTTAAGCCGTCGGTCCCGGTTGTCAAATTAAGATCTATGACAAACGTTACGGGTAGTCAGAACCCTGAAAGTCAGACAACCCGTCATACCACGTGATATCGTGTTACCCAGTAACTGGGTTGTGGAGGTCAGATAGGCAGTCGCTCCATGTAAAATATTGGTATTAATCTGCATCCGGTGTGACTGGAAGCCGACCCCAATGTAATTGGGAAAAGGCTAGGCAGATATAGTTCTATGTATTATAGTCTCGACCGAATTCTCGGTCCGGCAGCCTATCTCCAAGGACATTAGCAGGAGATATTATAGTGTACAAGTGTATGGTACAATGGTACACTCTTTCTTGCTTCACTCTCATAGTCCAATGTGACGGCAATCCGACACGACCGACGAGAGACCAGGCGCAGGACCGACAGCTCTACGTGCTCTTCAAAACACAGGGTGTCACATCGCCAACTGGCTTAATCCAATGCTGTTACTAAGAATTTTCAAACAGAAAAACTCAAAAACAATTTGCCCGACCTGGGAATCGTACCGAGGTCCTTAAGCAGCAGCCGCACTGATGGTAATTGACGTCGTGACCTATGTTTATGAATATGTTATTAATAATTATGAATTCATTTCAGATTCGCAGTGATACGTGTTAAAGATGGCGTCAAGATATACACCGGAGGTTTCTACGTGCTGGTAAAGTCACAAGAAGACCAGAAACCAGTGGTGGACAGCAGTCAAAGTGGAAACCATTTCTGGTAAGAAAACAGCATTCCAATCTCTTTTGATTTCGGAGGGAAACCTTCGAAAAGGTGCCTGGTCTTTGGGGTTAAGACCGGGGAGTGTGGGATACTTAATTACTTACCACACTAAAACCACTCCGGTGGTCTCCATCAGCACTTGAACTACTGCATTAATTAGCACTGGGTTCTCTTAAGAGACCAACTCCAGAACCCTCACTATGGAACATCTATGGGGAGACTGTGAAGGGGTCACTCCTGAGCCTCACTGTGCATGGCACGTGACCACTGTGCCATCGTCTCTGGAGAGACTGTAAAGCGCTCAATCCAATCTCTTTTGATTTCGGAGGGAAACGCGTGGTCTTTGGGGTTAAGACCGGGGAGTGTGGGGTACTTAATTTCTTACCTCACTTAAACCACTCCAGTGGTCTCCATCAGCACTTCAACCACTGCATCAGTATCAGCACTGGGATCAGTCCTCTTATGAGATCAACTGCAGAACTCCCACTGTGGAACATGTCTGAGGAGACTGCCACTGCCACCGCCGTCTTTTCTGAGGTAACTTGTTGGTCGCACAGAGTTCCCTCTCTATGCATTCGTCTCTCCAATTCGACTCCAATACATTTCGAGGGATTCAAGCTGTTAGGCGCCCGGACCAGTTGTCTCCTTGACGCCGAGAAAAATTACACTTTTTGTGCTTATAATTAAATACAGTCAGTTCTCAGTTCTTTCAATTGTCATTTGACAAGAATAAGAAACGTTGAAGAATGCTGGGTGGTGGGCATGAGTTCCTGGATTCGATTTCCGGAGTTTTTCTGTTAGGAAATTCTCAGTAGCAGCCCGGAGTTAAAATTGTCCTATTCGATAGCAATAGGTTCCCCACATGGGACTTCATAACAGTATCAGTGACACGTAGATGTTTAATTTAATATGTATTTACGAAAACCTTTTCTTCCAGGATCTCCAACATTAGAAATACTGTGAAGATCGTCTCTCGTATCACGGACCTTCAAATTTATTACAATAAAGATGAATTAGTAATATTAGTGCCCCACGTTTATTTAGATACTATATGTGGTGTGTGTACAAACAGACATATTTATAATGAATGTTAGTTATTAAATAAAGAAGGCCGTCAAAATATTATGGCTTACTTTTTATAAGATTCCGAATAATCATTAAAGCAGATTTGTGGAAATATAGCTGCGATGTCGCTTTAATATATGCTGTGGTTTTAGAAAAACTATATAGCTTGCTGTACGTTACAAGCTTGAGCGATTTTAAAGCTATATCGCACGATTCGCCTCCCACGCTCTGCAAGCGAGATTTCGATTAATTGTCATGCTATACTATAATTACGTCTCCAATTTACAAGCTGTCGATATATACCCGTGCCATATTTATAGAGTAAATGTAAGAAATATATATGTTTATATTATTTTAAAAAAGCCGTTAAGTTGCCATTTTCAAAGGAAGGCGAATTCCTATGCTTATTTTTTGGTGGTACTGCACAGGTTGGTTCTGTCACGCGTAGCACACAGGGGGAATCTCTTTCATCATCATCCCATCATCCCCCTGCCCTTAACCCAATTTTTAAAATTACGCGTTTTTTTAAGGCGTCTATATAATATTGGAATTGAATTGGAATTGGTATTGGTTGCAAGAGTAACCCCACAGGACTTAATATTCTGAAATCGCCAACACGCAGTGAGCTAGCGCGGTGATCAATGCTCGTGCCTTCTCTGAGAAGAGGCCACATTAGTCTATCTTTATCGAATTTTTTGACGGTATGCGGTGGCGAGGATGGTAAGCAGTGCGGGGGTCGGGAGGGAAGGGTGTATTCCGTTACGATCTCAAGTGAACCAATTTATTTGGGGTCGGTGCTGCATGTATTCTTCTTCCATACATACTCTCTATTTGTACTGGAATGCTACTAAAGTTTTGGCTATGTTTTATGACCGACCACCTGCCTGACCTTAACCCTCTTTGGGAATGCTGTTGTTGGTGGTAACTGCCACCGATACGGTCTCCTTCTATCTGGCTATGTCACACAAAATGTTATTCTACTATCACACTCTACTAACGGAGCCATACGACATTTTAAGTGTATAATGTTTTTTATTTGTATAAAAGTTCTGTAACGATTTGATAAAGTTAATCAGCGGTGACATCACTACTTTTTAAAATGGCCGACTTGTAAACTAGGACTTTTACAAATTCGTCACACGTTCGAAATTCATTTTTAATTAAGTTTGTTTGTCTATTTTATCGGCACTGGAAATTGTACTGCTTGCATTTATTTTTGGTATTATATTTGTCTTTTTTTTATTTATTTTTTGGAACTGTTACAACCTGCCAAAGTTAACTTGAGATCGCTCAGATGAGTTGCATCTACTACAATCGATGAATTTCTTGCTGGCTGAATGATTACTGGGAGCCTGCTTCTTGAGACAAAAGTATTGGGGTCAAACTTTACAAATGTGCCTTTTTTAATGGCCTATGTACTTTCTTAGATTAGGGATAATATGAAGACAACATGCTTTAAAATTGAGGCAACTGTAATGTAGGTAAATCTATTTTAAAATTACGCGTTGTTTTAAAGCGTCTATATAATATTGGAATTGAATTGGAATTGGTATTAGTTTCAAGAGTAACCCCACAGGACTTAATATTTATAAATCGCCAACACGCAGTGAGCTGGCGCGGTGATCAATGCACGTGCCTTCTCTGAGGCCACATTAAAGTATCTTTATTGAATTTCTTGACGGTATGCGGTGGCGAGGGTGGTAAGCAGTGCGGGGGACGGGAGGGGAGGGTGTATTCCGTTACGATCTCAAGTTAACTTGGACTGGTTGTAGGTATGTTTTGATAATATCCAAAAAAGGTTTCAATATTTATACTAATGTTTACTAGTTAATATTTTATGTATTTATAGAATTAGGTATGTGAAGACAACATCCCCCGCCCTTAACCCAATTCATTTGTGGTCGGCGCAGCATGTTCTTCTTCCACTTTCTAATCGTTTTTGAAATTGCATGCTGCTAAAGTTTTGGCTATGTTTTATGACCAGCCGCCTGCCTGACGTCAACCCTCATTGGGAATGCTGTTGTTTGCGGTAACCGCCACCGATACGGTAATGTACCTAATAGTATGAAAAATGTTATAAATATATATGTTAGGTCTTAATTTATGAGTGGACTTTCTTTTAAAAGGTCAATGTTTTCCTTATAAGAATTCATTTAAAATAAGCTGTAAGAAGAACAGTTTTCGTATCGTTGTAAACAGCTATTATCCATTATTTTTTCAATGTTTCTTTGAAAAATAGTAATTTATATAGGCATTACATGGCCTCAACATGTATTAAAAAATATAATTTTAAAAATTTCAACTAATTAAATGTAACATAATAATATTACTAATTTTGTGTATAATATAGAATTAACAACGACACTATTTTAAGTAACCTTTATAATAAGTATACTAATTAATAAATTATGATTTAAAAAATACAATTTGTTTAATTTATTCAACGGATGTTAATAAATACAATATCTAGCTACTTCCACAATATTGAGGGTAGTCATGCATTACCTGTGCACCGCCCGTCCGCAAATACATATTCATATTCATATTGATATTCTTTATTGCAAATCCACAATGTAAAGATAAGATGGTAATATAAATAACATGGTAGCAATCGTGGACCCTGATGGGCACAGCAAATAGTAAATTAGAAGAGAGGAAGGCGTTGTATATATAGAAATATTTGTTTATGCTCAAGTATTCATATTCCATATATGCATGTACATACGCAAGCGGTGAAAATTCCGACTACCACCAACTACTCTACACGTGTTTCAATAATTTATCCAACTTGCAATACAAAATCTCATCAATGACAGGGTTGCCACTTTTTGTGAAACCATTTTCGTTAATTATTGTTCAACGGTTATTACTCACGTGCATTCTTCGGGATTGCCCGACTAGTTTCGTACTCGAGCGGAACTCTTAGTTTGACTCGCGAAATCGCCGAGCTCATGACTAAGGACTCCGTTCGAGTTCGTAACTAGTCGGGCAATCCCGAAGAATGCACGTGAGTAATAACCGTTGAACAATAATTAATATGAATGTGTCTCACGAAAGTTATTATAATTTTTTCGTTGTCATGTGGCTAGCAGTTCAAATAGCTTTAAGCGAAAATAAATAAACATGAATAAGCTGAATAAAATAATGAAAGTAAACCACAGTTAGTAAAGCAGAAATAGGTATTTATTTGCGTGCTAAGCGATGTAATACCTCACCGTACACACAATTTTAGTCTATTGCACTGTTTTACTACACGGACCCTCTGTACTGCACTCTTAGGCTTTAATAACAACATTCAATAGTTTATCTGTCATGTCAGACATAGACAGCCCACATATGGATACCTGCACAAAATCGACTGATCCATCTAATTGTCAATCCCTTTTGCCTAAGTATGATATGAAATGCTCATTATGTATAATCACGATTAACATCCGGAGTGTGAATCGAAATCTTGACGCGTTCCTGGTATTTTTAACAAAACTCGATGTAATGGCAGATATTGTGGTACTCACAGAATGCTGGATTAATGAGTGCTCTACCTTACCTACTATCGACAAATACCAATGTTATAGTACCAAACGTAGTATTAATCAAAATGATGGAGTAATAATATTTGCTAGAGATGAACTCCAAGCCACAGTCCACGAACCTGAAATGGTCGATGGCAATTGTTTGGTTCTAGGTGTCAACGATAAATATTCTATAATATGTTCTTACAGACCCCCGTGCTTTCAAAATCCTACTGGCTACATATCCAGCCTTGATTCTATCCTGGAAAACATACATACCGAAAATATTATATTTACAGGTGATATTAACCTCGATATAATGCCGGATAAAATTGCTGGTTATGCTTCTGAATATCTAAACCTAATGGCATCATATGGATTAAGACAATGTATTGATATTCCTACACGGCTTAACTCCTGTATTGATCATTTTATGGTGAAAACTAGGAGTAATGTGAAATCCCTTGTATTTGAGCCTTTTACTGACCACTGCCCAATACTTATGCTTATTGATAAAATTAAGATTCACAGGGAAAGTATTTGCTCAACAAAGACTCTAATCGATTATTCAAATATTGAAAAAACATTTAAAGAATTTAACTGGGATACATTTTACAACATTGCCGATGTCAACGACGCTGCTAACTTTATAATTCTTCATCTTCAAAGACTAATTAAAGAGAACACTAGTATATCTAAAAGTCCAAAAAGACTGCAACCTCTTAAGCCATGGATTACGCATAGTGTTGTAAGTTGCATAAGAAGGAGAAACAAAATGCATAAAAAAAATAAACTGTACAGAAATGACTCTGAAAAACAAACCATATTCATACAATATAGAAATACTTTACACAAACTCATAAAAACACTAAAAAATAATTATTATCGCACAAAACTAGAGGAGAGCCAAGGCAGCATAAAACAGGTTTGGTCAGTGATAAAGGATGTATGTAATCTAAACAAAAAAAAAGAATCCATATCGGAGCTTTTACATACTAATTGCACTCCTATAGAGTCCCTGAATGGGGTAAATAAGTATTTCACCACAATTGGCAGTAAATTGGCCAATGATACCTTGGCATTGCTAGGGACTTGCGAAACGGTACTAGCAAAACAGGCAATACACAATAGTACATTAAATTCGATGACTTTAACACCAACTGATCCGTTTGAAGTGCACACTGTAATAACTAGCATGAAGTCAGGAAGTGCGCCGGGAGGAGACAACATCTCCACTGCATTTTTGAAGAAGTTTTCAAACTTCCTGGTAGAACCTATCGCCCATCTATGCAATCTAAGTTTCCAATCAGGCACATTCCCAACAATATTTAAAAAAGCAGTCGTTACCCCGATACACAAATCAGCTAGTAAGAGTGATCCTAGTAACTACAGACCAATTTCTTTACTAAGTTCACTGACCAAAATTATTGAAAAACTAGTAAACACCAGACTTATCAAGTACCTTGAATCTAATAAGCTCGTGGCGAATAACCAGTACGGCTTTAGGTCCGGACGCTCAACAGAAGATGCAGTGTTAATGGTTAGCAGCTTGATAACAGAGTACTTGGACAAAGGGGCCAAATGTATAGGTGTATTTTTGGACCTTCAAAAGGCATTCGACACTGTGTCAATACCGATACTTTTATCACGCCTGACATGCCTGGGAATAAGGGGGGTCCCACTGAATTGGTTCCAAGACTACCTAACTAACAGAAAGCAAAGTGTCCGAGTGGATGGTTACATTAGTGAAGAGGCCACTTGTTCATTCGGTATACCACAAGGTAGTACCCTCGGACCTAGCCTGTTCTTAGCCTATATAAATAGCCTATGTAATCTGAGCATTAAAGGGGCTGATCTTTTGATGTTCGCTGATGATACCGTCGCTCTGTTTCATGGTGTCTCATGGGAGGACCTCCGTCATCTAACAGAAACAGGAATGTGCGCAATCACCGCCTGGCTGGAGAATAGCCTACTAACCCTAAATACATCGAAAACTAAATACATGTGCTTTAGTAAAACTAGGGTCTCCAGCCCGGGCCGAGATTACACCTTACGTATACACACCTACCCATGCAACAGGCAAACCGCATTGAGGGACGACCAGTGCACATGTGGTACGTTAACGAGAGTCCCTTCCATTAAGTACCTTGGAGTGATTATAGATGATAAAATAAGATGGAGTGCACAGATCACAGCTATCGCAGCCCGGACCAGAAAATTAATATTTGCTTTCAAAAACCTACGAGCCGTTGCCGACCTTAAGCTTTTGATACAGACGTATAAAACTTTGTGCGAATGTGTCTTAAGTTACTGCATTTGTTCGTGGGGCGGTGCTGCCAAAACTATTCTGATCGACGCTGAGCGTGCTCAAAGAGCAGTACTCAAGGTGATGATGTACCTTCCGTTCAGACACCCAACAACCCTAGTATATGGAAAAGCTAATATTCTCAGTGTACGAAAACTATTCATATACCAAACTTTACGCAGATATCATCGTACAACAGTCCCATACCTACCCATAACCAACAAACGAGTGAAACGCTGTCCCGTAGCCATAACCAATGCTAGTGTTGCCAGAAAACAATACAATTATTTAGCACCAAAATTGTATAACATGATTGACAAATTGCTGACCATTAAAAAACTAAGTAATTACCAAGTTAAAGCGAAAATTACCGAATGGCTTATCTCTTTTTCATACGACCAACTTGAGCATGTCCTACAGACTATAATTACGTCTATTTAGGTTATTGATTAAGTTGATCACCTTTAGAATGGGCACATAAACCCACATCTAGTGTACACTATCAAACAACATACAAAATAATACCGTGAACATCTTTCATTCCGCACAGACACACAATCACGCTCAAACGTCAGCACGCACGCACGCATTTACGCACGCACGCGCACAATAACACACTCACACACACTGTCGCTCCCACAAGCACACACACACACACACACTCAGAACACGCACACAGTTACACACACACACACACACACACACACACACGCACTCACACCCAGGCACACACATTTTGACACACACTCAGGCACACACGCATACGTGCATTTTTTTTTTTTTTTTATTTTAAAATCTTTTTAACTTTTCCTTTTGTTTATATTACTACATGTGTTTTTTTTTTTTTTTATTATTTTATAATTATTATTTTTATGTTTCTATTTTCTATTTTGTATTCATTGGTAATGACTAGCCAATAGCTGTATAAAAAAAGGGAAGGAACTAACTCCCGTAACACAGGGATGACCTACTTCGGGAGTTAGAGACTAATATATAATTGTCATTTGGAAGTCAATAAAGTATTATCTTATCTTATCTTATCTCATTTATCTATTGTACATCTATATAAGCTAATTTAAACTATTTCTACATTTCACAAGATAGCTTAATAAGTTATTGAGTTTTTCTGTAAGGAAATTCTCAGTAGAATAGTGTCCGGTAGATGGCAATAGGCGCACCACCTATTACATGGGACTAACTAACAGCATTGTTAAAATGTGGGTGTACAATTGTGTACATCTCTGCCTACCCTTTCGAGGAATACAGGCGTGATTCTATGTTATATTTAATGTTATGTTAGGGATCGCTAAGCATGCGTTAATGCGTTTCAAAGATTTATGTTTAATCAATTAACACGTACATTAACACGCGTCCTAAATTTAAAAAATTTTGTGGTTAAAAAAATACGGTCGCGAGTATGATTCAAACCTGCGTCTCCCAGATAAATACTCCAGGCACTCTGACCACTAAGCCATCTCGACCTCTGCTTACTAAACCAAATTCTTCTTCCACATTTCAGTACGTCTAACCGGATGCAGCTTAATACCAGTATTTTACACGGAGCGACTGCCTATCTGACCTCCACAACCCAGTTATTGGGTAATACGATATCTTATGTTCGACTGCCTCGTTAGTGTAATGGTCGCAAGCGCGGCTGCTGAGCGTGAGGACCTGGGTTCGATTCCCAAGTCGGGCAAACCGTTATTGGATTAAGAAATTCTCAGTAGCAGCCCGGAGTTAGGAAACTGGTGGTGTGACACCCCCGTGCTTCGGAGAGCACGTAAAGCCGTCGGTCCTGCGCCTGATCTCTCTCCGGTCGTGTCGGATTGCCGTCCCATCGGACTATGAGAGTGAAGGAAGAGGGAGTGTACCTGTGTTTGCGTATACTCTTGTCCGCTATAATATCTCCTGCGTACTTGGTTAATCTCCTCGGAGATAGGCCACCGTGACCGAAATACGGTCTGGAGGAGTATTATTATTATTATCTCGTGTTAAGACTGGTTGTCAGAATTTCAGGCATCTGATTACCTGTTCACGTGTCTTGAAGAACACGTAAGGATCTTGATATAAAATTATGGTCACCCATCCATAGATCGACCGCGGCAAGTGCAACTTAACCTCGATCGATCTGTGCGGCTGGACTCTATCTAACGCTTCAGAAAATACTTAGTTAATTTACTATGAATTCCAAATCACCTTAGTACACGTATTTTGCTCAGAAACTAATCAGGTAGAACAAACTGTTTCCCCTTAACTCAACGGGTAACCATAGACGTACAAATTCTAGTAAAACTTATAAGTCTCCCTTTGTAAAATTAAAAAGCAACTGAACCGTAAAGATGATCAAAGAGCCCCTTGTCTATGCTCGATCGAAAGTATAAGCCGATTAGTCTATGGTCACCCGGCTGACCAATCATTAGTCGAGCTTGCATGTTCTTTATTTAAACTTAGCGTACGGTGATGGCCAGTCGACGCTTGCATGTCATTGAGTGCACACGGTTTTGATCAAAGGCTAGAAAAATTCTCGCTCTATTTAAAAATTAAGTGAAGGGTTGTTTTATAATGTAATAATTAACTCTGTCAGCTTAGCCGTGTTGAATTTCCGACCTAATTGCTCTGTTATTTTGATTCTTTTACGCTTAATTACTAAAAGGGTTTCCTTTTTTTTCTCTTTTTGGGGGCATTTATTTATAAGTACCTACGTTTTAGCTTAGCTAGGTATTTTGTAAATGCGTTTTCATTTTTATATAGACTGGCTATTGGTTTTTGTATAATAATAAATACAAGTCGAATGGACAGGATGATAAGATTAAATATAGTATATATACTATACTAGCTGACGCCCGCGGCTTCACCCGCGTGGATGTCTGTTATCGCGACCAAAAGTAATCATGAAATTTTGATCCGTTTTCCAATTACCGCTTTATAATTGCCCATTTTTTATAGTATTTAAATGGATAGATTATGTTAACCTTAAGAGATAGACATATGCCATTCTGGAGTTTTCTGTAGACCTATTTAAGATACACAATTCCACCATACATCATTTTGTTATATCTCAAAGGGTTTAGGCAGCGTTTTCGTTGAAAGCTTCCAGAAGGCTTATTTTTTTCCGACACCTCCAGCAAATATCATTATATTTTAGCCAATGTATACAAAATCTTGACAAATTATATACTTAAACCTTCCCCATGAATCACTGTTTATTACAAAATCCGCATCAAAATCCGTTGCGTAGTTTTAAAGATCTAAGCATACATAGGGACAGACAGACAGCGGGAAGTGACTTTGTTTTATACTATGTAGTGATAGTATATAGTCCTCATGCGACCACGAACGCTGCAAAGTATTCGAAATGTCAGGATAACCATAAACCAATAATATACGCGATTAATCCGGTTAAAAGTTGTTTTATTTTAAACCATAACACTTCTTTTTTGGGCAGTCCTGTGATGAACCCTTATAACATAGCAGTGATAGCCTAGTGGTATGACCGTTGGACTGACAAGTCAAAGGTCGCAAGTTCGATCTCAAGGCCACTGTCTTTTCGAAGTCATGTGCGTATTGTAAATTAATTAACACTTGCATAAAACGGTGAAGGAAAACATTGTGAGGAAACCAGCACACCTGAGGGATGTTCTCGATGGTGTGTAATGCCATTTCAGAGACCTACGGGTGGTTTAAACTCTGACAATAGGTTGTTCATCAACCACACGATAAGAAGAACCCTAGAAATATAACACTCCCTTTTTTGGGCAGTCGTGTTGAAATAGGGAATTATTGATTGTTCACATGTCAACCTATTTTGTTGAAACTGTATATATTATGTTTTTTGATGACACTACAACATAATGGGGACTTGGAGTTATCTGATGATGGAGACGAAAGATAGTTGAGGGAACTCCTCAACGGTTTACAGGAACTACTTTGTGTTTGCGCTTATTTCATTTAACTTTAGACCTTACTATGTCTTTTTTTTATTAGTTAAAGGCTTGCGTTTGACCGCCATCTCCCCTGATGTTAAGCGATGATGCGGTCTACGATGGAGCACGCTTGCCTAGAAGAAACCGATTCACTCGCGTCTTGAAGACACCCAGATTGTAACTATCGGGGAAGACCCACTCCGGGAGCGCATTCTACTGTTTCGCGGTTCTTATAATGAACGTGGAATCAAAGCGCTTCGTTCGGGTTTTTGTAATATCAACCATGAACCGATGGCGCCTTTTCGTGCTTCTGGCCGTACGATAGAAAAAAATGCAGGGAGGAATTAGATCATGCAGATCTGAAACACACTCTCCGAAATGTATCCGATAACAAACCGATAGTCTAGCAACTTTGCGCCGATGTTCTAGACTTTGGAGCTTAGGCTGAACAACTGTCTTGTAGGACACCTACAAATTCCTTTCAAATTAGATTGATATTAAATTAGATGGCCATTCAAAAACTTTTGGTAGATACCGCAAAGGAGACGCAAGCGCGGAACAAATTGGACCCTAAAAATATTATTAATTATTCCAGGTGTGATTTCCGGTGAGGTTCGTGGCTAAGTAACAGCCGCACAGATCGATCGATCGATCGAGGTTAAGCTGCGCTTGCCGCGGTCATGTCATACCGAGACTCCTCCGTGCCTCGGGGAGCACGTTAAGCCGTCGGTCCCGGTTATCAAATTAAGGTCTATGACAGCCGTTACGGGTAGTCAGAGACCTGAAAGTCTGACAACCAATCATACCACGAGATATCGTGTTACCCAGTTAATGGGTTGTGGAGGTCAGATAGGCAGTCGCTCCGTGTAAAATACTGGTATTAAGCTGTATCCAGTTTGACTGGAAGCCGACCCCAATGTAATTGGGAAAAGGCTAGGCTGATATAGATTCCAGGTGTGATTTTCTTAGTGCAATCCGTGTTTTGTGATCGCTAGAGTAATGAACATATGATGATGGTATAACATAGCATCACGCCTGTATTCCCCGAAGGGGTAGACAGAGGTGTACACAGTGAAACTGTCAGTTAGAAACGCGACATCGCCGCGGCCTCAGCTCATGACTAAGGGCTCCGTTCGAGTTCGAAACTAGTCGGGCAATCCCGAAGAATGCACGTGAGTAATAACCGTTGAACAATAATTAATAAGAATTGAAAATTCCTTTGTCGGCGGTAAAAGGTTGTGTGAAAAAGTTACTGTTTCTGTATCTACTATGCAATATAGGAGGTAAAAAATAAAAACAGAGTTTATTGTTGGTTGTTAAAAACTACACGGCATGTTAACTAACCGTCAGTTTTAACTAACCGAGTTAACTACAGTTGTAAACACAACAAAATACAACTTTTACGTTGAAGTGCTCGTTTTATTTTCATGTTTGTTGGAATCTAGTGTGAACTAAGCCAATATTGTGCTAGATGGCGCTAACTGAGAATATTTTGTGGATTTTGTTTTATTTGAAGTTGGTGTTTTACACCACCCAGGGGCCACGTATAGGGATTCCATTTTAAGGGTGTAATCCCACGTCCGCGGGCAACTCAGCCCCCAAACAATCTATGACACCATTACACAACACAAGAACACTTGCCCAACACGAGATTCGAACCGAAGCCCTCACGACAACACAAAAAACCAACCATAATACTCCGCCCATTGACACACATGAGTAAACTTGAAACACAGCCGGGAATCGAACCTAAGCACGCGTGTTCACTGCGCTTTAAGCGGCTGATGATCAAAGACTTCAAAATACGTGGTCATTGAATATGATCTGAGTTTACGCTCGTACGACCCCTTTGGTTGAAGCGTAATGTTAAGCCCACCGCACACTATGGTGTAATCTTTTTATGGTGATTAAATATATAGGTTAATGGGGCGGTGAGTTGTTTTTTATGGTTAAAAATAACATAGCATCATAGCATCATTGCGTCACGCCTGAATTCCCCGAAAGGGTAGGCAGAGGTGTACACAGTTGTACACCCACATTTCACCAATGCTGTTATTAAGTTACATGTAATAGGTGGTGAGCCGATTGCCATCTACTGGGCACAATTTCAATCTCCGGGTTGTTACTGAGAATTTTCTTAACGAAAAACTGAATACCACTTTGCCTGACGCGGGAATCGAACTTAAGACGTCATGCTCAGCAGTCGGGCTTCGGACCACTAGACCAACGAGGCAGTCAAGTCAAGTCAGTTAAAAATATGTATAAAAAAAGGAAATAATTACTCCCGACTGAAGTTTCAGTCACGGCGGCCTATCTCCACGAAAATTAACCACATACGCAGGAGAAAGGTAAGCGATAAGGCCGCCCATTGTACATTAATATTATGCTAATTTCCTTTGTTATTAATTTGGTGTACAATAAAGAATATATAAATAAATAAATAAAGATATTACAGTGCACAAGTGTATGCTATGCGCATACACCAATGCACTCCCTCTTCCTTCACTCTCATCATAGTCCTTAGGGACGGCAATCCGACACGACCGGAGAGAGATCAGGCGTAAGACACACCACCAACTTATTAACTCCGGGGCTGCTACTGAGAATTTTCTAATGAAAGACCTATTAACATAGCAATCTCTTAGGTTTGCGCGATCACTACACATTATAATAAAACAACTTTCAATCCCGAAAAATGCACGTGAGTAGTAACCGGTGAACATTAATTGATATACAAATACTAGCTGTGTCCCGTAAACAATGTTCTGCAATAAAAAAATCTGGATAGGGGCACACTTTTCTCCTAGGGGTATAAAAAATAGCCTACGACCTATTCTTAGACCTAACAAATATACACAAAAACATAAAAATCGGTCAAGCCGTTTCGGAGGAGTTCGACAAACACTGTGACACGAGATTTTTATATGAAAGATTAAAATTTCTAAATAGATTCCTTAGAAATGAATCATCAATTGCTTATAACGGTGAAAGAAAAACATCGTGAGGAAACCAGCACACCTGAGAGATGTTCTCGATGGTGTGTAAAGCCATGTCAGAGACCCACGGGTGGTATAAACTCGATACTAAGTTGTTCATCAATCACACAATGAGAGATTAAATATATTCCTTCATAAAGACAATGGTTACGCATCAGTGAAACGATACGTTTACCAACAATATTGGTACAGGTATCAAAATATGTATAGGTAGGGTGTGGTTTTAAACAGTGTGTGTATTCAAAATTTAAAAGATATCAATAATTTTTATTTCTAATAGACAAGATTACAGGTACTTAAGTAAACTTAAAGCTAGATGCACGGTTTAAGGCGTTGATCTTAAAGAGAAAAAACATGTAGGTTATCTCACTTACTCTTAGCGCATGCAGTATTGGTATGAATGTGACAGATATCCGCGAGACACGTATACTAATAGTATTCTATTTATTTGAGTATTACTCCCGACTGATGTGAGACGGCCAGTGTAAGAATAAAGTAATTAAGGAATATCAGAATTATCTACTGATACACGAATACACGCTTTTAAACTAATATTTTAGCGACTACTAATATTTATTTATTTATTGGAACGAAGTTCCTTATCGCGCGTTGCGAAAGGGGGCTAGACGGAAAAAATTAAGACGAAAAGTTGTAACGACACTTTTTGCTATTGTAAGCTATTGTAAGCCGTGCGGCGTGCGCATGTTTCTCTGTCTGTCTCTCTCTCTCTCTTATAGAAAGCAAGCCAGATATATATATATATTATATATGTACTCTGTCTGTCTATTCTTTCATACACGTCATAGATGCGCGGGACTTTGTAATAAAAAAAATTAAAAAAACATACAATTTTATTACAATTCCTTCACTAATTAATCGAAAGGAACTTCGTTCCATCCGGGTGTCCCTTGACACCTCTCAAGTTGTTTTAACCAGACCAATTACGTTAACAGCTTAATTAATAAATATATAAAGAATTGAAATTATAAAAGAATAACAACTTTAACAATAAAAAAGGAAAAGAAAACCTAAACCCTTTCAAAGTCATATCAATGTTAAACATTAAATATTTTATACATTTTTATCTTCACAGAAAGAGAGTCAAACACACATAATTGTTTTAAAGACATCTGCAAACAGATCACAGTCCGGGCTGGCTTACACGAGGCTGTAAGCGCGGTTAGGACGCGCGGGGTGGAAGACGAGGCGCGGGCGACTGTACGACTCGCAGGCACAGCAAGAAGTCGGTGTTTTCTGCTACGGAGATAGTTGTTGAGAGTGTAAACTCGAATTAGCTAATTGTGCAGTTCAGGAGCGTCTGTTATGCCTCGAAATATATCGGTATCATCCTTATTCGTCTTCTTAAATTGGATTATTTAAAACCACAACCTGTATATGATGTTATGAATAAGTGATTTAATTCACATATCCGTAATAACATTAATCTGCTTCGGGTAATTTATAGAGGTTTACTTTTGAATGAGTAATTTCACAAATGTGGGGTTCTGTTAACTTCGGTGAGTTTTGAGGTATAGTCGGATAGCCTATACAGATATATCTTGTAAACGTATTAACGCATGCGTAGCGGATTGGAGGGAGACCCGGGAAGCGCAAATCCTGCACACAACCGTTTTTTTTTCCCTTTTTTTTCACTTTAGAGTTCGCTACGCATGCCTTAATGCTTTTGAAAGACTTATCTGTATTTTTTTATGTAATTTCACGGAGCAGTGATAGCCTAGTGGTATGACCGTGGGACTGACAAATCAAAAGTAGCAAGTTCGAATCCAAGGCACGCACCACTGTCTTTTCGAAGTCATGTGCGTATTATAAACTAATTACGAGTAGCACTTGTTTAAAACGGTGAAGGAAAACATCGTGAGGAAACCAGCACACCTGAAAGATGTTCTCGATGGTGTGTAAAGCCATGTCAGAGACCTACGGGTGGCTTAACACTAGGTTGTTCATCAACCACACGATAAGAACAAAGTAATTGCATCTGTACGACATTGTATTAACTGCAAAGTTAGGGATGATGGTTGTCGGTTGAGTCACTTGTAGAGGGACTGATTAGATGTCGATGACGTCACTATGAGATGTATTAAAACGTGGAAGAAGTCAGTATGACTTAGTTGGCAGAGCGCCTAGAGTGTTTATCCGTGAGGCTCAGGTTCCATTCCTGTGTCCGACCGTATTTTCCTTTAATTTGGATAACCTCCCGCGTTGATATAGTGATCTTAAATGTCACTGCTAAGCATGCAGGTTGATTCCCGGCTCGGTCAAAATGTTATTGGGTTTTTAAGGAATTCCAAATAACTGCTCGGAGTTTGGAATAGTGTTAGATGGCAATAGTCTCAAAAGGGACTTAATCAATCAATCAATCAATCAATCATTTATTGCGTTCCATAATGTACATAAATGGTCTTAAAAATATAAAAATACAGAAGCATTATGGACCCTGTCGGGCACAGCAAAGACTTAGGAGAGAGGAAGAGGGCTAAGCAGTAATCAATTTATATCTATTAGTACACATAAATCTAAAATCTTATTTTATATTTGTATGTAATAAGTAAATATATATACTGTAATATATAATGTGTAAGAACTATATTTGTATTTAATATTATATGTATAAGTAGGTATTAAACTTATTTATTTTACATGGACGTATCTTTATTTATTTTTATTGGTGTTTAGTGTATGTATTTAATATATTCTATTGGTACTTAATATTATTTGTGTAGTATTGTTATTTATATTTATTTTTAGTTTAGTTTATCATCGAAAAATTATTTTATTGTGTAGTAGCATTTTATTTCTAGAAAACGTTTTAGTTTATTTAAAAATGTATTTGTTTTATTTTCTTCTTTTATGTGTTTTGGTAGTTTATTATATATTTTTACTGACATGACTAGGGGGCTTGACGAGTGTATTTTTATTCGGGATTTAGGTAGATTTAATCTATATTTGTGTCTTAAGGTGTATTTTGTTTGGATGTCTTTACGAGTGGTGTAGTATTGGGGATATTTACGTGTAAATTTGCAAATTTCAAATATGTATAGGCAGGTAAGGGTTAATATTTTGTGTTCTTTGAAATATGGTTTACAACTGTCAGTTTGTTCTATGTTGGTTATTATTCTGATAAGCTTTTTTTGTAGGGTAAATATAGTTGGTGAATCTGTGCTATTTCCCCATAGGATAATGCCATAGGAAAGCCATGCTTGGGCGTACGCATAGTAGGTGGTAAGTGCAGTTTTTAAGTTAGTGGTTTTTTTAACTTCAGATAGAGCAATGTTGAAATGTGGGTGTACTTACATCAGTACTTACGTGTCTGCCTACTCCTTCAGGATTGGGTACAGGCGTGATGTTATGTTATGTTTTGTAAACCAAAATATGTTACTTTTTTTTTATTCTTATAAGAACATTTTGAACTATAGACAAGAACCTAATTCAGCGCGTGGGAGAAATCGCGGTGGGGCCATGAAAATAACGTGTTTTTTTTTGGTGTTTTTAATGTATCTACTTTCGGCCACCACTACCTCTTGGTCTAGTGGTTGCAAGCGGGGCTGCTGAGCGTGAGGTCCTGGATTCGATTTCCCAGTCGGAGTTAAAAAAAAAGTTTTATTGGGTTTTTCTATTAGGAAATTCTCAGTAGCAGCCCGGAGTTAGGAAGTTGGTGGTGTGACACCCCCGTGCTTCGGAGAGTACGTAAAGCCGTCGGTTCTGCACCTGATCTCTCTCCGGTCGTGTTGGATTGCCGGCCCATCGGAATATGAGAGTGAATGAAGAGGAAGTGCACCTGTGTTTGCGCATACACTTGCACAGCATAATATCTCCTGCATAGTTAGCTAATCTCCGTGGAGATTATGCAGACAGATTGAGATCTCCCGTGATCGAAATACGGTCGGGGGGAGTAAGTACTATTTGGCCACCAACTCGCCTGATGGTAAGCGATGGTGTGGCCGAGGATGGAGCACATAGAAGAAATCTGTTCACTCTAAGTAGAGTGGATAGATTTGGGGAGAACGATAGTTGGGGAGTTGATGCAACTGCCCAGACCCGTCTCAATACTCAATACTCAATACGTTTATTGCATTCCACAATGTGAACTTAGGTGTTAGGTACATAAGAATATACATACAATAGTTTTGGAGCATTGTGGGCCCTGTCGGGCATAACAAAATAAAAAATGTAGGAAATAAAAAATGTAGGAGGAGGGCTATTATAAATATTTGTATACAACTTCAATATTAATCTACTCTTTCGTTTTGTGTAGGTAGGTAGGCTTACGACTAATTGTATCATATAATTTTTACTACATACTTATATATTAGATTTATACATTAATATTTATTTAAATTATACATGTATTATTATTATTGGTATTATAGATTATTATTGTTTTTTTTTTTTGGTATTATTGTTTATTTATTAAATTTATCATTTAAATATTCATGTACATTATAATAACATTTACGGATTAGAAATTGTTTTAATTTATTTATAAAGGTATTAAATTTTTGTTCATTTTTAATTTCATCTGGTAATTTATTATATATTTTAACTGACATTACTAAAGTGCTTGTGGAGTGTATTTTTAGCTTAGAACCTGGCTGGTTTAGTCTATTTTTGTCTCCCACAACGGTTGCACCGGACTACATCCCGAAACACGACTAGGTCACTTCACGGCATCGCTTTGTCAGGTAGATGGAACCAGCCGCGGCTGAAACCTCCCACCAGAGTTGTGTTGCCTGTTTTGCACCACCCAGGGGCCACGTGTATGGATTCCATTTTAAGGGTGCACTCCTACGGACACGGGCAACTCACACACAACATCCCGAAACACGACTAGGTCGCTTCACGGCATGGCTTCATCCGGTGGGTGGTAACCAGCCGCGCCCGAAGCCTCCCACCAGTGTTGTGTTGCCTGTTTTGCATCACCCAGGGGCCACGTGTAGGGATCCCACTCCTACGGTCGCGGGCAACTCGACCCCCATATTGATTATTGTCTTTGTTACTATTGCTGATTAGAATAGAAAGAAGGGAAGAAATTAATATAAATGATTATTTTTACGCGTACTTAATAACTGACCATAAAATACATTAAATTTTGACAGCGCGATTGGCGCAGTGGTCTACAGACCGACTGCTGCGCTGCGTGTCGCAGGTTCGATTCCTGCGTGGAGCAAATATTTGTACGATTAAAATTCAAACTTTTCAAATTCAAATTTATTTGCAAACTAAGTGTACATTTTACATAGGTCTTAATTGAAGTGGAACTTATAAACTTAGTAGCCCTTTCCAGGCATTGCAAATTCGCTAGAGGATATAATATTAACTGAGCTTAAAAATTATATTTAGACATAAATGTATCATAGATGTATTAAAATCGCATTAACTATAATTATATAAATTATAGTTAATGCGATTTTAATACATCGTTATATTAATATTTATATCAAATAGTATTTTTAGTAGGATAATAGTATTGGTATTTATTGATGTATTATGTGATATTTATATTAATTTACTTTTATTTAGTCCTCATATTTATATTTTATATGTATAGTATTTTATATAATATGTATTGTAATGTTATTTATTAGTTTAATTTATGTTATTTTTTGTTTTATGTTTTATTGATTTAGAAATTCTTCTACTGAATAGACGCTTTTGTTTATTAAAAAGGATTTAAGTTTCCTACTAAATACTATAATTCTTGTTTCATTTTTGATATCTTGTGGTAGCTTGTTATATATTCTAATTGCCATATATTGTGGGCTTTGGTTTAACATTTTAATTTTAGAGGGTCATTGCTCCGGGCCTGGGTGTGTGTGTGCTTGTGAGATTATATGTCTGTAAACGCACCCACGATACAGGAAGAAATTTCTAGAGTGGGGCAACGTTTAAAAAACAAAAAACTTCTGTATGGATTTGGAAGAAATTTGCCATACAGATAGTTTATAGCCTAGATTAACACATAGGACTCTATTTATCCCGGTTGGCCAGATTCTGAATTTAATTTCACGCAACATAATTACAACATTCATTATTGTTTAACGGTTATTACTCACGCGCATTCTTCGGGATTGCCCGACTAAACGGCCGAGTAAAATGCATCGCCGTGGGCTCAGCTCGTAAAGCTCCGTTCGAGTTCAAAACTAGTCCGGTAATCACGAAGAATGCACGTGAGTAATAACCGTTAAACAATAATGAATATGAATGTCTCACGAAATTTATTATACAAAAATACAACAATGTGTTTTACGAGTTTCTTTTCACTGTGGGAGAGCCATGCTTCGGCACGAATGGGCCGGCTCGACCGGATTGATACCACGGCCTCACAGAAAACCGGCGTGAAATAACGCTTGCGTTGTGTTTCGCCGAGTGAGTGAGGGTACCGGAGGCCCAAACCCTTTAAAAGGCCGGCAACGCACTTGCGACTCCTCTGGGGTTGCGGGTGTCCATGGGCGGTGGTAATCGCTTACCATCAGGCGAGCCGTCTGCTAGGTTGCCACATATTCCCAAAAAAAAAACCGAAGAACTTTAAGACACACCACACACAGCGAGTCTGATCCCCGCACCGAAGGTTCTGTACAAACTTGTGTGTACATAGTTCGTCTATCACGGGAATTGAGTCTCAAATAATTTTAACTGTCCGAATGACAACCTTAGCTTTTTAGATGAAAAAAGGTTCAAGATATCAAATTTTTATGTGATATAACTACAGAATTTTATGACATTACTCTTTATCGTGCTATGAGATCTTGTATCTCGATTAAATGTGATTGATGATTCTAGGTCAACTTGAAGTATCCCATAGGTTTTGGTTTATTATAGCGAGTGTCAAATCTTTGAATAAAAACTTTCGCGAGACATATTCATATCAATTTAAGTTCACTGACTCTGTTTGACTGAAACTGTTTGACTCGCGACATCGCCGCGGGCTCAGCTCATGACTAAGGGCTCCGTTCGAGTTCGAAATTAGTCGGGCAATCCCGAAAAATGCACGTGAGTAGTAACCGGTGAACATTAATTGATATGAGTGTCAAATCATCATCATCCGCCTGCCCTTATCCCAATTTATTTGGGGTTGGCGCAGCATGAACTATTCTTCCACTTTCTAATTGTTTTTGAAATTGCATGCTGCTAAAGTTTTGGCACTGTTTTATTACCAGCCTGCCTGACGTTAACCCTCATCGGGAATGGTGTTGTTTGTGGTAACTTTAGTTTAAGTTAATTTATCATTATAAAATGTGTTTAAGTTGTGAGATAGTGTTGTGTTGCTATAAAGAACTTTAAGGCGCATTGATTTATATTTTCATGTACCGACATTAGCGTTTTTTTCACTTGATATTTATACCTGCTCGCGAAATCTTTGATGCGACCTTTTTATTGTTAAAACTATTATTAAATCAATATTATATCACCTGATCTCAATACGGGAGTTTCATTGATGTCTACTGAAGCCCCAACAGTTAGAATAAAAAGTTATTATTGTTTATATATTTTTTATCTAAAAATTAAGTGTTTTGGTGTAAACTTATGTTTTTACTGCAATAAATAATTAAATATTTTTTATCTGCATAAAATACTCATTTAAAAAGTAGCCTTCTTTATGCTATTATTCGACGCCGCAGTTTTCATGGCCCCACCGTACAAGGTCCGCAAATATTAGCTCTCGGATAAAAGAAAAATATAAAAAGAATGTTCTCCTTCAACAATTTAATTAAATTTTTATTAATTTTCAGACATTTCCTACGCAATGATACGGAACGACATATGTTTTTATTCTATTAACATAAACATAATAACTTAGCATCACGCCAGTATTCACCGAAGGGGTAAGTAGAGGTGTACACAATTGTAAATCCATATTTCACCAATGCTGTTATTAAGTCCCATGTGATGAGCCTATTGCTATCTATCGGTCACAATATCAAACTCCGGGTTGCTACTGTAAATTTGCTAAGAGAAAAACCCAATAACACTTTGCATGACCTGGGAATCGAACCCAAGATCTTATGCTCAGCTGTCGCTCTTAGCACCACTAGACCGACGAGGCAGTAATAACCTGCGCTAGTTCCAAAATTTTTTTTTGTTTGTTTAAACAAAAATAAAAACAATTGCATAATACAAACTTTTTAGGACAGTGTACGTAAGAGACAAAGTCAAAGTCAAATCATTTATTCCAATTAGACCATATAAAGGTACTTTTGAAACTAAAGAAATACCACGTTCCAAAATGTAGATTCCTATGGAGAAGAACGGGCAAGAAACTCCATGGTTACTCTTTTAATTTTGTGTTTTTGGTACATTTATGAAGATCAAAAGACATTATATGATAACGATGCAGATATAGTTGTACACGTAGGTACTATAGAAGATACAAAATTGTAATAATAGTTACAAGTCTTGGTAGTTTAGAGCTGACCAGTACCTTGTGGCACCCGTTCACGAGTATCACGCATATATCAGCATCGCTCAGCTCAACCATATTTAAGGGAACAGAATGACCCAACACATACGGCACCACAGTAAGACATTTATGTGAGTATGACATCTCAAACTACCAGACCTCAAGTCACGTTACTAGAATAATGTTAATGGCTGCATGGTGCTCACATTTACAATAAAGAAGTTATGAGTATTAGTGTGCGTAGGCTGTGTATAATGAGGAAAGTCCGTGGTTTGAGGGGTCAATGTACTCATCATAATCACCCCCCTCCCGTTATCCCAATTTATTTGGGGTCGGCGCAGCATATATCGGGCATGCTGCTAAAGTTTTGGCTATGTTTTATGACCGTCCGCCTGCCTGACGTCAACTCTCTTTGGAAATGCTGTTGTTGGTGGTAACCGCCACCGATAGTCTCCTTCTATCTAGCTATGTCACAACAAATGTTATCCATGCGCCAGGTTCTGATGTTATCCTACTATCACACTCCACTAACATATATATTTTAATAAATGTAACATCATCGTCATCATCACCCCCCCCCCCTGCCCTTATCCCAATTTATTTGGGGTCGGCGCAGCATACCTATATCTGGCATGCTGTTAAAGTTTTAGCTATGTTTTATGACCGGCCGCCTGTATGACGTCAACCCGCTGTTGTTGGTGGTAACCTTGAATGAATTCGTACTGAAGTAGTTTTAGCGGGCGTACCCATCTCGCCACTGGCATATGATTCCCAATCATATAAAGGTATCTTTTACCAATGCGGTCTCTTTCTATCTAGCTATGTCACACCAAATGTTATCCATGCGCCAGGTTCTGATGTTATCCTCCATCACACTCCACTAACATATATTTTAACTAGCTGACCCGGCAAACGTTGTTTTGCCATATAAATAATTTCCTAAAATAAGGGTTGATCGTAGAAGGGTGAAAATTGAGGATTGTATGTATTTTTGTATGTTATATCATAAAAAAATTGAAATTAAAAATTTTGTCTAAAAAATAAACAATAAATTTAGGGTTTACCCCTAACATTTAGGGGGATGAAAAATAGATGTTGGCCGATTCTCATAGATACCGGATAAGCACAAAAAATTTCATCAAAATCGGTCAAGCCGTTTCGGAGGAGTATGGCAACGAAAACTGTGACACGAGAATTTTATATATTAGATTAAATGTAAGTAATTAAACTTAACTTAAAAAAAAATGTCTTGAATCATCATCATCATCCCCCTACCCTCATCCCAATTTATTTGGGATTGGCGCAGCATATACCTGGCATGCTGTTTAAGTTCTGTCTATGTTTTATGACCGACGGCTTGCCTGACGTCAACCCTCTTTGGGAATGCTGTTGTTGATCTGTTTATAAAATACAAAAAAAAACCGCGGCCGCGATTTAAATTTATAGAATTTAGTTATAAATTATTTATTGAGTCATTTTCAGGAGATATCATTGGTATAATAACCTCGGCAGGGGTCAACAGCTTGTATAATAACAATGCTAAGCTGTTCACACAGAATTCAAGATAAATCTTTGAAAAGTATTAACGCATGCTTGGCGAACTGCAAAGTTAGTCGTGTCGTTTCGGTCACCTGTATAGGGACTGAATAGATAACAATGACGTCGCCAAAAGACGTGTTAAAATGTGGAAGAAGAATTCGCGGTGGTGAGCAGAGGTCGAGATGGCTTAGTAGTCAGAGCGCCTGGAGTATCTATCCGAGAGGCGCAGGTTCGAATACTGCTCACAAACATATTCTTTTTCCATTTAATGTTCTCACACAGACAGCCGTCAACATGTTTGTGTTAAAATTTCACAGGTTTTCTAGTTAATAAAAGTCGCACGTCGCAACTGATTAGTATTCCTGGTTCCGTACAAACATTTTTAACGAGACCGTCGCGGTTCACTGTTGACCCAAAAAGTTGTGAGTGGAGGCCCGTTTAGATAGGCGAGTTGGGAGATCGAGTTACTAGAATGTAGAGTAAACGGAAATTGATTGATTATAAGTTGTGAGTAGTGCTGCGTTTAGTTATGTTTTAGTTAGTTGTTTAGAGTTCGTTGATGGAATAGGGGGTTATTCCAAAACTGTGGAGTGGTAGCGCGTTTAGACGGACGAGTTGTGATGTAATTGCCTTTGGATATTGAATATAGTAAGAACCTAAGACAAGAGTCGGTTGTCTTACTACAACCGACTTGTGTCGGTTTGTGAATTGTACTATTGAGGTATTAGTTCGGATTGTAACTCGTACAAGTGGCCCGGTTAGTGGAGTGTGATAGTAGGATAACATCAGAACCTGGCGCATGGATAACATTTGGTGTGACATAGCTAGATAGAAGGAGACCGTATCGGTGGCGGTTACCACCAACAACAGCATTCCCAATGAGGGTTGACATCAGGCAGACGGCCGGTCATAAAACATAGCCAAAACATTATTAGCAAACAATTTCAAAAACAATTAGAATGTGGAAGAATAATTCATGCTGCGGCAACACCTTATTCTTTTTTTTTAGAGTGTGGGAAATCCGTCATGGACGCTGTGCCGGATACGGGGCTACTCCAACCTTTACCGAGGTCATGGGTTCATTACAGCAATCACCACGACCCCGACTGGTCTGCGCCGACCCCAAATAAATCGGGCTAAGGGCAGGACGATGATGATGATATTGGATATAGTAATGTACCTTAATTTAGTTTTAATTTCTATTTGTCATAATTTGTGCTACAAGAGCAATACTCCTTTTATCACAATGTTTTACCTATTTAGAAAAATCTAATTTGTTATCAAAATGGTGCCCTAAATACAGGCTTAGTCTAGTTTGGGACCTGCAATAAATATTGTGGGACGCTATTTGTAAATAAATAAATATTAAATTGACTAGCGCGAGTAAACTTTCCAGTTCAAACGCTCCATTGTAGTGGCTTACCGTGACAGTTGTGCATTAGGAGTAATTTTCACCACAGTACGTTTTAGTCCATTCTCACTTTTTATAAGGTTTATGAATTGTTTTTTACACAACTGCCCAAAAAAAAAATGTTATTTTATTAAGGTTCATGTATGTATGTTTGTATGTTTCTTTTTTCCATTATAACCTCTAAATGCCTTAACCGATTTCGATGTGTGCGGTATCGTTAGAATCCTGACACTATCCCAAGTAATTTAAGCTAGTAAGATAAAAAAAAATGGCAGATGTGTTTTAAATTCTTTAATTTATTTCATCTTTCATTAAGCTCCTTATAACATGCGGCATTGAACTGCATCGGTAAATTATTGGTGTTGAACAGCTCAAGCCTTCGAAGACACAGGCATGATGCTATGTTATGTACAGATAGAAAAATATATATATGTACATTTTTTTCTTACCAAATATTTTTTTATAGGAAAGAGTGAAACAGAAAAGTAATTAAAGTTACAATATTAAATGGAAAAAGAATACGGTCGCGAACAGGATTCGAACCTGCGCCTCCCGGATAGATACTCCAGGCGCTCTGACCACTAAGCCATCTCGACTGGTCTGGTCTTGAGTTCGCTAAGCATGCGTTAATGCTTTTTCAAAGACATATCTCGAAAAGTAATTATTAACAATGAAAAAAAACACAAGAAAATTTTTGTTAAAAATAGTAAACTATTAACTAGTAACTTAATATTGCACCCTTAAAGTATCAGGTGCAAATTGCTCACGTCTGCCGCGGTGCATATGACTAGATAAACATGGGCGAAGCAAAGGAACTACTTAACGATCAATTAAAATTATTTTTTTACATAATTATTAAATTGACGTACTGTGTCATGGCTCTGAGCTATCATGCAATGCTAGCATGCATTAAATTTCATATTCCCTTTTCGTCTTAAGGAGACGCCTGGTGATTTCTATTTAGCAATCATTTAAGATTACTAAACTCAGCGTTATCACTTAAACTAGCATGACACGATAGCTCAGGGGAGAGCCATGACATGGTACGTCAAGGGTCGCGGGTTCGAGACGGTCGTGTCTATTATTTTTCCATTATTTCTCAAGAAAATAATACTTAAAGATTCCCAGAGGTGATCTGTCTATAGTTTCTGCCTACTCCCATCGGAATTAGGCTTGAGATGATGTATGTAGTAACCTAATAATCTGCCTAGCATTTTCTCAATTACATTTGGGTTGGCTTCCAGTCAAACCGGATGTTTAATTCCAGCATTTTCCATAGAGCGACTGCCTAATTGACCTCAACAACTCAGTTACTGGTTAACACGATATCTCGTGGTATTATTGCTTGTCAGACTCTCAGCCTTCTGCCTACCCGTAACGGCTGTCATAGATCTTAATTTGATAACCGGGACCGCCGGTTTAACGTGCTCTCCGAGGCACAGAAAGGTCTCGGTGTGAAATGATGGTAACCATCCACAACTAACCTCGATCGATCGATCTGTAAAGCTGTTACTTAGTCCTCTGTGTATGTAATCCACTAACAGAGTAACAGAGATTAAAAACAAAAAGTTCTCAACTAATCTTTTAACCGTGGGAGAGCCACGCTTCGGCACGAATGGGCCGGCTCGACCGGATTGATACCACGGCCTCACAGAAAACCGGCGTGAAACAACGCTTGCGTTGTGTTTCGCCGAGTGAGTGAGGGTACTGGAGGCCCAAACCCTTTAAAAGGCCGGCAACGCACTCGCGACTCCTCTGGGGTTGCGGGTGTCCATGGGCGGCGGTAATCGCTTACCATCAGGCGAGCCGTCTGCTCGGTTGCCCCCTATTCCATAAAAAAAAAAAAAAAAACTAAAAACTAAATCCACAGAACTATAACTTTAGTTCCAATATTAAGATTTATCTTGAATTAATACGGTAATTGCACTCTTTACGACATTTTATTAACTGCAATGTTGGTCGTGTCGGTTCGGTCACCTGTATAGGTACTGAATTGATTGCAATGACGTCGCCATAAGACGTGTTAAAATATGGAAGAAGAATGTGCGGTGGTGAGCAGAGGTCGAGATGGCTTAGTGGTCAGAGCGCCTGGAGTATTCATCCGGGAGGCGCAGGTTCGAATCCTGTTCGCGACCGTATTCTTTTTCCATTTAATATTGTAACTTTAGAGTTTTCTAAGCATGCGTTTATGCTTTTCAAAGATTTATCTATAACTTTAGTTTTCAGTCAGTCTGCATATTTTACAGTGTTTCAAACTACAATTGGCAAGTAGACTCTCCCGTTCAAACGCTCCATGCCAGTAGCTCACAGTTACAACGGAACATTAAAGGTAATTTCCACTGCTATTCGCCGTAGTACCTATATCATCATAATTAGATTTCAATCCCTCTGTGTTAGTTCCAACATTTTTTATTGTTAGGCGAAAAAGGTGTCTGTGGTTAGAGTGTATACAGACAGACAAAAATCAATACATATAATAAAAATGTAACGGATCGCTGTCTGTACATGGAAGATATATGAGAAAAAATATTTATTGGGGCCTTTATCAACGCAAATAGCACCCAAAACAATGATTGTTAGAATTTTTGTGTGTTTATCTGTTTGTATGTGTGTTTGTGCACGCTAATCTCAGAAACGGCTTCTCCAATTTAGATGTGGGTTTCAGTAATATATCGTGGTAAGCCTCACTTAACATTTTGTGTTTGTTTCATGGCAATCGGTTCATAAATAAAATAGTTATGCCATATTAAAAATCACGTCGAACATTTGTTAATTATTATGAATTTGTGTTATTTACGACATCCACACGGACGGAGTCGCTGGCACAGCTAGTATTAAATAAAATTGATAGCGCGACATTTCTTGAGAAGTAATCTATGCCTTCTTTTACAGCTTAATATAATTTATAATATTGACAGCGCGGTTGGTGCAGTGGTCGAGAAACCTACTGCTGCGCCGCGTATCGCAGGTTCGACTCCTGCACGGGGCAAATATTTGTACGATCTACAGATAATTGCTCCGGGTCTGGGTGTGTGTGCGCTAGTGAGATTATATGCACCGACAGGGTGGGGCAACGTATATAAAAAAAAAAAATACACCCGCTCAAAAGCCATTCCAGACGATGCTTGTACTCACATAGATATGTACTATTATGTCAGGACTTTAAAAGAGACGTTGACCTCTGAGTTTGTTTCGGCGTTTCTTCTCAGAGACAGTCAGATAGGAAACGCCGGCGCCATCTTGTTTATAAAAATGACTTGTAAAAGTGTCTTCAACAGATCTATTTACATGTTGTCATTTATACGAGTATATCGCATCACGCCTGTATTCCCCGAAGAGGTAGGCAGAGGTGTAGACAGTTTTACACCCATATTCCACCAATGGTTATTAAGTCAAATGTGTGATGGCGGTGAGCCTATTGCCATCTACCCGGCACAATTCCAAACTCCGGAGATTTTCCTTACAGAAAAACTCAATAACACTTTTCCGGGAATCGAACCCGAGACTCAGCAGTCGCGCTTGGGACCACTAGGCAAATATGGCAGGGAATTGGGAAAAGCAAGCGATATGTTACGTTACTAATATTGAATAGATGCAGGCGTTACGCTGTGGAAGTCAATTACAATGGAAATACAATATCTAGCTACTTCCACAATATTGAGGGTAGTCATGCATTACCTGCGCACCGCCCGCCCGCAAATATATGCACATACGCAAGCTGTGAAAATTGCGACTACCACCAACTACTCTACACGTGTTCCCCCCCCACGGGGCATCATCAGGAGCTGTTAGACCATGCAGTGTCCGCCAACGAGCGCAACCTGCGCCTCCCGGATAAATACTCCAGGCGCTCTGACCACTAAGCCATCTCGAAAGCAAGGCAGAAACTAAGCAGTTTCGAATCCTGCTCACATATAAACATAGCATCACGCCTGTATTCCCCGAAGGGGGTAGGCAGAGATGTACGCATTCTTACACCCACATTTCACTAATGCTGTTATTAAGTCCCATGTAATAGGTGGTGAGCCTATTGCCATCTACCGGGCACAATTCCAAACTCCGGGCTGCTACCGAGAATTTTCTAATAGAAAAACTCAATAACACTTTGCCCGACCCGGGAATCGAACCCGAGACCTCATGCTCAGCAGTCGCGCTTGGGGCCACTAGACCAACGAGGCAGTTCCTGCTCACGACCGTATTCTTTTCCCATTTAAAATTATACGTTTATAATAATTCGCAAAGCATGCCTTAATGCTTTTCAAAGATTTATCTGTATTCTCATAGGGTAATTTCTATACTATATTTCCATTTAAAATTATAATTTTACTCTATTTGCGTTTTAAAGGGCTGCTATAGCATTCTGTAACTTAAAACAGATTGTTAAGCTATCTACTCATAACTACGTAGGTACGGTTGTGGGGACGCGTTAGCGTTGCAAAGCGAAATGGGTTAAGTCGATAAACGAAAATTTCGAGTTACCCGATTGTGGTGGAAAAGTGGGAGGTAATGAGTTTTACATAGTAATATCTTAGGGTTTCGCGATTACTACAGATTATAATAAAACAACTTTTAACCGGATTAATCGCGTGTATTATTGATTATTTGATGAGACGCCTGACACCTTCGTCCTCCTGCGACCACGAACGCTGCAAAGTGTTCGAAACGTCAGGAAAAACAAAAACCAATAATACACGCGATTAATCCGGTTAAAAGTTATTTTATTATAATGTGTAGTGATCGCGCAAACCTAAGATATTCTACTTTTTTATTTATTTTTGCTTTTGTCGTCCTGAAATCGTTAATCCTGAAGGTCCTATACAGGATATATATCTGCCTAGCCTTTTCCCAATTACATTGGGGTCGGCTTCCAGTCAAACCGGATGCAGCCAGTATTTTACCTTAATACCAGTGTTTTACATGGAGCGACTGCCTATCTGACCTCCATAACCCAGTTACTGAGTAACACGATATCTCGTGGTATGACTGGTTGTCAGACTTTCTAGGCCTCTGAATACCCGTAACGGCTGTCATAGATCCTAATTTGACAACCGGGACCGACGGGTTAACGTGCTCTCCGAGGCACGGAGGGGTCTCGGTATGAAATGATGGTCACCCATCCACAGACCGACCGCGGCAAGCACAGCTTAACCTCGATCGATCGATCTGTGCGGCTGTTACTTAGCCACGTGCTCCTCAGGTCCTATACAGGATAATCGGACCAAATCATTAAACTATTGTATTGTCATCGGTCCTCGATAAGTGTGCGAAGTTTCAATTCAATCCGACGTTTTAAAGTGGGTGAAACTCGCGTTCAAAGATTCCGTTACATAGATACGTACCAAGCTAATAAAAGTGTGTTAGAAATACTTGAAAGTTTGACAACCAGTCTTGTCACGATGAAACTTAGTGACTGGATTGCGGAAATCATGTAAAATACTGGTATTAAGCTGCATACAGGCAGACTGGAAGCCAATCTAAACGTGGTTGGAAAAGGCTAAGCGAATTTTTACTCTTAATATGGTAAGCATTTGACAGATTCAGGAGTTAATTTGCGGAATTCCATTACAATGTATGCAAATAAATACCTACAATATCTAGTTACTTCTACAATATTGAAGGTATTTAGGCAATTACCTGTTCATCTCAGTGGTGGACACTGCACGTTCTTACAGTTCCTGATGATACTTCGTGGGGGGTGAAACACGTTGGCGGTAGTTGCAATTTTTCACCGTTTTCGTATGTGGATATATTTATGGGTGGGCGCGGCACAAGTTGCATGTCTACCCTCAATATTGTGGAAGTAGCTAGATATTGTAGGAATTTATTTGCATCCATTGTAATGGAATTCCGCAAGGTAACGCCTGCATCTATCAAATAGTGTAGTAAAAGTATTCAATATTGTATTTAAATGCATCCATCCTATAGCAATATTTCAAAATAATTAAACGGTTATGAATATTAGAGCGTTTTCATGATACATTGGATTGTGGGAGACGGGTCTGGGCAGTTACATCAACTCCCCAACTATCATTCTCCACAAATCTATCCACTCTGCTCAGAGTGAATCGATTTATATTCTGGATCTACGTGTTCAGCGTGCAGGCGAATTGGTGGTTAATCTAAACATATTTTTGAAAAAAAAAAAACAATATTTTTGTAGAAATTCTAATTAAAATATTAATTAAGACTATAAAATTCGATGGTTGTCGCCACATAAATAGTAGACACAGCTATTAAGAAATACCCTCAAATCTCTCAATTCGGCTACATTCCAACCCTACACATTTTCACCCATTAAAATCAACCACAACGTCCCCTCTCTATTGAAACGTGAAAATTCGTTTTCTCGACTTGCCCCACTCTCAGTGGCGGCGGTCACAACATACCTACACCGCGAGTATACATATAGTTCACAGTCCCTTACTGGCTCAGTCGATGCCGTGGCTTCGTCGCGAGCTGACGCACCATCGTTCGCGGGTGTAAAAAGAATAAACGCAACATATAAACGTACACATAATTTTTATTAAATAATAATTTAAAACTTGCACCCTTTTCGTGAGTGAGTGGTGAAGTGTTGAGTTTAAAAAAAAAGTTTGCTGGCAAAGGTAAGATATTTTTGAAGGTCACATTTTCCTTGTCTGTCTGTGGTCACTTTATCTGGTTTTGTCTTTTTTTTAGAGGCTGTGTTATGTTTTCAGTGAAGTTATCCAATCTGTGAATTAATATTAAAAAAATATTTTATAAATATTTCGATTAGTGATTAAGTAAGTTTTATACGCAAGCCTTTCCTTTATATATGTAGCGAAAAACTTGACTTGGAAAGAATTAGGAAACACGCATTTTTATAAAAAACCTTATGTTGAATAAAAAATTAAAAACCGCACAATAAATTATCAAAAAAAAAATGCAATAATAAATTCAATAAGCGGTAAATAATATTAAGTCAAACTTATAATGATAAATTATAATATTACCAAATTAAAAACAACATTAAAATAAATTACTAACGTTAAAAAAAACTCAGTTATTATTTTTAAAATTTTGGATGTTTGTACATAAATTACGTAAAAACTGCTAAACAAATTAGAATGAAATTTAGTATATAATTACAACAGATCCTGCAGTAACGAAAATTATATTTTTCGTCCCGGGAAAAGAAATAATTTTAGCAGCATATGCGAAATTCCGCACGTATAGTCGCAGGGCGCTTATACGCCTTAATAAAAATAAAATAAAAAATATTGTTCAACGGTCATTACTCACGTGCATTCTTCGGAATTGCCCGACTAATCTCGAACTTAAACGGAGCCCTGCATTCTTCAAGGTCCAATCGATCTCCTTACCAAATTTCATTACCACCGCTTCAGCCGTTTACTCGTGAAAAGGTAACAAAAAAATAAACAGTTACTTTCGCATTTATAATATCAATATGGATGTATACATCGGCAAAATGTTGATGTTAAATGATAGTACTCTCTGTCCCTTTGAGAGTAGCGTTGTGAGGCTGTTATTTCATGTTAAGCAATCGTGTTTTGAATGGCCAGAGGTCTGCTATTTTAACGTGAGTAAGAGGAGGATCCTAAACTAACCCTGTTCTGTTGGTTTTGATAATTTGTACTTACAAATATGTACTCTCCGATCTAGGAGCTCACAGCTCGCTTTGGTTGGGTCGTTGAAGTTAAGCAACATTACTTGCCCCCGTCAGTCTGTAGACGGGAAACTTTAAAATAAAATTTGTACCGCTCTAGAAATTTCTTCCTGTATCGTGGGTGCGTTTACAGACATATAATTTCACATGCATATAAACCCGGACCCGATACAATGATCTGTAGATGATACAAATATTGTCTCTGTGCAGGAATCAAACTTGCGACAAGGGATGCAGCAGCCGGTATCTAACACAACATATCAATTTATCAAGTTTTTTTTTTGAAAAGCTTTAACGCATGCTTAGCGAACTCTATAGTTACAATATTAAATGGAAAAAGAATACGGTCGCGAGCAGGATTCGAATCTGCGCCTCCCAGATAAATACTCCAGGCGCTCTGACCACTAAGCCATCTCGACCTCTGCTCACCACCGCGAATTCTTCATCCATATTTTAACACGTCTTTTTGGCGACGTCATTGCTATCTATTCAGTACCTATACAGGTGACCTATAAGATATATTTTTTTATGAAAAGAATACTGAGGTCTTCAGCAGAGATTTGATTCTACATCTCCCGGATAAATACTCTCTAATTCAAATGAGTTATGGCGAAGGAAAACATCGTGAGGAAACCTGGACTTAATGGTTTGAAGTCAGCCGCAGTGAGCTAGCGTGGTGATCAATATTCTTTAATTTCTTTTTCCGATATTAATTTTAATGACATTTTTTTTTTGATCTTTGCATAATTAAGAATAGCTTTGCTCTGTGTTTCTTGAGAAGTATGATCTAGGTATATTGAAGGCTAGAATGAATAGATTTCTTCTGAATCTACGTGCTCCATCCTCGGCCACACAATCGCTTACCATCAGGCGAGAACAACTTACAAGGAATTTGTTATGATTAATATGGATATTTTTTTATACATGTTGAGGCCATGTAGGCATTAATTACAATTTTTCAAAGAAACATTGAAAAATAATAGACAAGAACGGGGCTTGAAACCCGCGATCCTTGACATTCCGTGTCATCACTCAACCAAGTGAGCTACCGTGACGATGTCCGAATTTATTGAATTTCAAGTATCCTTGTTGTATTGTATTCGTCGTAAGAGATGCTTGGCTTTATTTATTGCAAACCATCATTTACAGATCTCGATTAGGAGATTAACAGAAATTACATTAGCAACCCAATTTTTGTTTTTATTATAGGAAAGCTATTTTTATTTTTCTTGAATGCATTTTTCTCAGCCTTTGCAAACAGTTTGCATATTAAATTACCATTTAAATATCTACAGAAATTATTCAATAAATCTGCCCTCCTTCGGGGTCGACTTCCATTCTAACCGATGACGCTTAATACCAGTATTTTATATGACGCGACTGCCTATCTGACCTCAACAACTCAGTTACTAGGTAACACAATATCTCGTGGTAAGACTGGTTGTCAGACTTAGCGGCTGTCGTACACCTTTATTTGACAAATGGGACCGACGGTTTAACGTGCTCTCCGAGGCACGTTGGATTTCGGTATAAAATGATGATCACCCATCCAAAGACCGACCGTGCCTAGCGCAGCTTTACCTCAATCGATCGATATGTGCAACTGTTACTTAGCCACGAGCCCCTCTTTGCAGAAATTATTCTGGCGAGGTAATTGCGCAACTAACTTTCACAAGGTTTCATTTTAATAGTTCAACAGTATAAAGCACGAAGCTTTGTTTAAAGCACGGAGATGTTATAGGATTTTTACTTTTCAGAGCATACGGCGCAATGTATACTGAATTGAATGATATTGTCATTGCAAGTGGATTGCGCAATTGCATGTAAGATTTTTCTCTACTACTAACTTGTATACACATAGCATCACGCCTGTATTTCCCAAAGGGGTAGGCAGAAGTGTATTGAAAGACAACCACATCTCATCGATGCAGTTATTCAGTTCTATGTAATAGGTAAGCCTATTGCCATCAACAAAGAATATTTCTGGCATTATTCGCGTGATTATGGAGTTTTCCCTCGTTGGTCTAGTGGTCGCAAGCGCGGCTGCTGAGCGTGAGGTCCTGGGTTCGATTCCCAGGACGGAGGAAATTTCCCAGGAGGAAATTCTCAGTAGCAGCCCGGAGTCAGAAAGGAAGTTGGTGGTGTGACAACCCCGTGCTTCGGAGAGCACGTAAAGCCGGCGGTCCTGCGTCGGAAACACGATTAGGTCGTTTCACGGCATGGCTTCGTCCGGTGGGTGGTAAACAGCCGCGGCCGAAGCCTCCCACCAGCGTTGTGTTGCCTGTTATGCACCAGCCAGGGGCCACTTGAAGAGATACCATTTTAAGGGTTCACTCCTACGGACGCGGGCAACTCAGCTTCCAAAGTCGTATTTCTTTATATCTTCTAATCACAAGAAGAATGAGGCAGTTAAGTTAGAAGAAATTAAAAATGTCCTCTCGAGAGTTATTATATTAAATGGAAAAAGAATACGGTCGCCAGCAGGATTCGAACCTGTGCCTCCCGGATAAATACTCCAGGCGCTCTTACCACTAAGCCATCTCGACCTCTGCTCACCACCGCGAATTCTTCTACCATATTTTAACACGTCTTTTGGCGACGTCATTGCCATCAATTCAGTCCCTATACGGGTGACCAAACCGACACGACTAACTTTGCAGTTAACAATTTAAGATAAATCTTTGAAAATCATTAACACATGCTTAGCGAACTCTAAAGTGATATTAAATGAGTTCAAAGATTTATCTTGAAATGTCCTCTCCTTTCGCAATCATTTGTTGTTACCTATAAATTTAAAATATAGGTCGTAACAATCGTAATATTTATCTATTTGGGTCGTTGCCATGGCAACAGGGACAGTTTGACAGTTCAAGGAATAATTTTGAGTTGACTAATAATTTATTAATCACTTAATCAATTAGGGATGAAAGGGGGGATATCAAAAGGATTCGCAGAGTCATCTTGATGACTAACTGGTGGTCGCAAGGTCGTCGCAAGGTGGTCGAAATTCAACCGTAATCATTGATAATATTTATATTTGTAACAGCTGGTGCCCGCGACTTTGTCTGCGGGACAGAAGGTAGCTTATGTCCTTCTCCAAGATCCAATCTATCTCTTGACTAAAATTAATAAAAAATGGTTCACTGGTCACAATACAATAATTTACGTTAAAAATTTGTTTTTATTTTTGAATTATATATCTACATTATGTATAAGGGATCTACGTTTGGCCACCAACTCGCCTGATGGTAAGCGATGGTGTGGCCGAGGATGAAGCACGTAGATCCAGAAAAAATCTATTCACTCCAAGTAGAGTGGATAGATTTGGGGAGAACGACAGTTGGGGAGTCGATGCAACTGCCCAGACCCGTCTCCCACAACGGTTGCACCGGACTACATCCCGAAACACGACTAGGTCACTTCACGGCATCGCTTTGTCAGGTAGACGGTAACCAGCCGCGGCCGAAGCCTCCCACCAGAGTTGTGTTGCCTGTTTTGCACCACTCAGGGGCCACGTGTAGGGATTCCATTTTAAGGGTGCACTCCTACGGACGCGGGCAACTCAGCCCCCATAATAGTTTATTGCTGAACTAATGTGTTTTTTGGAAATAATAGACGTGTACCTATATTATAAAAGGAGATTTCAAAATCAGTCATCATGCCTATTGCCAATAGCAATGGCAACACCGCTACTAACTCTAAAGCTTTCAGCTGTTAATTTGGTTAACTGCCTCGTTGGTCTAGTGGTCCCAAGACTGCTGAGCAGGAGGTCTCCGGTTCGATTCCCAGGTCGGGCAAAGTGTAATTGAGATTTTGTATTAAGAAATTCTCGTAGCAGCCCTGAGTTTGGAATTGTTCCCGGTAGATGGCAATAGGCTCGCCACCTATTACATGGGACTTAATAACAGCATTGGTGAAATGTGGGTTTACAACTGTGTAAACCTCTGCCTACCCCCTCGGGGAATACAGGCGAGATGCTATGTGATGTTAATTTGGCAATTCATCAAAAATACTTAAAATATTCTCAAAGACGTTCTAAATCACAAAACAAAGTTCACCCATCCAATTATAAACCTCAACACTACGACTCATAAAACTCGTGCTAATTCTAATTTAAGCTATGAATACACAAGTCCATACAATCATACATAAATAATTAAATAATGTCGTAGACGGCTACGATGCTCGACTACGCCGTAGCGGCTACGACGTAGTAGCTATGCCGTATCGTTAGAATTTGAATACTGCTTAACTAGTAAATATTCATGGCTTTCCTCGTGTTTCATTGTGGTACTATTTATGTTAGGGTCCAGGTTCTGACATGCTAATAGTAACTAGCCCTTAAAAATCTAAAGTCACATAATTCAAGATAAATCTTTGATAAGCATTAACGCATGCTTAGCGAACTCTAAAGTTACAATATTAAATGGAAAATATTCGCGGTGTTGAGCAGAGGTAGAAATGGCTTAGTGGTCAGAGCGCCCAGTATTTATCCGGGAGGCGCAGATTCGAATCTTTTTCGCGACCGTATTCTTTTTCCATATAATATAATAACTTTAGAGTTCGCTAAGCATGCGTTAATGCTTTTCAAAGATTTACCTTGAATTGTTAAGGTAATTGCATTCTTTAAGACATTGTATTAACTGCAAAGTTAGTCGTGTCGGTTCGGTCACCTGTATAGGGACTGAATGGATAGCAATGAAGTCGCCAAAAAGACGTGTTAAAAATATGAAAGAAGAATTCGCGGTGGTGAGCAGAGATCGAGATGGCTTAGTGGTCAGAGCGCCTGGAGTATTTATCCGGGAGGCGCAGGTTCGAATCCTGTTCGCGACTGTAATTAATTGAATAACTTAACAAAGTCGAAAAATAAAAATAAAATACTAAGAGAAAGTGGATACCCATTCTTCAAGTTAAAATTACCGTAAGACTTCACTCTCAGAGGGCTACTTAAACTCGAACCTGACCCCGATACCTCTTGCATGAATTATAACCCAATTTCAATGAGAGATGTTCTGATTAATTTTTTTCTAATTTATTTTCTAGCTGCGGTTTGGCCCGCTTTTTTTTATTATACTAGTCTCCTAAGTATCGTAGCGTGAATTTAAATAGCTTATAACCCTTCTCAAGAATTGGGCTATCAAATGTTTTTACATGACTGCCCAAAAAGGGAGTGTTATGTTTTTAAGGTTCATGTATGTATGTATGTCTCTTTGTATGTATGTTTGTGAGTTCTTTATTCCGCTATAACTTCTAAACGCCTGAACCGATTTAGATGGGTCGGGTATCATTAGAATCCTTATATTATCCCTGGTGACATAGGTTAGTAAGATTTAAAAACTTTCCAACGCATTCGTAGCGAACTCTAGATCTAACTAGAAATAACATAGCATCACGCGTGTATTCCCGAAAGGGGTAGGCAGAGGTGTACATAATTGTACACCCACATTTCACCAATACTATTATTAGCTTCCATGTAATAGGTGGTGAGCCTATTGCCATCTGCCGGGCACAATTGCAATCTCCGGGCTGCTATTGAGAATTTCCTTACAGAAAAACCCAAGAATACTTTGCCCGACCTGGGAATCGAACCCAAGTTTTCATGCTCAGCAGTCGCGCTTGAGACCACTAGACCAATGAAGCAATTAAAACTATATTATAATAGAACTAGAAATAATAATAATATAATTACCACAGTGTCGTGGTGGCCGAGTGGTTACGGGCCCGCCACAAGTTGTGGGTTCAAACCTGGCATGTACTAATGTGACTTTTTCAATGTCATATGTACTTTCTTAGTTCATCTAAGACATCGCAGTACACAGTGAAGGAAAACATCGTGAGGAAACCTGGAGTTGGTAGTCTGAAATCGCCCGCAGTGAGCTAGCGTGGTGATTAAGCTCGTGCCTTCTCTGTATGAGAAGAGGCCCTTGCCCTGCAAAGGGACAGTTATGGGCTGGTTATTTTTTTATTTTTTTTATTAAAATTACTATAGTGTGATTTAGGATTTTTAGGATTATTAATCACCAACTTGCTCTAAAATACAACCTTGTGTACTTAGAAACTTTTTTTTTTATCGTGCATACTTCTTAATGCTTACCATATACCATATGCCATACGCATCAAGTGATTATAGAATATATACTGCTTTTTAAAAGGCCGGCAACGCACTTGCGACTCCTCTGGGTTTGCGGTGTCCATGGGTGGCGGTAATCGCTTACCATCAGGCGAGCCGTCTGCTCGGTTGCCCCCTATCCCATAAAAAAGAAAATGGGCTGCTACTGAGAATTTTCTTGTAGGCAAACTTAATAACGCTTTGACCGATCTGGGAATTGAATCAAACTCAAACTCAATCTCAAACTCAAACTGAAATTGAAGAATCAAAATGAAGAAGAATTCGCGGTGGTGAGCAGAGGTCGAGATGGCTTAGTGGTCAGAGCGCCTGGAGTATTCATCCGGGAGGCGCAGGTTCGAATCCTGTTCGCGACCGTATTCTTTTTCCATTTAATATATTAACTTTAGCACTTACTTATTATAAATTACATTTGCTGAACTTAGGACTTAGCATAACTTATAGTAGTATTAGGTAGTATTCCTTGCGTTCATTCAATCCAGTACCTCAACCGTATAACAAACCATTAAACCAAAAAAACTGTTGGTGAAAGGAGGAACTTGACTGTCCTGTTGGTCTAGTGGTTAGTAGCCCTGACTGCTATGCCGGAGGTCGTGGGTTCGATTCCCACCCAGGAGAAATGTTTGTGTGATGAGCACGGTCATTTGTTCTGTGTCTGGGTGTAATTTATCTATAATATGTATGCATTTAGAAATATATAAGTATGTTTATCAGTTGTCTAGTACTCATAACACAAGCTCTGATTAGCTTGAGACTAGACGGCGTTGTGTGATAGTTGTGGAATATTATTATATTATTATCATTAAAAGGAATAAATCTCAAAATATACATAAATCTCTACCAACCAACCCCGAATCTAACGACACGTACTCGTAGATATCGTTTACCGTGAAAATACACAGCTCTACCGTATCAAGTTTCCTTCAACAAAAGCTCTCCACGCCTCTAGTAGAGTTCGTAGAGTCTCGTCTACAAAATACGGGTGTACGTGACGCCATTACAGGAGGTATGAAATAAAAACCTTTCGCTTTGTTCTCTCAAAATTACTTTTTAAATGTAAAAAGTAATACTGGTCTCCTCTTTGGTCTAGTGGTCCCAAGCGCTACTGCTGAGAACGAGGTCTCGGGTTCAATTCCCGGGTCGGACAAAGTGTTTAGTTTTTGTGCTAGAAAATTCTCAGTAGCAGCCCGGAGTTTGAAAATGTGCCCGGTAAATGGCAATAGGCTCATCATTTATGGGTGTATAACTGTGTACAACTCTGCCTACCCCTTCGGGGAATAAAGGCGTGATGCTATGTTAAAAAGTAACATATTAGGATTTTTCTTTTTGTGTTTTTTTGTGGTCGTAAATGCAGTTGCTGAGCTGAGTTTTGGATTCGATTTCCGGGTAAAGCAAAGTGATTTTAGTATTTTTCTGTTACAAATTTCTCAGTAGTAGGCATGGAGTTCGGAAGTTGGCGATGTGACACCCCCGTGTTTCGGAGAACACGTAAAGCCGTCGGTCCTGTGCCTGATCTCTCTCCGATCCTGTCGGATTGCCGTCTCATCGCACTATGAGAGTGAAGGAAGAGTGCACTCCGCACCTGTGTTTGCGCATACACTTGTGCACTATAATATCTCCTGCGTACTTGGCTAATCTCCTACTCCTCCAACCCAATGATAGGATTACTTTAACTCAATAGTCCAGCAAATACACAAGCACACTCCGACGCCCTCAACCGTTATGGACCTCACCGACGAGCTGTCCGCATGTCCGTCCCGACCCTTGAGCGTGCCGGCCCGTGCCAAGCTAGCTTTAAATTCGACCCTTAACAATAAGGAAACCGATATAACCCAACTAGTCCCTAGTTGTCCCCCCGGAATGCTCTAAGCCGAGGCTCGTGTCCCGCAGGGGACGCCCTTAGCTGTATTGTATAGTTTGTAGTTTAAAAATATATGTCCCTGGCTAGAGGTTTCAATTTGCCTCGCCTTGGCTATTATTTGCTTACGCAGATCAAATCCCTATGGGTTAGCTGCCAGAGGCCACGTCCACAAAGGCTAATCTCCTTGGAGATAGGCAGCCGTGACTATAATTTGGTCAGGAATATATTAGATGGAAAAAAAACCCACGGCTTTAATAGGTGGTATTGGTGGATTATGAATGTACGTAAACATAAAGTACAACAGTGCCTACCTCCTCAAAGAAAACAGGTGTGATGTTGTGTTAGTTTGGTTTTAAAGTAAAAAAGTATAACTAGGTTAGTATAGGTAGGTTGATAGTCTATTGGTACGACCGTTGGAAGGTCTCAAGTTCAAAGGCACGCACCATGTCATGTGCGTATTATAAATTAATTATCACTTGTTTAAAACGGTGAAGGAAAACATCGTGAAGAAACCAGCACACCTGAGAGATGTTCTCGATGGTGTGTAAAGCCATGTCAGAGACCTACGGGTGGTTTAAACTCTGACACTAGGTTGTTCATCAACCACGCGATAAGAAGAAGAAGATAGGTAGGTTAGGTATAGGGACTGAATAGATAGCAATGACGTCGCCAAAAAGACGTGTTAAAAATGTGGAAGAAGAATTCACGGTAGTAAGCAGAGGTCGAGATGGCTTAGTGGTCACAGCGCCAGGAGTATTTATCCGGGAGGAGCAGGATCGAATCCTGCTCGCGACCGTATTCTTTTTCCATTTAAAATTGTAACTTTAGAGTTCGCTAAGCATGCCTTAATTATTTTCAAAGATTTCTGTTTAACTAGGTTTTGTACCAAAAACCTGGTACAAAAGAGTTGTGTTTATAAACCTCCGTACCAGAGTTCAGTACGTATACTTTCTTGTCCAATCAAGTAAAATCCCGCATGCCCAGCCGTATAGAAACCCACCTTCGACAAAATAGAACTGCAAATACTTAGTTTATTAGATCGAAAAAAAAAGTTAAATTGAATTCTTTTATCGGAATTAACCTATTTCTCTACCACCGTAATGAAATCTAGAATTGAAAAAGTATCACGCCTGTGTGCCTCGAAAGGGTAGTCAGACGTGTGATGTTGTAGGACGGAACTGATAGTTGTGCAAGATTCGTAGCTAGTGGAAATTAGTAGTCCCAGCCTACCCCAATAAGAAACATGTGTGAACATTGTACAAAGACAAAAGACAAAGACAAAGACATTTATTTTGTAAAACATGAGTATACAATACAGGATTTTTTACAATATCCGCATGTAAGATGTTCGATATATAGGCATGGGACCTTCATGTTTTGCCAATGATGGCGTACAAAAGTTATTTACTTAAAAACTATTTATACTTAAGCTAAGCTAACCAATAACCAAATAAACTATTTAAATAAATTATATTTTCACAGCTTCTAACATTAAACATAACTCTAGTTATTAAACAATTTGTATACATTAAAAATTAATCATTTAGAAACTCTGTTAGACTATAATAACATTTGGAAATGAGATACTTTTTAAGTTGTTTTTTAAATTGTATAAGGGGCAGTTGAATTAAAGGCCTAGGGATTTTATTATATATTATCGGTGCCAAGCAAAATACACTTTTGTGCATTAATGCAGTGTTAGATCTTACTATACAAAGTTTAGTATTATCACGGCGATTGCGAATTATGACATCTGATAGTTTACTGAATAAATTAGGATTTGTTATAACAAAAATAGCTACTTCATAAATAAATAATGACGGAAGTGTTAAAATATTGTATTGAATAAAATAAGGTCTACAGCTATCAGTACTCTTTATTCCAAACATAGCCCTAATGCACCTTTTTTGGGCTTTAAACACGATTTCTTTATTAGTGGAATTTCCCCAGAATATGATGCCGAATCTTAATATAGAATTTACTATGCCATGATATGCTGTGAGTAGCGCATCAGAATTTATAATGGGTGCTAGTCTATAGAGTGCGTAGGCAGATGAGCTGATTCTTTTGCATAAATGTTCTGTGTGAGGTTTCCAATTAAGGTTTCTGTCTATTGTTACACCTAAAAATTTTGATGTATCAACCTTAAGTAATTGCACTCCTTGATGTGCAGCTTCAATTTTTGGAATTGCTATACGTTGGCTAAAGAACATAATTTTAGTTTTTTGTAGATTTATTTTTAGGTTGTTGTTATTCATCCAGTCAATTATTGATTTAATAGTGTGATTAATTTCATTTTCAAATAAGTTTTTATTAATTGCATTTATAGTTACTGTGCTGTCATCAGCAAAAAGGGACATCGGATAATTTGTGATTCTAGGTAAATCATTTATATAAATAATGAAAAGTAACGGACCTAGTACACTCCCTTGAGGGACACCATATTTAACTGTACGTCTATCTGATACGTATATTTCTTCACGCTTAGTTTTGGCATTGACTCTGTGAATTTCTGTATACTGTTTCCGAGTTTTAAGATAGTTTTCTATAAGTTGTAGCAAGTTACCCCTGATGCCATATGCGTCTAACTTAGTGAGCAGAGTGTCATGATTAACATAATCAAAGGCTTGCGTCATATCGCAATATATTGCACAAACCGCCGTTTTTTTATCTACATTTGCAGTGACCTTATTTAAAAAATCAAATATAGCCATATTAATGGTTTTATTTTTACGAAAACCCTTTTGATATTCAGACAGTACGTTTCTTTTTTCTAAATATCTATAAATTTGGTAATAAATGTATTTTTCGAATACTTTTGACAGTATTGGTATGAGCGCAATAGGTCGATAGCAATCCATTCTTTGTTTGTCTTCTTTTTTGAATATTGGTTTAATTACAGATATTTTCAGTTTTTCTGGGTAAGTTCCTGAATTTATACAAAAGTTTATAATATTGCTTAAATGATCACAAATTTGGTATGAAACATATTTTATAATTTTTGTAGAGACTCCATCATACCCCACACTAGATGTATTTTTTAGGGAGCGTATTATCATTAAAATATCGTATGGAGTACTTGGTGCCATAAACATTGATTCCTTAGATTTCTCAATATTTAGGGTTGCTTGTTTGCCAGAATTTGGAACAGGGGTAATTTTTTCAATGAAAAAGTTATTAAAGGCATCTGATATCCGTTGTGGATTAGTTACAATTTGATCATCAATGTTTATGGCGGTAATTGAATCCTTGGGTATGTTGATTTTAGAACTATTTATTATACCCCAAGTAGCTTTAGATTTATTAACAGATGTTTTGATTTTATAATTATTTTGAGCGCGCTGTGTTAATTGTATAATTTTTTTATATATCTTAGAATATTCCTTATATTTACTTTTATTGAAAGAATTACGGTTCAACCTATAGTTCCACATTAACTCTCTTTTTTTTTTACTGCATATTTTTATGCCGCGTGATATCCAACATGGTTTAGTTTTAGTACTTATAGACAATCTTTTATATGGAAAACATAAGTTATATAGTAGCATAAAAGTGTCAATGAAGGCATTGTAAGCCGAATTCGCATCACTAGTATTATATACATCAGAAAAAGATATATTTTGCAAGTAGTTTTTAAATTTGATCATATTATCACTACTATAATCTCGTCTATTTATATACCAACGGTCTATTAATGGAATTTTGTCTACTGGCAGTTGTAATATTTGCGATGTGTGGTCTGATAAGCCAAATTCAATCACTTCTGACTTGCATTTATTTCCTAAATTATGTGCGAAGTTATCTATGCAAGTCCCACTCGTGAGGCGTGTGGGTTGATTTATTTGTAATTTCATATTAAAGTTTAACAGTAGGCATTCCAGTTCCATCACAGTATTATTTCTTTTCAAAGAGTCAATATTATAATCACCGGCAATTATGATATTTTTCCTAATATTTTTCAGGTTAATTAAATGCAAAATTTTTTCAAATTGTTCAAAAAATAAATTAAGATTATTTGTTTTAGGTATTCTGTACATGCATAATATAATTGTTTTGCAATCTATTAGATCGATGGCACAACATTCAAAAACACCTGCAATAGAAAGGGTTGCTATATCGAGTAGTTCTTTATGATGGAGGCCTTGTTTGATTAGTATGCACGTCCCACCGCGTTTGCTGTTTTTCCTGCTAAAGCATGCACCGACTGTATAGTTAGGAATCATTAAATGTTGTTCATGACCTGCCATCATAAAATGTTCTGATAAGCAAATTACATCTATATCTTTTTTACTCTCTGATAGTTCTTCAAGACAAACAGCTAATTCATTGCACTTATTTAATAATCCTGCAATGTTTTGATGGAGGATACGGATTTCTTTATAATAGAAAAAACTGCGTTGTCTTTTCATTATTTTATTAGAACTGTGATAGAAACGTACATTGTCAGTGAGTAGCCAAGGAAGCCACATGTGCAGAAGGTGTTATAGCCAAACATCCCTATCGGCAACGTAGTCTTTGGTAATAATAAAGTCCTGGGTTTGGTATGACTTGACCGATTTTAAATATAAACACACCTGTTATTAACAATGTATACGCTTTAGCCTTTCCATTTATTTTATTTATTTCACTATCCGACTAATACAAGCTACAAAGTCAATGAACTTTCAATTCCCAAGCAAATTTCAACCTTAACACTAAAAGCATAAAGTTGAAATTTACAAAACAGCATTACGAGATTGTTGCTCAACGATAATCAGCTCTAAGCGCCATAGATAAGGTTGTAATTCAAATGGCTTTTGAAGTATTTTTCCTTTATGAGTATAATGACGTTCGCGAAATGCTTGTCACGCGATTTTTAGATACGCTTAGTGCATATTATCACGCTCAAGTTGTGTTAAAGGGAAAGCAGAGGTAACGACTTCAAAAGTTTTAAGAACTTATAAAACATATGAATATCTTTTAGGAAAATAATAGTCCTCCCGACCGTATTTTGGTCACAGCGGCCTTTCTCCACGGAGATTAGTTGAGTACGCAGGAGATATTATAGTGCACAAGTGTATGCGCAAACACAGGTGCACTCCCTCTTCCTTCACTCTCACATTCCGATGGGACAGCAATCTGACACGACCGGAGAGAGATCAGGCGCAGGTCCGACGACTTTACGTGCTCTCCAAAGCACGGAGGTGTCACACCACCAACTTTCTGACTCCGGGCTGCTACTGAGAATTTCCTAACAGAAAAACTCAATAAAACTTTGCCCGACCCGGGAATCGAACCCAGGACCTCACTCTCAACAGCCGCGCTTGCGACCACTAGAGCAACGAGGCAGCATCTATATTTGTTAACCTCTTCATGCATACTCGTCGGCTTAGGTTACTGCTGACCTGTCCTTGCGGTACGCTCATCAAGGTTGGCTTGCCCCGACTCTTCGATCCACACTCGCTTCTTTAACTAGTTTTGTTAATCGCCTTTCATCCATCTATCAGTGAAATGATTGGGTACAATCCAGTACTATCCTTTTATGTCATGCTCACTCAAATATCCCGCTGACGGTGGCGTTTGTGTTGGGTCATTATATTCCCTACAATATGGTCGAGTTTAGTGATGCTGACGCTGGCTTCATGTTCGTGAACGGGCGCCGTTGGTTGGGGCTGGTCATCTCTAAACTGTCATGGCAAAGTTTTGAATTGTAACTAGACTCTATAGACTTCATATTACATTGTTCTCACATATGATTTCTATATTATAAATACAATGTAACCAAAATATTGTAATTGTTTGATGAAAAAGAGTAACCGTGGAGTTTCTTGCCCGTTCTTCTCCACAGGAATCTACACTTTGGATCGTGGCAACTAGTTTATTTTTTTGACAATTCAAAAGTGCCTGTAAAAGGTCTAATTCAAATAAATGCTTTGACTTTGACTTTACTCCTGCCTAAGCCCCGGGTGCCAAGCACCAAGAGATCACAACGTGGTGACAACTCGCTCACTCAACTTAGTAACTACTAGCCATAGTCCTATAGCTTAGAAGAATCGTAGGGTAATGTAATCCGGATAATAGGCATGATGACAGTATTAAAGAACCAAAGAATTAATGGTTTGAGAGGTAATTATATGTACATAGGATTCTAAAAAAATTACCTAGTTTTATTAAAAACATTAAGCAAACAATCGGCCATGTTGACTGAAAAGTTCATCACAGCGAATGACGTCACGCCTCAGTCAAATGTCAATCATCGCCGTACAATATGGCATCAACTTAAGTCAAATATGCTAAGGCATAACGTCAAAACGGCGCGCGGCTTCATGACACCCAGCAGCGTTTCGCGGTTAAATCAAATTAGATACATTAAAATGCAATAATTTGCGTTAAAACTTAGTTTATTGCTGAAATAATATGTTTTTCGGATATAGTAGACGTGCACCTACATTATAAAAGGTGATTTCAAAGTGTCATCATGTCTATTTGGAAAGAACTTCACTTAGAAAAATGTACTATTTCAGTCTAGAACTTTCTAAATTAGTCGCATAGCAATGTTTGTTGTTTTACTTTGGGGATGCTCGATAAAAAACTGCCGGGTGCCAACCTATGCTACACCGCCACTGGGTTGATGGACCCTCTGTAAGATGGCGTTTTCCCCACAACTATACACTTTGTCCAAACATAATCTCGTGCAGTAAAAGGTTTTACCGGTAAAACCGTAAAATTTATTACCGTCCAGGGATTAAGACTTCCACGGATTTGACGCGTCTCGGTAGTTGAGATAAGGTAACATAAATACGGGACTTTGACGGGTTGAAGATGGCCGGAACTATTAGGCGGAGATAAAAAGAAATGTGGGGCCATATTTTGGTGACGCCTGGATAATCGGATAGAGGTTTACTGACCTCCACAACCCGGTTACTGGGTAACACGATATCTCGTGGTATGACTGGTCGTCAGACTTTCAGGCCTCTGACTCCCCGTAACGGCTGTCATAGATCTTAATTTGACAACCGGTACCGACGGTTTTACGTGCTCTCCGAGGCACGGAGGGGTCTCTGTATGAAATGATGGTTACCCATCCACAGACCAACCGCGGCAAGCGCAGCTTAACCTCGATCGATTGATCTGTGTGGCTGTTTCTTAGCCACGAGCCCCTCCAGAGGTAGAGATAGAGGTTTACAATGCTATTCAATAAAAAAACTGCCGTAGAATTTTGTTTATACACTTATTGGGGCGTCTGGTCAATATGTGATAACAATTCACTATGCGTTCAGAACAGCTATTTATTAATTTACTTACTATTATAAGGAAAAACATTACGATCTCATTATTGGCGTCAGCTATTTCAAATCAATCAATCAGCCTAGCCTTTATTTACCAATATTTTACATGGACCGAATGCCTATCTGACTTCCAGAACCTAGTTACTGGGTAAAACAATATCTCGTGGAATATTGAGAATACTCATGCGCGCGTGCACCGTCCGCCCGCCCGCAAATAGAAAGAAAGAAAGAGAAAGAAAGAAATTTTGCATCCATTGTAATTGACTTCCACAAGGTAACGCCAGAATCTATTCCATAACCCATAATAATACTTTCGAAATCAACACCTCATACTCGGTCCTAGGACCACTAGATCTACGAGGTAGAAAATAATACAAAATGTAGACACCATAATTTGTAAAATAAAACCGTCGTCAAGCTCTACTGGGTCAGCATGCGACACGATTTTTATATTTATATTGTTCGCAGCAAACAAAAGACTGGGATTCTTTTCTTTCACTGCTTGCCTCAACCACTGGATTACGTAAAGTGAAAAACACAAAATCAGAGTGGGTTAATCATCATCCACCTTTATTTTCTAGTGTGGAAAATTCATCATGGACGTTGTGCCGGACTCCTACCGACTGAAAACCACACCAGTCCTACTTTTTTTCGAAAACCCATACCCCCTCCTGGAGGGTGACGGAAGGGGGTATGTCGGGCTCTAACCCACTAAAACCCCCCCATGAGCAGTCCTCCGCCGAGATGGGGCAAGATAGGGTCGCGCTAGCATTCACCGTCTTGCCCCGGCGGAAGGCTCAGCCAAGTCAGGCCACTACGCTATGAGGGAGGTGACCTCGCTCACCAAGGCCACCTCCCTCCCGCATGTGTGGTGCCGTGCAACCCGGTGAAGAGTACCCCGACTTTTCACCGGTGACCCCACTACGGAGAATGGAGGAAGTGGCCTGCCCCCTCCGCCTTCCTGTTCTTCTGCGTCGGATCGGGTCTGCCAGGGCGGCATTCTCCCTGACCCGCTCCGCGGCCTCCTTCTGCGACATAACCTCTTCGCAGAAGGAGACAACTGCCTCCCGCGACCTCTCACCGACAAGCATGGCGTTTACCACGCTCGGCAGAGAGAGATCAATTACGGCCGATAGTGCGTGTCGCTGCGCCGCGTGGAGCGCTGTGTCCTCCAGCGCCCCACACAACCACACCGGTCCTACTCTAACCTTTACCGGGGTCCCAGGATCTCGACTCTATTCACCGCAACCCTGAAGGTTATGGCTCGTCTAATGCAACGACGCACCCCGTCGCCTGTATAGGTTGGCCACAGTTGGCCTGCTAAACACTCCACGGAGTTGTGCGCGCCAGTTCGCGGCGCGCCGCCGCCTCGGGCAACGAAGTATCCAAGTTCGTCACCCGCAGACTACGGCTCATGGTGGCCAAGTACCAATTATCATCCACCTGCCCTTATCCCAATTTATTTGGGGTTGGTGCATCATGTATTCCACTTCCACTTTCTAATTGCTTTTGAAATTGCATGCTGTTAAAGTTTTGGCAATATTTTATGACCAGCCGCCTGCCTGACGTCAACCCTCATTGGGAGTGCTGTGGTTGGTGGTAACCGTCACCGATACAGTCTCCTTCTATCTAGCTATGTTAGACCAAATGTTATCCGTGCGCCAGGTTTTGTTGTTATATATGAGTTAATATTTATTACGTTTTACTGCCTCATCGATCTAGAAGTAGTAAGTGTGACTCCTAAACGTGAGGGTATGAGTTTTAAACCTGGTCGTGAAAAATGGTTATTAGGTTTTAGATAAAAAAAACCTGCTCGCGACCCTATTCTTCTTTTTCCACAATAATTTATAACTCTAAGGTTCTCTAAGCATGCGTTAATGCTTTTCAAAGATTTATCTGTATTCTCAGTAGCAGTTCGGAGTTTGAATTGTGCCCGGTAGATGGCAATAGGCTTACCACCTATAACGTGGGACTTAATAACAGCATTGGTATCAATAGATCAGATAGGCAGTCGACCTTAATGTAGTTGGGACAAAGGAAAGGCAGACATTACGTTTCTTTTGTTTTTTGAGAGACTTATGAGTTTATTATTTCTTCTAAAATCGTATCTCTTTTTTTGTATAATAACTTTTATGACACACACTCATAATAATTTTTGCTCATTACATTACTACCTTATTACATGGGACTTAATTATAGCATTGGTGGAATGTGAGTGTACAATTACTATGCACACCTCTGCCTGCCGCTTCGGGGAATATAGGCGTGATGCAATGCTAACAATAGATTAAGATCTTACTTACTCTATATGGTCTGAAATAATAATTTATTTAATTAATTTTTTACGCAAATATAACGATGCGATGTCGATACACAACCTAATTCTTCCAAAAGCAGAGACTTTTAAAACTCCTGTCATATTTGTACAAGTAACCAATTAAAGTTAAGCAAACAAATTGTCTGCTAAAAGAGATAAGTAATAAAAATTGTTCCCTTAGCTGAGCCCGCGGCGATGTCGCGTGTCAAAAGTCGTTTTGACTCGCGACATCGCTGCGGGCTCATAAATAAGGGCTCTGTTCGAGTACGAAACTAGTCGGGCAATCCCGAAGAATGCAAGTGAGTCATAACCGTTGAACAATAATTAATATGAATGTGTCTCATGAAATATAAACAAAAAAAAGTATCTCTAAATTTAAAACGACTGTGACCTCTGAGTTTGTTTCGGTATTTCTTCTCAGGGATAGTCTTAGGAAATACCTTCGCGATTTAGGTTTAAATATTTATCAGACAAAAATAATTTTATGATTTTATCAATTATATGTACGGTCGACTGAAATAATTTTAAATAAACTGTTGAAACGCCTGACACCTACGACCTAGTCCTCCTACGACCACGAACGCTGCAAAGTGTTCGAAACGTCAGGAAAAACAAAAACCAATGATACACGCGATAAATCCGGTTATAAGTTGTTTTATCATAATATGTGATCGCGAAAACCAAAGATACAAAAAATAAAGAGATACGAATTGTCGACGTGTTCGTTTTCTGAAGTTTTTTTCCAGAAAAAATCTATTCAATCTAAGTAGAGTGGATAGATTTGGGGAGAACGACAGTTGGGGAGTTGATGCAACTGCCCAGACTCGTCTCCCACAACAGTTGTACCGGACTACATCACGAAACACGACTAGGTCGTTTCACGGCATGGCTTCGTCCAGTGGGTGGTAACCAGCCGCGGCCGGAGCCTCCAAACAGAGTTGTGGTGCCTGATTTGCACCACTCAGGGGTCACGTATAGGGATTCCATTATAAGGGTGCATTCCTAAGTACGCGGGTAACTCAGCTCCCAAATAAATTGTGAATATCAACGTTACTAGGCCCCCCTGGCGCCGTTTTCACCCCTCACCCCTCAGAGCCTCCCTCTGACGTCACAAGCCTTAATTGTGTTTGTACAGTTTTACAAACAAACCGACAAAGGCTTGCGCCACAAAGTGACGAACTTCAAAGGGATTGTAAAAAAAATATCCCCCATGGTGTAGCGGAGGCTTTGGATAACAATTGCGAGTTGTTATTTAAAGTTAACTACTTGATTTGTCTAGTGGCTGCAAGGGTAACTGCCGAGGAAGCGTTCCGGGTTGGATTCCCGGGTCAGGCAAAGGATTATCGGGATTTTTTGTTATGAAATTGTTAGTGTCAGCTTGGAGTTTGGAATTGTGCCTGGTTGTTGGCAGTGGGCTTTTGTGGCATTGATAGCTTGGTGGTATGACCGTTGACCTGACAAGTCAAAGGTCGCAAGTTCGAATCCAAGGCACGCACCACTGTCTTTTCGAAGTCGTGTGCGTATTATAAATTAATTATCACTTGCTTAAAATGGTGAAGGAAAGCATCGCGAGGAAACCAGCGCACCTGAGAGATGTTCTCGATGGTGTGTAAAGCCATGTCAGAGACCTACGGGTGGTTTAAACTCTGAAACTAGGTTGTTCATCAACCACACGATGAGAAGAAGGCAATGGGCCCACCAAATCACCACCATGATTACATCTTCTTGTGTTTAATAGGTGCAAGATAAATAAAAACCATCCCTTGTTTTATTCAGTTCAATCAACTTTTTGTTATTAATATTACCTACTTGTTGATAGGATTAAAAAATACTGCGAAATCGCGACTGCTGAGCGGGGGGTTTCGGGTTCGATTCCCTGGTGGGGCAAAGTTATACTGAGTTTTTCTGTTAGGAATTGAGTTTCTTAGAACTGAATTGATAGCAATGACGTCGCTTAATACGTGTTAAAATATGGAAGAAGAATTCGCGGTGGTGTAGACTTAATATCTATACAACAAAAAAAAATCATTTAGATCCGTCCAGTAGTTCCGAAGATTAGCGTGTACAGACAAACAGACAAACAGACACACAGACAGACAGTTTTTTTTTTGGATTCATGCTCTATTATTGTTTTTTTTATATATTCAATGTACAGACACAGTTTTTTTACTGTTTTATTATATGTATAGATTATGTAAGACCTATTAAAGTACTCTATTTATGTGAAATAAAGATTAATTCGAAGATTAATAATGACGTCGCCAAAAAGACGTGTTAAAAATTTGGATGAAGAATTCGCGGTGGTGAGCAGAGGTCTAGATGGCTTAGTGATCAGAGCGCCTGGAGTATTTATCTGGGAGGCAATGTTCGAATCCTGCTCGCGACCGTAATAACTTTAGAGTTCGCTAAGCATGCGTTAATGCTTTTCAAAGATTTATCTTGAAATAATTTATAATTATGCATGCTGACTTCTCCTGTAATTGAAAAATCACAGGGAGTGAATATAATTAAAATTCTTAGATTTTTTATGTAATTTATATATTTTTTGGAGATTCTAATAAAAATAAATAAATATATCTAAACACAGCCTCATAAGACGCTACGTCGTAGCTGCTACGGCGTAGTAAGGCTTCGTAGTCGTCTACGAGGTTATTAAATTGAACGAAGACTCATTAATTATAATAATGTAATGGTATTGATTCTGTTGCGGGTCTACTGTACAACATACGAGTATTGCTATATTTAATTAAAGACGATATTATAGAGGAACACAGCGTATTAAATTATTATTATTTTTGTTTACTGTAAAGTATCATGGCGAATAAGTACTTTATTTTAATTACAATCTAGCCTAGGGTGGGCTAATGAGTAATTCAATTTTAACCTAAATTCCTATGGTATTAAATTTCTAAGAGAACGTCCAATGACTTTTTTTAGTTTCTAGATAATATAGGGAGACACTATTTTCATGTGTTCTTCTAGGCAGTACTTATCACTACTTTTGTCTTTAAGTCACTATTCATTAAACTAATTCGAATGGTTTCGTCCGATTTAGTCTTCGCACTAATTCTGTGTTATCGAGTAGAGCGTACTGAGTCCGCGGCAATGTCGCGAGTCAATCATCAGTCGGGAGTCTGACTCGCGACATAGCCGCGGACTCAGCTCTTGACTAAGGGCTCCGTTCGAGTTCGAAACTAGTCGGGCAATCCCGAAGAAATGCCTCACGAAGGTTATACATAAAGAAAATACAGAAATCATAAAACTAAAATTAAGAATACTAAGAATAATTTCCTCTATTATAGTTTGAAACTAGACTAGATGAACATATATGAATTTTTTTGACAGCGCGGTTGGCGCAGTGGTCGACAGACCGACTGCTGCGCTGCGTGTCGCAGGTTCGATTCCTGCACGGAGCAAATATTTGTACGATCTACGGATAATTGCTCCGGGTCTGGGTGTTAGTGTGCTTGTGAGATTATATGTCTGTAAACGCACCCACGACACAGGAAGAAATTCCTAGTGTGGGGTAACGTTTTATTTAAAAAAAAAAAAAAAATAAGAAAACATTGAAAAATAACAATCACGAACGGGATTCGAACCCACGACCATTTGCCAGTCCGTAACATCGCTCTCCCAACTGAGCTACCGTGTCATTGTTCGCATCTATTAAATTTAAAGTACCCTCCTTTTCGTCTTAAGGAGACTCCTCACATTTTAGCAATCATCGCACATATCCAAACTCCGGCCTGCCTAGATTTCCCAATCAGAAGATCCCAATCACACTGCCTGACTCTGGAATCTACACTCGAAACCACTAGACGAACGAGACAGATAATTGTAAAAAAGTTTTAAATTGTAAAACTCAATTTGCCCCACCTGGGATACGAACCCAGACATAGAAAGTTAAATGACTTCTCAGTTGATATATTTACAATTGGTATCCCTTGTCATCTTGACGTCGATTGAGACAATACTGTCTTATAGTCGAAGAGCTCGACTCAGCCAAAATATATCATCATTTTTACACGACTGTCCAAAAAAAGGTGTGTTTTATTTTTAGAGTTCGTGTATTGTTCACGTCCTCGATTTTTTCTATAACTACTAATCCGGTTTCGATAAAGTTTTCGTTATTTCAAAACATATTTTTCAGGGATTGGTTTAGGAGGTATATAATATTTTTGCCCGCGTGAATTTTCGGACTGATATTTTAATATCACTGAGATAAAATGTAGCCTTTGTTACTCAGGCGCGGATTCGCTATTGTGGACACGGTGGGCATGTCCAGATTCCTAATTCCGGCCAATAGGCTGATGCTGTAATAAAATTAACATAAATAAAGAACCGAGCGTGAAAATTATTCCAGCACACACATATTGAGGGAGCATATAAGTAAATAAAATTATTGTATATAGAATCTGATGAAGATCTTTGGAGATAGACAATGGAACTCTTCAATAACAAAAACACGAAAATAAAAAAAAAACTATTTATTTTCATACCACCGACTTCTTAACGTATGGTCGATGAACAACCTTGTGTCAGAGTTCAAACCGTCCATAGGTCTCTGACATGGCTTTCCTTGCGTGCGTTCCAACCTGTGACTTTTTCAATGTCATATGTACTTTCTTATTTAATCTAAGACATCCAGATATAATAGTGATCGAAAATATTGCGAAGAATTATACCAAATTGTAACGCACTGCCTAAGAAATAAATATTCGTACTACCATACAGTAAATTCGGCTCTGATTTACGAAAGTGGTTAATACAGGAGAGTTTCTGTACAAACAAAGAATTCCTTAAAAAATTCACTGACTCCTATCACTTTAGAAATACATTGTAAATTCATATTTCAAATGTAATGTAAATTCATATTTCAAATGTAATGTAAATTCATATTTCAAATGTAATGTCAATACATATTTCAAAATGATTCTGTGGTTACCTAAATTATGTATTGTGGCTTGTATTTTTAAGTGAACAAATTAGAGTAATGTGAATGTTTATTTCCAACGTGATAATTAGTATATTATACTTATTAAAGTGTTAATTTAAATTGTGGCGGAATCTGTCATTTTTCTGAATATTCATAATCATTTTATGCAAATAAATATAAATCTAAGTCTGAATATAAATAATATTTTTAAACACACACATCATTTACACATCACACATCGGCAAAATGTTGGTATAAAATAGTATTCCACTGTACATTTTCGCCTTCCCCAAGAGACAAGCAATAATTTGACAAAATAATTTCAATACTACCTACCTCCTCGACTATAAAGATATTGAGACTTCAACTTGAAGGAAAACTCTATGCATATTTAAACATTCCGAAGACCGGACTCAAATAGAAATGTTGAAATTCTAACTTAGCGAATATCTGCGTATTTGTTCGTGAAGTGAGTGACATTTTGAGGAGCTAGGGCCAAATTCAAATTCAAATTATTTATTTTTTTATTTCACATAGACCAAATTACAGGCACTTATAAAACGCCAAAGCTAGGTGCACGGTTCCAAAAAAGTTGATCTTATGGAGAAGAACCGGCAAGAAAATCCATAGACACTCTTTTAAAACAAAGTTTTATTTACTATGGTTTATTTATAATATGTGAGGGTAATGTAAGAGGAAAACAAAAGCAAATGATTGAACTAGTAGAAGTTTATAAAACCAAAACGATTACCAAGGCAATTACGAGCTGACCAGTCCCGACAGACAGCACCCGTTCACGAGTATGACGTGCGCAGCAGCATCGCTGAACTCAACCATTTTGAAGGGAACTCAACGACCTGATACACAACGCCACCATCAGCCAGACATTTTAGTGAGCATGACAAACTCATAATGCCTGGCAATAGGCAGGTGAATGTATGTATTAATGTAATATTTAACTTTATTAACCACATGATGCTCACATTTTACAGAAAAGCAATGAAATATTAGAGACTCATATGAGAATATAGAGTACAATCTGTAATTAGATTATTAACAAAAAATTACTTTAAAAAGACTGTTAGGTCAGAAAATAGAATTAAAAATAACAAATTATACAAAAGTAAGTATATGTCCGCGCTGGTCAAATAGTGCCAGTGGGTCACAGTGTGCAGAAAGGAATCGTTCGCCATACATCTGTATCTTCAATGTATTGATTTATACTATAATAGGCTCTGGACATTAAAACGCGCTTAACAATCGGTTTGAACTTTAACTCCGGCAAGTCAATACCTACGTGTCATCGCGACATCGCCGCGGGCTCAGCTCATGACTAAGGGCTCCGTTCGAGTTCGAAACTAGTCGGGCAATCCCGAAAAATGCACGTGAGTAGTACCCGGTGAACAATAATAATTTTTGTCTGTAAACCTTTGCTAATATATAGTACCAGGCGTCTCCTTAAGACGAAAGGGGAAATTTTATAGCGAACCAGCGAAAGGTCAGCTTGTAGAGCGATGTCAAATGATCGTGGGTTCGAATCCCGTTTGTATAAATTAGTTCTCAATGTTTTCTTAATATTAACAACAAGCTGGGATTGACGGTTTAACATGCACGAAGCACTGAGACGCTAAGATGAAAGTATTCTCAACGGTCACCCATCTACATAGTGACCGTGGTAAGTGTTGCTTAACCTCAGCGAATGTTTACCGACCAGAGGTTGCAATAGGCTATTGATAAATAATAATACTCACGACCGTATTTCGGTCACGGCCTATCTCCATGGAGATTAGCCAAGTACGCAGGAGATATTATAGTGCACAAGTGTATGCGCAAACACAGGGTGCACTCCCTCTTTCTTCACTCGCATAGTCCGATGGGACGGAAATCCGACACGACCGGAGAGAGATCAGGCGCAGGACTGACAGCTTTCCCCCCCAGGGTTTCCGCCTTGTCGTGGTGGGGGGGCTCTTGTAGCCGTGGCTTTGTCACCCACGATGGAGCTAGAGGAACCCGAGGAGGGCCGCTCCTCTGGGCTTTGCCTCCAAGCCCATGTTGGAGCGGCGTAGGTTGCGGGCCTTAAGTGGGGTGCCGCAACTGAGGTGGGCTGCGGCGTCGTAAGGGTGGCACCGCAGCCGGGAGATGGGGCCGCGGCGGCAGAGGAATGCCGGTGTGTCGTTGCGCCGCCTACCTTCCGCGGCCTTGATGGGGCCGTCACCGTTAGATGGCGGACGTGGTGGGACCGCAAGTAAGGAGAACTGGAGTCCCTATCCTCTGCGGCCGTAGTGGCAGGGAGCGGGGCCACAGACCTGATCCGTCGCAGGGGACCTTGGGCATCTGGACACGGGTTCGTCTGGCGCCCATTGCACATGGTCTCCGAGGTGGTTGTGGTACGCCATGTGTCTGGTATTCCGTATCATACCAGACACATGGCAATACCCAACCCCGTGAGAGAGAGTCCGGCAAAGGGTGCCCGCGGGTTCGCCGTTGTGTGCGAGAGCGTTCCCGCGTCACGCCCTTAAGCAGCTGTGGAGGTGCACTGTGGAGGTGCACTGTGGAGTTTTAGTGGGTTCGAGTCCCACATAACGCTCTATCTCCCCGTGTCCGAGCGGTATGCGAGGGCATTTCTCCACATAAAAATACAAAAAGGGACTGACAGTTCAAGATAAATCTTTAAAAAGCACTAACGCATGCTTAGCGAACTCTAAAGTTATTATATAAAATGGAAAAGAATACGGTCGCGAACAGGATTCGAACCGGCGCCTCCCGGATTAATACTCCAGGCGCTCTGCTCACTAAGCCATATAGAGGTCGAGATGGCTTAGTGGTCAGAGCGCCTGGAGTATCTATTCGACCGTATTCTTTTTCCATTTTGTATAATAAGTTTAGGGACTGACAGCTTTACTTGCTCTGCAAAGCATGGAGGTGTCACACCACCAGCTTCCTAAATCCGGTCTGTTACTGAGAATTTCCTAACAAAAAAAACAATAACTCTTTGCCCGACGGGAAAGTAGTGAACAAATGGGGGCAGGCAGTGGTGTACTACACTGTAAATTCCATAGAATGGACTATAGGATGATAAACCTATTTCAAATAATGCAATAAATCGATATTCCATTATACTGATTAGATTAATAATCTTATCAAGTACAAATAATACGGTTTACGAATAAAAATACAAGTTGTTACCGTGCTATATTTATGCAGCAAATGATAAATAATAATCATGTAAAATGACTTTTAAATTATTTATTTTAAACGACTTCAAATACGGAGGTTGATGAGGTTCGGTATGATATGTCCGCGATTTTCTCAAAAACTACTGATTTGATTTAGATGGCGGTTTCGTTATATAAATATATATTTTTCAGGAAAGGTTTTGGTATATAATATATTGGGATCTGATGAAGATCCTCGGAGATAGCCAATGGAACTCTTTAGTAATTAACAAATGACCCGTGATTTTTGCGGTCGTATGTATTGCTTTTTTCTTTGAAAATAATAATTGTTATGTAGCCAAATTTTCACTTCAAATCATTTCTAGATTTTACTGAATAAGCCCCGAACGGCTATAAAAATAAGTTTTGGCTTTATCTCGGCTAGTGAGCTGCACACAGACAAAGTCGCGAGCAAAATTTAGTGATATATAAATGAAAAGCTTAATCATAAATTATTTATGTAATTCATTTAGTTATTAATTTAACTCCTATGAGGTTATAACTATGACTTTAGTATTGTGTAATTTCTATAGCTTTTACCGTTAAAAATAAGGTCATAGCACATTTCCCTATGGTGTCATTAATATTGTAATGTTACGTAATAAGGGATTAGGTGGAGGTTATTAATTACGTAAATTATTATTTACAACTACTTAATTAAACCTAATTTATGGTTAAATGATTATTGTTTTGACATTGGTGAAATGTTTGTGAACATCTGTGTACACCTCTGCCTATCCCCACAGGGAATACAGGGACAGATGCTATGAAATTTTTTTTGGTACAAAACTGCCTCGTTGGTCTAGTATTGGCAAGCGTGACTCAGGTCCTAGATTCAATTTTCGGGTTAAGCGAGGTGCATGCACTGCGACGACTGCTCTGAGAACTCAGCGCAGTACCATGCCAGGCAGTGCCATGACTTCATCTGAATAATAGGGGTGATCTCTCGCTTCCGACTATGATCACATATGCGGTTGGAAACGAGAGCGCATGGGGTACCGTCGCCACCTTCTGCAAGGAGTTGATGCTCATAAAGGAGGCAGTGGAAACAGAGATAAGCGAAACCCGATCACCCGTGATGCAGAAGACACTAGCGGTGGGCAACAGGTATCATCTTAGCGATTGGAATTGCATCTGAATCATTGAAATGTTCCGAAACACTGTTATGATTCATTTGGAGCATTGACTCAAAATTTATAAAATTTTACATGTCAAGGTTTGTGCGTCGCGTCGCGGGATGTACTGAGTTATGAGTGTGAGACATATCTCATTTCATATCTCTTACCCACCTCTTTCCCACGTATTAGTGAGCGAATTGAGTACTACTTGTTCGTGGCCTCAAGTGACGCATTTCATGGAGTAGACTGCAATGTAATGTTGCAGTTCCAAATTATACGTTCAGAAGATTGTTAGAGAAACAATCTTTTGGAACACCCTAAATGTTTCGGATCGGTGAGTCATATCAGGAAAGAGTTAGATACGTGTAGAAGACACGTCAAGCGCTGAAGGGCGCTGAGTGATCTCCGGCCACTCTGAGCTGTAGCCTGCGTTTGACAGGCTTGACTAGTTCATCGTCTAAACATCCACAAGTTCAAATGCGCGTGATTTTCTTGTGTTATATTTAATAAAAATATTAACGTAAAATTAGTAGCTGAAATGACTACGTCACAATGTTGTAAAAAAATTACTATGATATAAATAAATAAATAAATATTCCACAACTATCACACAACGCCGTCTAGTCTCAAGCTAAGCAGAGCTTGTGTTATGAGTACTAGACAACTGATAAACATACTTATATATTTCTAAATGCATACATGTTATAGATAAATTACACCCAGACACAGAACAAATGATCGTGCTCATCACACAAACATTTGTCCTGGGTGGGAATCGAACCCACGACCTCCGGCCTAGCAGTCAGGGCTACTAACCACTAGACCAACAGGACAGTCATAATAAACTATTAAAACCTTATTGTTACACACATTATTTGAAAAATTAAAAAGTATGTAATAGGACGAGGAGTCAGGGCATTCGTTGTTCGAGAGGTGTAAAGTACAACAATATTGTAAAAATTTGAGTGATAATTAAAATAATATTGTGACCTATAATTATATAATTAAAGTTTAATTTGTATTCCTATCTTCTGAACTTTTTACTTGTATGCCTGTGCAGGCTAACTGAAGCTGATTCTAACGATACCTCATACATCTAAATCTATCTCTCTAGTCCAATCTATCTCCTAGCCAAATTTTATTATGATCTGTTCAGCCGTTTAGTCGTGACAAGGTAACAAACAAACAGAGTTAGAGATAAATCTTTGAAAATCATTAAATCATGGTTAGCGAACTCTCTACAGATCTAGCGAAGTATTTCCACAAAAAAATATAACTTTAAACAAAGTAACCTTCGCATTTATTATATTAGTATGGATAAATGCTAAAAACTTAACACTCCTTTTTTGTGCAGTCGTGTAAAAACCGAGTAACTACGAGGCAAACGTCAAAATTATGTTCAATTTTAACCGATCACCCGATTTCCTCAAGTTTTGTAGTATTGATTGACATCTTTGTTAAGTAGGCCATCAGTTTATAAATTATTTAGCAGTGATAACCTAGTGGTATGACCGTTAAACTGCCTCGTTGGTCTAGTGGTCCCAAGCGCGACTGCTGTGCATGAGGTCTCGGGTTCGATTTCCGGGTCGGGCAAAGTGTTATTGAGATTTTCCGTTAGAAATTTCTCAGTAGCAGCTCGGAGTTTGGAATTGTGCCCGGTAGATGGCAATAGGCTCACCACCTATTACATGGGACTTAATAACAGCATTGGTGAAATGTGGGTGTACAACTGTGTACACCTCTGCCTACCCCTTCGGGGAATACAGGCGTGATGCTATGTTATGTCGTTATGTTTTATGACCGTTAAACTGACAAGTCAAAGGTCGCAAGTTCGAATCCAAGGCACGCACCACTGTCTTTTCGAAATCATGTACGTACCTATTATAAATTAATTATCACTTACTTAAAAACGGTGTAGGAAAACATCGTGAGGAAAGCAGCATACCTGAGAGATGTTTGCGATGGTGTGTATGCCATGTCAGAGAGCTACGGGTGGTTTAAACTCTGACACTAGGTTGTTCATCAACCACACGATAAGAAGAAGATACTGTAGGTGCCGATACAATAGTGTAATTAACATAATCTAGGTCAACAACTCAGTGTGTCGTAATTTATGTATACTATTAGTTATTTCTAAAATATTAAAAATATAGTTTGTTCGTGTCTGGCTTGCCGAGTGTTTAATTGTTTCTCCCGTACCATAGGAGCCTTACAAACCTATTAGATATGGTGAAATTTAAGTATACAACATTCGAACAGCGCGGTTGGCGCAGTAGTCGAGAGACCGTTAGCTGCGCTGCGTGTCGCAGGTTCGATTCCTGCACGGAGCACATGTTTGTACGATCTATGGATAATTGCTCCGGGTGTTTGTGTGCTTGTGAGATTATATGTCTGTCAACGCACACAGGACACAGGAAGAAATTCCTAGTGTGGGGCAACGTTTTTTTCTAAAAAAAAGACTCACTTCTGTCGAACCATTCAACGTATATTGTCGTAATGTTATGTCACTACTATTCCACTTGACCCATAAGCTGAGCTAGTTTTAATTAAATTAATGGGTCACAGTTCCATTCTACTAGTAATTATGCGCGTAGTAAAAACCCAATAAAATATTTATAGCTCTGCAATCGATAATAATTTACTTATAGGTCTAATATGAACCGTATTGCTTATTCTGACATTACTTTTCTTGACATTACTTATTCTAACATTACATTGATTATAGTAATATCTTAGGTTTTCGCGATCACTACACATTATAATAAAACAAGTTTTAACCGGATTAATCGCGTGTATTATTGGTTTTTGTTTTTCCTGACGTTTCGAACACTCTGCAGCGTTCGTGGTCGTAGGAGGACACCGCGAATAATACACGCGATTAATCCGGTTAAAAGTTGATTTATTATAATTACATTAATTATTTTGACATTATATTGATATTTGCTGATATTTAAATGCATTTTGCTAATCAATCTGCCTAGCCATTTCCCAATTATATTCGGGTCGGTTTCCAGTCAAACCGGATGCAGCTTAATACCAGTATTTTACATGGAGCGACTGCCTATCTGACCTCCACAACCCAGTTACTGGGCAACACGATATCTCGTGGTATGACTGGTTGTCAGACTTTCAGGTCTCTGACTACCCGTAACGGCTGTCATAGATCTTAGTTTGACAACCGGGACCGACGGCTTAACGTGCTCTCCGAGGCACGGAGGGGTCTCAGTATGAAATGATGATCACCCATCCACAGACCGACCGCGGCAAGCACAGCTTAACCTCGATCGATCGATCTGTGCGGCTGTTACTTAGCCACGAGCCCCATGAACATATGTATGTTCATGGGGCTGAAATCACAAAGGTGTAGTCCTTTCGGCTTTTCCGTAGTTTAGTAATTATGTAAATTAAACTCGACAGCGTGTTGTTCTATTTTTACATATTAATCGATAAAACTATAAATATGTTATTACACAACACTAGCTCGTTGGTCTACTGGTCGTGCGACTGCTGAGCATGAGGTCTTTGGTTCGATTCCCAAGTCGGGCAGTGTTATTGGGATTTTATGATACAAAATTCTTAGTAGCAGCCCGGAGTTTGCAATTGTCTGGTAGTAAGAGGCTCACTTATAGGACTTAATAACAGCATTGGTGAAATGTGGGTGTACAACTTTGTACACCTCTGCTTACCGCTTCGGGGAATACAGGCGTGATGCTATGTTACGTGGTGTGGTGTGGTGTGTTGCCTACCCGGCAGAGGTGTGTACAATTGTACACCCACATTTCACCAATGCTGTTATTAAGTCCCATGTAATAGGTGGTGAACCTATTGCCATCAACCGGGCACAATTCCAAATTCCGGGCTGCTACTGAGAATTTCCTAACAGACAAACTCTTCTCGAGGAAGGTTTAAGTTATATTATTTGTCAAGTTTTTGTATACATTGGCTGAAATATAATGATTATTTGTTGGAGGTGTCGGAAAAATATAAGCCGTCTGGGAGTTTTTAACGAAAACGCTGCCTAAACCCTTTGAGATATAACAAAATGATGTATGGTGGAATTGTGTATCTTATATAGGTCTACAGAAAAGTCCGCGATGGCATATGTCTATCTCTTCAGGATAACTTACTATATCCACTTTAATACTTTATAAAATGGGCAACTATAAAGCGGTAATTGGAAAGCGGGAACGGGATCAAAATTTAATGATTACTTTTGGTCGCGATAACCGACATCCACGCGGGCAGAGCCGCGGGCATCAGCTTGTTTATAATATTATTAGGATGCTTGCAACTTTTTATCGTAAAAACTCGATTCGTACCTATTTAGTTAAAGCAGATCCCACATTAAATGTAAAAACTTGCCAAGTCTTTCTATGCAATCTTTCTACCGTAAAAAGTTTTGAGATCTCATAGAAGCCAAGTCCTATTCAATTTATTTTGTAGTTAGTTATCTATCAACATTTAGTGACTGTATCATTAGTTGTATCTACGTTATAATTATAGTGACTTGGCAATGAGCACAAATTTATGGGCAAAAAGCTGCTTGCTGTGTGGAATTATGTGTGACTGTTTTTGACGAAATAATACGTAATAATATGGTACGGCCGTGCCTGCTTCGCTCGAGACTTGGCTGGGGCACTGCCGTGCCCCCAGATACAGAAATACTATGAATCGATATTTCTACAGGTGACACGAATGTTCGGAACAAATGTAAAGCTAAGCGTACACAAGCCATTCTCGAGAGCCAAATAGTGGTAAGCCATAAGTTGCGGATTAAATAATCCTAATACTTAAATATAAAAAGTATGGCTAAGTAACAGCCGCACAGATCGATCGATCGAGGTTAAGCTGCGTTTGCCTTGGTCGGTGTGTGGATGGGTGACCATAATTTCATATGGAGATCCCGCCGTGCCTTGAAGAGCACGTTAAGCCTTCGGTCCCGGTTCTTAAGTTCTATGGCAGTTGTCACTTGTAGTCAGAGGCCTGAAAGTCTGACAACCAGTCATACCACGAGATATCGACCCAGTAACTGTGTTATGGAGGTCAGATAGGCAGTCGCTCCATGTAAAATACTGGTATTAAGCTGCATCCGGTTTGACTGGCAGCCGACCCCAATGTAATTGGGAAAAAGCTAGGCAGATTCTAAGAATAAAAAGAAATAAAATTGTCGCATTGGCGGGCGGTGCACAGGTAATGCATGACTACCCTCAATATTGTGGAAGTAGCTAGATATTGTATTTATTTGCATCCATTGTAATGGACTTTCGCAAAGTAACGCCTGAATCTATTCAAATAGTTAGGTATTAAGAGAGAAGCACAAGAGAAAATTTAACGAAAAAAAGAACTTATAAGAAACATATTTATTTATTTATGTACACACAGAGAAAATTAAAATTTAACATTGTACAAAGTGAAGTGGAGCACAAAGGTACTGCTTATTTCATTAAGAAATTTCTTCCAGCAGACCTGTGACTGGAGAGTTTAACAAAAAAAGATGTAGACACAGTGTGTTACCAAAAATAAATATAAAATCATGAAAAATTAATCAAATAACTAACTAAAATTAAATATACTACATACATAGAAGTAAATATAACAAACTACATACATCTTCTCCATAGGAATCTACACTTTGGAACGTGGCAACTAGCTTCTGACAATTCAAAAGTGCCTGTATAGGGTCTAATTGAAATAAATGATTTGACTTTGACTTTGACATATGCTCTACATATATATTATAATAAATAATTATATACACAAGGACAATCACGGTAAAAATATAATATAAATATATATATAATATATATATAAATATATATTTTTTTAAACTACGCTAGTTCTCCACACCAATACAAATTAATACTATGAATACATAACTGCCTCGTTGGTCTAGTGTTCTCAAGGATGACTGCTGAGCTGAGGTCTTGGGTTCGATTCCCAGGTCGAGCAGTTTCCGTTAGGGTGCTTCTGTTACGAAATTCTCAGTGAACAAACCCGGTAGCTCGGTAAAGTTTAGAGTACGACCGTGTGGTTCTATAAGCACGGAGATGCGAGGATGAAAATGGTCTAACGGGCACCCATCCAGAGAGTGACCGCGGCCAGTTTGCTTAACCTCAGCGATGGTTATTGACAACAGTTTGCAACGGACTCAAATATGGTTAAATAATTAGGTTACCAGTAAAAGTGTAATAACATACTTACATAGCATCACGCCTGTATTCCCCGAAGGAGTATGTAGAGGTGTACACAGTTGGGCACCCACATTTCACCGATGAAAGAAAGAAAGAAAACATGTAATAGGTGGTGAGCCTATTACCGGGCACAATTCTAAACTCCGGACTGCTACTTTGCATTTACATTCAGAAAAACTCAATACCACTTTTCCCGACCCGGGAATCGAACCCGAGACCTCATGCTCAGCAGTCGCGCTAGATCAACGGGGCAGTCAGTCATGAAAACTGTTTTTTTTATCCTTCCGCCGTGCACAATGCATCACAGTCATCACTCAACTTAACGAATTCTTTGATCCTTTAGCTATCGAGTGGTGTAATTAATATATGTAGATGAAACTAGAAACTAGATAAAATGATTTACAATGTTAATGACTGGCTCCTGTAATATATTAATGTTATATTGGTAATCGACTGTTTTTATAATGTAATTATATGTGTGCATGATTCTGTATGAACGGAATCTTAACAATTTGTAATGTATATTTCATTTTAATTTGATTATGTAACTTTATTATATAATATTTAATAATTCACATGCCATACACCGGCTAAATAGATGATAAGTACTTAAATGTTAATGACTGGCTCCTGTAATATATTAATGTTATATTGGTAATCGACTGTTTTTATAATGTAATTATATGTGTGCATGATTCTGTATGAACGGAATCTTAACAATTTGTAATGTATATTTCATTTTAATTTGATTATGTAACTTTATTATATAATATTTAATAATTCACATGCCATACACCGGCTAAATAGATGATAAGTACTTAAATGTTAATGACTGGCTCCTGTAATATATTAATGTTATATTGGTAATCGACTGTTTTTATAATGTAATTATATGTGTGCATGATTCTGTATGAACGGAATCTTAACAATTTGTAATGTATATTTCATTTTAATTTGATTATGTAACTTTATTATATAATATTTAATAATTCACATGCCATACACCGGCTAAATAGATGATAAGTACTTAAATGTTAATGACTGGCTCCTGTAATATATTAATGTTATATTGGTAATCGACTGTTTTTATAATGTAATTATATGTGTGCATGATTCTGTATGAACGGAATCTTAACAATTTGTAATGTATATTTCATTTTAATTTGATTATGTAACTTTATTATATAATATTTAATAATTCACATGCCATACACCGGCTAAATAGATGATAAGTACGTAACATGCCATCTGTATACTCTATTTTGAGTGAATAAATGACTATGACTATGACTATGATGATAAATACGCAACACCAAACTGTATCCTCCAATTTTGTTTTCATCAGTTTTCTGAATAACCTCTACGGAAGCTAATTTAAAGACGTATTCTCGTCTAAAACCGTACCAAAAATAATTGTGGTTGTCGTGAGTAGTTCGTGTACAGGGGCACTTAGTCAAAGCTATTTGAGCTTCAATCGAGAATTCCCGCTAACTTTTGTAATAGACTTTCATTGTATTCGAGAACCATAGGTATTCAAAGGAATCGTTGTGCATAGACTAACTTAAATGAGTGAGAAATGAAAGGGAAATTATGAGGTAAGTTCACATAAATCATGGCGAGATTTGTTACGTAACATAACATAGCATTCTTCTTCTTATCGTGTGGTTGATAGACAACCTAGTGTCAGAGTTTAAATCACCCGTAGGCCTCTGACGTGACTTTACACACCATCGAGAACATCTCTCAGGTGTGCTGGTTCCCTCACCATGTTTTCCTTCACCGTTACACGTCTTACAGGAGCCCCGACCACGATGAAAATTCTTCAGTTCATTATTTTTAAACGACTGATCAATAATAAGTTTATATATTCAAGTTAAATCTTTGAAAAGCATTAACGCATGCTTAACGAACTCTAAAGTTACAATATTAAATGGAAAAAGAATACGGTCGCGAACAGGATTCGAACCTGCGCCTCCCAGATGAATACTCCAGGCGCTCTTACCAATAAGCCATCTCGACCTCTGCTCACCACCGCGAATTCTTCATCCATATTTTAACACATCTTTTTGGCGACGTCATTGCTATCAATTCAGTCCCTATACAGGTGACCGAACCGACACGACTAACTTTGTAGTTAATACAATGTCGTAAAGAATGCAATTACCTTAATAATTCAAGTTAAATCTTTGAAAAGCATTAACGTATGCTTAAGTTTATATATCTTCACTTATATTTTAAACTAAATAAAAAAATTGTATTTAAACTTTCGTGAGACATTTTCATATTAATTATTGTTCACCGGTTACTACTCACGTGTATTCTTCGGGTTTGCCCGACTAGTTTCGCGAGTCAGACTGGCGACATTGCCGCGGACTCAGCTCATGACTTGATGTTTTAAGCAAGTGCATTATTAGTTTATAATACGCACATGACTTTGAAAAGAAGGCGATGCGTGCCTTGGATTTGAACTTGCGACCTTTGACTTGTCAGTCCAACGGTCATACCACTAGGCTATCACTGCTCAAGAAGAAGATAGCATTACTGTGACAGGCCGACTCCAACGTACTTGGGAAAAAGCTAGGCAGATTATATAACAAGTGAAAACTCTAATTCAAAGTGGGATCGGACCGACGATTTAACGTAAAGCACGGAGATGCGAGGATGAAAATGGTCTAACGGGCACCCATCCAGAGAGTGACCGCGGCCAGTTTGCTTAACCTCAGCGATGGTTATTGACAACAGTTTGCAACGGACTCAAATATGGTTAAATAATTAGGTTACCAGTAAAAGTGTAATAACATACTTACATAGCATCACGCCTGTATTCCCCGAAGGAGTATGTAGAGGTGTACACAGTTGGGCACCCACATTTCACCGATGCTGTTATTAAGACCCATGTAATAGGTGGTGAGCCTATTACCGGGCATAATTCTAAACTCCGGACTGCTACTTTGCATTTACATTCAGAAAAACTCAATACCACTTTTCCCGACCCGGGAATCGAACCCGAGACCTCATGCTCAGCAGTCGCGCTAGATCAACGGGGCAGTCAGTCATGAAAACTGTTTTTTTTATCCTTCCGCCGTGCACAATGCATCACAGTCATCACTCAACGTAACGAATTCTACTATATAGAGTGGTAGATTGCTATATATAGAGTGGTAGATTGCTATATATTGCTATAGACTGTATGAAATTGAGTTATCTACCTGTGAGCTTCCCGTCGAACCTGTTATGGCCTATATGGGGGTTATAACTCTATTATACGACAATTAAGTTGCATGAAGTGATGTTGCCTGTTATATAGACGCTTGTATTCCCAGAGAGGGTTGGCAGAAGTGTACGCAGTTGTAAAAGGTGGCGCAAAAATAATGTCATAGCGTGAATTGGCTACCATTTCGTTAGAAATGAAACAATATTAACTCTATTTGTATAATACCTTACGTGAGGCATATTCATATTCATTATTGTCCACCGGTTACTACTCACGTGTATTCTTCGGGTTTGCCCGACTAGTTTCGAACTCGAACGGAGCCCTTAGTCATGAGCTGAGTCCGCGGCAATGTCGCCAGTCTGACTCGCGAAACTAGTCGGGCAAACCCGAAGAATACACGTGAGTAGTAACCGGTGAACAATAATTAATATGAATATGTCTACCGAAAGTTTAAATACAATTTTTTTATTTAGTTTAAAATATAAGTGAAGACATATAAACTTAAGCATGCGTTAATGATTTTCAAAGATTTAACTTGAATTATTAAGGTAATTGCATTCTTTACGACATTGTATTAACTACAAAGTTAGTCGTGTCGGTTCGGTCACCTGTATAGGTACTGAATTGATAGCAATAACGTCGCCAAAAAGACGTGTTAAAATATGGATGAAGAATTCGCGGTGGCGAGCAGAGGTCGAGATGGCTTATTGGTTAGAGCGCCTGGAGTATTCATCTGGGAGGCGCAGGTTCGAATCCCGTTCGCGACCGTATTCTTTTTCCATTTAATATTGTAACTTTAGAGTTCGCCAAGCATGCGTTAATGCTTTTCAAAGATTTAACTTGAATATATAAACTTATTATTGATCAGTCGTTTAAAAATAATGAACTGAAGAATTTTCATCGCGGTCGGGGCTCCTGTAAGACGTGTAACGGTGAAGGAAAACATCGTGAGGAAACCAGCACACCTAAGAGATGTTCTCGATGGTGTGTAAAGCTATGTCAGAGACCTACGGGCGGTTTAAACTCTGACACTGGGTTGTTCATCAATCACACGATAAGGGGCCATCCATTAATCACGTAATGATTTTTTAGCACTTTTTAACCCCCCCCCTCACCCTTGGTGATACGTGGTGAGGTTTAAGACTAACCCCCCCCCCCCGCCCCAAATCACGTGTATTTTTAGTACCTACAAAGAATCTTAAATAATTTTTTTAGAATATTATCTTTAAATACAGAAAATAAATACACGTGACATCTTGCTAACCCCCCCCCCCCCCCCCAGTGATATTTCGAGATTTTTTCTAACCCCCCCCCCCTTTCGAGCCTCACGTGATTAATGGACGGCCCCTAAGAAGAAGAAGAAGAACCTGTAAGAATATGTTCCACAGTAGTTATTGTACCTACCCTGTTTCATGATATTGACATTAATAATTTTTTTTATTGTTTCAGGATTAATGGATAATACCTGAAAATTGGTGAGTACCTACATAATCAGTATCCTAGATTGATCTTTGAATAATTTTAGAAACTTGCTAGCTGCCTCGTTGGTCTAGTGGCCGCAAGCGCGGCTGCTGAGCGTGAGGTCCTGGGTTCGAAAGAGTTATAGAGTTTTTCTGTTTGGAAATTCTCAGTAGCAGCCCGGAGTTAGGAATTGTGCCCGGTTAAAGGTGGTGTGTGGTTGGAGGTGTACACAATTGTACACCCACATTTCGCCAATGCTGTTATTACGTGATGAGTCTATTGCCATCTACCGGGCACAATTCCAAACTCCGAGCTGCTACTGAGAGTTTCTTAACAGAAAAACTCAATAACACTGTGCACGACCTGGGAATCAACCCAAGAGCACATCCGTGCTGGGTCCGATAGACCAACGTGGCCATACATATTAACTATTATAAAACTACAAATTAATAAAAAGAAACTGATATATAAAGGTACTCATAGCATTCACCATTTAAACAAATAAAATATCTTAAGTTATTGAAAAAGAGAATACGGTCGCGAACAGGATTCGAACCTGCGCCTCCCTGATAAATACTCCAGGCGCTCTGACCACTAAGCCATCTCGACTAATAGTCAGTGGTCAGAGCGCCTGGAGTATTTATCCGGGAGGCGCAGGTTCGAATCCTGTTCGCGACCGTATCCTTTTTCCATTTAATATTGTAAATTTAAATGAAATGAAATGAAATGAAATGAAATTGTTTATTCTGTAAGTAGGTCTTTTAAAAACTCTTTTACATGTCATTATAATCTAGATGGCGTCGGCGTTTCCTATCTGACTACCTCTGAGAAGAAACGCCGAAACAAACTCAAAGGTCAAGGTCTCTTTTAAAGTCCAGACATCATTAAACATCCCTATGTGAGCGTAACCATGCAGGGTATCTGGAATGGCCTTTTTAAGAAAGAGCTATATCAGTTTCGAGTTGACCTGTCCTAACTGACGGCACACATGCATCAGTCATCGTGTAGCTCAACCATGTTATAGGGAGCTCAACGACCTGTCGCAAGGCGATACCAGATCAGCAGGACATTTGCGTAGGCCATATAAAAACCTCAAAACCGCCAGATTTCAAATATGTATAACAATAAATAAAAATTTAAAAAATAAGAAAAACATCCTACATGATGCTCACATTCCCAATTTCTGTATTATTAAGAATGTCACAATAAAGAATGTCAATTGTTATGATATTACAATGTCAATTATATCTTATTTAAATGTCAAATTTTTTCATTATACAATGTCCAAATTTTTTCAAATTACAATGTCAGGTAAAATCAAAACAATATAATTAAGCATTTTTCATATCACTCCCATGCCTTTTTATCGCTTAAACATTCCGAGATAGTGTAATACCCCTTTCGGCATAGTTTAGTTTTAATAGCTTTCTTAAATTTATTATAGGGTAAATTTCTAACGTTAATGGGCAGTTTGTTGAAAAAGCGTATACATTGACCCATGAAAGAGTTGCTTATTCTGTGGAGACGAGTAGCATGTACAGCAAGGTTGTGTTTCTTCCGAGTATTTATAGTATGTACATCTGACAATTTAACAAAATTTTGAATGTTTTTGCGTACATACATTAAGTTTTCATATATATATTGCGAGGCTACAGTCAGGACATTGATCTCTTTAAATTTTTCTCTGAGGGAAACTCTAGGACCCAAGTTGTAAATAGCACGAATAGCCCTCTTTTGCAAGACAAAGATGGTATTAATATCTGCAGAGTTTCCCCATAGAAGAATACCATACGACATAATACTATGGAAATAACTGAAATAAACTATTCTGGCTGTATCCTCGTCAGTTAAATGTCTAATTTTTTTTACAGCATATGCTGCTGAACTAAGCCTACCTGACAATTTTTCTATGTGCGGGCCCCACTGTAATTTGCTATCAATAGTGATACCAAGAAATACAGTAGACTCAACAGGGCTCAACTCTAATCCGTTTAATAGTACATTGGTCCGAGCATATTTAACATTAGGCGTTGTAAATTTCATAAGTTTAGTTTTTTTCTCGTTAAGGAGAAGATTATTAATATTAAACCAATAGACGACTTTGGATAGTGTATTGTTTACTTCGTCATAATTAAGAAGCTGTCTTTTAATTTTGAAAATTAAAGACGTGTCATCTGCAAACAATACCATCTCGGGATTATCTTTAACATAATAAGGTAAATCATTAATATAAACGAGGAATAAAAACGGTCCTAGAATTGAACCCTGCGGAACGCCCATAGTAACAGTAGACCCAGAAGATCTCTTGCCATTCACATCGACCCTTTGAATTCGATTGTTCAGATAAGAAGTCAAAAGGTCGAGAGCTTTGTTCCTTATTCCATAATGATGTAATTTCATAATAAGTGTACTATGTTGTACGCAATCAAAAGCTTTGGACAAGTCGCAAAATATACCGAGAGCATCATGCGAATCCTCCCAGGCCTCGTAAATGCTCCTAAGCAATTCCACGCCCGCATCCGTAGTAGAACGACCCCGTGTAAAGCCAAACTGTTTTTTTATGAAGCAAATTGTTTTTATTGAAATACCTTAACATTTGGGTTAAAATAAGTTTTTCAAAAATTTTATGTATATTTATTTTATTATATTTATTTTATTAAAGACAACATTATCATAATTTCATCATAAAAACAAATTAAAAATCACTAAAACTAATAATCTTAAATATTTTATCCTTCAAAAAACATCATTATTAATCATAAATATGACTTCCGATTCCCCTCTCCTCCCACCCAGCGTCGAGCGTTTCCGGTAGGGACCGGAACTGAGAAAAGAAGCATTTTAAACGACGTTGCTAACGACTAGTTTTTTTTTATATAAAAATTTATAAAATACCATCTAGTCATATTCACGGCTAGTGGGAATAGATTTCTTTTGGATCTACGTGCTCCATCCTCGGCCAAACCGTCGCTTACCATCAGGCGAGTTGATTGCAAAACATAGATCCATTTTCTAAAAAATAAAGAAAATTCATTATCTGTTTTCCCGACCCGAGAATAGAACTTAAAAACCTACAAACACTAGACTAATAAGGCATTTCAGCTTCAGAAATATAAATTACAACTCACATGAACTAATTAAAACATCTATTGAAAGCGAACGCAACACATTTACCAATCATAGACAATAAAAGATTTAATCTAAAAATATCTAGACTGAGCCAAGCGAGGTATTGTTTTCATAGACATCACTTTTTTTAGCTATACCCCGCGGCCACACACTCTACGAGAGGCGGGAGCAATAGCGAGGGAAGTGGGCAGAGACGTAGTGTGGCTGCGTTACTCGTCATGCCGCTCGTCCAGCCCGGCAATCCAGTTTTTATCGGATGTTTCTTTTAACATGTTAAATCTAATCTCTTGAACCATAATGTTTGTACACCATCTTTATGTGTATAATAAGTTTCGTGAGGCATATTCATATTAATTATTGTTCACCGGTTACTACTCACGTGCATTTTTCGGGTTTGCCCGACTAGTTTCGAGCTCGAACGGAGCCTTAGTCATGAGCTGAGTCCGCGGCAATGTCGCGAGTCAGGGTAAGGGCAGCAGTGATAGCCTAGTGGTATGACCGTTGGACTGTCAAGTCAAAGGTCGCAGTTTCGAATCCAAGGGACCACTGTATTTTCGAAGTCATGTGCGTATTGTAAATTAATTATCACTTGCTTAAAACGGTGAAGGAAAACATCGTGAGGAAACCAGCACACCTGAGAGATGTTCTCGATGGTGTGTAAAGCTATGTCAGAGACCTACGGGTGGTTTAAACTCCGACACTAGGTTGTTCATCAACCACACGATAAGAAGAAGAATGTGAATATGCCTCACGAAAGTTTATTTTGTTTAAGAAATATTTGATTTCTTATTCAAACAGTTTGTTAAGATGTATTATTTATAAATGTTGGCGCTGTAATGACGACGTAAATTTAACACAAAGTCATTTTTAAGTTGTGCTGGTTTCCTCACAAAGTTTTACTTCACCATTTTATGTAAGTAATAATTCTGTTTAGTTTGGCTCACCGCCTATTACATGGGACTTAATAACAGCATTGGTGAAGTGTGGGTGTGCAACTGTGTACCTATCTGCCTTCCCCTTCAGGGAATACCGACGTGATAGTACTATAAGTAACTAATCTACGTTAACAAGTTTTAGATACACGAGTTAACATTCCAACGGATCCCTTTAGGTTTGAACTAAGTAACTCTGTCATTAATAATTCGATAGGAATCTAAACTGTAGCATTAGTTTAGTAGCTGCTAAACGTTCTGGGACAAAATCCCGGGTCAGGCAAAGTGTTTTTGGGCTTTTACATACATAGAATCACGCCTGTTTCCCATTGGAGTAGGCAGAGACTATCGATTTCCATTTGCTACGATTCTGACACACCTCTTTCGCTTCATCTATGTTTGTTAACCTCTTGCCGCAATTTGATTGCGGTACGTTCGTCGAGTTCGACCTGCTCTGACTCTTCCATCCACTCTCGCCTCATGTACTAGTTTAGTCAATCGCCTTTCATCCATCCTTTCTACACGCCCAAACCATCTTAGCATACCCTTCTCAATCTTTGTCACTACATCATCTTTTACTCCACAGCATTCCCTTATCAAACAGTTCCTCACTTTATCTTTTAAAGTTTCGCCAGACATACTTCTAAAAGCTCTCATCTCTACTGCATTAATTTGGGGCTTCTCTAGAGCATAGAGAATTCTCAGTAACAGCCCGGAGTTAGGCAGTTGGTGGTGTGACACCCCCGTGCTTCGGAGAGCACGTAAAGCCGGCGGTCCTGCGCCTGATCTCTCTCCGGTCGTGTCGGGTTGTCGTCCTATCGGACTATGAGAGTGATAGAAGAGGGAGTGCACCTATGTGCCTACACAAGTACGCTATAATACTAGAGTGCCCGTGACCAAGTAACAGCCGCACAGATCGATTGAACAAGGTTAAGCTGCGCTTGCAGCGGTCGATGAAATGTAAAGATTGTGAATTATGATCACCCATCCGGTTATCATAATTTCATACCGAGACAGTCCGTGCCTCAGAGAGCATATTGAACCGTAGGTCCGGATTGTCAAATTAAGATCTATGACAGCCGTTACGGGTAGTCAGAGTCCTGAAAGTCTGACAACCAGTCATACCACGAGATATCGTGTTACCTTAGTCCTCCTGCCACCACGAACGCTGCAAAAAATAAAAACCAATAATACACGCGAAATTAATATCATTTAAAATATTAATTCACAATATGCTCCACCAATTATGTTTTCTCGAACACAAAATACAAGTTATTGAAACATTTTGAGCCGATTTACGTCCCAACCACCACACGCCGGACGTGGCATGGCCGTAAATAAAATAACGTAATATTTATGCGTTTAAAAATAAGCCAAGTTCGCGTGTGTGGTTTTATTAATAGGCGGTTTTATTTTTTATTGTTTGATGGCAAACATTACTGCTTACTTAGTTTCTAATTATAATGTAGGTTGAACCGGATTTGTTGTGTAAAAAACGATTTACATGACGGCCCAGAAAAGAAGTTCTATGGTTTTGGGGTTCTTAATTATGTATGTCTATTTCGCGCTCTGTAGCCTCAACAGCTTAATGGATTTTAACATACGGGCTGTAATTAGATTCGTCCTACTTAAAGGAGTGACATAGGATGTAACGATATTTAAATATGGCGTCTACAAATAAAAAAGAGAGGATTTTTTATATCAATATGAAGAAGACAAAAGAAAGTTAGTAAATGGCCGATTTCAAATATATATACATTATAACAATTTAATGTTACTATTTTGACACAAACTAAAAAAAAGTTAGTAAAACTTTCTTTGATCTGCGTTAAGTAAAACTAAAAAGTTTATTATATAAAACAAACCACTAAAAAATTAAGATAAATCTTTGAAAACCATTAACATATGCATAGCGAACTCTAAAGTTATTATATTAAATGGAAAGAATCGTGACCAGGATTCAAACCTGCGCCTCCCGGATAAATACTCCAGGCGCTCGGACCACTAAGCCATCTCGACCTCTTTTCACCACCACAAATTCTTCATCCATATTTTAACACGTCTTTTGGCGACGTTATTGCTATCTATTCAGGCTCATACAGGTGACCCAACCAAACGACTAACTTTGCAGTTAATATAATGTCGTAAAGATACAATTACCTTAACAATTAAAGATAAATCTTGAAAACCATTAACGCATGCTTAGCGAACTCTAAAGTTATTATATTAAATGGAATAAGAATACGGTCGTGAGCAGGATTAGGAACTTCGCCTCCCGGAAAAATTTCCCGGAGTATTTTATCATGAGGCGCAGGTTTGAATCCTGCTCGCGACCGTATTCTTTTTCTATTATAATAACTTTAAATCATGAAAAATCATAAAAATACGACTGCAATAAAAAGAGAGATGCTACATGAAAAAAGAAAAACGTATATGCTTTTCTATAACATGCTTTCAGAAGCATACGTTATTGCCAACGTTCGTTACATCGTAGATGTCTTCGACTGTAGAATTGAATTTCCTAACAGACAATCACACTTTGGCTGACCTGAGAAAAGAACTCCTCTCCTCAGGTTTAGCATCCTCGCATTGTTTTTATTTATTTATTTTGTTAGTCACAATAGAGTTTATTCTATTATATTTTTTATATTTTTATTTTATTATATATGTTGGTACCAATTACCGTGAAAAAATAACACTTGTAAAAATATGATTAATGAGTATTAAAATTATCAAACAAACCTGCTATCAGTTTCGGGCGTTTGAAACGCCGCCATCTTGGCGCGCTTTCTCTGACGTCAGATTGCACACATCTTAAAAGATATCTTGTATAGAATGGAGTGTTTAATTACCGAATCATAAACTTTATTCAAGGGTTTCTCTTTATAGAATAACATTAAAACTCACAAAGAACCACAAAACACGATAGACACCCAGTAATAACACACTCGAAATATTGTCATCGCGCAGTGTGACGTCACGTTTCACTACATCCATTAGCGTGCGGTTTGACATTAAAAATTTCCCTCCCATGATTCTCACTTTTCAACTTTAGTATTTAATCGTTAAAACACGATTAATTAAAAAAGTAATTGAATAGGTGTCATTCTACAGCAATAAAAATAAAGAATAAAATATTTGACCTAAATTTGAATCACGTGCATATTCCCTATTATCATTATAGGATCGTATCCCAATTCAGTAGTGTGGTCTTTACAAATGGGTACTCACATTATGTAAAAAAAAAATAGAATAGTGCACAAACCAAAATACATTTTACATTAATTAACTAAAAATAAAAATAATAATATTAAAAACCATATTTTTGTATAATAACTTTCGTGACACACATTCATATTCATTATTGTTCAACGGTTATTACTCACGCGCATTCTTCGGGATTTCCCGACTAGTTTCGAACTCGAACGGAGCCCTTAGTCATAAGCTGAGCCCGAGGCGATGTCGCGAGTCAAACTTTCGTGAGACATATTAAGTTTGACTATATTTTATGATTAGACTATTTGATAATTAGTTTATAATACGCACTTGACATCGAAAAGACATTGGTGTGTGCCTTGGATTCGAGCTTGCGACCTTTTACTTATCAGTCCCACGGTCATACCACTAGGCTATCACTGCTCAAGAATTTTATCAATAAAAATGCAATTTTAGTATTATTTCAGACTTTTATTTCGGTAAAGAATTATAGATATGTACATAATAAATAAAAATATTTACAAAAATAAAACCTAAATTATATTAACTACACTACTACTAAAAGAAAGAGAGACATAACAATACTATATATACTTAGATACATTAAAAAGAAATATGAATACTTGAGCATAAACAAATATTCTATATATACAACGCCTTCCTCTCTTCTAATTTACTATTTGCTGTGCCCATCAGGGTCCGCGATTGCTACCATGTTATTTATATTACCATCTTATCTTTACATTGTGGATTTGCAATAAAGAATATGATTATGATTATGAGAGAAAAAAAGGAAAAACGTGATTTAGGCGTCGAAGTACTCCTCAACATCGCTGTCATCCTGTTTCAGACTTAATTTTCACGTTGTAAAATAAAATTAAAATAACTTGACGCACCACTCCCATGCGTCCACCAGCCGCCGACAAAGTGCGCCCTCTAGGCATTTTCCAGCCGTTTGTACAACATCAAAGTTGGTAGAAAATAGCCAACAGTAAATTATGTAACCTATGTAGTTATTCGCAGGATAAAATAGGTTAAAACCTTCTTATATAATCACTGACTGCTTCGTTGGTCTAGCGGTCGCAAGCGCGGCTGCTGAGCGTGAGGTCCTGGGTTCGATTCTGGGAATCGAGCAAAGTGTTATTGGGTTTTTGTGTTAGGAAATTCTTACTAACAGCCCAGAGTTAGGAAGTTGGTGGTGTGACTACCCCGTGCTTCGGAGAGCACGTAAAGCCGTCGGTCCTGCGCCTGATCTCTCTCCGGTCGTGTCGGATTGCCGTCCCATCGGACTACGAGAGTGAAGGAATAGGGAGTGCACCTGTGTTTGCGCATACACTTGTGCAGCCCTGGTTTGGAATTGAGGTCGGTTGTATTTTGTTTTTATTTGGCATTCTTTATGTGGATAATGTTAAGCTGGTTCTAGCGATGAAGCACTCGGTGGCGGACACTGCACGGTCTAACAGCTCCTGAGAATGCCCCGTGGAGGGGCGAAACACGTGTAGAGTAGTTGGTGGTAGTCAGAATTTTCACCGCTTGCGTATGTGCATATATTTGCGGGCGGGCGGGCGGTGCACAGGTAATGCACGACTACCCTCAATTTTGTGGAAGTAGCTAGATATTGTATTTATTTGCATCCGATGAAGGTTTTAAAATACTACAGTATCACGCCAGTATTGCACGAGGGGGGAAAGTTGTACACCAACCTCCCGGATAAATACTCCAGGCACTCTGACCACTAAGCCATCTCGACCTCTGCTCACCACCGCGAATTCTTCTTCCATATTTTAACACGTCTTATGGCCTGGAGTATTTATCCGGGAGGCGCAGGTTCGAAGCCTGTTCGCGACCGTATTCTTTTTCCATTTAATATTGTAACTTTAGAGTTCGCTAAGGATGCGTTAATGCTTTTCAAAGATTTATCTTGAATTGTACACCCACATTTTGCCGATGCAGTTATTATGTCCTATATAATAGATGTTTTTTTTTAACAAAATGGATCTACATTTGGCCACCAGCTCGCCTGATGGTAAGCGATGGTGTGGCCGGGGATGCAGTACGTAGATCCTGAAGAAATCTATTCACTCTAAGTAGAGTGGATAGATTGGAGGAGAACGATAGTTTGGCAGTTGATGCAACTGCCCAGACCCGTCTCCCACACCGGTTGCACCGGACTACATCCCAAAACACGACCAGGTCGCTTCACGGCATGGCAACGTCCGGTGGGGGGTAACCCGCCGCGGCCGAAGCCTCCCACAAGAGTTGTGTTGCCTGTTTTGCTTCACCGTGGGGCCACGTGACGTTAAGGGTGCACTCCTACGGACAAGACCATCTCAGCCCCCAAACCTGGTCAGCCTGTCGCCATCATCATCACAGGTCTATAGCAGTCCACTGCTGGGCATTGGTCTCTCGAAGTGCATGGTACTGGGCTTGGTCCGTGGCTTTCCCCATCCATCCCCAAAGAAATCAATCGAGCACAATTCTAAACTCCAAGTTGTGACAGATATATTTTCCTTATAAAGAAAACCAATATAAGTGTTCAACGGGGGTATCGAACCCAAGATTTCACGCACGGTTGCCACGTGTACAACCACCAGAACAATTAATCTGAATAGGCGTTAAAGACTCCTAGATAAAAAAAAACGGAATGGCTTCTCAAAACTCTCCACAAAATCTTCTTTTACTTTCTGCCCTGGTCACAAGCTATTTGTGATCGTTGTAATATGTTCTTCTCTTCAATTCTCTTCTGTCAGTCGTCACATTATCGTTGATTCCCTCTTCACTCGTATCATCCCTCATACGAAGCAGTGATAGCCTAGTGGTATGACCGTTGGACTGACAAGTAAACGGTCGAAAGTTCGAATCAAAGGCACGCACCACTGACTTTTCGAGTCATGTGTATATTACAAATTAATGATCACTTGCTTAAATCGGTGAAGGAAAATATCGTGAGGAAACCAGCACATCTGAGAGATGTTCTCGATGGTGTGTAAAGCCATGTCAGAGATCTACGGGTGGTTTAAACTCTGACACTAGGTTGTTCATGAACCACACGATAAGAAAGAAAGATTTTGGTCTTAACATGTATAAAAAAGAGGGGCTAACATAGATCGAGCCACGAGCTGCGCTTGCCGCGGCATTTCTGTGGATGGCGGACCAACATTTCACATCGAGACCCCTCCGTGCCTTGGAGAGCACGTTAAGCCGTCGGTCCCGGTTGTTAAATTCAGATCTATGACAGTCATTACGGGTAGTCAGAGGCCTGAAAGTCTGACAACCAGTCATACCGCGAGATATCGTGTTATACAGTAACTGGGTTGTGGAGGTCAGATAGGCAGTCGGTCCATGTAAAATACTGGTATTAAGCTGCATTCGGTTTGACCGGAAGCCGACCCCAATATAATTGGGAAAAGGCTAGGCAGATAGATGTAAAAAAAGTATCAATAAATATCCCTCTAAAGCTATTATAATAAATGGAAAAAGAATATGGTCGTGACCAGGATTCGAACCTGCGCCTCCCGGATAAATATGGTCAATATGGCTTAGTAGACAGAGCGCCAGGAGTATTTATCAGGGAGGCGCAGGTTCGAATCCTGCTCACGACCATATTCTTTTTCCATTTATTATAATAACTTTAGAGTTCGCTAAGCATGCGTTAATGCTTTACAAAGATTTATCTTTAAATATCCCTTTAACATACTCATTTCTTATCTTACCCATTCTTGTCTCTCCACACACCCATCTCAACACTCTCATCTCCGCTGCAATTTTCTTTAATCTGAATCCGAAACTAATCTAGTACTAATGTTTCTATAAAGCGTACACGGTTAAAATTACGCGCGGTTAAACCCCCACAATATTAATCAGAATTAACAAGATACGCTCGGCTCGGAACCGTTTATCCGGTAACCGGATACACCGGACGTCCGGCCGTCCGGTGCCGGAGACGGCTGATATGTACAGTCAGCGACAAAAGTAGTTCAACTCATCGAAATTTATATATGTAACGGCTAAACTACAATCATACAACATTTCAATTTTGTCCTTAACAATACAAAACATAACATAACATAGCATCACGCCTTTATTCCCCGAAGGGGTAGACAGAAACGTACACAGTTGAACGAGTATATCCACATTTCACCAAAGCTGTTATTAAGTCCCATATAATAGGTGGTGAGCCTATTGCCATCTACCAGGCACAATTCCAAACTCCGGGCTGCTACTGAGAATTTTCTAACAGAAAACCCATTGACACTTTGCCCGACCCGGGAATCGAACCCGAGACCTCCTGCTCAGCAGTCGCGCTTGGGACCACTCTGGGACCAAAGAGGCAGTTCAACGGCAAGCAACGGGGTCAGAAAAAACATAAGGAAATTGTCAGAAGTAGTCCAGAGGTTGGGTTAGAGGATAGCAATAGGGTCACCACATATTAGAAGAGACTTAATAACAGCATTTATAACTGCATAGAGCAGTGATAGCCTAGTGGTATGACCTTTGTACTAGCAAGTCCGAAGTCGCAGGTTCGAATCCACGGCACGCACCACTGACTTTTCAATTCATGGGTATTACAAATGAATTATCACTTGCTTAAAACGGTGAAGGAAAACATCGTGAGGAAACCAGCACACCTGAGAGATGTTCTCGATGGTGTGTAAAGCCATGTCAGAGACCTACGGGTAGTTTAAACTCTGACACTAGGTTGTTCATCAACCACGTGTTGAGAGAGAGGGAATAATTACATTCGTGAAATGTGGGTGTACACCTCTGGATATCCCTTCAGGTAATACAGTCGTGATGTTTGATATGTTACAATATAATTACAGTTCAATTTATTAATATCGATAAACCGTACTAATTGAGAGAAAATTGTGTTCAGAAAACCGGTTAATTTGGGCAACCGAACCGTATTCTCCAATGATTAAACACTGTTGATTGAATTTTATAATAAATTAATCCAAATTAAATGGATTATATAGCTTGAATAACAGAGGAAAGACGGTATAAAACGGTGACGTCACCTTAACATAAAGTAACATATCATCACGACATCGCCCACCAGAGGAGAAGGCAGAGGTGTACACTGTTGTACACTCACATTCCACCAATGCTGCTGTTAAGTCTCATGTGGTGAGCCTATTGCCATCTACCGGGCACAATACCAAACTCCGGGCTGCTACTGAGAATTTTAAACATCACATCACGCCTATATTTCTCGACGGGGTAGGCAGACGTGAACACACCATCGTAGTTGTACACCCACATTTCACCAATGCTGTTATTAAGTCCCATGTAATAGATGATGAGCCTATTGTAGCCTATCGGGCACAATTTCACACTCCGGGCTGCTATTTCATATTCGAACTTGCGACCTTTGACTTGTCAGTCCAACGGTCATACCACTAGGCTATCACTGCTATGTCCAAAATAAATCTTTGAAAAGCATTAACGCATGCTTAGCGAACTCTAAAGATACAATATTAAATGGAAAAAGAATACGGTCGCGAACAGGATTCGAACCTGCACCTCCCGGATAAATACTCCAGACGCTCTGACCACTAAGCCATCTCGACCTCTGCTCACCAGCGCCAATTCTTCATCCATATTTTTTACACGTCTATTAGCGACGTCATTGCTATCTATTCAGTACCTATACAGGTGAACTTTAGAGTTCGCTAAGCATGCGTTAATGCTTTTCGAAGATTTATCTTGAATTGTTAAGGTAATTGTATCTTTACGACATTGTATTAACCGCAAAGTTACTCGTGTCGGTTCGGTCACCTGTATAGGAACTGAATGGGAAGCAATGACGTCGCCAATAGACGTAAAAAATATGGATGAATAATTCGCGGTGGTGAGCAGAGGTCGAGATGGCTTAGTGGTCAGAGCGCCTGGAGTATTTATCCGGGAGGCGCATGTTGGAATCCGGTTCGAGACCGTATTCTTTTTCCATTTAATATTGTAACTTTATCAATGCTATGATTTAGTTAACAACTTACAACGTCAATACAGCGAATACTTTACATACTTACATTATAAGGATCCATATTTTAATAATACAAAGGTCAACCCTTTACATCGTGTAATGTGTAAGGATCGTTCTTATCCTACGGCGCGCGAAGGGTTATCATCGTATGGGTATAGGGCTGCCAACAACATATATGACGTCTGACTGCCTCGTTGGTCTAGAGGTCGCAAGCGCGGCTGCTGAGCGTGAGGTCCTGGGTTCGATTCCCAGGTCGGGGAAATTGTTATTGGGTTTTTCAGTTAGGAAATTCTCAGTAGATGCCCCGAGTCAGGAAGTCAGTAATGTGACACCCCCGTGCTTCGGAGAGCACGTAAAACCGTCGGTCCTGCGCCTGATCTCTCTCCGGCCGTGTCGGATTGCCATCCCTTCAGAATATGAGAGTGAAGGAAGAGGGAGTGCACCTGTGTTTGCGCATACGCGCATTCGTGTCACCAATGCTGTTATTAAGACACATGTAATAGGTGGTGAGCCTATTGCCATCTACCGGGCACAACTCCAATCTCCGGGCTGCTACTGAGAATTTCCTAACAGAAAAACCCAATAACAATTTCCCCGACCTGGGAATCGAACTTAGGACCTCACGCTCAGCAGTCGCGCTTGCGTCCACTAGACTATCGAGGCAGAATGAAAATGTAATATAGTGGCTATAAAACACAAAAATGTGTGAAATTAAAAAAAATACATACAAGAGAGTTTATTACGACTAAGATAAAATATAAATCTTATTTAAAATGATTTTTATACATGTTAAGGCCATATAATGCCTATATTAATAATTATTTTCCAAGGAAAACATTGAAAAATAATAGACACGTGCAGGACTGGAACCCATGACCCTTGACGTACCGGGTCATGGCTCTCCCACTGAGCAATCGTGTCTTTTATATCCTGCATATTATTCTTAATTTTTCGATGGATACATTTTGTGTAAAAAAAAAATATGTGAACATATACAATGTTGTACAAGACCTCCGTCCCCATATCTCCGGTCGCCCCACAAACTAAAATAAATTTGAACAAACCCGAACGAGTGACAGCCCTATACGGGTTGGGTTGAAACGACCCTCATATGAAAGGTGAAAGGGTAAAATTAAAACGCGCCGTCACAATTTTTTCAACCCGCATGCTGCTATTTTTTTAAGTAATAATTTTTTAAGTTTTATTTTTTCGTGACAAATTGTTTCGTTTTAAATTTATGTGGAAAGAAAAATATGGTCGTGAGCAGGATTCGAACCTGCGCCTCCCGGATAAATACTCCAGGCGCTCTGACCACTAAGCTATCTCGACCTCTGCTCACCACCGCGAATTCTTCTTCCATATCTAACAAGTCTTTTGGCGACGTCATTGCTATCAATTCAGTCTCTATACGGGTCACCGAACCGATACGACTAACTTTGCAGTTAATACAATGTTGTAAAGAATGCAATTACGTTAACAATTCAAGATAAATCTTTGAAAAGTATTAACGCGTGCTTAGCGAACTCGAATACGGAATGCGAAAAAGAATACGGTCGCGAACAGGATTCGAACCTGCGCCTCCCGGATAAATACTCCAGGCGCTCTGACCACTAAGCCATCTCGACCTCTGCTCTCTACCACAAATTCTTCAATCCCTTTTTAATACGTCTTTTGGTGACGTCATTGTCATGGAGATACAATTACCTTAACAAAGGTTATTTGTATTAACTGCAAACCTAACAATTTATAACTTTAGAGTTCGCTATGCATGCGTTAATGCTTTTCAAAGATTTACAAATTGTATAGTCGATTTTTAGGCCCAAAGGTTTGTGACCCAAGTCATCAGGACCCACCACAGATTTATATTAAACTAGCTGATGCTCGCGACTTCGCTCGCGTGGATGTCGGTTATCGCGACCAAAAGAAATCATTAAATTTTGATCCCGTTCCCACTTTCCAATAACCGCTTTATAATAGCCCATTTTCTTAAGTATTAAAATGGATATAGTATGTTATCCTTAAGATATAGACATATGCCATCGCGGACTTTTCTCTAGACCTATTTAAGATACACAATTCCACCATACATCATTTTGTTACATCTCAAAGGGTTTAGGCAGCGTTTTCGTTGAGAGCTCCCAGACGGCTTATTTTTTTCCGACACCTCCAACAATCATTATATTTTAGCCAATGTATACAAAAACTTGACAAATTATATACTAAAACCTTCCTCGAGAACCACTCTATCCATTGGTGAAAACAGCATGAAAATCGGTGCAGTTGTTTTTGAGTTTATCGCGAACAGAGAGACAGACAGACCCGGCGGGGAAATTTGTTTTATAATATGTAATAACTAGATACAGCGAGTACATAATATTTGTATGAAAGCCAAGCGTGTCAGATAATGTATGCCTTCATTAAATTTAAAATATAAAAAAAAAACTACATCCTTGACTGAACATAATTATAACATAACATAGCATCACGCCTGTATTCCCCGAAGGGGTAGGTAGACGTGTACACCGTTACACCCACATTTCACCAATAATATTGTATAATTAAAACCTCCGGGCTGCTACTGAGAATTTCCTCACGGAAAATCCCTCTTGGGAGGATAATAATTATAAGGGAGGGGTGTTAATTAAATTAATTACAACAAGCTTTCCAATTAAGCTTGTAAGACAATTAACTTGAGATATTATGTATAATTTAATTACACATACGTCTTTTGGTGTCTATTTAGTTCCTATACAGGTGACTGAACCGACACTACTAACTTTGCAGTTAATACAATGTACGACGGTGCGGTTGGCGCAGTAGTCGTGAGACCGGATGCTGCGTTGCGTGTCGCAGGTTCGATTCCTGCACGGAGCAAATATTTGTAAGATCTACAAATAATTGTTCCGGGTCTGGGTGTTTGTGCAAAGCAGCTTAGGCGGCAAGTCTCAGAACTAAAAAAAACCCCATTTAATATTGTAACTTTAGAGTTCGCTAAGCATGCGTTAATGCTTTTCAAAGATTTATCTTGAATTATTAAGGTAATTGCATTCTTTACGACATTGTATTAGCTGCAAAGTTGGTCGTGTCGGTTCGGTTACCTATATAGGTACTGAATTGATTGCAATGACGTCGCCATAAGACGTGTTAAAATATGTAAGAAGAATTCGCGGTGGTGAGCAGAGGTCGAGATGGCTTAGTGGTCAGAGCGCCTGGAGTATTTATCCGGCGCAGGTTCGAATCCTGTTCGCGACCGTATTCTTTTTCCACTTAATATTGTAACTTTAGAGTTCGCTAAGCATGCGTTAATGCTTTTCAAAGATTTATCTTGAAGATCTTTGGTTATAAATAAGCACACACACCAAAAAAAAGTCGATCTACCAAAAATTCGAATTTCAAATCATGCCCCAATAATGTTGCCAACACAAGAGCGAACCGAAAAGAAATAATTTTATCGGCGACATAATGTGATTTTGCGCAGTTTTACAATATTAGAGACGGTAAGAGCCGGAGCGTGGCCCCGTAAGTGAATTCCCAAGCGTTCGCGTCCTTTCATTTATGATATATTCTCAAGTGTTTATTCAATATATTGTAGAAATGGCCCAATCAGGGACTTGTTTGGATGTCAATGATGTTTTTCTGGCAACATTTTTATACTAAACTAGGTGTGCCCCGCAAACGTTGTTCTGCCGTATAAATTTTCTGGATAGAAAGAAAGAAAGAAAGAAAAACATTTATTCAGCACTGGACACAGTAACAGCGTAAACAATAAATATGTAGGTACTTAATTAATACAAACAAAAAAAAAAAAAAACCTAAGAAATAATACAATTACACCCTATATATGCGCTGTCGAGTGTGCCCGTACCGAAAGGGTCACTAACTCAGCATGTGCTGGGCGTGTGACACCCAGCGCTGGTTCAGTTAGCACCCCTGCAGTGACACACGGACGGATGTAACAGCTTATTCAGCAAAAGTTAAATAAACAACCAGTTAACAAAAAACAACTAAATTGAAACGTACTGGGGCGCGGGAAAGTACGGTACGGCGCGGGATAGGGCCACCCTTATCACCTACCTGCCTAGCCTTTTCCCAATTACATTGGGGTCGGCTTCCAGTCAAACCGGATGCAGCTTACTCGTAATACCAGTATTTTATATGGAGCGACTGCCTATCCGACCTCCACAACCCAGTAACTGGGTAACGCGATATCTCGTGGTATGACTGGTTGACAGTCTTTCAGGCCTCTGACTACCCTAAACGGCTGTCATAGATCTTAATTTGACAACCGGGACCGACGGCTTAACGTGCTCTTCGAGGCACGGAGGAGTCTAAGTATGAAATGATGGTCCCTTATCACCTAGGGGTATAAAAAATATCCTACGCCCTATTCTTAGACCTACCAAATATACACAAAAAAAAACATAAAATCGGTTAAGCCGTTTCGTAGGAGTTCGTTGACTAGCTGGTGCCCGCGACTTTGCCTGCACGACTATACGACGGTATTTAATGTCCTTCCCCAAGTTACAATCTATCTCCTTGCCAAATTTCATTACGATCCGTTCAGCCGTTTAGTCGTGAAAAGGTAACAAGCAAACAGAGTTACTTTCGCATTTATAATATTAGTATGGAAGTATGGATACCCTACCTTTAAATTCCTTCCAACTGATTTTTCGGTCACGGTGACCTTTCTCTATTAGCCAAGTATGCAGGAAATATTATAGTGCACAAGTGTATGCACAGACTCAACTGCACTTCCTCTTCCTTCACTCTCATAGTCCGATAGGACAGCAATCCGACACGACCGGAGAGAGATCAGGCGCAGGACAGACGGCTTTACGTCCCCTCCGAAGCACGGATTTTTCACACCACCAACTTCCTAACTCCGGGCCGCTACTGAGAATTTCGTAACAGAAAAACGCAATACAACATTTTGCCTGACCCAAGAATCAAATCCCCCGCTTGCGACCACTAGACCATGAGGCAGCCACATTACCTTATCTCGTTGTTATGCTATGAGCTAAGTTACCACTTTGATTGAGACTGGATTGCATCGCGAGCCGCAGGCGAAGGTTGTAATAAAACCGAGAGCGTAATGATCATTGCTTCCGACTTTCATACGACGTTTTGCACACTTCTGAGAATAGTATTGAATGTCGATAATATGTCAATGGAATCTATCTGCCTAGGCTTAAGGATGCAGCCTAATACCAATATTTTACATGGAGCGACTGCCTATCTGACCCCCACAACCCAGTAACTGGATAACACGATATTTCGTGATATGACTGGTTGTCAGTCTTTCAGGCCTCTGACTACCCGTAACGGCTGTCATAGATCTTAATTTGAGAATCGAGACCGACGGTTTAACGTGCTCTCCAAGGCACTGTCGGTATGAAATTATGGTCACCCATCCACAGACCGACCGCTGCAAGCGCAGCTTAACCTCGAACGATCGATCTGCGCGGCCGTTGCTTAGCCGGGAGACTCCGATGGATGATTTTAGATAATTGATATTTTACTAATGAATTAATACCAGTGGAAAAAGAATACGGTCGCGAACAGGATTCAAACCTGCGCCTCCCGGATAAATACTCCAGGCGCTTTCAACACTAAGCCATCTCGACCTCTGCTCACCACCGCAAATTCTTGTTTCATATTTTAACACGCCTTATGGCGACGTCATTGCAATCAATTCAGTACCTATACAGGTGACCGAATTCTTTTTCCATTTAATATTGTAACTTTAGAGTTCGCTAAGCATACGTTAATGCTTTTCAAAGATTTATCTTGAATTAATACCAGTGGTTTATCAATGCTACCGAACCGTCATTGAGTAATTTGTTATTCTGCACTACAAAATTGTATCGGTGTAATCTTAGACTACATTGGTAGTCTAATAATTGTCTGACATTTCTGACGGTGGTCTCTCAATGACGTTTTTGAACATGATGTTCTGGCTTCGATTCCCACGTCAGGCAAAAGTGTTATTGGGTTTTGTTGGTTAGGAAATTCTCAGTAACAGCTCAGAGTTTGGAATTGTGCCCGGTTAATGGCAATAGGCTCACCATTTTGGACTTAATAACAGCATTGGCGAAATCTGGGTGTACTTTGCCGGAATACAAGCGTGATGCTATTTAAATTAACAATCGTGTATTTTAACCGTGAGAGAGCCATGATTCGGCACGAATGAGCCAGCTCGACCGGACCACGGCCTCAAAGAAAAACGGGCGTGAAACAACGCTAGCGTTGTGCTTCGCCGAGTGACGTTACCGGAGGTCCAAACCCTTTAAAAGGCCGGCAACGCACTTGGGACTCCTCTGGGGTTGCGGGTGTCCATGGGCGGCGGTAATCGCTTACCATCGGGTGATCCGTCTGCTCGTAATGCCAGGAGCAGCGATAGCCTAGTGGTACGACCGTTGGACTGACAAGTCAAAGTTCGCAAGTTCGAATCCAAGGCACGCCACCACCATTGTCTTTTCGAAGTCATGTGCGTATTATAAACGAATTATCACTTGCTTAAAACGGTGAAGGAAAACATCGTGAGGAAACCAGCACACCTGAGAGATGTTCTCGATGGTGTGTAAAGCCATGTCAGTGACCTACGGGTGGCTTGAACTCTGACACTAGGTTGTTCATCAACCACTCGATAAGAAGAAGTAAGGCCACATCCCATATTATTTTTTTATCGCAAGTTTGCATTCTAACCACAAGAAAATATTGTTAACACGATATCCGTGTGTCTGCCTACCCCTTGAGGGTTACAGGTCACGTTACATTTTACGTAAACTAACCTCATTTATCGGATAAAATTCACACAATTCCCCAAAGACTTTTCTCTCTTGTAATGTACTTTGTAGACAATTTTTTAGGAGCCAAATAATGTTCCCTGAGGGAAATTGCGTTGGCCTAAAGGTAAAAATTACTGAAGACATTTTTTAGGGGTCCGTACTTGAAAGTAATTAATTAATAACAAAAACTAAAAACCGCTTTCAAAAATTCACTTAAACACAAAAAAAAAACAAAATAATATCTAAATTTAAAGATAAATCTTTGAAAAACATTAACGCATGCTTAGCGAACTCTAAAGTTATTATATTAATCATAATAATATATTAATTTTAAATAATATTATATTAATAAAGGAGTATTTATCCGGGAGGCGCAGGTTCGAATCCTGTTCGCGGCCGTATTCTTTTTCCATTTAATATAATAACTTTACTATAAAAGTTCCTCAGATGTATGTACTTGCTTTTGATCTTATCCAGGAGACGCAGGTTCGACTTACTTTTGTACGGTTGCTCACGACATATTTCGATCACGGCGATGTAATGTTTTTTTCTATATGTTTTGTAAGAAATTTGTGGAATTAATTAATCCACAAATTTCTTACAAAACATATAGAAAAATACATTAATAATCATTTATTTCAAAAAATATGTTTACATAACATAGCATCACGCCTGTATTCCCCGAAGGGGTAGGCAGAGGTGTACAGAATTGTACACCCACATTTCACCAATCCAAGTTCCATGTAATAGGTGGTGAGCCTACAGCCACCAACTGGGCATAATTCCAAACTCCGAACTGCTACTGACAATTTCCTAACAGAAAAAGTCAATAACACTATAGACCCGGGAATTGAACCCGAGGCGCTTGGGACCACTACAACAACAAGCCAGTTTACAAGAAATCTCCTAAAAATTGTAAAACATTATATCTAAACATGGATTTATAACTTTATATTTATACAAGCTAGTACGGAACCCTTTCTGCGCGAATCAGACTCGCAATTGTCCAGATTTTTATCTGGTAAGCCGAGACACTTTATCAGTTTTGCGTACGGAATACAAATTTTGAGGTCTTGGATTCGAATTGCCGCGTTAGTCTAAGTGGTTCACGCGACTGCTAAGCGTGAGGTCCTGGTATCGATTCCCGGTTCAGGCAAATGTATTATTGAGTTTTGCTGTAGACCAGATGAAAGTTGGAGCGAGATCAGATTCTGGCGTTCCCTACACCTTCACTTCTTATTACAACCATTGCCAAAGGTGCCCCCTGAGCCTTGGCACCTGGAGCGTCCACACCGTTCGCCCTATGAATGAGTCGGGTGTGATAACATCAAATATGTATTAATGAGTGAACTGAATTGAGTTTGCATAGTCATCTACTTAATAAAAGTCGAGACTGAATTCACTAAACCAGTCCTCAACATCGCAATGCACTAATTTCTCATTTTACTAACATAATATAAAAATAAATACTAACGTCGGTGGCGGTTACTTAATCTTAAATTATATTGTATTTTTAGTGATATTCTCATGTAAGTGGCTTACATGTCTTTTTGAGAATAAATGATTAAAACCATTACATAGGACTTAATAATATTAGATAGGTGGATACAGTATACATTATTGCACACAAAGAGGAAATACAGAGATATACATAAAGACAAAAGAATAGTACAATTGGCGGTCTTATCGCTAAAAAGCAATTTCTTACAGACAACCGTTGGATGGACAAGAATTGTTTATGAAAAGATAACGGCTAGCTGCCGGTGTACGGTATAATAAATAAATAAATAGATCAAGATAAATCTTTGAAAAGCATTAACGCATGCTTAGCGAACTCTTTTTCCATTTAATATAATAACTTTAAATAAATATAATTTAATTATACATACATTTTATAAATATTTTATTGTATAAATAATTATTAATTATACACACATATTTCCATATTTATATATATAGGCCCATAGGGGCTCGTGGCTAAGAAACAGCCACACAGATCGATCGATCGAGGTTAAGCAGCGCTTGCAACGGTCGGTCTGTAGATGGGTGACCATGATTTCATATCGAGACCCCTCCGTGCCTCAGAGAGCACGTAAAGTCGTCGGTCCCGGTTGTCAAATTAAGATCTATGACAGCCGTTACGGGTAGTCAGAGGCCTGAAAGTCTGACAACCAGTCATACCACGAGATATCGTGTTACCCAGTAACTGTGTTGTGGAGGTCAGATAGGCAGTCGCTCCATGTAAAATACTGGTATTAAGCTGCATCCGGTTTGACTGGAAGCCGTCCCCAATGTAATTGCGAAAAGACTAGTCAGATATATTTCCATATTTATATATATACTATTATGAATATATTATTATATAATATATTATATAGTACTGCTCTGCCTTGCCCTCACGGAATACAGGCGTGATGCTATGATCTAGCAAAACCTAGCAAGGCGACCAACTTGTTATAACTACAAACTGGAATCATGAAGTTTGAAACGTGATTCCTTGCAGCGATGAAGAGGACGGGTGGAAGTGGGCAACACCATTCTTTTTGAGATTGGTTCAGGTATTTAGAAGTTATGGTGGATTAAAGAAACTCACAAACATTTTTTATTTATTTATATCTCAACCTTACTTCTATCATTACAGATAATAATACTCCTCCCGACCGTATTTCGGTCACGGTGGCCTATCTTCACGGAGATTAGCCAAGTACGCAGGAGATATTATAGTTCACAAGTTTATGCGCAAACACAGCTGCACTCCCTCTTCCTTCACTCTCATATTCCGAAGGGACGGCAATCCGACACGGCCGGAGAGAGATCAGGCGCAGGACCGACGGCTTCACGTACTCTCCGAAGCACGGCTGTCACACCACCAACTTCCTGACTCCGGGCTGCTACTGAGAAATTTCCTGATAGAAAAACCCAATAACACTTTGCCCGACCTGGGAATCGAACCCATAGGATAGGACCTCACGCTCAACAGTCGCATAAATTTGCGACCACTAGACCAAAAACTAAACTACATACATAGATAGCGCCGGCGTTGCCTATCTGACTGTCTCTGAGAAGAAACGCCGAAACAAACTCAGAGGTCAACGGCTCTTTTAAAGTCCAGACATCATAGTATGTACATATCTATGTGAGTGTAACCATGCAGGGACCGTCTGGAATGGCGTTTTGAGGCGCGAGCCATAGCAGCTTCGAGGTGACCTGTCCTGTCTGATGGCACGTATGCATCAGTCATCGTGTAGCTCAACCATAACTACGGGAGCTCAACGACCCGTCAAGACCAGAGGGCGTCGCAGGTCACATAAAACGCCTCAACACGCAATAATAGTATGTACATATCTATGTGAGTGTAACGATGCAGGGATCGTCTGGAATGGTCTTTTGAGGAAAGAGCCATAGCAGCTTCGAGGTGACCTGTCCTGTCTGACGGCACGTATGCATCAGTCATCGTGTAGCTCAACCATAACTAAGGGAGCTCAACGACCCGTCAAGACCAGAGGGCGTCGCAGGTCACATAAAACGCTTCAACACGCAATAACAATGCCTAACCCGAGAATCGATACCAAGACACTCTGCAGCTGTCTTTGTGGCTAGGAACCGATGCGATGGATACGCCTCTTTATAATAATTTGAAGTTAAATTAAGAATTATAAATAGTTACCTCCCCACCACCCCCTCTTCTTCATCGCTACTAAGGATTATATTTCAAACTTTATGATTTCAAAATTTCTTAGTTTTAACAAGTCAGTCGCCTTGAGATGAGTTTCTCTTAGATTTTTCTCATTTTTAAAACCGACCTAGCTTTATGCTAAATTCGTACAAGATGCTGTGTAAAGTCTGGTGTGATGGTTAGTAACTGCGCCGAGCAGTTTCACCTGCGGAATCACCCCTTTTTAATCGACTGCACAAAAACAGGGGTGTTATAAAAAACAAAACAGGGTAACATTGAAAAATAATAGACAAGAACTATATATCTGCCTAGCCTTTTCCCAATAGCATTGGGGTCGGCTTCCAGTCAAACCGGATGCAGCTTAATATCAGTATTTTACATGGAGCGACTGCCTATCTGACCTCCACAACCCAGTAACTGGGTAACACGATATCTCGTGGTATGACTGGTCGTCAGACTTTCAGGCCTCTGACTACCCGTAACGGCTGTCATGGATCTTAATTTGACATCAAGAACTATATATTATTGCTAAATAAATATCGCCAGGCATCTCCTTAAGACGAATACAAGGAAGCTTGAAATTCAATAGATTCGGACATCGACAAGGTAGCTCAGTTGGTAGAATGATGACACGGGTTCAAGTTCCATTCTTGCCTATTATATTTCAATGTATCTTTGATTTTTTTTAATATTATATAGGCATTAAATTGCCTCTACATGTATAAAAAAATATAATTATACAGGGGTGTTATGTTTTAGTGGTCATGCATGTGTGTATGTGTGTTTGTATGAATGTTTGTGAGTTTCATTATTCCACCATAACTTCTAAACGACTGAACCGAATTAGATGTATCGTGGGGTATCGTTAGAATTCTTACATTGTGCCGGGTGAGTTAGGCAAAATTAGATAAAAAAAAGCCTTACTTATTTTTTTTTTAAATAAAAGTTATTATATTAAATGGAAAAAGAATACGGTCGCGAACAGGATTCGAACCTGCGCCTCCCGGATGAATACTCCAGGCGCTCTGACCACTAAGCCATCTCGACCTCTGCACACCACCGCGAATTCTTCTTCCATATTTTAACACGTCTTATGGCGACGGCATTGCGTCGCCATAACTGCAAAGTTAGTCGTGTCGGTTCGGTCACCAGTATAGGGACTGAATTGATTGCAATGCCGTCGCCATAAGACGTGTTAAAATATGGAAGAAGAATTCGCGGTGGTAAGCAGAGGTCGAGATGGCTTAGTGGTCAGAGCGCCTGGAGTATTCATCCGGGAGGCGCAGGTTCGAATCCTGATCGCGACCGTATTCTTTTTCCATTTAATATAATAACTTTAGAGTTCGCTAAGCATGCTTTAATGCTTTTCAAAGATTTATCTTGAATTTTTTAAATTAATTTCATCTTTTTAATGGGTACAGTTAAATCACAAAACTGTACAATATATAATATCCACTCTACTTAGAGTGAATAGATTTCTTCCGGATCTACGTGCTCCATCCTCGGCCACACCGTCGCTACCATCAAGCAAGTTGGAGGCCGAAAGCAGATACATTTTTCATAAAAAAAAAAAATGATTTCTATATTATTCAGATAAACATTTAAATGAAGTTTAAAAAATGTGTACATGTTTGTGTTCGTGACTGTACACAACACTCACACACATATACAAATCTAACAGTTCTCCAAGATTCTTTGAACAAAAGCAGTTATCGATCGTGCGTCTTTATTCTGACAATCGCACGACATGAGGTCACGCATGTACTGAATACTAATCATATATTTACTCGTAAACATGTCGATTGTGAATATAATGTGCAAACACGCGGTGAATATGAGTTTGCATTAATAAAATATCGAATAACTGTTGGAGAATTTATTTACTGGCAAGACCTTTTTTTCGTAGAAAGAAAACAATGAAATTACGGATAAATCTTTGAAAAGCATTAAGGCATGCGGCACGGTAGTGAACAGAGGTCGAGATGGCGTAGCGGTCACAGCGCCTGGAGTATTTGTCCGGGAGGCGCAGGATCGAATCATGCTCGCGACCGTATTCTTTTTCCACAAAAAATTATAACAATTTCAATTAAGTTTTTGTGGGATCACCTCTGAAGTATGACCCATCAGACAAAAAAAGAATAATCAAAATCGTTTAAAAGTGGAATAATCGCTTAAAAATCATACAAAAAAAAAACATTCAAACATTCCGCCCAATTGAGAACCTCCTCGAGAAGTCGGTTAAACATGTTAAAGACATCCCATTTTTTTTGCCCGGGAGAGCCATGCTTCGGCACGAATAGGCCGGCTCGACCGGATTGATACCACGGCCTCACATAAAACGGGCGTGAAACAACGCTTGCGTTGTGTTTCGCCGAGTGAGTGAGGTTCCGGAGGCCCAAACCCTTTAAAAGGCCGGCAACGCACTTGCGACTCCTCTGGGGTTGCGGGTGTCCATGGGCGGCGGTTATCGCTTACCATCAGGCGAGCCGTCTGCTCGGTTACCCCCTATCACATAACAAAAAAAAACAACTTTTAACCGGATTAATCGCGTGTATTATTGTTTTTTTGTTTTTCCTGACGTTTCGAACACTTTGCAGCGTTCGTGGTCGCACGAGGACTGACTGACAGTCCTCCTGCGATCACGAACGCTAAAAATAATCCGGTTAAAAGTTGTTTTATTATAAAAAAAAAACATAAAAAACCATAAGCGTACCCCTATTTCTATAAAAAATATTGCAACGTATAAAATGGTTTACCTCAAAGCAATATATTGTAGAAAAAGAAAATTCTGGAAGAGAAAAAAAATGTAAGAAATAAAAACATATATTTAAGCACAATAGGTGCCTTATTTATTGTCGTGAAGGAAACGACGGATACAGAGGTCTTGTATACAGGGTGATTCGTTGAGATGGGTCAGTGTGGACAAATTTGGGATAGGAGGAAATAGGGGAATTGTACAAATAGTTGGTCTAGTGGGTTGGTGTGATCGATCCCCGGGTCTCGCAAAGCGTTTTTGAGTTTTTATGTTAGGTAATTCTCAGTAGCAGCCCGGAGCTAGGAATTGAGCCCGGTAGATGGCCAGGCTCGTTACCCATGGGATTTAAAACATACATAACATCACGCCTGTATGAAGGGCTAGGCAGAGGTGTACAAAATTATACACCCACATTTCACTAATGCTGTTATTAACGTGGTGAGCCTATTGTCATCCACCGGGCACAACTCTTTCGCTCTATCTATCTATATATATGTTCATTACATGCTGCGCGGTTGGCGCAGTGGTCGAGAGACCGACTGCTGCGCTGCGTGTCGCAAGTTCGATTCCTGCACGGAACAAATAAATATATTTGTACGATCTATAGATAATTGCTCCGGGTCTGGGTGTGTGTGTGCTTGTGAGATTATATGTCTGTAAACGCACCCACGATACAGGAAGAAATTCTTAGTGTGGGGCAACGTTATTTCTAAAAGAAAAATAAACCCAATTTTTTTTTTATTATATTTTGCCTGTAACGGACATCGAGCCGTCCCAAAATAGTCACCGTACATCTGTAAAAAATCCAGATTTGTCACACTTAATAATCTCAATAAAACCTTTTTTTGTTAAATTTCCAATTCGGTCGCGTTGTTTGAACCTCCCTGTATATAAAAATTTGTATTCAATGTTTAACGCAAGGTTTTCACCAATTTTTATATGCGTACATTTAACGACATAAACAACACGCCTGTATTCCCTAAAGGAATAGGCAGAATTGTGTTGTTGCAAGGCCACATCTTTCCAATGCGGTTATTAAGTCCCCATTACTGTCTACCGGCCAATCTCAGAGCAGTGGAAACCACGTAATCACTGGCTACCAAAAAACTCGGCATCCTCAACAAGATCAGGTGATAATTCTTACCAGGGTAGTTGCTTCAGCTGTATCAAGCACAAGTCCGATCGTGTGTGGAGTAATGTTAACACCTTTTTGATGGAGCGGCGAAGTACCAGCTGGAAGTTTTAGAGTGCTCATTGGTGATGTTGACCAACCTGTCGTCAAAAAGTTGCTTAGCGTCCAGCATGGCCGTAAAGCAGCATGTCTGTACATTTTCTAGCGGATACATTTCTGTGAGTGTATTCCAGCAGTCCCCTTTCACTACAGGACATGTAAGGACGGCACACTAACTCCCGTTCCTCGTGGAAACTCCGTAAATTAGTTCGCATCGAATTGGATCCACGTTCATGATAAGTGCTGCCCGTGAATTAAACTCCCTGCCGTCTTCCGTGTTTTCTGAGGAATACAATTTAAGCATGTTCATGGCTAGAATGAATATATTTCTTCTGGATCTACGTGCTCCATCTTCAGCCACAGCGTTGCATACCATCAAGCGGGTTGGTGGCCAAACGTAGTTCGTAAAAAAGATCAGGTGCGATACGCACCTGATCTTTGACCATATGTATGAACGTGGACGAAGCAAAAGGCATATTGTAAGGATCAGGACGTAATAGGTGGCCTTCTATAGTTTCTATGTACCTCTATGGGAAAAAAGCGTAAGAAGAATATATATGTATGTGTGTATACAGAATGTGGTTTTGAACAGTGGCCATATTGTAGGATCATATACAGCAACAAGTTATATGTTGTATAAAAATAATTAAAACAATAATAGCCAAGAGGTCAACGTCCTATTCGTCTCGTAACAGCTAACGCTTCTCTGTGAAATTTTCGTACACGGCCTTTGTCGGCACGCGGTGCCGTCCTTGTGCCTACTGCGCGCGTCACGGCGCGGCGATGACTATGACACGACGTATACGCAAAAAACAGTAAAACTGTGAAATTAATTCGATTTTCTAAGGTATACTTTTTTTAATTGTTTTGTAATCAGTTACACCTATAGATCCACCTCCTTCAATTTGGCCACTGTCTAGAACCACAGCTTGTATACTCGATAAAAAATACAAGTGTGTGAAAGGGAAAAAAAATATGATCATTAACGAGTTTCCCTAACGTTTCCTATTACTAACAACTTACTAATTACTAATTCACTTTAGTAACTTTACCTCGAAAGAGCTTCCTACTAATTGGAGGTAGACGAAGAAAGATTAATTGGTTTTTCTTTCGGCAGAGTTTTCCTAAAAGAGTGGGTGGGGCTCGTGGCCGACGGCCGCACAGATCGATTGATAGAGTACAAGCTGTGCTGGCCACAATTAAGCTAATTAACCATAATTTCGTATCAAGATTAGCAAGCAGTGATAGCCTAGTGGTATGACCGTAGGACTGACAAGTCAGAGGTCGCAAGTACCAATCCATAGCACGCACCACTGTCTTTTCGATCTTGCTTATAACGGTGAAGGAAAACATCGTGAGGAAACCAGCACACCTGAGAGATGTTCTCGATGGTGTGTAAAGCCATGTCAGAGACCTACGGGTGGTTTAAACTCTGACACTAGGTTGTTCATCAACCACACGATGAGGAGAAGGATATCAAGATTTAGAAAAGTTACCTACTGAGGGAGAAACGTGCAAATTTCCAGTCATTTTATTCTACTACATTTAACCTTCTGCACTACTTAACCCTTCCAATACGAACCTATGACCTCAACTTCAATAACCTACAAGCCAAATCGCGCACATATATAATTACTTATCAAAACTCACATTTAAACTCGGAAGAACTTTGTAGCGAGGTGTCGAACTAAGTTCGTGACTTTAAGAACTTTTGGAACTTGCCGTGTGACGCGTGATGTGACCGATTAGCACTTGTAATGTGAGCGGGAAGGGGTGATATGTAAATATTGACCACAGATATAAATTCAAATAGATACTGGCATTTCTTGACAAATTTAAGATAAATCTTTGAAAAGCATTAACGCATGCTTAGCGAACTCTAAAGTTATTATATTAAATGGAAAATACGGTCGCGAACAGGATTCGAATCTGCGCCTCCCGGATAAGTTCTCCAGGCGCTCTGTCCGTTAAGCCATCTCCGTGACTTCTTCTTCCACATTTTAATACGTCTTTTGGTGACGTTATTGCTATCTATTCAGTCCCTATAAAGGTGACCGAACCGACACGACTAACTTTGCAGTTAATACAATGTCGTACAGATGCCCTTAACAAATAGAAGTCCTTAACAAATATAGATAAATCTTCGAAAAGCATTAACGTATGCATCGCGAACTCTAAACTTATAATTTTTTGTATAAGGAATACGGCCGTTAGCAGGTTTCGAACCTGCGCCTGCCAGATAAATGGTCTAATTGCAATAAATTTTGGCTTTGCTTTGGATTTACTAAATTTAAGTATGAATGTGGATGACATGAAATTGTTATACATATCTTAGGTTTTCGCGATGACTACACATTATAATAAAACAACTTTTAACCGGATTAATCGCGTGTATTATTGGCTTTTGTTTTTCCTGACGTTTCGAACACTTTGCAGCGTTCGTGGTCGCAGGAGGACTATGGTGTCAGGCGTTTCAACAGTTTATTTTTAAATTATTTCAGTCTACCGTACATTTAATTGATAAAAAAAAAAAAAGATGTTTTCTAAACTAAATAGTGACAGTATTTCCTGAGGGAGCCCCCCGGTGGGAGGCTTCGGCCGCGGCTGGTTGACCCACCGGACGAAGCCATGCCGTGAAGAGACCTAATCATGTTCCGGGATGTAGTGTGGTTCAACCGTTGTGGGAGACGGGTCTGGGCAGTTGCATGAAATCCCCAACTATCGTTCTCTGAAAATCTATTAACTCTACTTAAGAGTGAATAGATTTCTTCTGGATATACGTGCTCCATTCTCGGCCACACTATCACTTACCGGCAAGCGAGTTGGTGGCCAAAAATAGATCCATTTTTGATAAAAAATAAGGTATGCCACCTCTGGTATAAAAAATGCGTCCATTCTATTAACAAATGAGTGCTTGCCTTAATTTCGATATTATGTTACGCTAATTTGATTGCTATCGGCAAATAATGTATACGATGACATCAGCGAATACGTCACCTAATTGACGTTGTTGTCATGGCAACCAATAACAGCTATGAAATGAAGAATTCGTTTAATTTGCGTCCTCCCAGCCTCTTAACAAATACGTTCGTCTTTAAAAAAAGTACTCCCTGAATGGAATTGAATTTTAGTGTTATCAGAGGCGCTTAATACCAGTATTTTACATGGAGCGACTGCCTATATCACCTCTACAAAGCCCATAAGGGGCCCTGCATCAAAATTAATTTACTCGGGCCCCTTTTACACCGTTTTGCGATTTTTTACCTTCACATTTTTTACAGACTTTGGGGCCCTTGTAGCTCAGGGAGCCCGTATCATTGATATAGCTGATACGGCGTTAGCCATGCCCGTGCTGGGTAACAAGATATCTCGTAGTAAGACTACATGACAAATTTAAACATTTGATTACCCGAATCGAGTGTCATATCAATCAAGAAATCTTTATTCATTTTGGGTTAAAAATTAGCGCTTTTTGAACGTCAAACACTAAGACAGCCCCCAAAAAGCCCACCCTTCAACGCTTCCGAGGGTATTGGATAGATTCAGGCGTTACTTTGCGGGAGTCCATTACAATGGATGCAAATAAATACAATATCTAGGCTACTTCCACAATTTTTGTATTATTACCTTTCGTGAGACATATTCATATCAATTATTGTTCACCGGTAGCGGGTGGATGGTGCACAGGTATTTGCATGACTAACCTCAATATTGTGGAAGTAGATAGATAGATATTGTATTTATTTGCATCCATTGTAATGAACTTCTGCAATATAACGCCTGAATCTATTCAATAATTATTTCAATAAACTATTTAAATGACTGGTTTATTTATACACCACAAACCAAATTTAAAAATTAACTACCCGTTTGATATATATATTTTCTTTTGTTACAGACAAGAACATAACCTCAACAATGCCAACGCACCTAAAGTTACCACACTCAAACCAAGAGATGGCGCTGTCACCAAAATCATGAAACTCCGATAGATGTCACCACAAACATAGTGTTATGTGAAGTGTTAGTGAGTGAGTGAGATATAAATATTATTTTGTGATAAGTGCGAGTGAGATGCGAGACGGGTCTAAACCTAAGCCTAGTGGCTCAGCAACTGGCCAGGGTTTTGATGATGAAGGTGAGTTTTGCACATTTTTTTCTGAGAAATATAATGTAGACATTTTCAAAGCTAGAGTGAATAGATTTCTTCTGGATCTACGTGTTGCATCCTCGCCCACACCGTCGCTTACCATCCAACATGTCGCGCCCACCAAAGATCTCTTCTGTTCTTCCTTCTGTAGGAGAGAAAGAGAAGCATTTATCCAACTGTGCACAATCAATTAATCTGCTTAGCCTTGTCCCAGTCAAACCGGATGCAGTTTAATCCCAGTATTTTACATGAAGAGACTGCCTATCTGACCTCCACAACCTAGTTACTGGATAATACGATATCGCGTGGTATAACTGGTTGTCAGACTTTCAGGCCTCTGACTACCCGTAACGCCTGGCATAAATCTTACTTTGAGAACCGCGATCCATGATTTAACGTGCTCTCTGTGTCACGCAGGGTCCTTTGCATAAAAATAAGGTCACCTATCCACAGACCAGCCGCAGCAAGTGCAGCTTAACCTCGACCGATCAATCTATTATAATTAATTTATAATACGCATTATCTTCGAAAAGACAGTGGTGCGTGCCTTGAAATCGAACTTGCGACCTTTGACTTGTCAGTCCAACGGACATACCACTAGGCTATCACTGCTACTTTGCTGATGATGATATAATTATAAACACTCCCTCATGTATCTGTTAAATAATTCTCCAACGTAACATCCTCAAAGTATTTTCGACAAGCTCGCTGTTTCAAACCGAAAATTCTTTCGAAAATCAATCGGGTAAAATCGGTTCCAAGGTTGTCGTACAAAATTGAATACGAGCACGAATATAAATTAAACTAGATGGTGCAAGTATTTGTACCCACCCCGACCTTTGCTCGTGCTGGCCCGCGCCACTGAGCCTATAGTTTTAGATTCGTCCCTTAATAATAATAATGATTTAAATCCGATCCAGCCCCTTACTGACCTCCCACCAGCGACGCCCTAAGCCGAGGCTCGTACCCTGCAGAGGGTGCCCTTAGCGTGTTTTCGCTTAGTTTATAAGTTGAATGCCCTGGCTGGGAGCCTTAAAATTATTAAGGCAACCACAGGAAAGCCCGGTTAAGCAGTCGAGAACCTCCTAGGTTGACCTGCGAGATGCCGTACATAGAAAAAACAAGTGCTTGTAAACCAAGGACGCGTGGCTTTAAATTCTCGTCTTGTCGTTAGAAAAACTGCAAACCGCCACGTGGTAGTAAAATGCCGTTGATGGCAACTCTACTGACTGCACGATTGACGTAAGGATTGACGTCTTAAACCTAACGACTGATGATTAGCGTCTCGACTGATAACTGATGATTTGAGTCTCGACTGATGACTGATGATTAGAGTCTCGACTGATGACTGATGATTAGCGTCTCGACTGATGACTGATGATTAGCGTCCTAACTGATGACTGATGATTAGCGTCCTCACTGATGACTGATGATAAGCGTCTTAACTTACGTCTGATGATTAGCGCCATAACTAATGACTGATGATTAACGTCTCGACTGATGACTGATGATTAGCGTCTCGACTGATGAGTGATGATTAGCGTCCTGACTGATGACTGATGATTAGTGTCCTGACTGATGTCTGATGACTCAATATTATTGATGCTTTACAACTCACGTGTTAAGTTTCATTATATACGTGGGAACTTTCTGATGTCTGACGAAAGTGAAAGTTGGTAACGATAACTATTTCAAAATACTAGGAATTGCCCACTGACCGACATTCAACCATAATTCATTTAAAATTCAAAGTTATTAAGGTTCTGTTGTCAAATATTTATATTTTCAAAGATATGTGTGTCAACGCGTAGAGCGTGTATTTTTTTTTTTTTTAATTAATTTAATGTATTTCTTATGCAATTATATATAAATATTAGCTTTCTGCACTCCTCCATATAAACTTTAGCTGTGCCAAATATCATACGCCTCCGTCCACGTGATTATCGTAAAAAGGGGTTCAAAGTTTTTGCTTTGCGTATTAATATTTATAATCAAATCAAATCAAAATCATTTATTTCAAATAAACCATTTACAGGCACTTTTGAATTGTCAGAAGTTAGTTGCGACGTTCCAAAGTGTAGATTCCTGTGGAGAAGAACGGGCAAGAAACTCCACAAATCATCATCTTCAATAGAAATAAATAAAATTGAAGTGTTTGTTCGTAATGTTAAAATAATAGTTTTTTTTAAGGTCATTCCGTTATTTTGGCGATGAATATGCATAAAAATTATTTTTTATTTTTTTGTCTGTCTGTTTGTTTGTTCTCTGTCATGGCTTTACACAAGATCGAGAACGAGATGTTCCCGATAGTGTGTCAGGTGTACTAGTATCATCACGATGTTTTTCTTCACCATTATAAGCAAGTGATAATTAATTTATAATACGCACATTGTGCGGGATTAATCCAGGTATAATTACGGGAATAATGAAAAAATACGTTGCTTGATGTGAACGTGCAATTTTATTCTAACTAAATTATATTCACAGATGTAGGTAGTCGGTCGACAAACGTAAAAACAAAAAATTACGATTAGCCATAATCTACGTTGCCTCAACATGAAGTGTATGCGAATTTCTGTAGGCGCTTGCGTGAACACACATGACTCGAAAAGTCAGTGGTACGTGCCTTAGATTCGAATTTGCGACCTTTGACTTGCAAGTCCAACGGTCATCCCACAAGGCAATCAGTGCTCTAAAATATAAAATACGACATTCTTGCCCTATCTAGTTAAACGAACATATATCTGTGTCTACAAGTCTTTTCACTTTGAAAAGAACCAAACTTCGAAATTGTATTCCGTGTCGTAAATATTTTTGTTACAAACACATTTACGTTTGTTGTTCTTGATATTGAACAAAACAACATGCGGGGTTTATGGCTCAGTAAACTGTGTACGGTAACCGATTGATGAGGTTAAGCAACGCTTGACACGGTCACTTTCTGGATGGGTCAGCAAGTGGTTTCGAGAAAGGTTAGTAGATCTGTAAATGATTGCTGAATAAATATCGGCAGGCGTCTCTTTAGGACGAATACAAGGAAGCTTGAAATTCAATAGATTCGGACACGACACGGTTGCTCAGTTGGTGGAGTGATGACACGGAATGTCAAAGGTGGCGCGTTCAAGCCCCGTTCGTGTCTATTATTTTTGAATGTTTCCTTGAAAAAAAGTAATTTGTTATCTGAATTTAATGGCTTTAACTCGATTTGACAGCATAATAATCTAACCAAACAATTTCTTTTTTATGTTGATCGTTCAACATGGCTACCGTGCTGGACTTCTACCAACTAAAAACATAACACTCCTTTTTTGGGCAGTCGTGTAAAAATTCACACGTTTTTGTGTTCCATAGCCACTATATTACTATTCTTTTAAACCGTACTAGCCTATGTTACCTGGGACAATGTAAGGATTCTAACAATACCCCATACGCCTTAATTGATTGAGGCATTTAGAAGATATACTAGAATAAAGAGGATAGTCTTAGGAAATACTGTCGCGATTTAGTTTTAAATATGTACCAGAGACAAAAAATATTTAATGAATTTTATCAATTATATGTACCGTAGACTGAAATAATTTTAAATAAACTGTTGAGACGCCTGACACCTTAGTCCTCCTGCGACCACGAACGCTGCAAAGTGTTCGAAACGTCATGAAAAACAAACACCATGAATACACGCGATTAATCCGGTTAAAAGTTGTTTTATTATAATGTGTAGTGATCGCGAAAACCTAAGATATGTAGTACAATTTCATGTCATCCACATTCATACTTAAATTTAGTAAGTCCAAAGCAAATCCAAAATTTATTGCAATTAGACCATTTATAGTTATCTGGCAGGCGCAGGTTCGAAACCTGCTTACGGCCGTATTCTTTATACAAAAAATTATAAGTTTAGAGTTCGTGATGCATACGTTAATGCTTTTCGAAGATTTATCTGTATTTGTCAAGGTAATTGCATCTGTACGACATTGTATTAACTGCAAAGTTAGTCGTGTCGGTTTGGTCACCTTTATAGGGACTGAATAGATAGCAATAACGTCACCAAAACACGCGATTAATCCGGTTAAAAGTTGTTTTATTATAATGAAATGAAGAAACTCACAATCATACAAACATACATACAAACATGAAACCTAAAAACATAACACTCTTCTCTATGAGGACTCGTGTGTAAAAATACCATATATCTTGAAATTGGGGACAACTGTCGCCATCTGTCGCACTGACTGTCGCGTTGTAAATATTACACCAATTGGAGCAACATTTTGTGCCTCGGTTATCATCAAACATTACTGTGTAAACAGTATCGAAAAACCGGGGTTCCATTTTCATTCGATATAGTTAGGACCCAAGAAGCTTGGTGTACTCAATAGATCGAGACGGTATTTCACTCCGGCCCATCGCCAACTACTTTATAAGGCGCAGGTCCGGCCTCATATGGAATACTGCTCTCTTCTTTGGGCAGGGGCACCCCAGTACCAGTTTTTTATTCTGGATCGCATCCAACGGAGAGCGCCAAGATATTTCAAACCGGCTAGACCCCTTGACGCTGCGTAGAGATGTGACCTCGCTATGCATCTTCTATCGCCTATACTATGGGGAGTGCTCCGAGGAATTGTTCGGACTGATCCCTGCCGCCTCTTCCCGCCATCGTTCTACGCGACAGCAGTTCCATCCCCATCATTTAAATGGTTGGCAGTCCACAACTGTGCGTTTCTCTAGAATTTTTTTGCCTCGCACAACAAAACTGTGGAATGAACTGTCACCTGCGGTATTTCCGGACCAATACGACCTTCAAACCTTCAAGACAAGTGCGTACTCCGCCAGCACGTTTGCCCACTATATCATAATAAAAAAAATGGACTCCGAAACATGAACCTTAGATCCACAGTCGCCTTCCCAACCCTAGACGAAGGTAGTTACGTAAACGATTTACGTTAAACTTTGTAATTTACGGTAATTGAGAGATTAAGTAAATATACGATTCAGCTTTTTGTTTTTAAAAGAGTAATTCTAATTTAGAAATGTATTTACTGGCATTTTGTTGTAGCAGAACATTAATTCATTGTTCAACGGTTATTACTGGCGTGTATTCTTCGGGATTGCTCGAATAGTTTCGAACCCGTAGGGAACCCACGGCTATTTCGCTAGTCAAACTCAGCTCATGACTAAGGGCTCCGTTCGAGTTCGAAATTTGTCGGGCAATCCCGAAGAATGCACGTGAGTGCACCTGTTTTTGAACAGGGACCGATGGATCGATAAGGTCCCATTTAATAGGTGGTGAGCCTATTGCTAGATAGCAACCGGGCACAATTCTAAACTTAGGGCTGCTACTGAGAATTTCCGAACAGAAAACTCAATAATACTTTGCCCGACCCGAGAATCTAACACAACCCCTCATGCTCAGCAGTCGCGCTCGCGACCACTAGACCAATGATGCAAAAATTTTGTAGTAAATTTGACTTTTAATAACATAACAAAGCATCACGCCTGTATTCTCTGAAGGAGTAGACAGAGGTGTACACAGTAATAGGTGGTGAGCATATTGCTATCTACCGAGCACAATTCTAAACTCTGGGCTGCTACTGACAATTTCCGAACTGAAAACTCAATAACACTTTGCCCGACCTGGGAATCGAACCCGGTCAGCATTCCACTAGACCAATGAAGCAATTAATTGTAAATTTGACTTTTAATATTTGTACTTCTTGGCATTAAATCCGTGCCTCAGAGAGCACGTTAAGCCGTCGGTCCCGGTTGTCAAATTAAGATCTATGACAGCCGTTACGGGTAGACAGAGGCCTGAAAGTCTGACAACCAGTCATACTACGAGATATCGTGTTACCCAGAAACTGGGCTGTGGAAGTCAGATAGGCAGTCGCTCCATGTAAATACTGGTATTAAGCTGCATCCAGTTTGACTGGAAGCCGACCCCAATGTAATTGGGAAAAGGTGACCAACGAGGTGTCCGTATATTTTTAAAACAATTATGATAGTGAAACCTTCTCTTCCAGGTTCTTCAGCACCTGAGGAGACAAATGACGAAGAGTTGGCATCTCTGAAGAATATTCTCCGTTTTCCTGAGGAGGTGGCTCTAAGACTCACTGATACAGAATACCAGCTCTTCTATCAGGTAAGAAAACACCGTACAGCTTATTATTTTATATATTAAACGCATTGACGCATGCGTAGCGAATTCTAAAGTTAAATTATTATGGAAAAACTAAAAAATACGTTGAGAGTAAGTTTCAAACCTGCACCTACCGGATAAATACTCCAGGCGCTCTGACCACTGAGATATTTCGACCTCTGCGTTTCCACTGAGATATACGACATTTGGTGACGTCATTGCTATCTATTCAGTCCCTATACAGGTGACCGAACCGACACGACTAACTTTGCAGTTAATACAATGTCGTACAGATGTAATTACGTTAAAAAATACAGATAAATATTTAAAAAGCATTAACGCATGCATAGCTAACTCTATGATAGTTATAATTTTTTGTGGAAACATAAATATGGTCGTGAGCAGGATTCGAACCTGCGTCTCCCGGATAAATACTCCAGGCACTCTGCCAACTAAGCCATCTCGACCTCTGCTCACCACCGCGAATTCTTCGATTTTTTTTTGTGCGTCCTTTGTAGAAGTCATTGCTATCTATTCAGTCCCTATACAGCTTAGGTGACTGAACCGAAACGACTAACTTCGCAATAAATACAATTTCATACAGATGCGATTTTTAGTGTCGTTTTTCTTACAGAAAAACTTTAGAGTATTTATCCAGAAGGTGCAGGTTCGAATCCTTCTCACGAACGTATTTTTTTTTCCACAAAAATTTATAATTTATTAGTTCGAATGAAAATCGAATCGAGGACCTCACGATCAGTAGCCACGCTTGCCAGTACCAACCCAATATGGCTTTTAAATCGTCTTTGAATAAACATAACATAGCATCACGCCTGTATTAGGTATACAGAGGGTAAGCAGAGGTCTACACAGTTGTACACCCACATTTCACCAATGCTGTTATTAAGTCCTAGTGTTAGGTGGTGAGCCTATTGCCATCTACCGGGCAAAATTCCAAACTTCAGGCTGCTACAGAGAATTTTTTAACAGAAAAACTCAATAACACTTTGCCCCACCCGGATATGGATCCCGAGACCTCATGCTCAGCAGTCGCGCTTGGGCCCACTAGATCAACGAGGCAATTTATATAAAATTAAGGCTTGAAATAAAATGTACTCATTCTATACAATGCAAGTATCTGAAAGACATCTTTACGCCCTATTTCCTTGGAGAATCAGGCCACGGAACGTACGTACCGAACGGGTTCGGAGGCCTATTGTATGCCTCACAATTCTGATTTAAATCGAATTTATATAAAGGCTGTGTCAAGGAAAAGTAGAGTTATTTATTACTAGCTGATGCCCGCGGCTTCGCTCGCGTGGATGTCGGTTATCGCGTCCAAAAGTAATCACGAAATTTTGATTCCGTTCCCGCTTTCCAATTACCGCTTTATAATAGCACATTTTTTTTACTATTAAATTGGATATAGTATGTTATCCTTAAGAGATAGACATAATTATGCCATCGCGGACATCATCATCATCACCCCCTGCCCTTGTCCCAATTTATTTGGGGTCGGCGCAGCATACCTGTAACTGGCTTGCTGTTAAAGTGTTGTCTATGTTTTATGACCGGCCGCCTGCCTGACGTCAACCCTCATTGGGAATGCTGTTGTTGGTAGTAACCGCCACCGATACGGTCTCCTTCTATGACCATACCAAAAATGCTATCCATGCGCCAGGTTCTGATGTAATCCTACTATCACACTCTACTAACCGGGCTTTTCTGTAGACCTATATAAGATACACAATTCCACTATACATCATTTTTTTATATCTCAAAGGGTTTAGGCGGTGTTTTCGTTGAAAGCTCCCAGACGGCTTATTTTTTAGCTAAGGTATACAAAAACTTGACATATTATATAATAATCTTCCTCTTAAATCACTCTATCTATTAAAGAACCGCATCAAAATCCGTTACGTAGTTTAAAAAATCTAAGCATACATAGGGACAGACAGACAGCGGGAAGCGACTTTGTTTTACACTGTGTAGTGATAGTCAGCGAGACGATGTTTGGGAAATGAAAAGTATTCATTTACCTGTAAAGGGACTCAATAGATAGCAATTACGTCACAAAAAGACGTGTTTAAATGTGGAAGAAGTCGTGAGCAGAGGTCGGGATGAGTTAATTGGTAGGACGCCCAGAGTATTTATCCGGGAGACGCATATTCGAATCCTGTTCGCGACCATATTTTTTGTACGTCATTGTAGTACGTAAAATATGGTGCAATGATAGCCTAGTGGCATTCCACTTGCGACGTTTGACTTGTCATTATTGTCACTTGCTTAAAACGGTGAAGGAAAACATCGTGAGGAAACCAGCACACCTGAGATATGTTCTCGATGGTGTGTAAAGCTATGTCAGAGACCTACGTGTGGCTTAAACTCTGACACTAGGTTGTTCGTCAACCACACGATAAGAAGAAGAAGTACTACAAAAGAATTTAAAAACATATGAAAAAAAATCGAGAGCGGTCGCGGGTTCGAGTTTCGTTACCTAGTGTCTATTATTTTTCAATGTTTCCTTAGAAAATAATAATTAATGAAGGCATTACATGACCTTAGCGGGTACTTAAACAATCACTTAAAACAGCAATGTTTTATTTTTTCCTTAATTTGATATCAATTAATGTTCACCGGTTACTACTCACGTGCATTTTTCGGGATTGCCCGACTAGTTTCGAACTCGACCGGAGCCCTTAGTCATGAGCTGAGCCCGCGGCAATGTCGCGAGTCGTACTGGAGCTGCATCGCGCCGCGTAGCGTTTCGCACGCGCCGATGATGTACTCGGTGTCGGAAGTACTCGTGTGTTTCCGCCACTCGTCGTGTCCGAGATATTGTCTTTACTATTCATGCCGGTGCATACTGCGCTGACTGTGTCACACTCCAGGCTTAACTCACTTTTATATGACGTGGATTTCAGAGCTGGTTTCTAAGCAGGAGGCAACGTCCAACCACTGTCTCTGTTGAAGTTCGGGCGCCGGCTTATTTCGATAGCTTCACGCACTTAGTTTGGCAATGACGATGTGAAGTCAAAACAGTGTCTGAGTAAAGTTTATATTATACCTTCGCCTGAGTATCTTCTTGTTTTATTTCTCTACATCAATAACACAGCCTTCTAGCTCGGACACAGCAAATTGGTCGTCAACAAGTCGATCAACTCACTTAAATTACTTCAACTAATCTATCTTTTGTCGTCTGAGAGGAACATAATAGCGCCCTCTCAATTCACTCTAACGCCCTCGCAGTTAAATGCAAATGATTATCGTGTAATCTCGTCAAATGGTAGTCCCTCTCAATAAATTATATTCGTTGTTTTTTTTTGTTTTTTTACATGTCTGCCCAAAAAAGAGTGTAATGTTTTTAGGGTAAATTTTGAGTTTCTTTTTTCTGCCATAACTTCTAAACGCGTGAACCGATTTAGATGTATGGGTTATCGTTAGAATCCTTACATTGTCCCGGGTTATATAAGCTAGGCTAGGCAATATAGTGACTATTTTAAGTACACAAAAAATCAATAAAATAAAGTATAATTTACACATGGCAAGCGTGTTTATAATAAATGTTTTAATTAATTTCATGTTAAGTTATTATATTAAATGGAAAAAGAATACGGTCGCGAATAGGATTCGAACCTGGGCCTCCCGGATAAATACTGGGAATACAGGCGTGATGCTATGTTACGAGTATGTTATAAATTCCGGATAATGACCAATAAACCATCTCGACCTCTGCTTACTGCCCCGAATTATTCTTCCATATTTTAATACGTATTTTGGTGACGTCATCACTATATATTCAGTCCCTATACAGTGACTGCTACACATACTTACAATCACGCCTGTTTCCCATTGGGGTAGGCAGAAACTATCGATTTCCAATTTCTTCGATTCTAACCTCTTTCGCTTTATCTATGTTCATTAACCTCTTCATGCATGCTCGTCGATTTAGGTGGCTCCTGACCTGTCCTTTTTGAGAACGTCCGCGGTCGGCCTGCCCTGACTCTTCCATCCACTCTCGCCTCATGTACTAGTTTAGCCAATCGCCTTTCATCCATCCTTTCTACATGCCCAAACCATCTTAGCATACCTTTCTCAAACCTTGTCACTACATCCTCTTTCACTCCACGACGTTCCCTTATCACTCTGTTCCTCACTCTATATTTCAAAGTCACTCCACGAATACTTTTCAAAGCTCACAGTGATTGATTTTACTGATATATCTTTCATAGCATCACGCCTGTATTCCCAGAAAGGGTAGGCAGAAGTGTACACAGTTTTGCAACCACATTTCACCAATGCTGTTATTAACGGGCACAATTCTAAACTCCGGCTACGAAGAATTTCGTAACGGAAAAACTCAATATCTTTTTGCTCGACCTGGGAATCGAATCCGAGACCTCATGCTCAGCACTCGCACTTGAGTCCACTAGACCAACGAGGCAATCATATCAGATATATATCTTTCTAAAACGTAAATACATGTGACATTGACAAAGTCAAATTATGTAACAATTTCTGAGCCCACAACCCGGTCCTCCCCAAACAATTACAAAAGTTATAAACAGGGTAGGCAGACTAGTAGGTAAGTTAAGACAAAATCAATATTTTAGAAGGCTTTAGTCGACTCTCTAAGTCGGTCACAATGTATTTAAAACATTCGCTTTAGAAATATATTGTTAAAATATGGATGAAGAATTCGCGGTGGTGAGCAGAGGTCGAGATGGCTTAGGGGTCAGAGCGCCTGGAGTATTTATCCGGGAGGCGCAGGTTCGAATCCTGTTCGCGACCGTATTCTTTTTCCATTTAATATTGTAACTTTAGAGTTCGCTAAGCATGCGTTAATGCTTTCCAAAGATTTATCTTGAATTCGCTATAGAAGTAATAATATGGAGCATTGATAACCTAGTGGTATAAACGTTAGACTGACAAGTTAAAGGTCCTAAGTTCGAATCCATGGCACGCACCACTGTCTTTTCGAAGTCATGTGCGTATTATTAATTAATTACCACTCGCTTAAAACGGTGGAGGAAAACATCGTAAGGAAACCAGCACACCTGAGAGATGTTCTCGATGGTGTGTAAAGCCATGTCAGAGACCTACGGGTGGTTTAAACTCTGACACTAGGTTGTACCACACGATAAGAATAACTATAGAGGTATAACAGATTCATAGTTCTAAAATTATACATTTATGTTGAAATAAAAATGCGGTCATGAGCAGGATTCAAACCTGCGCCTCCCGGATAAATACTCCAGGCGCTCTGACCACTAAGCCATCTCGACTGCTCACTACGAATTCTTCTTCCATATTTTAATACGTCTTTTGGTAACTTGAAGAGGTAGTGAGCAGAGGTCGAGATGGCTTAGCGGTCAGAGCGCCTGAAGTATTTATCCGGGAAGCGCAGGTTCGAATCTAGCTCACGACCGTACCTATTCTTTTTTTACAAAAAAATATAACTTTATATATACGCGTTAACTTGAGAATCTCCCTCTGTTTTAGTCGGTTTATTAAATAAATTACTTTGTAAAAAACTTTCTTAATTAAATGGCAAGAAATGATGCAACCTTTGCAATGAACCATTCGGTACAGTCAGCACACCATTTATTTAGACCAACTTTACTGTGACTGTTTATTCATGTACGAAATACGAATTTTCACCAGTATTCGGTATTTAGTATAGAAATGTATTACTTGATAATAAATAATAAACAGATTTCTTGATATATAATTATTATGTATTTAATGATGCTGAGAGCTGTTTTTTTTTTTTTTTTTTTTTTATTCTACTTAAGTTTATTCTAATGTTTTTTATTCTGTTTGTTATATATATAAATTATTTATTTTTATTTACTATTGTATAACGATTCTCCTTGTTGAATCATTTCATTTAATAATTAAAAAAAATACATACTTGATGTTGACGTTGGTACGTTCGTTGGCTGTCCGTGGTATCACGCTAGGTCCTATCAGAATACCAGCGCTGCAACATTTTAATTAATCTCGCAGCATTACGCTGAGATAGTGGCCTTTTTTGGCCAGGTACAGGATATTTGTTTGTATGTTATTTTATAAGTTTATTAGATATAGGTATCATTTTTAAATTATTATCAGAAATCTCTTGTGTAATTTCCTGTACTGGTACAAAATAAAAAATCTTTTCTTTCTTTCTTCTTTCTATATACAAAAGATGTATAATTACTGAAAATGGTTTGCAGTATCAGAGAATCAACTTATCGTGGGCGCGCTCCGTTGCAGAGTGAATGAAAGCGGCGAGGCGCGTCGCGTAGGGATGTCCGTGCGCAGCTTAGTCAAATAGGGATGTAGTGACATCGGGCGTTAACAGTGCCGTTGTCACAGAGTAAAATATATCAGCGTGTTAAATTGAATATTTTATACAATAAGCTATGTTTATCACACCTGTATTCTCCGAAACGGTAGATAGAAGTGGACACAGTTGTACACTCACATTTCACAAATGCGGTTATTAAGTACCATGTGTTCCGATGGTGAACCTGTTGCTATCTACCGGGCATAATTTGAAACATGAGCATTGCAAACAATCTAGTGCTATCTCTTTCATCATCCCCCTGCCCTTATCCCAATTTATTTGGGGTCGGTGCAGCATGTATTCTTCTTCCATACATCTCTATTAGCTGTCACATCGTTAGTCACTCCCTTTCTAGCCATATCATGTTTAACACAATCCATCCATCACTTCCTCGGTCTTCCTCTACTCTTATAGCCATCTACATTCATACTCAAAACTTTCCTCGTCACATGATCCTCATCCCTCCGCATCACATCCCATGCTAAACGATTTGCACACAACGTCTCCACTACCACTATTTCCTTCTACGATTTTATTCCACTGTATTTCCTACACTGTGACCCGAATAATCTTATTTCCTAACTTCGGTCAAAGGTCGTCTATTCACAATCGATTCAATGCTTTACCGATAAATGGGGCTTACCTAACTCGATAGGGAAAAGAAAGCGAAAAATGCGTATTGTATATTTTTTTAGTGTTGCCATTTGTGTTGAGGGCAATTTCGGATTTATTTCTTATAGTGGTAACGATTGGGCCCTTTCTTTTATTTAGAAGAACGAATGGAAGTCAGATAAATGTGCGTGCATATACTCAAGATTTTTCGCTGTGGGGGTAGGCAGAATATTTTTTTAAAGAAAATCTCAATAAAAATAAAGATAAATCAAATACTAAAGCCATAAAAAAATACAGATAAATACGGTCGTTAGCAGGACGAGAACTTGCGCCTCTCGGATAAATACTCCAGGCGCTCTGACCACTAAGCCGGTATGAGTCTGGCTCAACTTATATGATGGATTTTCTACACATAAAAAGGCAGGCCCCCAAGTGGTATTGGCCTAGGGCCTGACAAACTCAGGGCCCACCCCTGGGTCTTTCAATGTCAAAATTAAATGCACGACTATCAAAAATCTGCCAATCCATCCTTTTACCTTTTATTATTAGATTTCCTAAGAGTTACCGGAAAACCACTTTAGGAAATATAATAATGAAATGCTGGCGTTTTATTGATTGAGTGCATGTAATAAGATCAACTAAATGATTCCATTTGGGGAGCTTAGAGTTGCAAACAAGGTTAAGTAACGCAAGGCGCGATCGTGTGCAGTCCCGGGCTCGATTTCCGATTCTGACAAAGTATTATTGGGTTAATTACCATTTTTCATGGAAACATTGACAAAATAATAGACAAGAACGGGGCTTGAACCCGCGACCCTTGACATTCCGTGTCATCACTCTATCAACTGAGCTCCCTTGTCGTGTCCAAACCAATCGAATGTTCAATCCTCCTTGTATTCGTCTTATGGAGACGCCTGGCGATATTTATCTAGCAATCATTTACAGATCTACTAAACTCAGCGTTACCACTTTGCAGTTGTAAATGAAAAATAGGCATCACATGGCCTTACATGTTTAAAAAAACATCATTATAAATAAAGTTATTATATTAAATGGAAAAAGAATACGGTCGCGAACAGGATTCGAACCTGCGCCTCCCGGATGAATACTCCGTATAAGGACTGAATTGATATCAATGACGTCGCCATAAGACGTGTAAAAATATGGAAAAAGAATTCGCGGTGGTGAGCAGAGGTCGAGATGGCTTAGTGGTCAGAGCGCCTGGAGTATTCATCCGGGAGGCGCAGGTTCGAATCCTGTTCGCGACCGTATTCTTTTTCCATTTAATATAATAACTTTAGAGTTCGCTAAGCATGTGTTAATGCTTTTCAAAGATTTATCTTGAATTATTAAGGTAATTGCATTCTTTACGACATTGTATTAACTGCAAAGTTAGTCGTGTCGGTTCGGTCACTTGTATAAGGACTGAATTGAAAGCAATGACGTCGCCATAAGACGTGTTAAAATATGGAAAAAGAATTCGCGGTGGTGAGCAGAGGTCGAGATGGCTTAGTGGTCAGAGCGCCTGGAGTATTCATCCGGGAGGCGCAGGTTCGAATCCTGTTCGCGACCGTATTCTTTTTCCATTTAATATAATAACTTTAGAGTTCGCTAAGTATGCGTTAATGCTTTTCAAAGATTTATCTTGAATCATTATAAATGGTATTATTTGGTTTTTCTGTTAAGAAACTCTCTTTGGCAACCTCGAGTTGGCACCTATGCTTGGTAGATGGGAAAAGATTACATGGGACTTAATAAAAGTATAAGTGACTGATAGACAGAGTTCTCGTTGGTCTAGTTCTTACAAGCGCGGCTGCTGAGCGTGAGGTCCAGGGCTCGTTTTTGTGGGAGACGGGTCTGGGCAATGGCATCAACTCCCCAACTGTCGTTCTCCCAAAATCTATCCACTGTACTTAAGAGTGAATAGATTTATTCTGTATATACGTGCTCCATCCTCGGCCACACCGTCGCTTACTATCAAGCGAGTTGGTGGCCAAACTTAGATCCATTTTTTATAAAAACAAGATGGCGCCACTGTCCACCGCTAGTTAGTTATAGAAGTAATTTTATATACAATACTTTTTCTCATTATTTTCCTATTAAATTCAAGATAAATCTTTTAAAAGCATTAACGCATGCTTAACGAACTCTACAGTTATTATATTAAATGGAAGAGGTCGAGATGGCTTAGTGGTCAGAGCGCCTGGAGTATTTATCCGGGAGGCGCATGTTCGAATACCCTATTACAGTTGGAAACTAGTGATGAATATATTATACTCGCGACAATCTCCAGAAGTCCATCAGAAGTCCGAAAGACGTTTATTTTTTGAGTGTATTTCTTCAATATAAGGATAATCTTGAGGTTTACGAATGATACTCGTTGTTATAGTGTACTGCTGATACCCGCGGCTTCGCCCGCGTGGATGTCGGTTATCGCGACCAAAAGTAATCATGAAATTTCGATCCCGTTCCCGCTTTCCAATTACCGCTTTATAATTGCCCATTTTCAAAAGGTTTTTGTTTCAAATAGGCAAATTACATGCACTTAAGAAACGTCAAATGATTCTAGTTGCTCGGTTCCAAATAGTTGATCATATGGAGAAGAGGCAGCAAGAAACTCCATAGACACTCTTTTTAAATAAATAATAAGTACAGTCTTGCTTTGTTACATTTTTGTGATGAGAAATATTCGAGAGTAATGTAGGTTAATGCGTGAAATAATATGAAAAAAAAATACTCAGCTAACCATCTGCGATAGGACAGAACGTACGAACGAACTCTATCCATTTTAATATAGTATATATAATATAGTCGATCCGACATCACCATATTATAAATGCGAGCTCAAGGTAGTCATTAATGTTCTAGAACTTAGAGTCTCTGAAGAAATCGCGTTAACCTAAAGCATTAACGTATACTTAGCGAACTCTACAATTATAATTTATAATTAAAAAGAATACGGTCGTGAGCGAATTCGAACCTGCGCCTCCCGGATAAATACTCCAGGCGCTCTGACCGTTAAGCCATCTGCAGGTTCGAATCCTGCTCACGACCGTATAAATTTTCTTTCTATAAAAATTTAAAACTTTTTGGCTTTAACTTAATTTGATATTATGGTAGTCAAATGAAGATCTAACACAGCCATTACGGGTGCAGAAAAATCTGACAACTAGTCTTACCACGTGATATTGTGTTACCCAATAACAGCGGTGACAGCCTAGTGATATGACCGTTGGACTGACAAGTCAAAGGTCGCAAGTTCGAATCCAAGGCACGCACCACTGACTTTTCGAAGTCATGTGCGTATTATAAATGAATTATCACTTGCTTATAACGTTGAAGGAAAACATCGTGAGGAAACCAGCGCACCTGAGAGATGTTCTCGATGGTGTGTAAAGCCATGTCAGAGACCTACGGGTGGTTTAAACTCTGACACTAGGTTGTTCATCAACCACACGATAAGAAGAAGACTGCTGACTGCTGTGGAGAGCTGTGGAGGTCAGATAGGCAGTCGCTTCATGTACAATACTGGTATTCAGCTACATCCGGTTAGATCGGACGCTGATCTCGACGTAATTGGGAGAAGGCTTGGCAGATAACATAGCATCACGCCTGTATTCCCTGAAGGGGTAGGCAGAGGTGTACGCAGTTTACAACCACATTTCACCAATGCTGTTATTAAGTACCATGTAATAGGTGGTGAGCCTATTGCCATCTACCGAGCTCAATTCCAAACTCCGGGCTGCTACTGAGAATTTCCTAACAGAAAATCTCAATATCACTTTGCCCGACTCGGGAATCGAACCCCTTATGCTCAGTAGTCGCGCTTGGGACCATTAGACTAATGAGACAAGCCTATAGTGTGTTAAAAATCTAACCTTAAAATTTTGTTCCCAGGTGCCTCCTATCGACTACTTGCGTCAAGTGACCCTGGACCTTGGCGGAGAAGGTGTCCTGGGCTCGGTGAACGAGCGTCACATGATCCGAAAAACACCCGCCACACACACAGCTACCAAAAGCTCTGTCAAAGCACTCATCAGAAGATTTAACGCGGTAAGATATGAATTCAAATATAATGATATTTTTTTATACAGGATGAGACGGAATAATGAAAAAATAATAAAGTTACAATATTAAATGGAAAAAGAATACGGTCGCGAACAGGTGTCGGACCTGCGCCTCCTGGATAAATACTCCAGGCGCTCTGACCACTAAGCCATCTCGACCTCGGCTCACCACCGCGAATTCTTCATCAATATTTTAACACGTCTTATGGCGCCGTCATTACTATCTATTCAGTCCCTATACGGGTGACCGAACCGACACGACTAACTTTGATTAACCTAATCCATTTAATATTGCAACTTTAGAGTTCGCTAAGCATGCGTTAACGCTTTTCAATGATTTATCTTGAAAAAATAATAAACATGAACGGGCCTTGAACCCGCGACCCTTGACAATCCGTGTCCTCACTCTACCAACTGAGCTAACTTGTCATGATCGAATCTATTGAATCTATTGAAGTATCACGCCTGTATTTGCCAAAGGGGTAGGCAGGTACACAGTAACTGTGCACACTATTGCCTTCCCCTTCGGGAAATACAGGCGTGATGCTATGTATGTCTACAGATAAAAACCAAAAAACAAAACCAAAAATATAATACGGTCGTAAGCAGTAATCCATCTCGACATCCTGCTCACGACCCGAGCGGAGATGGCTTGGCGTTCAGACCGCCTGGAGTATTTATCCGGAAGGCGCAGGTTCGAATCCTGCTCACGAACGTCCATGTTTTTTCAAAAAAAAATATAACTTTAGAGTTCGCAAAGCATGCGTTAATGAAGAAAGAAATAAGAATAGTAATGAAAATAGAGGGGCTCGTGGCTAAGTAAAAGCCGCACAGATCGATCGATCGAGGTTAAGCTGCGCTTGCCGCGGTCGGTCTATAGATGGGTGACCATCATTTCATACCGGGACCCCTCCGTGCCTCGGAGAGCACGTTGAGCCGTCGGTCCCGGTTGTCAAATTAAGATCTATGACAGCCGTTACGGGTAGTCAGAGGCCTGAAAGTCTGACAACTAGTGTTACCACGAGGTATCGTGTTACCCAGTAACTGGGTTGTGGAGGTCAGATAGGCAGTCGCTCCATATAAAATACTGGTATTAAGCTGCATACGGTTTGACTGGAAGCCGACCCCAACGTAATTGGAAAAAGGCTAGGCAGATATAAAGCATGCGTTAGTGCTTTTCAAAGAATCATCTATAAAAAGAGAAGATATTACTAGAAGATAAAGTAAATCATTAAATTTAACCGCCATGCTGCGGCACGAATGGGCCGTCTCGACCGGACTGATACCACGGCCTCACAGAAAACCGGCGTGAAACAACGCTTGCCTTGTGTTTCGCCGAGTGAGTGAGGGTAACGGAGGCCCAAACCCTTTGAAAGGCCGGCAACGCACTTGTGACTCCTCTGGGGTCGCTTACCATCAGGCGAGCCGTCTGCTCGGTTGCCACTATTCCATACAAAAAAAATAGTAATAAAGCTAGTTATTCAATCCTAATTTCTGTAGTTACGTTCTGCAGTCTATGTGAATTCAACCCAAACAGTTATGGACGAAGCAATTCGTATTTGTATTAACCCTCGGGCGTTTCATGTTTGTTAAAGTCTCACGTTTAGTTGTACATACATTAAACAACTAGCCACTGGACACGGGTTTGCCTGCGAGGTCATTTTTTATGGCAGTTTCCAACTAAATATTTAGTATTGAATAGATTCAGGCGTTACTTTACGAAAGTCCATTACAATGGATGCAAATAAATACAATATCTAGCTACTTCCACAAAATTGAGGGTAGTCATGCATTACCTGTGCACCGCCCACCCGCCCGCAAATATATGCACATACACAAGCGGTGAAAATTCCGATTACCACCAACTACTCTACACGTGTTTCGCTCCTCCACGGGACATCATCAGGAGCTGTTAGACCGTGCAGTATCCGCCACCGAGAAATATTTAGTCTTTGCCCAAACATATTGTGGGCACCTTCCAATCTTATTTTGTTTTTCATATATAATGATCTTTTATAAATGTTCAATTCAAATTCAAATATTTTTATTTCAAACTAGATGACCCGGTGTACTTCGTATCACCTCGAACGTCAAATGTTTGACGGAAAGTAGGTAGAACAGTTTATATGGGCAAATGAAATTGTTGTTTTCTCTATATTCCGCGCAATTTTTCTACAGTTTCTCACCATTTAAACCTTCCCTGGACTACGACAAACATTTCAAAACCAAAATCAGCTAAATCGGCCCAGTCGTTCTCGAGTTTTAGCGAGACAAACGAACAGCAATTGATTTTTATATATATAGATAGATAGATAGACTACATTACAGGCACTTATGATAAGTCAAAACTAGGTGCTCGGTTCCAAGGCGTTGCTCTTATGGAGAAGAACCGGCAAGAAACTCCATAGACAGTCTTTTTAAAATAAATTGGTTTAACAGTAAAGAAGTAGTGTGAGTATAATTCAGGTTAATGTGAAGAGTAATAAAGGAAATCAATAGGAACAATTACGTATATGCATAGCCTTTTAAAATGATTGCCAAAGCAGTTAGTTCATTGTCATTTAATGCCTATAATAAATATTATTTTTCTATGGTAACATTGACACGAACGGTATGAAAACTCGCGGCCTTTGTCAGTTAGTGACGTCACCCTACCAACTTATCTATCGTGTCGATGGTTCGCATCTATTTGCCTGTTTTCTTTATTAAGGATACGCCTGTCGATATATTTTAGCAATTATTTACAGAATACTAACTCAGCGTTACCAAATTTGCAGTTTTATGGAACGCCGAAACATGACTATAATAAAAAAATCTTTTTGAATGAAACATTAAAAATTCATATAAACGAACAGGATTCAAACCCACAATCTTTGTTAGTCTGTGACAATAGTCGTGTCGCCTTAAAGACGAAAAGATTTTTTTTTTTTTATTGGCCTCTTGCAACAACAGCATTCCCAAAGAAGGTTGACGTCAGGCAGGCGGCCGATCATAAAACATAGCCAAAACTTTAGCAGCATGCCAGATGTAGGTATGCTGCGCCGACCCCAAATAAATTGGGATAAGGGCAGGGGATGATGATTGATGATGATGAATTGGCCTCTTGCAGTTAACCCGGGGGTTTGATCTGCGTAACCGAACAATAGCTATGGCAAGACAATATATGCCTCCAGCCAGAGCGTATTGTATATTACTACAAACTAAGCAACACAGCGCTAAGGCGTCCCCTGCGGGACACGAGCCTCGGCTCAGGGCGTTGCTGGGGAGACAACTAGGGACTAGCTGGATCATATTAGTTTCCTTATTATTAAGGGACGAGTTTAAAGCTACTGGCTGGCGCGGGCCGGCTCGAGCAAGGGTCGGGGCGGACATGATAAGATATTTCGCGATGGACATGACGAAAAAAGTGCATTTTAAATTTAATTTATAAAAATAAGCGACACGAACCCCGTTTGTGTCTAAAATTTTTCAATGTTTTTCCTTTGAAAAATAATAATGAACGGCGAAATTGTACATACATACATACATAGCATCACGCCTGTATTCCCCGAAGGGGTAGGCAGAGGTGTACACAATTTCAAACCCACGTTTCACAAATGCTGTTATTAAGTCTCATGTAATAGGTGGTGAACCTATTGCCATCTACCGGGCACAATTCCAACCTCCGGGCTGCTATTGAGAATTTCCTAACAGGAAAACCCAATAACACTTTGCCCGACCCGGGAATCGAACCCGAGACCCCATGGTCAGCAGTCGCGCTTGGGACCACTAGACCGAGGCAGTAGTTGTGATTGTACAAGATTTATAAATCGTGAATTGTCAAGGAGTACTTAGTTAACAAACAGACAGACACTGTCGTATTTATATTGTAGTACTGTTATGCATAATTAGTCGTATTTAACAAAGCTACTGTAGTTAACAAGAATTATATAATTATGGAGTATAGTCCTTCCGCTGAAATAGTGGCGCACTTTTAAAAGCTACCACGGAGACGTTTGCTATCAAATAAACATAACATGAATCTGACTGCTTCGACTGCCTCGTTGGTCTAGTCGTCCCTTGCACGACTGCTCAGCATAAGGACTTGGGTTCCATTACCGGATCGAGTAAAGTGTTATTCGGATTTTCTGTTTGAAAATTCTATTTAGCAGCCCGAAGTTGAGAATTGCGTCTTATAGATGGCAATAGGGTCCGCCTATTTCATGGGATTTAATAATAGCATTGGCGAAATTTCGTTGTACGGGTTTATGACGTGTCATAAGCCTGCGCCAGTTGCAATTCCGGTACCCCGTTAAAGGTGAGTGGAGTACCGTGTGGTTTTTAACCGGTAGACATCTGGCACAGTATCCGTGATGGATTTGGTAACAACAAAAACAAAAAAAAAATTACCGCCACTATTTTAATGAACCGACTATACTAAATTCACAATAGTCTCCCAAACATACATAGTGTATGATGAAAGGGAAGCTTAGAGCCCAACTCTTAACGTAATTAATAAATAAACAACTTTCAAAATGGCGCCTGGATAACAAATTCCCAAAATACATAATAATACCAAACGTGATGTAACATTACGCCTGTATTCAAACGAGGGATTGAACAGAGATGTACAGTTGTGGAATTATAACTGTGCATATTTGAAATTAGGCTTTCCAAATGGCCGCGCATGTACAGTCGTTTAGAAAAGTGTCACCGTGCTAAAATATTTAAATTTGTTAGGAAAATCAACACGGCCGCGAAACATTTGTGGTACTGACTGTTCTCGGCTCGTGAGTGAGCGAGGTGCAGTAAAAGAGTGAGGGAGACACCATGGTGTTACTGCGTTCGCCAGACGCATGTCACATCACGGGAAGGTGGTTATGTGGGACTCGCACTGTCTGCCCTTTAGCCTCTGTTACGGTGGTATCAGCGCGGGAATCGTGCTCCGCAACTTCCTTCTACAAGATATCATCCTCGCAGAAGTATGTGACTGACTCCCATGCCCCCTCACTGTCAATTATGGCATCCCGGCTGGCAGCGACAGGTCTGTCCCAACTACTTCAGTTAGAGCATGGCGCTGCACTGTCCAAACGGGACAGTGCGCCAAATGCTTTGCATCAATAGATATAATAAAAATGTAACGGTTCGCTGTCTATACATGCAAGATATATGAGAAAAAATATTATTGGGACCTTTATCAACGCAAATAGCACCCAAAACAATGATTGTTAGAATTTTTGTCTGTTTGTCTGTGCGTTTGTGCACGCTAATCTCAGAAACGGCTTATCTGATTTAGATGTGGTTTTCCCTAGTATATCGTGGTAAGCTTTACTTAATATTTAGTGTTTGTTTCATGTCAATCGGTTCATAAATAAAAAAGTTATGTCAATTTACAGAATTACGTCCAACATTTGTTAATTTCCTAAACTATCTATACCTATCTATTCTTTCTGTTCAGTAGCATTGACTGAAACTTTACTAAATAATTATTATGAATTTGTATTCATACACGATATGGTGTTAATTTACGTCATCCACGCGGACGGAGTCGCGGGCACAGCTAGTCGAAAATGTCTAAATCTGTACTAATGAAGGCCCACAAAATCTGACACACTTGGTTTTTAATACAAATAAACGTACTTGCGGTATCTAGTTAAATACAAATCTGTTGTCGTGCACCTAGGCTATCTTTAGGACACAATCCCAAACTCTTATGCTCAGAATTTTCTAACAGAAAAACCCGGAAACACATGGGACTTTTGCGTCATAAAAAGCATTAGTGAAATGTGTGGTGCACGATACACCTCTGCCTACCTCTTCAGGGAATACAGGCGTGGCACTATGATGCTATGTTTATGTATTAACTATACTTTAAATATCATCTAGTTTGTTCGTCATTGAATTTTAGCAAAATGAATTTTGAGAAGGGCTGCAATCCAATATCTCAAAACTAATGTGCGTTCTTCTACCCACGCTGCAGCAGCTGGAGGCCATGGAGGTGGTTAGAACCTATCGAAAGGTGGTTAGAACCTATCGAAAAACATGACTTTCTTTATTGCATTCCCTGCTGTTGGTCTTGGTATGCTAGAAAGAAGAAAGAAAGAATCGTTTAATTGACACATTTAGTAAGGACACAATCAAAAAAATACAAAGTTACAAAAAACAAAAGTTTGATAACTAGCGGGCGTTGTGTGCCTCACGACTGCGCCAAAAAGGTCCAGTTCAGCAAAATGCCAGACCACTAGTGCCTGACGCTGATTTTCAACTGGACCTTAATTAATGAGTAGAAGTCACGGATGCAAATCTTTTTTTATTTTATTTTTATTTGATATGAAATTTAATTTAATAAATATAAATATATATCTAAGAAGAATCCGTGTACATAATATAGATACTATAGTGTCATATAAACTTACATATATTGATTGTCATACTAACAGTTAGCTAGGTTAAGAAGATTTTTTTTTATTTATTTATTTATTTCTTTACATACAACTATTGTTACAGGTTATAATACCTAATGTAATAGTGTAGTTACAATAATATACAGAACCATAAACTACAGTCAGCTCATATTAGTACAGGTACCATACGCAGCTCTTGTGAATTCATTCATAGTACAGTTAAATAAGTCAATCTGTTGTGACATCATATTGAGCACCCGCAGTGCACGCGTCAGGGGCGCGCGGTGTAACAGGTTGGTGCGCGCGCTCGGCACCGCCAGCAAGGCCGGCCTCCGCCGTCGCGCCACGCATCCATTAGGAACACACAGCTGGAGTAAGTCAAGAACCCGCGGGTTATGTATATTGCCACGAAATACTCTAAATAAATAAGTGGCGACAGCTACATCCCTCCTAACTTCAATTTTAACACAAAACTAACGATCAAATAAAATACCAATACCAATCCAATGCTAAATGCTTATTTCGCCCCAGGAGCATGCCCACGAATCTTCAATCGTGCCCTATGGTTTCATGCGCGTTCGCACCAAGCGTTTCCCATGGGGTGATGGCCAGAAGTCCTTCTTCCATAACCCCCATGTCAACGCTCTCCCCACCTCTTCCTGTCTATAAAATGTTAGTGGTATTGTGTAGAAAACCTATTGTTTCTTACAAATTATGCTTTATTGTAATAAGTAAAATGCTGAAATATTAGATATTTCCATTTTTGATCTCGTGCAGGTGTAATTTAGTAAGACTTGTATTTTTAACATTGCAATTAAACTCTGACGTTTCATAAGTGCCTTTTAAATTGGTTCCAATTCCAGTTCCAATTTTGGTTAACGATGATTTTGCCAATCTCAAGGTTGCGAACACGATAAAAACATTAACAAAACTTGACCAGTGGAAAAGCCGAGGAACGGTTCACGGGTATGAAAGTTAAGCTAGATGAAACAAAAACTTTTGACTTTGACTTTATCGATATTTTCATTTTTTTTTTCTTTTTCTGCTATTGTAATTGTTGTAAGTTCGGCCACGAGAACGAAATAAATACTCTCTTTCTTTCTTGTTATAATAGATACAAGACAAAACAAACAAATAATAAATTCTCCTAATTAAACTCATAAAAAAACAAATCTCCCCAAGTAGAGAAAAACAAAAAAAAACGTATTATCCTGGGTCAATTATCATGTCCCTAAGTGTAGGTCACGTGCCCAACGTGACAATTACAGGCACAGAATTGTACTAGTGATGTGCAAGTGTCGATAAAAAATATCGACAATTAGAAAACGAGACGATTCAGAATTTGACAAAATTGAACCTCAACTAAAAAAAATACTTTCTCTCATTTAGATAATATGTACTTTAAAGTTGTAATTTTTTTTATGTTCGAATCTTGCTCTTGACCTGTTTTTTCACACAAAGATTTATAGCTTTATAGTTCGCTAAGCATGCATTAATGCTTTTTAAAGATTTATCTATAATATTAACTTTTATATCAAAGAAAAAAAAACAATTAAGTGTTTTTTTATTGTAATTAAATATTCATCAGTAAACAGAAGGCATTAAGCCTTTACTACTTCCTATAACAGCTCTTCTCACAAAATTATCATCACGAATATCTGTGTTAGTAAGAAAACTATTTTAAGCACACGGAGAACACTATTATAATCAAACTCAAAAACATATAATCGCAAACCAAGTGCACATATATCATATTGATTGAAGTTTATAATAAAGAATATGATCTTGCATGAATATTCATTTGTTAGGTATATTTCTTTTTGTTTTATTTCATTTAGGTTACGCTGGGGCTTACGTCATATCCTTAGGGCCAGCAAAAAAACTAAATAAATAAATATAAAAAGTGCACATAATCTTCTTCTTCTTTTCGTTTTTAACGTTTGTGGTAGCTTATTTTAGCTTTCTTATGGCAGTCAGTAGGTATTCGATAATAGACGAACTTATTAACGAGTAACCTCCGCACAGATCGTTAAAGCTAAGCCGTACTTGCCGCGGTGAGTCTGGGTCGATTATTATTTTGTTGGCCGTAGCCTGGGGGGGTTTTGGGGGTTCAAACCTACTAGCTAGCTGCTAGCGGTTCTACTAGCGTGAATCTGTATCATCTACAGGAGAAAAAATCATAAAAAAACCTCATTAAAAATTCTGGCAATATTTTTTTCAACATTAAAAGCCTGATTACTTTTTCAACATAAATTAAATCCTATTAACTAACTTTTGCTGTAAAATCCTAAAAAGCAAATTAGTTGCTTTTTGCATTTTTTATAGTATATGTTTAATTAACTTGTTTAAAGAGGTCATAGAATATGGTATTATAAAAATCATACTAAGATATACACTTGAATCATCAATCATGACTGCCTCGTTGCTCTAGTGGTCGCAAGCGTGACTGCTGAGCGTGAGGTTCTGGGTTCGATTCCCAGGTCGGGCAAAAAGTGTTATTGGGTTTTTTTAAGAAATTCTCAGTAGCAGCCTGGAGTCAGGAAGTTGGTGGTGTGATACCCCCGTGCTTCGGAGAGCACGTAAAGCCGTCGGTCCTGCGCCTGATCTCTCTCCAGTCATGTCGGATTGCCGTCCCATCGGAATATGAGAGTGAAGGAAGAGGGAGTGCACCTGTGTTTGCGCATACACTTGTGCACTATAATATCTCCTGCGTACTTGGCTAATCTCCGTGTGAGATAGGCCGCCGTGGCCGAAATACGGTCGGGAGGAGTATAAAGAAAAATATTAGCAAGAAATTTAGCTGTATTAATGTTTACTTTCCAATTACATACTTATTAAAGCATCAAGGTTATATTCCCCGAAAGGACTGGGTGGTGCCGGTGCAGTAATACCCTTTAAAGGGTTTACAACATGCTAGTGATACCGTCACGCAACCCGTACGTTTATTTGCCATGTAGAAAAAAAGAATTCCAATCTGCTGCTGAGAATTGTATGGTAGGAAAATTTAATAACACTTGCCTCGACCAAGAAATGGACCTATATATCTCACGCTTAACAGCCGTTTTTGCGTCTACTAGATTTAGAATAAGATGGTGGATTTTTTCTGATTGAGCTACGACAGAGGTTGCTTGACAGGTTAAAAAACTCTGAAAATCTAGCTTAACTTTTAACACCAAAGAAAAAGATTCAATAATAAAAGAATAAGAAACTCTTTTAACGGCTTCCCATTATATTGAAACAGCCAATAATTCACGAAACGACAGCGTAATCCCAAAGAATAATTGTTAAAATTAACAATGAAAGACAAAACTTTATAATTCTATTAGCCGCTACTTAAACTTTAGAAGTGAAACTCAATAAAGTTAAGGTTTTGTTTGAAATGTGAACGTTAAAACTTGTCGAGTATTGTTGTTGAGTTTAACTTTCAGTTAGGTCTTCGCTTTGGGTAAGAGTTTAAAGTTATGTGTTACTATTGATTAAAGTTACAAAGGATACAAATAAATACAATATCTAGCTACTTCCACAAAATTGAGGGTAGTCATGCATTACCTGTGCACCGCCCGCCCGCCCGCAAATATATGCACATACGCAAGCGGTGAAAATTCCGACTACCACCAACTACTCTACACGTGTTTCGCCCTTCCACGGGGCATCATCAGGAGCTGTTAGACCGTGCAGTGTCCGCCACCGAGTTGGTGGTAGTCGGAATTTTCACCGCTTGCGTATGTGCATATATTTGCGGGCGGGCGGGCGGTGCACAGGTAATGCATGACTACCCTCAATTTTGTGGAAGTAGCTAGATATTGTATTTATTTGTATCCATTGTAATGGACTTCCGCAAAGTAACGCCTGAATCTATTCAATACTTAAAGTTACAAATTTTAGTAGAAAGAAAAATACGTTTGGGAGCTAAATTTGTAATTGTTCCAAGCACTCAGCTTACTGTTTCGATGTTTCTTGTCGTGATGTGACGTCATAGTCATAGAAACCACCGCTTTTTTTAAGTCGCGTTGTACATTCACAGCCGTTTTATTTTTTGAAATGGTGTTGCTCTTTACTGTAGTCTAGGTCAGAGGTGACAGAGACAAAGTCGACGATGGAGTGACATTATCAAGAAGAAACCTGTTTACTTTAACTTTGAAGAGATTAGGGTTGAATTTGTTCGGAAACACAGACGCATGTAGAGAGTCCTTTGCTGTGCGTATTATAAAAGATGATTGGAAACGCTTAGTGCGAATTACATACAACTTTGGTTCCGATTCAGTAGTTACTGGGAAAATTGTGCCGGAGAGACACACAGTCGTGACAAGTGACTTCGTTTTGTGTGACTTACAAACAAATAATACAAATAGAGTTCCATACCAAGGTTGCCTGGAAGAAATTGCCGTGTGCGATAAGAGGGCTGCCTTATATTGTACTTTTGTTATATACTTTAATATATTTAAAATATCTTGGTGTACAACAAGGCATATAATAAAACTAGCTATGCCCCACGGTTTTACCCACTTTTACCTTTTTGCTCGGCTCTTAAGGATTGTAGCATGATGTTAAACATCCTATACTATTTTTCATGAATCGGACTTTAATATAAGAAAATAATTATTTGAATCCGACTTGTAGTTCCAGAGATTAGCATGTTCATACAAACAAACAAGCTTTTCAGCTTTATTATGTTAGTATAGATTAATGGAATGATATCCTTTCAAGATATGTCTTTGAAAAAGCATTAACGCATGCTTAGCGAACTCTAAACTTACAATATTAAATGGAAAAAGAATACGGTCGCGAACAGGTTTCGGTTGGCTTAGAGGTCAGAGCGCCTGGAGTATCTATCCGGGAGGCGCAGGTTCGAAACCTGTTCGCGACCGTATTCTTTTTCCATTTAATATTGTAAGTTTAGAGTTCGCTAAGCATGCGTTAATGCTTTTTCAAAGACATATCTTGAATTATTAAGGTAATTGCATTCTTTACGACATTGTATTAACTGCAAAATTAGTCGTGTCGGTTCGGTCACTTGTATAGGTACTGAATTGATTGCAATGACGTCGCCATAAGACGTGTTAAAATATGGAAGAAGAATTCGCGGTGGTGAGCAGAGGTCGAGATGGCTTAGTGGTCAGAGCGCCTGGAGTATCTATCCGGGAGGCGCAGGTTCGAAACCTGTTCGCGACCGTATTCTTTTTCCATTTAATATATGATATCCTTTATTGTACACAAAAACAAGAAGTTAGCAAAATAAAATTTCACAAAACAAAAGTGTAATCCGCCGATCTTATCTTCTATAGCTTTTTTTTAAGACAAACATAACATAGGTAAATGCGTCCAAGAAATTAAAATAAATGGGAATTCAATATATTTTCATCGATACTCAATAATAATTTTCCGGGCACAGTCCCATCACTATTACGACCGCCATAATTTCTGCCTGCCCAGCTCTCTATGTAATTAACACGCATCTTCATATTCTAAGGATTCTCTCTAATTACCTTCACGACTCCTATTTGAGGGGTAAGCAGTCGTATTGGAATATTTGCTATGAATATATAACCATCTACTTCTGGGTGTATTTAAGGTCTTAATTTATTAGATAATTTCCTTTGAAAGGGTTAATGTATCAGTCAAATACATTCAGTTAAGCTAAGAATTAAATGGATATAACAAATTATTTGTAATAACCATAGTACTAGCGAGACGAAAAGTGCTCCTTGAACGGCGAACATTAAGAAAAAATAAAGTTGTTGCGAAAATTTTAATTATTGCTTAAATTTATTCAAGATAAATCTTTGAAAAGCATTAACGCATGCTTAGCGAACTCTTAAGTTATAATATTAAATGGAAAAAGAATTGAAGAACTTTGCAGTTAATACAATGTCGTAAAGAATGAAATTACCTTAATAATTTAAGATAAATCTTTGAAAAGCATTAACGCATTTTAATGCTTTTCAAAGATTTATTCCATTTAATATAATAACATCTTATAATATTTATTATAATAATATCTTTTTCCATTTAATATAAGTTCGCTAAGCATGGGTTAATGCTTTTCAAAGATTTATCTTGAATTATTAAGGTAATTGCATTCTTTACGACATTGTATTAACTGCAAAGTTGGTCGTGTCGGTTCGGTCACACGTATAGGGACTGAATTGATAGCAATAACGTCGCCAGACGTGTTAAAATATGGAAGAAGAATTCACGGTGGTGAGCAGAGGTCGAGATGGCTTAGTGGTCAGAGCGCCTGGAATATTCATCCGGGAGGCGCAGGTTCAAATCCTATTCGCGACCGTATTCTTTTTCCATTTAATATAATAGCTTAAATTCATCCTTATCACATTGACCCCTTAAAAGGAAATTACCTAATAAATTAGGACCTTCTATACAAGTATACATACCTATCTACCTCTGAGCGTATGAACTGTTCTTAAAAATAAAAGTTTCTACACCGTAAATAAATATTTCAAATGTAAGCACTAAAACTGTATATATCTGCTCAGCCTTTTCCCAATTACATTGGGGTCGGCTTCCAGTCAAACCGTATGCAGCTTAATACCAGTATTTTACATGGAGCGACTGCCTATCTGACCTCCACAACCCAGTTACTAGGTAATACGATGTCTCGTATCATACTCGTTAGGTGTGAAACTTTATTTATTTATATAATTAATTTCTATTTATTGAATTTGGTATCTCTTCCGTGTGATGAACCAAACATTTTTTTTTTTTTAAATACCTTGCCCCGCACTATGATTTTCTTCCTGTATCGTGCGTGCGTTTACAGACATATAATCTCACAAGCAAACACACACCCAGGCCCGGAGTAATTATCTATAGATCGTACAAATATTTGCTCCGTGCAAGAATCGAACCTGCGACACGCAGCGCAGCAGTCGGTCTCTCGACCACTGCGCCAATCGCGCTGTCAAAGCTCACAAAACTGGTTAGGACCGACGGTTTAACGTGTTCTCCAAAGCATAGTGATGCTTAAATGATACTGCTTCTAGCGGTCACCCATCTTACACCGACCTCACTAAGTGTTGCTTAACCTCAACGATTGTGTACCGACATGAGTTCGCATATTAGTATTTCACATGGGGTGACTGCCTATCTGACCTCCACAACCCAGTTACTGAGTAACACTAATGTTGTGGTAAGACTGACTGTCAGGCTTCTGACTACCCGTAACGGCTGTCATAGATCTTCATTTGACAAACGGGACCGACGGCTTAACATACTCTCCGAGGCTGGAAGAATCTCGATGTGAAGTACTAATGGTCACCCATCCAAAAACCGACCGTGGCAAGTGCAGCTTAACCTCGATCGATCGGTCTGTGTGGCTGTTACTTAGCCACAGTTTGTAATGCACTCATAAATGCTCATTGAATAAGAAACTAAAATAAAATAAATATTTTTTAACCTTGACTAAAAACAAAAACAAAATAATCATGTTTTTTTTATATAATACCGGGATGGAAATCTTGTCCGCATCAAAATATGCAAATATTTTAATATTTACCACGCACATTGTCTATCTGATTTTATAAAGTAGGACAGGTCTTGCTTACAATGAGTAGGGTGACAACAATTTTGTGACATTGTGAGACTTGTAAGACAAGACTCACTGCTGCTGTAACTACTCCGATACATTGGACTCGAGCGCGATTGCAGCACGTAAAATATAGTGTTTAATTCTTTAGTCTGGCAAAGAATCATCGGGTTTTCTTTTGGGAAATTCTCCAGAGGTTGGAATTGTGTTCGGTAGATTGCAAGGTTCAATATTACACAGGACTTAATAAGGTCATCGAAGAAAAGTAGGGGTATAAATATTAAAGTGCACAAGTGTATGCGCAAACACAGGTGCACTCCCTCTTCCTTCACTCTCATAGTCCGATGAGATGGCAATCCGGCACAATCGGAGAGAAATCAAGCGCAGGCCCATTCACTGTACTAGTAGCAGTCAGTAAGCCAAGTCAATGACCTGTTTTTAGGTGCGAAGTGTGGCTTGAACTACTTCTGACATTAGGTTGGTTTCTAACCACATGAAATAAGGAGAAGGTATATATGATATGGTAGGATATGTTTATATAAGTGTTTAGGGGCTAAATAGATAGCAATGACGTCACCAAAAGGCATATTAAAATGTGGAAAAAGAATTCGCGGTAGTGAGCAGAGGTCGAGATGGCTTAGTGGTCAGAGCACCTGGAGTATTTATCCGGGAGGCGCAGGTTCGAATCCTGCTCGCGACCGTATTCTTTTTCCATTTAATTTTATAACTTTAGAGAAGGTAAAAGTCATTGTAGGCACTAGTTTCACTTTGTAACAGTCCGGCAATAGGATTCAAATATAGAAAAAGAAACACAAATATGAATTGGGACTGTCTCGCTTTTCAAGGAAGTAGGGCCACCCTACAAGGGTAGGCTTATTTCGGTCGCCGTGTTTCAATACTGATTATAATCCCCTCTGTTACATTATTTAAACACAACCCTCGCAAGTTTAACTGGAAGATTTTCTTAAAACTGGCCTGTTTTAGTTTAAAAGGAAAACATTTTATAACTTTGTTTAGCATCACGACTGTATTTCGCAAAGGGGTATGCAGAGATGTATTGATCTCACAGTCAAATTTATTTTACAGTTTTTAAACAACGTGTGTAATAGTCCGTAGTCTTTCTTGAGGAGGCCAATGTACCAAAATCAAAAATCAAAATGTAAATTCCTTTATTCATACTACGCAAAAAATTTGCGCTTTTTGAACGACAATCATTCAGATAGCCCCCAAAAAAGCCCACCCTTCACCGCTTCCTAGTGTTTTAGCTTGAAAGAAGAACTTTCCAGCAAAACGTCTGTCTGTATCATTATTATTTATAGATTATATACAAATCAAAATTGTTTTTTTTTTTTTTTTTTTTATCTAATGAAATAGAAGATCTATGGCACATGTTAGCTAGCACGCGTCTATGTACCAACGCAAGGAAATATTAAATTGCTGAAGCAACAATGTAACATTATCGAAAGCCTGCAACCTAAAACTATTCCGTATGAAGGTCGTACCCACTTACACGTGCCAAAACATACAAACTGCACATTCAAATAAAAAATTCAAATATTTTTATTTCAAATAAACCATATTACAAGCACTTATGAAAAGTCAAAGCTCGGTTCCAAAGCGTTGATCTTATGGAGAAGAGCCGGCAAGAAACTCCAAAGAGACTGTCTTTTAAAATAAATTGGTATAACAATAAATCAGGTAATGTGAGAATAATGCAGGTCAATGAGTAAAATAAGAAAGGAAAGCGCTAGAAACAATAACTTATATAGCCTTTTAAAATGATTACCAAGGCAGTTAGGACCAGCAAGTGTCCCACTGGGACCAGCATGGCTAATTCAAAAAATGCACCTAAATAAATTAAGAACTAAGGTCAGCAAGACGACCAGTCACCGCAAGCAGCGCCCGTTCACGAGCATAACGCAAAGATCAGCCATCTCCTCCCTCGCCATTTTCGAGGGAAGATGGTGACCCGATCCATGATCACATCAATCTTTGAAAAGCATTAACGCATGCTTAGCGAACTCTAAATATGAAGACGTCGCCAAAAAGACGTGTTAAAAATATGGATGAAGAATTCGCGGTGGTGAGCAGAGGTCGAGATGGCTTAGTGGTCAGAGCGCCTAGAGTATTTATCCGGGAGGCGCAGGATCGAATCCTGCTCGTGACCGTATTCTTTTTACATTTAATATTGTAACTAGAGTTCGCTAAGCATACGTTAATGCTTTTCAAAGATTTATCTTGAACGTATAATACTGTTACGGATACGGTCAACGAGATTGACACTCAGCATACTACGTTCTATTGCCCTTTGGCAAACCCTGAGTTTTTTTATATGACTCATCCTCTTTAAACCTTTGTCCCCAGGTTTCCGCGTGGGTAACAGAGCTGGTGCTGTCACACCCCTCACTGGAGGACAGGAAGGCGGCTCTCGCGTGTGTCCTCAGAGTAGCTCTCACCTGCTGGAACATCGGAAACTTCAACGGCGCCATGGAGATTGTTGCTGGATTGAAGTAAGTGGTCTATCTGCACGACTTTTTTCTTCTTAGCGTGTCAAGTGAATAAATGAAAAGTTTATTCGCCATCATAATGTTTTAAGTTAGGTCATTAGATTACCACAAAACGGGTTAATTTTGTGATTTAGTAGTGGTAGAAAGAAATAAGCTCACTACCTATGTATGTTATTATGGTTTCTACAATATTGGAGAGCTTCTGTCATTTGAAGATAAATGTCCAAAAAAATATTATGTTTAATAACTTTCGTGAGACACATTCATATTAATTATAGTTTAACGGTTATTACTCACGCGCATACTTCGGGATTGCACGACTAGTTTCGAACTCGAACGGAGCCCATACTCACGAGCTGAGCCCGCGGCGATGTCGCGAGTCAAACTGAGTCTAGAAACTAGTCGGGCAATCCCGAAGAATGCGCTCTGACCACTAAGCCATCTCGACTCGAGTCGTAGAGATGGCTTAGTGGTCAGAGCGCCTGGAGTATTTATCCGGGAGGCGCAAGTTCGGAATCCTGACCGTATTCTTTTTCCATTTAATATAATAACTTTAGTAGACGTGTACCTACATTAGAAAAGGAGATTCCAAAGTCTGTCATCATGTCTATTGTATTCTGCCTAGACCTTCGAAGTATAAGTTAACCAAAATATACATGAACCAACTTTTCATTATCTCCCTCCTCTTAATCTAATTTATTTGGGGTCGGCGCAGCATGTATTCTTCTTCCATGCATATGATTAAACTCGTATACAAAATAATTATTCGTTTGGGGTCGAGACACTCGGGACGTGGGGTCCGAGTGCACGACTACTGCACAAAGAAATTTCGCGGAGACTGGTCGACACCTCGCGTGACCAGAGGGCTGGCTTATATCTCGGTCAGAGAATAAGCATTGCCATACAACGGGGCAATGCTGCCAGTCTTCTGGGCACTTTTCCAGAAGACAGCGACGCGGAGGAATATTTTGACGTCTGAGTAAATTTTTCTTTTCTGATTTTTAGACTTTTAATAGTATTTATTTTATATGTGTTTAGTGTTTAATTTGTACTTAAGTTTATATAGATAGTAACTTATAAATAAATGTAACTTGACAATATTAAGATTGGTTGTGAATAAAAATAAATTTGAATATAAAAGAAAAATTGTGTTACACAAAAGTTTGCTGCGAGAAAAGATTCAAGAAGACTTCAAGAAATAAAGAAAGAAGTTTGAGTACAGTCGGCAGGGGTTTCTTTCGGCCTTCAGCTGTTGAGAGACTGTAGGCCGGCGGAAACTACTTGCTGACTGTACTTCTTTACAGCACTCAAGAAATGGAAAGAACAGAAGAAATGATGACCGAGAAGATTGTTAAGTTAAGATTATTTTATTTATTCAGAAATGTGTGTAAATTGTTTAAGACTTAAATTGTAACATGGCATGACGCCTGTATTCCCCAAGTGGTACAACCACATTTCACCAATATGATCAGTTATAGCCTAGTGGTATCACCGTTCGACTGATAAGTCAAAGGTTGCAAGTTCGAATCCAAACCTAATTTTATATTACTTGATTAAAACGGTGAAGGATAACTTCGTGAGGAAACCAGCACACCTGAGAGATGTTCTCGATGGTGTGTAAAGCCATGTCAGAGACCTACTGGTGGTTTAAACTTTGACACTAGGTTGTTCATCAACCCCACGACAAGAAGATTTCGCCAATGCTGTTATTAAGTCCCATGGTGACCCTATTGTCATCTACCGGGCACAATTCCAAACTCCGGGCTGCTACTGAGAAATTCCTATTAGAAAAACTCTATAACACTTTGCTCGACCCGGGAATTGAACCCGAGATCCCATGCTCAGCAGTTGCGCTTGAGAACACGAGACCCACGAGGCAGTTCAACACTATTATTGTAAACCAAACAACTTAAACTGAACTTTAACATAATTTATTTAAAAGTAAACACTGCCCCGTAGACTGTAGACCAAAATCTCTCACAATATTGCAATAATAATAATTTTCTACAATAATAATACTCCTACAGACCGTATTTCGGTCACGGCGGCCTATCTCCAAGTACAAGTGTATGCGCAAATACAGATGCACTCCCTCTTCCTTCACTCTTATATTCCAATGGGACGGCAATTCGACACGACTGGAGAGAGACCAGGCGCAGGACCGACGGCTTTACGTGCTCTCCGAAGCACGGGGGTATCCTACCAAGTTCCTGACTCCGGGCTGCTACTGAGAATTTCCTAACAGAAAAATCCAATAACACTTTGCCCGACCTGGAAATTGAACCCAGGACCTCACGCTCAGTAGCCGCGCTTGCGACCACGAGACAGTCTTCTAAATTATTATTCCTAACTTAGAATATGGCTGCCCTTCAACTACATTGAGTCTTACCCATGTCATGCCAGCCGTCAAAATTGAGTGTAACGCGTCACGTATCCACGTCTTAGGGAATATCCATTACGGAGTGACAGAGAGACTTGAAATCTACTGAAATATATGTAATCTGTCAGGGAAAGCCTTTAGCTAGGTAGATTTTTTGTCAGTAGGAATGAAATAAAGACAATTACACCTCTTTCGATTCCAGAGTCGGGCAAGGTGTTATTGAGTTTATCTGTTAAGAAATTCTCAGTAGCAGCCCGGAATAATTGTGCCTGATTGATGGCATAATAACAGTATTGGTGAAATTTTGGTGTACAACTGTGTACACCTCTGCTACCCCTTCAGGGAATACAGGCGTGACGCTTTGCTATGTTTTGAGGTGGTCATGGTTGGTAAACAATCGTTAAGGTTATGCAACGCTTGCCGCGGACAGGTTTTAGATGAGTGGCCGCAATTATATCAGAGTGTCTCCGGGCTTCGGATCAGTTGTTAATGGGCGCCACCAGTTTTAAGACTAGGTTGACTCAATCCCACAGAATAGAAGAAGATTTTAAGTTTGCCCATCCACAAACTGACCGCAGACAGTGCAACTTAACCACACATCGACCCAGGAGGTTGTTACTTAGTCTAATTAAATTGCCGTTTTTAAAATCTTACTAGCCTATGTTACCCGAGAAAACGTAAGGATTCTAACGATACCCCATACATCTAAATCGGTTCAGGCATTTAGAAGTTATGGTGAAATAAAGAAACTCATAAACATACATACATACAGCATCATCATCCCCCTGCCGTTATCCCAATTTATTTGGGGTCGGCGCAGCATGTATTCTTCTTCCATACATACTCTCTACTTGTACTGGAATGCTGCTAAAGTTTTGGCTATGTTTTATGACCGGCCGCCTGCCTGACGTCACCTCTCATTGGGAATCCTGTTGTTGTTGGTAGCCGCCACCGATACGGTCTCCTTCTATCTAGCTAGGTCACCAAATGTTATCCTACTATCATACATGAACCGTAAAAACATAGCACTCCTTGTTTACGCCGTTTCACCCTTAATTAGTGAGACCTTGGGTCAGTCGGCCTATCGCAGTGCCCCGCGCCCCTTCTCGCCGCCGTGGAAGAAAAAACAATACCACGCATTAGTAGACAATAGACCGTAGACAATCGAGTGTGTTCCTGGTCGCTCGGTGCTGGAGTTTCTCTCCGCTCGCTTGTGACCTGGTGTTGCGCTGACACCAGGTTATAGTCTCCCGCCGCTGCTCCTCATGTAGGACAGTCAGAATCGTCTAAGTGTTCTTCGAACAGTTGAACTTGCTTTCGGTAACGCGGTGTTACCCACGCTAGTGACCGTGTGTTAATCAATTTGACGCTGCTCAGCCATCAAGTGTGCTTAGGGCTCGCTGCTGCCCATATCGGAAGGTTCAGGACTTGGCTGGCTTTCGCGTAAGTGCATGCGCCTTTGGGTTATTGGCTCTTTATTTCAATTTTGCTATGAACACGATGTACTCCAACCTTTCGCTTTATTTCTCCAGCAAACCGCATCACCACTCCTTTTTTTTATTGGAGAGCCGTGAAAAAGTATAAAATTTATTTTTCCCGTGTTCGGTTTAATGTTCATATTTCATACACAGATGTGGTTTTCACAATAATTAAGATAAATGTATAATTTTGTTGGCATTTTGGTAAGAGTTAAATTTATATAAATATTCAGCCAATGTCGGATTTGCGCCCTCATGGTTCAGGGTCCTATTGCTATAACTGCTTCGTTGGTCTAGAGGTCGCAAGTGCGGCTGCTGAGCATGAGGTCCTGCGTTAGATCTCCAGGTCGGGCAAAGTGTCATTGAGTTTTTCTGTTAGGAAATTCCGGACTTCTTCTTCTTATCGTGTGGTTGATGAACTAGTGTTAGAGTTTAAACCACCCGTAGGTCTCTGACATGGCTTTACACACCATCGAGAACATCTCTCAGGTGTGCTGGTTTCCTCACGATGTTTTCCTTCACCGTTTTAAGCAAGTGATAATTAGTTTATAATACGCACATGACTTCGAAAAGACAGTGCGTGCCTTGGATTCCAACTTGCGACCTTTGACTTGTCAATCCGACGTTCATACCACTAGGCTATCACTGCTCAAGAAAATTCCGGTGTTCCAAATTGTGCCTGGTAGATGGCAATAGGCTCACCACCTATTGCATGGGACTTAATAACAGCATTGGCGAAATGTATTTTCCAACATTTTACTAATGCTGTTATTAGATCCCATGTAGTGCACATATTGCCATCAACCGGGCACAATCCTTAACTCCGGGCTGCCTATGAGAATTTACTTAGAGAAAATCACATTAGCGCTTTGCCAGACTCGGCAGTCGAACTTAGGACCTCATGACCTTACAGGCAGAGATGTACACAGTTACCATGTATATCTCTGCCAATCTCTTCAGAGAATACAGGCGTGATTCTATGTTGTGTAACGTTAAATTCTAAGTGACAAATACAGACAAATCTTTGAAAAGCATTAACGCATGCTTAGCGAACCTACAATGAATATTATCTTCGCTAAAGTTATAATATTAAATGGAAAAAGAATACGGTCGCGAGAAGGATTTGAACCTGCGCCGCCCGGATAAATACACCACGCGCTCTGACCACTAAGCCATCTCGACCTCTGCTCGCCACCGTGAATTCTTCGTCCACATTTTAATAGGTCTTTTGGTGACGTCCTTGCTATCTATTCAGAACCTATACAGGTGAGCGCAGCCGGAGTTGAGTTGGGAATAGGGTTACCACCTATTACATGGGACTTAAAAACAGCATTGGTAACACGTGGGTGTGCAACTACGTACTGTGCAAATACAGGCATGATGCTATCTGTTTTCGACGAGCATTATCACAAACCTATTCTGTGCATTGATTTAAACTCACAAAGAGACCACACCCATTTTATTACCCGCTATATCTTTTAACCGCAAACCTGTATTTTATTTAACACTCTAGTCATTAACTTAAGGAAAAACCTTGAAAAAATATACTTAAAGGCACTTTCACACTACCCCCGTACTCGTTGCGACATCCCAGCATTATTATTATTTCTCAAGATAAATCTTTGAAAAGTATTAACGCATGCTTAGCGAACTCTAAAGTTACGACCTCTCTAAAGGTCGAGATGGCTTAGTGGTCAGAGCGCCTGGAGTATTTATCTGGGAGGCGCAGGTGTGAATCCTGTTCGCGACCGTATTATTTTTCCATTTAACATTGTAACTTTACTATTATTAATTTTTTTTAAACGTTGCCCCACACTAGCAATTTCTTCCTGTATCGTGGGTGCGTTTACAAACGAATAATCTCATAACCACACACACACCCAGACCCGGAGCAATTATCTGTAGATCGTACAAATATTTGCTCCGTGCAGGAATCGAACCTGTGACACGACCTGGCTGAATCACAATAGGACCCCAATATAATTAATTTCACAAATCGTAAAATGGTCACTTCATGGACAAATCATAATATGATTTGCGTGCACTTCATAAACAGTAATTGATCTATTTGACAGTTTTGTATGGAGATTCGTAAAATAGCTCACAAAATTGGAATTGCTAATGTGTTAAAGAGAAGAATCTTAAGAAGTTACTCAATTCGATCTAATGTGAAACAGTCCTAAGGATATTGTATCACGGTTTTTGCGCCCATTACTCTACGGGTCGTTTAGAACCGCCCCCTGGTGGATATTAGCGTTGATCCGTGGTGGCTTAGTGGTCAGAGCGCCTGGAGTCTATATCCGGGGGGTGCATGTTCGAATCCTACTCGCGTCCGTATTTTTCTTTCAACAAAAATGTATAACTTTGGAGACCGTTATGTATGCGTTAATACGTTTGACTGATGTATCTGCATTTATTAAGGTAATGGCATCTGTACGACATTGTATTAACTGCGAAGTTAGTCGTGTCGGTTCAGTCACCTGTATAGGGACTGCATAGACAGCAATAACGTCACGAAAGAATAGTTCGGAGTAGTGAGCAGAGGTCGAGATGGCTTAGTGGTCAGAGCACCTGGAGTATTTATCCGGGAGGCACAGGTTCGAATCCTGTTCGCGACCGTATTCTTTTTCCTTTTAATATTGTAACTTTAGAGTATGATAAGCATGCGTTAATGCTTTTCAAAGATTTATCTTGAATTGTTAAGGTAATTTCATTTTTTACGACATTGTATTAACGGCAAAGTTAGTCGTGTCGGTTCGGTTACCCGTATAGGGACTGAATAGATAGCAATGACGGCGCCATAAGACGTGTTAAAATATGGAAGAAGAATTCTCGGTGGTGAGCAGAGGTCGAGATGGGTTAGTGGTCAGAGCGCCTGGAGTATTTATCCGAGAGGCGCAGGTTCGAATCCTGTTTGCGACCGTATTCTTTTTCCATTTAATATTGTAACTTTAGACTTCGCTAAGCATGCGTTAATGCTTTTCAAAGATTTATCTTAAATTATTAGCGTTGAGTTTGAGAACCGCTTGCTACCCATATTTATTGGTAAAGTTTTGCACGGAGAAATACTTTATTGGTTTTTTTGGGGTTCCGTACCAAAAGGCTACACGGGCTATTAGTAAGCTTATACTGTATGTCTGTTTGTCACAGGACTAAGTTTTTACACGACTGCCTAAAACAAGGAGTGTTATGTTTTTAGGGTTTTTGTATGTGGTTTCTTTATTCCACCAAAACTCAAAAATGCCTGAACCGATTCAGATGTATGGGGTATTGTTAGAATCCTTGCATTTTCCGGTCTCCGGCAATGCCGAAACTAGTAGGGCAAACCCGAAGAATGAAGAACGAAGAGGAAAATAAAGAAGAACAAATATACATAATATATTAACTATGTTTTTACTAACCTTCTATTCAAAGTCAAAGTCAAAAGTCAAAAGGTTTTTATTTCAAATAGGCAAATTACATGCACTAAAGAAACGTCAAATGATTCTAGTTGCTCGGTTCCGAAAAGTTGATCAAATGGAGAAGAGCCGGCAAGAAACTCCATAGACACTCTTTTTAATTATATAATAGTCTTGCTTTGTTACAATATGTGATCAGAAGTATCCCAGAGCAATGTTGGTACATATATATTTAATGGGTCAATATGTAAGTGATAATGATTCATTTAAGCCATAATTCAAATTTCTACAAAAAAAAATTTTTTCTTTATGTTAAACGCTCAAGGAGCAGTTTTCGTCTTGCTAATACTATAGTTATAACAAATAATTTGTTATTTCTATTTAATTCTTAGCTTAAGTGAATGTATTTGACTTATATATTACCCCTTTCGAAGGAAATTACCTAATAAATTACGACCTTATATATACTGAGCAAACCGATACTATGCCATGTGCCATAAAAACGGGTTAACGCGATTTATTCAGTGAATATTCTATTGAATGCTATGTACACCTATAATTAGTGTAAACATAAGAAATAATACCGAAATATTGTGTAAACAAATGTTATGTGTATATGCTCTCGGTGTTTTTTATTAAGTAAATAAACTGACAAACTAAAAAACATTGCGAGCGAGAAATTATCCCGTAAATCGGACCAAAGCCGACTTTTCCTTAAATCAATCTATTTGTAAGTCTGAAAACGTTATAAAAAGGTGATTTCAAAGTTCCCCATGACTTAAATACATGTAATGGAAAAAACATTATCCCATAAACGAGTAACCCCATTTAAAAGAACCCTTTTCTTATCAAATGTGTTTTTAAAGAGTCAAATCTGCCCAGCCTTTTCCCAATTACGTTGGTATCTACTCCCAGTCCAAACTAGATGCAACTTAATACCAGTATTTTATATGGAGCGACTGCCTATCTGACCTCCACAACCCACTTACTTAGTAGTACACTTTCGTGGTAAGACTAGCTGTTAGATTTTCAGGCATCTGACTTCCCATAACGTCTTATTATATCTTCTTTTGACAACCGGAACCGATGGTATAACGCGCTCTCTGAGGCACGGAGGAGTCGGAGGAGAGGATATGAAAAGTTTTGTGGAAAAAAATACGGTCGTAAGCAGGATTTGAACCTACTCCAACTGGTCAAATATTCCAGGCGCTCTGATCACTATATAGCCTACTCTTAATTAACTGGAAAGTTAGTCGTATCCTGTCGTACCTGTCACCTGTATAGCGATGACGTCACCAAATGACTTATTAAAATATGCAAGAAGAATTCGGAGTAGTGAGCAGAGGAGGCTATGGCTTAATGGTCAGACCACCTGTAGTAATTATCCGGGAGGTGCAGGTTCTAATCCCGCTCACGATCATATATTTTCCATCCAAAAAAAATTATAACTTATTTTTTCAGCTCTCAACTTTTTTTAAATGAAACAACAAACAGTTTTATTGAATGAAAACTTGTATTTTTAAGCGTCATGGTAGTGGAGTGGTTGTGGGCTCTTGAACCAAAAGTGGTGGGTTAAAATCTGTACCAATGTGAGGTTTTCGATGTCATATCTACTTTAACCTGCCTCGTTGGTTTAGTGGTCCGTAGCGCGACTGCTGAGCAGGAGGTCTCGGGTTCGATTCCCGGGTCGGGCAAAGTGTTATTGAGTTTTTCTGTTAGGAAATTCTCAGTAGCAGCCCGGAGTTTGGAAATGTACCCGGTTGATGGCAATAGGCTCACCACCTATTACATGGGACTTAATAACAGCATTGGTGAAATGTGGGTGTACAATTGTGTACACCTCTGCCTACCCCTTCGGGGAATACAGGCGTGATGCTATGTTATGTTATGTTATATCTACTTTCTTAGTAATTCTAAGACATCACCGACATACGGTGAAGGAAAACATCGTGAAGAAACCTGGACCTAATGGTCTGAAATCGTCAACCCGCAGTGAGCTAGCGTGGTAATCAATGCTCGTGCTTTCTCTGTATGAGAAGATGCCCGCGCCCTGCAAACTCAAACACAATTTTTTTATTTCAAGTAGACCAGATTACAGGTACTTATGAAAAGTCAAAGCTAGGTGCACGGTTCCAAGAAGTTGGTCTTTTGAAGAAGAACCGGCAAGAAACTCCATAGACCAAAACAGGCCATTGTAGTGAGACAATTTTGGGTTGATTATAGTTGTATTATTAGACATGATGACAGATTTTGAAATCTCCTTTTATAATGTAGGTACACGTCTACTATATCCAAAAAACACATTATTTCAGCAATAAACTAAGTTTTAACGTAAATTATTGCATTTTAATCTATCTAATTTGATTTAACTGCACGAACTCTGCTGGGTGTCATGGCGCCGTTTTGACGTCATGCCTCAGCATATTTGACATAAGTTGAAGCCATATTGTACGGCGATGATTGACATTTGACTGAGGCGTAACGTCATTCGCTGTGATTGATGTTTCAGTTAACATGGCCGATTGCAGCATTTTATACTTTTATTTTATTGAAAATCCTATTAATCTTAATGTTTTTAATAAAACTAGTAGTTTTTTAGAATCCTTTGTGTCTATATTTACCTCTAAAACCATTTAGTCTTTGGTTCTTTAATACTGTCATCATGCCTATTACGTCAGCCACAAATCATTACTAGTAGTACTTGCGTTTGTTTTATTAACTATGTACGTAAAATTAATTACTGTTAAACCGTTGTAAGTAATTGTATATAAAATACATAAATTACGAAGCCTCAAAAACAGGTCTTTTGAAAAACAACTTTGAGAATCGCTGTCCTCCCATCTAATATGTTCAACAACCAGGAAATTTATTATGAAGAGAATTACCTCCCTCCTCCTTTATTGTGACCATAAATAAAGTTGGAAGGTCGGATAGAAATATAGATACCGCTTCTGAGTAAAGCGGTATGGTATGTAGTATATGTGACACCGTAAAATTGTAAATATCGTTAGATTATAATAATTCTCGCGTAATTGATAACTGACGAAAATTTGTGAACTGCAACCAACCATTTACAATTTAACGTATTATTTCTCGGTAGTTTTTAGTCTATCAATGTCAAATAGAAGAAGAAGAAGAAGAAAGATTGTAGAAGAAAGAAAATCGTCAAATTGTATTCTGTCCGGTTATATTACCCGTAAAATTGCGAACATTCACTGATTAGTCTGCTATGGCGGTAACTCGTGTCGCAGATGGATTGTAGAATCCGCTGTTGGGCTCCCATTTTTGTGTCTGTAAGGTCAGAAAAAACCTAAATACGGAGGGGATGACGGGGGTCTCTTCGAACTTAACTTGTCTGTGTCGCGGTACACTAAACTCCCGAGCTCGCTTCGCTCACTCATGCGTTAATTTAACTTATTTAATAGCACTGTTTTGTAAATCAGCTAGCAGTTTCGTAAATCCATCGGCAACATGGATATAGAACGTGCTACCTACCGCCAAGGCTGACCAATCGGCGACGGTTCACAATTTTACGAGTGATAAAATCGAACAGATTGTGAACCCTGTCGGTTCGCTCACAATTTGACGGTTTGATAGAGATAGATAATAAACTATAGCAATTTAAACCGTTAAATTGTAAGCAGTATGCTACTAGTGTTCACAATAAAATTTATCAACAGTTTACAATCTCACGAAATTCATTATAAATTAACCGTATGATTGTGAACATTTTAATGTTCACAATCATACGTGTCGCAGATGGATTGTAGAATCCGCTGTTGGGCTCCCATTTTTGTGTCTGTAAGGTCAGAAAAAACCTAAATACGAAGGGGATGACGGGGGTCTCTTCGAACTTAACTTGTCTGTGTCGCGGTACACTAAACTCCCGAGCTCGCTTCGCTCATGCATTAATTTAACTTATTTAATAGCACTGTTTTGTAAATCAGCTAGCAGTTTTGTAAATCCATCGGCAACATGGATATAGAACGTGCTACTTACCGCCAAGGCTGACCAATCGACGGTTCACAATTTTACGAATGAAAAAATCGAACAGATTGTGAACCCTATCGGTTCGCTCACAATTTGACGGTTTTATAGAGATAGATAATACATAACATAACTTAGCATCACGCCTGTATTCCCCGAAGGGGTAGGCAGAGGTGTACACAATTGTACACCCACATTTCACCAATGCTGTTATTAAGTCCCATGTAATAGGTGGTGAGCCTATTGCCATCAACCGGGCACATTTCCAAACTCCGGGCTGTTACTGAGAATTTCCTAATAGAAAAACTCAATAACACTTTGCCCAACCCGGGAATCGAACCCGAGACCTCCTGCTCAGCAGTCGCGCTACGGACCACTAAACCAACGAGGCAGATAGATAATAAACTATAGCAATTTAAACCGTTAAATTTTAAGCAGTATGCTACTACTGTTCGCAATAAAATTTATCAACAGTTTACAATCTCGCGAAATACATTATAACGGTGACATATGCAATGATAAGATACCTCGGTTAACTGTCACTTTAAAATAATGTTTGCAAGGAAATATATTAATAACCAGCCGACCTGATAGATGTCATCCGTCAAAAGCTATTGGACTATAGCTAGGAGCAGTTTGAAAATGTCAAAGAAAAACGAAAAATGTGGTAATTCTTCTCGTGATTTGTTCTAATATTTCTCTTCACAAGAAAGAACCTTCCTCGGACTTCATATACAGGTAAATCTTTGAAAAGCATTAACGCATGCTTAGCGAATTCTAAACTTATATTTTTTTTGTGAAAAAAGAATACAGTCGTGAGCAGAATTCTAACCTGCGCCTCCCGGATAAATACTCCAGGCGCTCTGACCACTAAGCCATCTCGACCTCCGCTCACTACCACGAATTCATCTTCCACATTTTAGTCTTCTAGTGACGTCATTGCCATCTATTCAGTCCCTATACAGGAGACATTATTTATCCGGGAGGCGCAGGTCTGTATCCTGATCACGACCGTATACATTTTCCACAAAAAATTATAACTTTAGATTTTGCTAAGCATGCGTTATAACTTTTCAAAGAATTAACTGTCAAGAAATTTTGATTTTGATCTCTAAGAATAATCTCAGCAAAGAGTTTTCTAACTAACTACTCTTTAACTAACTAACTAAGTACTCTTTGCTGACATTTAAAATTTTTGTGACATCATACGCCAATATATAATTATATTTTTTTAAAACATGTTGAGGCCATGTAATGCCTATATTAATTACTATTTTTCAAAGAAACATTGAAAAAATTATGGACAAGAACGGGGTTTGAACCCGCGACCTTTGACGTTCCGGGTCATCACTCTACCAACTGAGCTACCTTGTCTCGTCATATATACCCATTGAAATTTTCAACCTTCTTTGTATTCGTCTTAAGGAGACGCCTGGCGATATTTATCTAGCAATCATTTTCAGATCTACTAAACTCAGCGTTACCACTTTACAGTTGTAAATCGCCGAACGACATCCCAATCCTTTATAAATCATATATAATTATATTTTTTAATTCATGTTGAGGCCATGTAATGCCTATATTAATTACTATTTTTCAAAGAAACATTGTCAAAATAATGGAATGGGGAATAACGAGACAAGGTAGCTCAGTTGGTAGAGTGATGACCCGGAACGTCAAAGGTCGCGGGTTCAAACCCCGTTCTTGTCCATTATTTTTTCAATGTTTCTTTGAAAAATATTAAATAATACGCCAAGTTAGTTAATATACGACAAATAGGCATTTCAATTTACAGAGAGCAGAGGTCAAGATGGCGTATTTATCCGGGAGGGGCAGGTTCGAATCGTGCTCGCGACTGTTTTTTATTTTTTTCGACAAGAATTTGTAACTTTAGAGTTCGCTACGCATGCGTATGAAAGATTCATATCATATACATACATAGCATCACACCTGTATTCCCCGAAGGGGTAGGCAGAGGTGTACACAGTTGTACGCCCTCATTTCACCAATGCTGTTACTATGTTCCATGTAATAGATAGTGAGCCTATTACCATCTACCGGGCACAATTCCAAATACCGGGCTGCTACTGAGAATTTACTAAGAGAAAAACTCAACAACACTTTGCCCGACCCGGAAATCGAACCCGAGACCTCATGCTCAGCAGTCGCGCTTGGGCCCACTAGACCAATGAGGCAGTCATTTGTATTAAACTCATTTCTTTCTTTCTTTCTAAAAGGATTGTATCCTTCTATACAAAAACACAAGTAAATAAAAAAGTTTTGCCCCTAACTCAATCGGTGAGGCAGGGGCGCAAAGGGTTCGCGAAGGGTTTAAAGATTTGCCGCGGATTTCACTTGGGTCTCAAAAAATTGTGTGATTAAATAAAACAAGCTGCCTCGTTGGTCTTGTGTTCGCAAGCACCACTGCTAAGCATAAGGTCTTGGCTTCGATTACCAGTTCGGGCAGTGTGGGATTTCCTGTTAGAAAATATTCAAAAAACTAAATATTTACAACCTACGTTAGTGGCACGACAAAATTTTAACGCAACACAACGGTCATTGCTCCAGTATCCCATCTGAAACACTAGAGCAACGATTCATAAAAATTATTACAGTCCAACTTGTCAGCAATCAACCCGAGGATGCCGTTGGAGCTGGTCCGCACCCTGCGCACCAAGAATGCGCACCTTTTACGCATTAACGCATAAAAGCAATCAACACGCATTTCCGCATAGTGCTGATGCACTACAGAAGCAAGGCAGCCCCATCAGCACCCTGAAAGCATTATTGTACTGTACGCAAAGGGCACTGTACGGTTTTTGCGTAAAATAAGCCCACAGGCTACAGATATAAAATGACGAACAGGTTTTAAAAAGGGTTAATAACAGCATTAGTCAAATGTTGAGTTTTTCTGTTAGAAAATTCTCGGTAGCAGCCCGGAGTTTGGAATTGTGCCCGGTAGATGGCAATAGGCTCACCACCTATTACATGGGACTTAATAACAGCATTGGTGAAATGTGGATGTACGAATGTGTACTTCTCTGCCTACCCCTTCGGGGAATACAGGCGTGATGCTATGTTATGTTATGTTATGTTATTAGTCAAATGTGGATAATTATCTCACTACTTTAATTACTATTTTCTAAAGACACATTGAAAAATAATAGATAGGAACGGGGCTCGAACCCGTGACTTTTCACTGTCCGTGTCTTCGCTTTCCCAACTGAGCTACCGTGTCGTTATTCGATACTATTAAATGTCAAGCTCCCTCTTATTCGTCTTAAAGAGACGCCTGGCGAAATCCTGAAGTGAGTACGACGTGGGACAGAAATTCATACATGAACCTCATAGACTGCCTGGCAGTTTTGAGTTTCTTTATGTCTCAAACGCAAATGTTCTCCTGATCTGGTATCGTTTTGTGAGGGATAGTTGAACTACCTTAATTATGGATGAGCTACACGAGGACTAATGCATACATGCCGTCAGAACAGGTCACCTCAAAGCTGCTCGCTCAACCATATTGTAGGGAATCCAATGACCCAACACAAACGCCACCATTAGTGCGACATTTGAGAGAGCGTGACATTCACGCTCTCTCAAATGTCCCACTAATGGTGGCGTCCAGCAGATGTACCGGACGGGCGGTCTATCGAATACTAGAAACGAGCCGCTGACGTCCTGTACCTATAGGTTCGGTTCGACGTATGCTGAAACCTTGTATTTCTTCAGGGACTATGAAGACTATAACACTATCGAGGTCACCGGGAGTATCATTCCATGAAAATAAAACACCGACTTGCACTGTCACTATGAAAGCTTGAGGTTTCTGCTTACTCCATTGAAGATGGCGAGGCTTGAAGAATATATGAAATGAGAGCGTGACATTCACGCTCTCTCAAATGTCCCACTAATGGTGGCGTTTGTGTTGGGTCATTGGATTCCCTACAATATGGTTGAGTTTAGTGATGCTGACGCATGCCTCATGTTCGTGAGCGGGCGATGTCAGTTGGGGCTGGTCATCTCTAAACTGTCATGGCAAAGTTATGAATTGTAACTAGACTCTATTGACTTCACATTACATTGTTCTCACATATGATTTCTATATTATAAATACAATGTAACCAACAATATTGTAATTGTTTGATGAAAAAGAGTAACCGTGGAGTTTCTTGCCCGTTCTTCTCCACAGGAGTCTACACTTTGGAACGTGGTAACTAGTTTTTTTTTTGACTATTCAAAAGTGCCTGTAAATGGTCTAATTGAAAGAAATGCTTTGACTTTGCTCCCTGTCAGACGATCCCTGCATGGTTACACTCACATAGTTGTGTACTATGATTTCTGGACATTAGAGAAGAAGGAAGACGAGTTTGTCTCAGCATTTCTTCAAACAGGTAGTCAGAAAGGAAAAGAAGGCGCCGTGTACATTTAAAAAATGACTTAAAAAAATATACAATTATTTATTGAATAGATTCAGGCGTTACTTTGCGGAAGTCCATTACAATGAATGCAAATAAATACAAGATCTAGCTACTTCCACAAAATTGAGGGTAGTCATGCATTACCTGTGCACCGCCTGCCCGCCCGCAAATATATGCACATACGCAAGCGGTGCATAGTATCATCTAGGCCATAGTACTGAAACGGCACTAGTAAAAATAACAGATGACATCCGACTGGCCATGGAAAATAAGCTTTTCACAGTACTGGTTTTGCTGGACTTTAGCAGTGCTTTTAATTCAGTTGATTTTGACATTCTCTTAGGAATCCTATCCTCTCTAAATATATCTCCTGCTGTAATAGCTTGGTTTAACTCCTATCTTCGTGGTCGCTCACAGTCGGTTCGCGCTGATGAGGCTTCCTCTTTGTGGTGTGATCTAACTGCGGGTGTACCTCAGGGTAGCGTTCTCTCTCCTCTTCTTTTCTCTGTTTTTATTAACGCGATCACTAAGGTTTTATCTTCACACTACCATCTCTATGCAGACGACTTGCAGCTTTATCGGCACTTTAAAATCGAAGAGCTTCCTGAAGCTGTTACTGCCATTAATGATGATCTTCAGAATCCCAAGCTCTCATCATTGGTGGCAGGTACTTCTACAATCTTTTGGATCACCTGTCTCTTTCACCTACTCAAAAAGTGCAAAAAAACTCGGTGTCTTCATAGATTGCAATTTGTCATGGGGTGTTCACATTGCAGAGGTAAGCAGGAGAATGTATTGGTCCTTTCACTCCCTCACGCGCCCCGAGAAGTTCCTGCCATTTCAAATTAAAATAACTCTTGCGCAATCACTTCTTCTTCCTCTTTTAGATTATGCCGATGTTTGCTTTCTCAACGCAACAGAGGAACTGGTGAACAAACTGGATCGTCTGCAGAATTTGTGCATCCGCTTCATTTTTGGCCTTCGGAAATACGACCATGTGTCGGAATTCTGGACAAGATTGAGGTGGCTGCCTATTCGGCAACGTCGAGATGCTCACATTCTTTCTTTTCTCTACTCTGTTCTTCACAACATAAATTCCCCATCATACCTTCGTGAACGCTTTGAGTATCTTGTCCCTCGGGGGAAATCCTGTCGCTCAAATTCTTCTCTTCTCCTTCGTACTCCTCATCATACCTCGAGCTGTTACGATGGATCATTCACTATACGTGCTGTGCGGCTTTGGAACTCTCTTCCACATTCTTTGCGAGATAGCCCTTCTCTGGGTGTGTTCAAGAAAAGAATCAGGGAACATTTCCTTTCAACTTAATTAAGTATATATGTATTGTGTATATATTATATTGCTGTATATGTGTATGTATATGATTGTATTTAATTTATCAGTTCATATTTATTATAATAGTCATTAATTGGTGTTTATTTGTAGTATTACTTTGGTGTTGTACACTTCAATCTGTCCTCATCTTTTTCTACATTTCTATCGCTCGAAGGTTTGCTGGTAGAAAACTCATGTATGGGTTAAGCTCGCCTTTGTACATCAATTTTCTTTATCAGTCTTTGCTATCTATGTTTTGTGTGTACAATAAAGAATAATAGAAGTATAATTTCATACTTCACCCATACGGAGAGTTAAACAAAATGATGACATGAATATTTTTGGACCACTTTGGGATCCTTTGCAGTCTAGCTGTACCAATACTTTACATGGAGCGACTGCCTATTTGTCCTCCGCAACCCAGTTACTTGAGTAATACTATATCTCGTTATAAGACCGGCTGTCAGACTTTCAGGTATCTAACTACCCGTAGCGCCGGTCACAGACCTCCTTTTGATACTCGGGACCGACCGTTTAACGTGCTCTCCGAAGCATAAATTGTTATTATGGTCGCTAAATAAGGTAGAATAAAAATCCTACTTAAAACACGGCATTACCCAAATGCAGGGATAAAAATAAATGCCGTTAAGGACATATTATAGTTCCGATCTTCATTTAAGTATATATATCTGCCTAGCCTTTTCCCAATTACATTGGGGTCGGTTTCCAGTCCAATCGGATACAGCTTAATACCAGTATTTTACATGGAGCGACTGCTTAACTAACCTCCACAACTCATTTACTGGGTAACATGGATATCTCGTGGTATGACTGGTTGTCAGACTTTCAGGCTTCTGACTACCCGTAACGGCTGTCATAGATCTTAATTTGACAACCGGGACCGACGGCTTAACGTGGTCTCGTGCGCGGAGAGGTTTCGGTATGAAATGGTGGTCACCCATCCACAGACCATCGCGGAAAGCACAGCTTAAGATAAATCTTTGAAAAGCATTAACGCATGCTTAGCGAACTCTAAAGTTATTATATTAAATGGAAAAACAATACGGTCGCGAACAGGATTTGAACTTGCGCCTCCCGGATAAATACTCCAGGCGCTCTGACCACTAAACCAGTAATCTCGACCTCTGCTCACCACCGCAAGGGAGGCGCAGTTCGAATCCTGTTCGCGACCGTATTCTTTTTCAAAAATAATCAAGGGATTTAACTGTCACTCATCTCAAACGCTGTTGGAGATGTTCTCTGACTCGTCGTACTCCAATATATTTCATTGAAGTATGATTTGTAACAAAGACCCTAAGAACCTTCCGCTGTCAAAATATATAGAACTTAATATAGAGAAACGTTTTATGTGTACGGGGATGTAGTGTTACTAGATGTGCCCGATTTTTCAAATTTCATCGAAATTGTAAAATTAAAATTTGTGAAAAAAGGTCACTACCTCAGCATAAGGCCTCATAATAACTTACTCGTTGGTCTAGTGGTCCCAAGCGCGACTGCTGAGCATGAGGTTTTGGGTTCGATTCCCAGGTCCGGCAAAGTGTTATTGAGTTTATCTGTTAAAAAAATCTCAGTAGCAGCCCGGAGTTTGGAATTGTGCCCGGTAGATGGCAATAGGCTCACCACCTATTACATGGGACTTAATAACAGCATTGGTGAAATGTGGGTGTACAATTGTGCACACCTCTGCCTACCCCTTCGGGGAATACAGGCGTGATGCTATGTTATGTTATATAAGTTGTGTACTTGTAATAATGTGTTTTTTAATGCTCACATATTCCTTACAAAATTACTGTTTTAGTTTAAGTTTATACTGCACTAAGACTAAAATAAATATTTTATTTCTTTCTTTTCTTCTATTTATTTATTTTTACACGACTGCCCAAAAAAGGAGCGTTAGGTTTTTAGGGTTCATGTATGTATGTATGTATGTATGTTTGTGAGTTTCTTTATTCCACAATAACTTCGAAAGGCTTGAACCGATTTAGATGTATGGGGTATCATTAGAATTCTTACATTGCCCCGGGTAATATAGGTTAGTTATAAATATAGTGGATATGGGAGACAAAAAGGTGTGAAATAAATATATATAACTCGCACATGGAGTGCGTTTTAATTTCTTAATGTTTTTTTTTTAAAAAAAAAGGTCCCACACTCGTAATTTCTTCATGTATCGTGGGTGCGTTTGCAGACATATAATCTCACAAGCACACACTCCCAGACCCGGAACAAAAATCATACAAATATTTGTTCCGTGCAGGAATCGAACCTGTCACACGCGACGCAGCAGCCGGTTCTCGACCAATGCGCCAACCGCGCAGAGTTGGCTTAGCGGTTAACAATAGCTGAACCGACTGTTAAACAAAAAATATTCATTCATTCATAACATCTGAAGCACGGAGGCGGTTACTTTAAAATTATATATTTCTCAAAAATACACTATAATATTAAAATTCGCTTCGCAGGCGTCACCTTAGCATCACGACGGTAGGACGATAGGGGGAATCCTATTATAAGCAGTGATAGCCTAGTGATATGACCGTTGGACTGACAAGTCAAAGGTCGCAAGTTCGAATCCAAGGCACGCACCACTGTCTTTTCGAAGTCATGTGCGTATTATAAATTAATATCACTTGCTTAAAACGGTGAAGGAAAACATCGTGAGGAAACCAGCACACTTGAGAGATGTTCTCGATGGTGTGTAAAGCCATGTCAGAGACCTACGAGTGGTTTAAACTCTGATATCAGGTTGTTCATCAGGACGGTATTCCCCGAAGTAGTAGGCAGAGATCTACACCCTTAATTCACCAATAGCATTATGAAATCCCATGTAATAGCCTCACAAAGCAATCAAACACTACCCGAAAAAAGAATCGAACTTAATTTTCAGCAGTCACCCTTGCGACCACTTGACCAGTTAAGAAGTCAAATTATATTTTCAATTTTTTTTTTTTACATTTTCAATATTCACTAATACAAGGCACATCTAGCACGGATACATCTTTGTTATAAAATCGACCGAGTGTCGACATATGGTACTCATACGCCCGACATTATTTACTTTGTACCTTCACTGGCGCGGACGTTAATGGACGTCGTGTCACGTCAACAGTCGACGACAAACGTGATATGACGTTTAGAAATTATCAATTTGTCCTTTAATTTCTAACAAGTGGTTCTGTGAAAGATTTTTATTATACTTGAAGTATTTTTTTGTTTGTTATTTGGTAATTTTTGTATTCCTTATTACTTACCTGTGTCTGCGAACGAAGTCACGGGCACAGCTAGTCTTCAATACAAATAAATAAAATTGAAGTGTTATTTGTAATGTAAAAATAATAAATTTTTTAAGCTCATACGTTATTTGCACGATACCTATGCCTAAAAAACTGTTTTTATTGTTTTGTCTGGCTGTCTGCCTGTTTGTTCTGGCTAATCTTCTAAACGGCTCTCTTTATAAATCTTTGAAAAGCATTATCGTATGCTTAGCGTACTCTAAAGTTATAATATTAAATGGAAAAGAATACGGTCGCGAGCAAGATTCGAACTTGCGCCTCCCGGACTACTATTACTACTCTAGGCGCCGCCGTTCTTCTTCCACATTTTAACACGTCTTTTGGTAACGTCATTGATATCTATTCAGTTCCTATACAGGTGACCGAAACCTATATATATTTATCCGGGAGGCGCAGGATCGAATCCTGCTTGCGACCGTATTCTTTTTCCATTTAATATTAAATAAACGTTGCTATTTAGATTTCTGTTAACAAAGCGTTCAGTAATGGGCTGAAAAACGCTGAAACAAGTAGATACAGTTATAATTAATTATTAGGATTAACAAGCCTTCCTTATCACAATGTTTCACGCAGTCTGAGGTCGTAACACAAAAATATGTAGAAAAGGTAAACTTCGTACATGTCGTGAAATTTAATATATCTGCCTAGCCTTTTCACAATTACATTGGGGTCGGCTTCCAGTCAAACCGGATGCAGCTTAATACCAGTGTTTTACATGGAGCGACTGCCTATCTGACCTCCGCAACCCAGTTACTGGGTAATACGATATCTCGTGGTATGACTGGTTGTCAGACTTTCAGGCCTCTGACTACCCGTAACGGCTGTCATAGATCTTTATTCTGGCAAACCGGGACCGACGGCTTAACGCGCTCTCCGAAGCTCGGAGAGGTCTCGGTATGAAATTATGGTCACCCATCCACAAACTGACCGCGGCTAGCGCAGCTTAACTTCGATCGATCTATCTGTTCAGCTAAATTCACTACGACAGGGCTCGTGGCTAAGTTACAGCCACGAGCCCTGTCGTCGTGAAATTAAATTAAATTATTTATTTCGTAAATAAGTAATTTCATACTCACAAATTTTTACATGTAAATATGATCTAGAATATTCTAGAAGGCGTCGAAACACGTTTCCACAGAACAGAGGCAGCAAAATACGGTCGTGCGCAGGATTCGAACCTGCGCCTCTTGCCTCCTCCTGAATATATAGCTTTCATCCTCATCATCCCCCTGCCGCTATCCCAATTTAATTGGGGTCGGCGCAGCATGTATTCTTCTTCCATACATACTCTCTACTTGTACTGGCATGCTGCTAAAGTGTTGGCTATGTTTTATGACCGGTCATTGGGAATGCTGTTGTTGGTGGTAACTGCCACCGATATGGTCTCCTTCTATCTAGCTATGTCACACTAAATGTTATCCATACGCCAGGTTCTGATGTTGTAGGTGGTAACATGTCGTGAAATTGTTTATTCCGTTAAAAAGTATTCTCAAACTCTTTTACATGTACTCGTAAATATGGTCTAGAAGAGGTCAAAACAGGTTTACAACAAAAAGAAAAAATAATACGGTCGTGAGCAGGATTCGCAACTGCGCCTTTTGCCTTCTCCTGAAGAGATAGCGATGAGGTCACGAAAAGACGTATTAAAATGTGGAAGAAAAATTCGGAGTAGTGAGCAGAGGTCGAGATGGCTTAGTGGTCAGAGCGCCTGGAGTATTTGTTCGAATCCTGCTCACGACCGTATCCTTTTTCCATTTAATATAATAACTTTAGCAACTTTGACTTAAACTTCTGATCTTTTCTATAATGTGCCAAAGATTAAAGAAACAGTAAAGATATGTCTACACTGCTAATTAGGTGAGGAAGGGTCTCAAATGTTGATACTTGTAATTGGGTGTCTTTTATAATGCAAACAGACAGTACACACTGTTTATTTTTGACAAAAGTGTCATCATGCCTGTATTCCCCGAAGGGGTAGGCAGAGGTGTGCACAGTTCACCCACATTTCACCAATGCTGTTATGAAGTCCCATGTGGTGGTGAGCCTATTGCTATCCACTGGACACAATTCCAAAATTCGGGCTGCAGCTGAGAATTGTCAATATCACTTTGCCCGACTCGGGAATCGAACCAAAGACTTCATGCTCAACAGTCGCACCAGACCAACGAGGCAATCTTCCAATCTTACTGAATGCAGTTGAATACCAGTATTTCACATGGAGTGACTGCCTATCTGACCTCCACAACCCAGTTACTGAGTAACATGATACCTCGTGGTAGGACTGATTGTCAGACTTTCAATAAATCTTATTTTGACAACCGGGACCAATGGTTGAACGTGCTGTCCAAAGCAAGGAGGGCTCTTGGTATGAATTGATGGTCACCCATCCACATACCAACCACGGCAAATAGTTCAACTTCTTATTTAATTTTTTTGTATTATTATTTTTGTGAGACACATTTATATTAGTAATATCTTCATAAAATGAAATTAATAAATGAATTTTATCAATTATATGTACGGTAGTATGAAATAATTTTAAATAAACTGTTGAGACGCCTGACCTTAGTCTTCCTGCGACCACGAACGCTTTAAAATGTTCGAAACGTCAGGAAAAACAAAAACCATTAATACACGCGATTAATCCGGTTAAAAGTTGTTTTACAACACTCATATTAATTACTCACGTGCAACGTGCATTCTTCGGGATTGCCCAGAATTTAACTTCATTGTGTCTGCTACTTAGCCACGAGCCCCTTATCCAATTCTCATGTATGTAGGTAATACTTAATTTTCATCCAAAAAATAGCTTAATCCAAAATCAAATTGCCCGATACTAACAACATAACGCAATCCCCACGTATATGATTGCGAAAAAGTTAGATCGCAAGAAATTGCCAAATAAATTGAATCAGTTTCTGCCTTCGATCCTTGCCGGGGTCACATTAATGTTACCCGAACCTTTACGCCCTCGTCCCCAATCTATCAAGTTGGTGGAAAAAGTAAATCGGGTAGGAAAGAAAGGTTTAGTGACAAATAGATCGCTTGTAACACTTGTGAAAGGGTGGGTTGTGAAAGAAAAAAATATTTTTCATTTATCAAAAAAAATATTAAAAAAGACATTCGTCCAGACCGTATTTCGGTCACGGCGGCCTATCTTCGATGAGATTAGCCAAGTACAGGAGATATTATAGCGCAGAAGTGTATGCGCAAACACAGGTGCACTCCCTCTTCCTTCACTGTCATACGAAGCCATGCCGTGAAGCGACCTAGTCGTGTTTCGGGATGTAGTCCGGTGCAACCATTGTGGGAGACGGGTCTGGGCAGTTGCATCAACTCCCCAACTATCGTTCTCCCAAAATCTATCCACTCTACTTAGAGTGAATAGATTTATTCTGGATATACGTGCTCCATCCTCGGCCACACCGTCGCTTACCATCAGGCGAGTCAGAGGCAAAATATAGGTCCATTTTTGAAAAACTAATTTAAAAATCTATAGAGAAGACCTCTCGAAGTATGACCACGACTTCTGTTAGATGTGTTATCTCCGTTTTTTATTTGTTCTCTGACGAAATACTTTGCCCGTAACAACCTGGAAACGCCCACACTGAATAAATATTGCTTTAATTAACATGAATGTAAGAAAATAAAAATGTCTCTAAGAGAAGCAAACGCGTACTGCGATATTGTTGCTACGCTAGCTCTCGTAGCTACTACGCCGTAGCTCACTTCGCTACTAAACTGCTACGCCGTAGTCTTCGTAATTGCTACACCGTAGCACATGTTCCTGCTACGATCTAGCGTATGTAGCTCTTGTACGCTGTAGCCGTCGTAACTTGTGTGTAGTAAAATCTTCAACGGTATTTTTCAAATGTTTTGTGAACATTTGAAAGGAGAAAGATCAGTTTATTTGTGAACATATAGTACCTAACTCATTGTCTCTTTAATATCTACGAAAGATGATTGTGGTGACGTCATTTCGTGCATTTACAATATAACAATTTAATATATGCCTATAACTATATGTACTATGGAATAATAAAATTTATATGTCGAGAAAATGATTTTTAACATAACATAGCATCACGCCTGTATTCCCCGAAGCGGTAGGCAGAGGTGTACATAATAATTGTACACCCACATTTCACCAATGCTGTAATTAAGTCTCAAGTGTTAGGTGGTGAGCCTATTGTCATATACCAGGCACAATTCCAAACTCCGGGCTGCTATCGAAAATGTCCGAATATAACACTTTGCCCGACCCGAGAATCGAACCTAGGACCTCATGCTCAGCAGTCGCGCTTGGGACCACTAGACCAACGAAGAAATTTGATTGCAATAAATTTTAATATTAATCATATATTTTTTTGTTTTTTAACATGATGATGCCATGTAATGCCTATATTAACTACTATTTTTCATAGAAACATTTAAAAAATAATAGACAAGAACGGGGCTTGAACCCGCGACCTTTGACGTTCCGGGTCATCACTCTACCAACTGAGCTACCTTGTCGTGTTCTAAATCCAATGTTTTTTTTAATATTTTTTTAATTCATTCTTGTCTATTATTTTTTCAATGTTTCTTTGAAAAATAGTTTTGATATTAACTTTAAGTGTATTTTTACACATGTGGGTATATCTGCAATAGCATCACGCCTGTATTCACCGAGGAGGTAGGCAGAGCAGTCATTCATTTTGGTGGATAGAAAAATACGGTCGTGAGCAGGATTCGAACCTGCGCTTCTCGGATAAACACTCTAGAGATTTATATGTATTCTTATTCTATACGTACTTAACTTTCTTTCACTAACCTTTCTTTCATTCTTTCCAGGTCCAACAAGTTAAAGTCTTTCTGGTTCAGCATATCGGACGAGCCTCTACCGGCGCTGGACTTCTTGTCAGCTGCCCTATTATCGGCAGAGTATGAGAGGGCGCTTGGCAGAGCCTTGGCTATGCCCGAATGCCGGCTCATACCCTTCTTTGGAGCATTTCTTAGAGAATTAAGGTGAGTTTATAATATTAAATAATTAAACATAACAGCATCACGCCTGCATTGCCCGGTGGGGTAAGCAGAGGTATACACACATTTCACTAACGCTGTTATTAAGTCCCACGTAATAGGTGCTGAACCACCTGCCATCAACCGGGCACAATTCCACAAACCGGACTGCTATTGAGAATTTCCTAAAAGAAAAACCCATTACTGTGCCCAACCCGGGAATCGAACACAGGCGCTCACGCTTGGTAGTAAAAATAATCAATTCTTAAGTTACAATTAATTAAAAACACTATTAAGAAATTAACATCAATTATAACCTACACAATAAATATGGACCCGAAGCTGAAGATAGTGAAATAATCCCGAACGAATCTTTATTAATACATAGAATATTTCAGACATCCGCTTCACTGAAATTCAGTGAAATACCGACGTGTGCTTTAACGGAACCATTTATGAATTACAGATAAATTCAACCTTTATAGAGATGATAATACCACAACCCAAATTATTGAAAAAGTGGATTACAAAAAAAATCCTCGTCGGTCTCGTGGTCCCAAGCGCGACTATAGAGCATGAGGTCTTAGTTTTGAGTCCCAGGTCGGGCAAAGTGGTATTGAGTTTTGCTGTTAGAAAATTCTTAATAGCAGCCCGGAGGTTGGAATTTTGTACGGTAGATGGCAATAGACTCACCATCTATTACTTGGGACTTAATAAGGGCATTGGTGAAATGTGGGTGTACAACTGTGTATGTGTAACTGTGTGTGTGCTATGTTATGTTATGTATTTTCTAACTTCAGGCTTGCACAGTTATAATATTAAGTTTTGGGGACAGAGCTACCCGCATCCGTAGGACCCTTAAAATGTAATCCCTACACGTGGCCCCTGGGTGGTGCTGCACAGGCAACACAACTCTGGTGGAAGGCTTCGGCCACGGCCGGTTACCACCCACCGGACAAAGCCATGCCGTGAAGCAACCTAGTCGTGTTTCGGGATGTAGTCCGGTGCAACCGTTGTGGGAGACGGGTCTGGACAGTTGCATCAACTGCCCAACTATTGTTCTTGCAAAATCTATCCACTCTACTTATAAGTGAATAGATTTATTCTGGATTTACGAGATCCATCCTCGGCCACACCGTCGCTTACCATCAGGCGAGTTGGTGGCCAAACGTAGATTCATATTTGATAAAAAAAAATGTGTGCAAACTTGCATAGATACACTCGAAAAACATAATCCTCTTTTTCAAGCAGTCGGATAAATAAACCTGCAGCGGTATTAACAACTCTATATAAATATCAATCATCTCTACATTTGCGCTTCACTGGCTCTACGTGTTGTTTTGTAATTATGAGAGTACCCAAAACGTTGTCTTTGTGTATGTGTGTGTACCAGAAAAAACGGACAAGTCCGAGTCGACTAGCCCTTCGAGGGTACCGTTTAATTACTGAAGTTAATAAACTATGAAACCAAAGTCGAATTTAGGACAAACTTAACTTTGCAGTTGAATAAATGTTATTCCCATACATCGATATGTCATGGTCGATTCTCCGACTGCAAATGTTAGTTTGTAGCATTATAGTGTTACCCCAGAAGGGGTAGGCAGAGGTGAACACCGGGCACAATTCCAATTTCCTAACAAAAACCTCATTAATACTTTGCCCACACCGGGAATAGGACCCAAGACCTCATGTTCAGCAGTCGCGCTTGAGACCACCAGACCAACGAGGCAGTTTTGAAGATCAAAACCCTAAAAAGAAGTAATATATACTTGCTACTAGAAAAGTCAATCGTGTGTCTATGGTAACAAATAAAAAAGAGTAACTAATTCACTTTCTCCCTCTTTCACAGAGAAATCCTGGCGGCGTCGCCCTCTCTTACTGGCAGTCATTCAGTAGGAGGCACGCCTACTCACAGAAGAGAGTTTAAGAGAGACTCTCTCAAGGATGACAGGTAAGAAGATGATTTAATAATGATGTAAACAATATCAATTATAAATTATTGTTCACCGGTTACTACTCACGTGCATTCAAGATTGCCCGAGAATGCTTATTACTCACGTGCATTCTTGGGCAATCCCGAAGAATGCACGTAAGTAACAAACTCAGTCAAACACGTACGCCGTCGCTCAGCGCATGACGCCTAAGAGTCTCTAGGCTCATTTCGAGTTCGAAACTAGTCGGGCAATTCCGAAAAATGCACGTGAGTAATAACCCGTGAACGATAATTGATATGAATATGTCTCACGAAAATTATAATACAATATGTGTATATATTGTATTACTATTTTTCAAATAAACATTGAAAAAGTAATGGACAAGAACGGGGCTAGAACCCGCGACCTTTGACGTTCCGGGTCATCACTCTACCAACTGAGCTACCTTGTCTCGTTAATATCCATTGAATTTTTCAATCTTCTTTCGTCTTAAGGACTCGCATTCGTCTCGTATACGTCTTAAGGAGACGCCTGGCGATATTTATCTAAAAATGATTTTTAAATGTTTCTTTGAATTTTTTTAATTAATATAGGCATTACGTGGCCTCAACATGTATAAAAAATATATTAGATGTATATATTGTTTTTTTGTATTATTATTATATGCTATTACAACCCAACAATTTTAATCGTGATTAAAAAACTATAATAACCTCTCTTTCTACAGAGGGTCGTTAAAAAGAGACACTAGAAGAGAGAGCGGCAAACGAATGGACCAGAGTACCACCACCAGTCCTCTGAGGGACAGTTGTAAACGAGACTCCAGACTAACAGACTCAAATAAACAAGTGGTAAGAATGCTAATATAATATTTTTATAACGCATATGTTATCATAATAACTTAATCTTATACAAAAATCTCATGTCACAGTGTTTGTTATCGAAGTCCTCCGAAACGGCTTGACCGTTTTTATGAAATGTTTGTAGATCTACGAATAGGTCGTAGGCTATTTTTTATACACCTATGTGATAAGGGTGGCCTATGTAGAAAATTTATATGGCAGAAGAATGTTTGCGGAGCACATAATATCTGTTCATACATTATAATAAAACAACTTTTAACCGGATTAATCGCGTGTATTATTGGTATTTGTTTTTCCTGACGTTTCGAACACTTTGCAGCGTTCGTAGTCGCAGGATGGCTGGAAAAACCAATAATACACGCGATTAATCCGGTTAAAAGTTGTTTTATTATGATGTGTAGTGATCACTAAATATATATTTTAACAGCCACTTTACGAGAAAGTAGCTCGTAAAGTGGCTCGTATTACACCGCTTTTAGGTGCAGCGTAGCACATTAATATTTTTTTAAATCTCAGCATAGAGTACAGATATATCTTTTAAATGCAAAACGCATGCCTAGCGAACTTCGAAGTAATTTTTTTTTGTGGAAAGAATAATACGGTCTTGAGCACGATTCGGATCTGCGCCTCCCGGATAAATACTTCAGGTGCTCTGACAACTAAGCTATCTCGACCTCTGCTCACTACTCCAAATTCTTCTTTCACATTTCCTTTTTTGGTGACGTCATTCCTGTCTATTCAGTTCCTACACAGTTGACTGAACCGACACGACTATGCAGTTAATACAATGTCGTATAGATGTGATTACCTTAATAAATACAGATAAATATTTCAAACACATTAATGCGTGCGTAGCAAACTCAAAGGTTTTAAGCAGGATTCGAACCTGCATCTCCCGGATTAATTTTACAGGCGAGATGACCACTTTTTTTTAATGGTTTTACGTTTGGCCACCAACTCTCCTGATGGTAAGCGACGGTGTGGCCGAGGATGGAGCACGTATATCCAGAATAAATCTATTCACTCTTAAGTAGAGTGGATAGATTTTGGGAGAACGATAGTTCTCAACTGTCCTGGTCCGGTCTGGCCAACTGCCCAGACCCGTCTCCCACAACGGTTGTACCGGACAACATCCGCAAACACGACTAGATCGCTTCACGACATGGCTTCGTCCGGTGGGTGGTAATCAGCCGCGGCGGAAGCCTCCCACCAGAAAAACTACGCCACCTACTGAGCCATTTTGACCTGATATACTGTTAGCTTAAAATACACATCTTAAATAAAAAAAATGTCATCTAATTTCAGTATATAGCATCATTTGATGAAGAAGGAGAGCAGCCTCCAGGCTGGCGCCGGGTGGGGCCCGAAGGTCTCATCAACCTGGAGAAGGTGTATAGGACTCAAGCAGTCATGGACCACATAGCCAGCTTCCATCAGCACCACTACGCGTTAGCCCGGAGCAATGCACCAGTCTTTGGAGATTATTTGAGGTGATAATTTTGGTCCTTATAGTATATAACCAGCCCATAACTGTCCCACTGTAGGCCTTCAGGCTTCTCATACAGAGAAAGCACGAGCATTGATCACCACGCTAGCTCATTGCGGGCGATTTCAGACCATAAGTCCAGGTTTCCTCACGATGTTTTCCTTCACCGTATGTCTTAGATTTACTAAGCAAATTACAAAAATATAAAATTGAAAATATCAAGTGATCATCATCATCGCCCTGCCCTTAACTCAATTCCTTTGGCGTCGGCGCAACATATATCTGGCATGCTGCTAAAGTTTTGACTATGTTTTATGACCGGCCGCCTGCCTGACGTCAACCCTCATCGGGAATGCTGTTTTTGGAATTCAAAATTACAAGCATCAGTTATAAAAAATTATGTTTTGGTATTGATTTGTGTTCAGTATGAGCAGTACAGTCACCTCCTTAAATATGGCAACAGAATAGATTAACACCTTACAGATAAATCTTCGAAAATCATTAACGCATGCATAGCGAATACCGAAGTTATATTTTTGTGAGAAATAAAAATACGTATTAATTCGTCGCGGGCTCAGCTCATGAATAATGTCTCCGTTCGAGTTCGAAACTAGTCGGGCAATCCCGAAGAATGCGCGTGAGTAATAACCGTTGAACAATAATTAATATGAATGTGTCTCACGAAAGCTATTATACAAAAATAAAAATACGATCGTAATTCGAACCTGCGCCTCCCGCATAAATACTTCAGGCACTCTGACTGCCAAGCCATCTCGATCTTTGCTCGCTACGACTAGCAATGACGTCACCAAAAGACATAAAAAATAAGGAACAAGAATTCGCGGTAGTGAGCAGGGGTCGAGATGGCTCAGCGGTCAGAGCGCCTGGAATATTTATCCGGGAGGCGCAGGCTCGAATCCTGCTCACGACCGTATTTTTCTATCCACAAAAAAACAACTTTAGATCAACACCTCGTATCAAGATTCTTCTCCCAAAACTTAATCACTTGTTTCTCCATCAGAGCAGCAATGCTAACATGTGAGGAGCCGGTCTTCTCGCAGCCGACTTCAAAGACCAATGGAGAGTTCGAGAATGAAGCCCTGTACGAGTTGGAAGGCACTGGCTACTGTCCTGTACAGCCTCTACCTCATGACCATGGTGTGACGATGTTCCCCTTAGCTCCGCAGAACGGGGAAAGGATGGACAGGCATATTTTACAGGTGAGTGATTGATTTTGTGTGAAATTGGATCGTTGGTTTAGTGGACCCAAGTGCGGCTCTTCAGGTCTCAGGTTCTATTCCCGGGTCGAACAAAGTGTTTTTGAGTTTATCAATGATACAAATACTGTGCATCATTCAGGTTAACTACGAGTATATCTATTTTCATCTAGGTTTGTAACTGTCTGGCAGTTTTGAGTATTTGTATGGCTGTACGTAAATGTTCAGCCGATCTGGTATCGCCTTGCGACAGGTCGTTGAGCTCTCTTAATAGGGCTATTAATGCATGTACTTTTTTTTATTCGACTGTATACGTTCGTATATTACCGCGAAAAAATATAACACTTGTAAAAATATGATTATTGAGTATTAAATTTATCAAACAGACCTGCAATCAGTTTCGGGCGTTTGAAACGCCGCCATCTTGGCGCGCTTTCTCTGACGTCAGATTACACATATTAAATCTCCCACGACGATTGAAAGAAAAGAAAGAAGGAAGGAAAGAAAAGGAAAATAAATATATTTCCTTTCACACCAGAGACAGATATAATCGTATTAAAGTTACAAAATAAAAATATTTGCACCGATAGATTGCACCGAACTACATCCCGAAACACGACTAGGTCGCTTCACGGCAAGGCTTCGTCCGGTGGGTGGTAACCAGCCGCGGCCGAAGCCTCCCACCAAAGTTTTGTTGCCTGTTTTGCAGGACCCATGAGCCACTTGTAGCGATTCCGTTTTAAGGGTGTACTCCTATGGACGCGGACAACTCAGCCCCCAAAAGCCCAGACCCCTTGCATATTAAGTTCTGTAAATATCTCTAAAACCGACTGCAAAATAAGAATAAAACCAGCAAATGAATGATTCTGATTGAGGACAAAGGACCAATTATCTATCTAAGCAAATACGATAATAATACTACGCTCGACCGTATTTCGGTCACAGCAGCCTATCTCCGAGAAGATTAGCTAAGTACGCAGGAGATATTATAGTGCACAAGTGTATGCGCAAACACAGGTGCACTCCCTCTTCCTGCATTCTCATAGTACGATAGGACGGCTATCCGACCTAACCGGAGAGGTATCAGGGCCAGAGACCGACGGCTTTGCGTGCGTCCAAAGCACGGAGGTGTCACGCTACCAACTTCCTAACTCCAGGCTGTTATTGAGAACTTCCTAACCGAAAACCCCATAAATTATTTTGCCCGAGCTGGGAATTAAACCCAGGAACGCACACTCCGCAGCAGTGCTTGCAACCACTATACTAGGCAGTAAATAGAGAATAAAATCTGACCATTTTTTTTGCAGATAATGCATCACGGCACTGCCTGTGTAGTGACCGAAGCGGAGTGGGGTGGAGCGCTCGCTCAACTTAGACTGGAGCGAGCGTGCGCTCTGCTCGCGTGGTGCAGAACCGCGCACCAGCCTCATGCCCAGCATGGTATGTTATAACAATACGCAGATTATTAACTGCATATAATACTAGTATTACCAGAATTTAGATACAATGGTGCACAAGTAAAATTGTTACAATTAAACTGTCTCTTTATTTCTTCTTCTTTCTGTCCTTGTCCCAAGTTATCGGCGCAATATGTTGTTCTCTTCCATTCTCCGCTATCAGTCGCCAGTTTACCATTTACTCCCATTCATATCATCCGTCACGGAATCCATCCATCATTTCTTTGGTCTCCCTCTTCCCCTCCATCCATCTACATTTATATTCATTACTCTCTTAGACACATGTGTCTCATCCCTCCTCATCACGTGTCCGTACAAAGACAAACGGTTTCCTTTCAACTTTTCTGTCACTGGCGCTATTTTCAAACTTCCTCTAATATATTAATTTCTTACCTTATCCATACTTGTCACATCCATCTCAACATCCTCATCTCTGCTACCTTTAATCTTCTTTCATCCGAGTTCTTCATGGCCAAGCATTCCGATCCATACAGGACGAGAGGTCTTATATAGGATTTGTAATTTATGTCCTTTAACTTGAGTGGCATCCATGGGTCACAGGATGTTCCTGTGACCTGTCGCCATTTCATCCACCCTGACTGCATCCGGTACGAAATGACTCTTTATTTAATAAACATTTTTATTTCTGTTATACGTTCTGACTTAGACATGTAAACATTAAAAAAAATTAATACACATAAATCGGAGTGAACCCAAAAATTATTTTCAGATGCAATTACCTTAACTGTATTTGTTAAGGTAATTGCATCTGTACGACTTGTATTAACTGCAAAGTTAGTGGTGTCGGTTCAGTTACCCGCAAAGGGGCTGAATAGCTAACCATGACGTCACCAAAAGATTTATCCGGGCAGCATAGGTTCGAATCCTGCTGACGACCGTATTTTTCATACCACAATTTTTATTTTTCATTAGTAAAACAATGTTTTAGTATTTCATTTGTGAACCAATTAGAGATTAACGGTATGACCGTCCAAATTCAAGGTACGCACCACTTTGTGTAATGCGTATTAATTAATGATCACTGCATAAAACGGTGAAGGAAAACATCGTGAGGAAACCAGCACACCTGAGAGATGTTCTCGATGGTGTGTAAAGTCATGTCAGAGACCTACGGGTGGTTTAAACTCTGACACTAGGTTGTTCATCAACCACACGATAAGAAGAAGACCATTAAATAAATATAAATCAAATTAAATTATAATAAATCAAAATGTAGTGGTATAGTGAGTAGAAGGGGCCTGAAGTGGCATAATTGGATCTGCGAGGTACAGGTTCAAATCCTCCTCACGACCGTAATTTTCTTTCTTTCCACAATTATAACTTTATTTTTGTATAATAACTTTCGTGAGAAAGATCCATATTCATTATTGTTCAACGGTTATTACTCACATGCATTCTTCGGAATTGCCCGACTAGTTTCAAACTCGAGCGGAGCCCTTAGTCATGAGCTGAGCCCGCGACAATGTCGCGAGTGAAATTAGTCAGGCAATCCCGAAGAATTCTCGTGAGTAATAACCATTAAACAATAATTAATTGTTACTTTAGTTCAGAGACTAATAATCGCTCCCAAACTTTTTATAGGCGAAACCCCATCTGAAAACATGACGCAACCAGAAGTGAGTCTATCATACAACCCTGAGGAGGTGATTCCTTTGAAGTACACCGCCAACTTGGCACATGAAAATGAGGCGGGGATCGTTGGAGAAGAAGGGTAAGCCTACATCTATTCCAGACCCCATGTATGGATATTGACTGCCTCGTTGGTCTAGTGGTCGCAAGCGCGGCTGCTGAGCGTGAGGTCCTGGGTGCGATTCCCAGGTCAGACAAAGTGTTATTGGGTTTTTCTGTTAAGAAATTCACAGTACCAGCCCGGAGTTTGGAATTGTGCCCGGTAGATGGCAATAGGCTCACCACCTATTACATGGGACTTAATAACAGCATTGGTGAGATGTGGGTGTACAATTGTTTACACCTCTGCCTACCCCTTCAGGGAATACAGGCGTGAAGCTATGTTATGTGATGCTAAGATATATTGATTTGTATCTTCTTTCCAGCTTCATAGACCTGCAATGCGTGAAAGACATGCGTTTGGGAGGCAAGCTGCTGGAACCACGAGACATCGCCGAATTGACAGCCTGCGCCAGACGCCATGGACTGGAGACATGCGCTCACGGTCCCCACATCATCTCGCTGGTCTACGGGAGAACTTTGAGTGATAACAGGACGGTGCATTTTGTGTTACCGGCTTACTCGTATAGGTAAGATTTTGAGATTATTTTAGTCTGAAAAACAATCATTGATCAATCAATCATCCAGCAATCAATCACTTATCAACCTCCAACCAATCAGTCATTAAGCAATCATCAATCACCAAGCAATCAATCACCAACTCATCAATCGATCGGTGATGAATAGAATCTGGAGACCTGAGTTCACGGGCCCCACATCGTCTCCGTAGTCTACGTGAAATCCTAGAGCGATAAAAGGATGGTAAATTTTCTTCTACCAGTTTAAAGAAAAGAAAGAAAGAAATAATTCATTTTGAACTTGTACACATACCCACATAACATTGATAGAAGATTTTGAAAACAGTACTATTTTAAAAGAAAATGTGTAATTACCGTGAATAACCATTAAACAATCTTCAATCAGTCGTCAATCGGTCACCAATCAATCATCCACTAATCTGAAATCATCGTTCCATCAATGCTCAATCAATCAATATTCAACCAATCAATGATAAATATGTCTACAGGCTGGAATATTAAACTTTCTAGACACGTGCGTCTGTCAAAAAACGGGAGGTCCCTAAACAAGTTCCTCGGTGGGGCGGGTTCACGTGTTACATACAAACAGTTCACAATGTTTTCAAGTCTTCAGATATAATACAGTAGCAGGACCACACGATAGGGATTCTTGTAATTTTTCTGACATTTAAAGTAAATAAATTATTCAAGATAAATCTTTGAAAAGCATTAACGCCTGCTTAGCGAACTCTAAAGTTATTATATTAAATGGAAAAAAGAATACGGTCGCGAACAGGATTCGAACCTGCGCCTCCCGGATGAATACTCCAGGCGCTCTGACCACTAAGCCATCTCGACCTCTGCTCACCGCCGCGAATTCTTCTTCCATATTTTAACACGTCTTATGGCGACGTTATTGCTATCAATTCAGTCCCTATACGGGTGACCGAACCGACACGACTAACTTTACAGTTAATACAATGTCGTAAAGAATGCAATTATCTTAATTATTCAAGATAAATCTTTGAAAAGCATTAACGCATGCTTAGCGAACTCTAAAGTTATTATATTAAATGGAAAAAGAATACGGTCGAAGTCAAAGTCAAAGTCAAGTCAAAGGTTTTTATTTCAAATAGGCAAAATTACATGCACTTATGAAACGTCAATTGATTTTAGTTGCACGGTTCCAAAAAGTTGGTCTTATGGAGAAGAACCGGCAAGAAACTCCATAGACACTCTTTTAAAATAAAATAATACAATAAAGATGCAAGATCTTTGCATAGTTACAAAGTTTGTAGGTGCAAGAACAATGGAGGTTAATGTGTGAGATGTAATATTATCTAATAAATAATGCTACGAATACAAATAACTAGTTATGTCACATGAGTCACTAATCTCTACATTGAGCTCACATTTACAGCATGTTTTATGGGCTACGAATTTAAATACATATTTAAAATACAGTATAAGCAGGTATTTAAATGAAAATTTTTATACATGTCAAACTCAATAAAATGTCAAGACAGGTCAATAAAACATTGTCACTGACACAATTCAGTCATTTCTGTTTTAATTTTACGACACTCCACAATCACCTGTTGCCAGGAGAGCCACATGTTCAGAAAATAGTTAACGCCACACGTCCCTATCCTCAATGTAATCTTTAATTTTATAATAGGCTTTTTTAACAAGAACCGACTTAATATAAGTTTTAAACTTTTTACCAGTAAGATCCGTGATAGTTTGTGGCAGCTTGTTATAGAAGCGTATACAATTACCTAAATATGATTTGTTTGTTTTTGTTAATCTATATTTTGGCACTACTATTTTATGTTTATTCCTAGTATTTATGTTGTGAAAGTCACTGTTGATACTGAAAGACTTTAAATTTTTTCGGACGTACATAATATTCTCGATAATGTAGAGTGAGGGCAATGTAAGTATATAAATTTAAAAAAGTCTCTTAAGGATTCACGAGGACCCATGTCATAGATTGCCCGAACTGCCCTTTTCTGTAGAATGAAGATAGATTCTACCTCAGCTGCCGATCCCCACAACAGAATGCCATAAGACATAATGCTATGAAAATATGCAAAGTAAACTAGTCTAGCTGTTGCTATGTCTGTGAGCTGTCTAATTTTTTTAACTGCAAATGCAGCTGAGCTTAATCTACGAGAAAGAGCTGAGATATGAGGACTCCACTGCAGCTTTGAATCAATAGTAATACCTAGAAAAACGGCTTCTGAAATTGGTTGGAGTTTGTTACCATCAAGAATTAAATTTGATTCTACTTGGGTAACATTAGGTAAAGAAAATTTTAAATATTTTGTTTTACTTGTATTAAGTAGTAGATTATTAGCGGCAAACCATTTAGATAAGGACTTTAAGCTTTCATTCACCGTTAAGAGCTCACGGTCTTTCCTGTTAATTTTAAAAATAAGGGAGGTATCGTCTGCAAACAATATGATATCAGATAATACAGACATCATATAAGGAAGATCATTAATGTATGCCAAAAATAAAAAAGGGCCTACAATAGAACCCTGAGGTACACCCATTTTAACCAAGGACCCAGATGACGTCACATCAATAACGCCTACTTTTTGCTGTCTTCTAGAGAGATAGGACAATACAAGCTCACTAGATTGACCTCGTATTCCATAATAATTTAATTTACGGATGAGCGTATTGTGATCAACGCAGTCAAAAGCTTTTGAAAGATCACAGAAGATGCCAATAGCATCATGAGAATCTTCCCAAGCCTCCAGAATATGAGATATTAAATCCGCACCTGCGTCTGTTGTTGACCTACCTTTCGTGAACCCGAACTGCCGATTATGAAAAATCATATATTTATTAAAATGTGACATAAGTTGATCAAGCATTACCTTTTCAAAAATTTTACTTAAAGAAGGAAGAACGGAAACTGGCCTGTAATTTGATAGATCATTTTTGCAGCCAGATTTGAAAATTGGAATAACTTTACTATGTTTCATTAAATCTGGGAACGTGCCGCAATCAATGCAACTGTTAAAAATTCCTGCAAGAATCGGAGCGATATCGTCAATAATTGAGTGAATTACTTTGACAGATACGGATAAGTCCTCCGTTGTTTTAATATTCAAACTGTTAAATGACTTTTTTATTGTATTTCCACTTATAGGACAAAATTTAAAATTAGGGATATCCTTATTAAAGGCTTGTTTTAAAATTGATTCCGCTAGTAGTGGCGACGAGTCAAGGGACTTGGTAACCTCAATAGGAATATTAGTGAAATATTTCTCAAAGCTGTTAGCGACTTCTGTCTTATCAGAGGTTATTTTGTTACCGATGTTTAAAGACAATTCGGTATCCCGTTGTTTAACTCTGCCAGTTTCTGTGTTTATGATCTTCCATACTGTTTTAATTTTATTATCCGATTTTTCTATTTGTCTACTGATGAGTTTAGATTTGGCTATCATACATATCCTTTTAAATAATTTTGAGTAATTTCTAACGTATTTATGAAATGCTTGATCAGTAGTGAGCGATTTCTCATAATATAAATTGTAAAGCACTTCTCTGCTTTTTAGAATACCTTTGGTAGCCCACTCATTAAAATTACGTTTATTACTAGGTATAACACTTTTAAAAGGGCAAGAGTTGTTTAAAGATTGGCATATTAAGTTAAATAGTTTGATATAATTATCCTCAGGATCCTCTAAATTAAAACGAGTAGTGCTTAGTTTCGTTTTGATTAGCTCTTGGAATGAACGCAATTTATTTTTGGTTAGAGGTCTGACTCGAATTTTTTTATTTTGAGTTGACCCCTTTTTCAATTTAAATGAGACAAGTTGACCCATATGGTCCGATCTAATGCCGCTAACCAAAGAAAATTCTTGTACTTCACTATTAGAAAAACAATTATCTATGCAAGTACTAGAAGTAGCAGTGACTAAGTGGGCTCATTAAATATATGTTTCAAATTATACGAGCTAAATAATGCTAAGAGCTTACATTTCTCGGGCGATTCAATAAGTATGTCAATGTTGAAATCCCCGCAAATAAAGATGAATTTATTATATTTAGATATTTTATTCAAAATGTCTTCCATAGTTACCAAAAACAATGAAAGATTAGATGCCGGAGGCCTATAAACACACATAATAATGTGACTTCCTAATTCCGCGCATGCTACTTCACATAGACGATCAACAGACAAAGAGCTGACATCTTTCCTTTCTTTAAATAATTATTACATAAAATCAAAGTCCCACCCCCTTCAGCACATAATCTATTGTACGCACTAGCAACCGAAAAATTGTTTACACTAAATTGCATTTTATCAGGTTTCAACCATGTCTCACAAAAACATAATATATCAATATTATACTTATCCACTAAAAGATCTACATCTAATATTTTGCAAGAGAAACGGTTAATATTCTGGTGATAAAGTAGAATGTTATCATCGATCTTCTCTATTGTCAATTGTGACGGTTTAAACAATCTATCACAGTATTATTAGCACAACTAAACAATACTGATTCGTCGCTTAACCTAATGTTTGTTATATTTTCTATAACATAATTAATATTATATGCTATCAGTGTAGCAATTAAATGTCGGTTTTTTTTAGGAAGAAACATAGTTTCCTCTGTCAATTTAAATCCACTAACAAATTTATTAGTGTCGAAAAACAAAAGCTTGTCACTATGACGACATGTCAACAAATAAATTAAATTGTTCAATTTATGAACATAATTGTTATGGTTATCTGATAAAGAGTCTGTATAGGGGAAGGCGCATAACAAAATTTTTCCTGTGTTTAATTTTAGTAGGGTGTCAATGCCATTTACAATATCCCTTTTTCTTAATCCTATACTGTTACCTATAAACAATACTATAGTTGATTGACAGTCTAAATTACTATTGGTGATTTTTTCAATAATATGGTTGAAGTGCAAGTTTGGATAGCAATTATTAGTTACACTACTAGTTAAATAATTGTGTAAGAGGGATCCTAATCCTACACCTAATCTATCAGTAAATAATACAGTACTATTGAGCAGGAAATTATTACAGCTCCCAATATTATTAAGCTCCTCCATAAGTGGTGCAACATGCCGAAAGTCAGCAGGTGGACCAGGGTTGGCACAGTCACATGAGAGACCGTAGGTCAGGGACTCCAATCTTTCAGCGTTGTACCTCACCAAGTCCACCAGTTCACCGGCCTCCAGCATGCGCTCACTCAGCTGGTTTTGTGAGTCTTCATATTTATTAAATATGTCTATCAGAATATTTTCCTTACATAGTAGCTCATCCTGCAGGCGCTGTGTGTCATCCTTATACATGTATTTCCAGTAATCTAACTCACAATAACAGTTATGTAATTGATTGATTAAATTGAGACGCTCTTTCCTAAGGTGGATATCATTTTTTAACAAGTTTTTCCTTTTAATAGCCTTTTTGTTTAACCTTATTAACTTTTTAATTTTGATATATTTTTTAAGTTTGTTGTGACTCAATAAAATTGGACCTTGGTGAATGGTATCATCACCAGTCAGGTCTATTGTAATAGCTGGAGCACATTCAGGAACCACTATGTTGCCTACCAACTCATCATAAAGTCTCTGGGTGTCTGATGCCTGCACGCTGGCTTTGAAGGACTCCAATAAAGTTATGGTCCTATGAGCATTTCTTAATTCAAGCTCTAGTTCCATGATACGATTTAAAGCCAGCTCGTGTGTGTCATTGCAGTTTTGTAATGAAGAGATTATCTGATGTGATTTATCTAGTTGGTTAAGTATGTCCATGTGTTTAATGTGCAGATCGGCTAGCTCATTTTTAAGTGAGGTATTTTTGTCATTTATATTCTTGACTTCTACTTCACTGTCTTCCCTTTCCTGTAGTAATTGTTGACACAGGGTTATAGAAGTCTCCAGCTCCTTTAGGGTCCTCCTGAGTCTGTCATCCTTGTCTCTGTCAATTGCTCTCCGGGTCATCATAATTTACAAGTTTTGATACCTGAAATGTGCTAATAAACAACTAAATGGCAAAGTACTGAGACAGATAAAGTGAGATACAGCCTAAATGTGTATAAAGTAGTAACAGAAAAGAATAATTATTAAGAAAATTTAGATTTAAAATAAAATTAAAGAAAAATGGGAAAAGAGAATATAGAATAATAGTTATAGTGAGAAGTGATGATCAAATGAATTAACTAAATTATCAAATATAAGTATTATTAAAGTTAGTCATTTATAATTTAAAACTAAGATCAGTTTCTAAATAAAGTAGGTAGGTAGGTGGACAGATTTTATTTTTTATTTTTTTATAATTAATACAGTTTAACAACACAACTACTGTTTAGTATGCTTTGTAGTAAATTATGTCTGAGGCAATTGTTGTAGTCGTCGAATTTACTTCCACATTCATTGTCAAGCAAAAGGAGACAAACGGCGCCATTGTGTACGGGACGTAGCTCACAAAAATAAGCGGTGTCTTATGTTGTAAAGTGTATTTTAAGGATTTATAGTAATAAAATAAAACAAAATACTCCCCGGGACAGGTGATTTCAAATCCTTAGTTTGACAGCTGGTAGAATACTTATCACGTTTGTTCATAACTTAGACACGACAAAGACACAACAAAACATTTGTGAAGGTACTTGATACGTAGATTTACATTATCACTACTTAATAAACATGAAAAATACAAAATTAATTAATTTTATTCAAAATTAAACTAAGAGGTCGTTTTTTCACGACATGTCACCAATGTTGCCACCAGGGGGGTCCTTGCCACCAGGGGGGTCCCGTCCCCCTGTCGCGAACAGGATTCGAACCTGCGCCTCCTGGATGAATACTCCAGGCGCTCTGACCACTAAGCCATCTCGACCTCTGCTCACCACCGCGAATTCTTCTTCCATATTTTAACACGTCTTATGGCGACGTTATTGCTATTAATTCAGTCCCTATACGTAATATGTAAATAAATTATAAAAATATTTTTATATCTTGATTCGTGACTATCTGGTATTTTAGCTAGCATACACAAATGTTCTGCCGATCTGGTATAGTCTTGTGGCGGGTCGTCGAGCTCCCTTAATTATGTTCGAGCTACACGATGACTGATGCATACGTGCTGTCTGTTAGGACAGGTCAATTTGAAACTGCTATGGCTCTTTCTTCAAAAGGCCATTCCAGACGACCTACATGGTTATGCTTATGATGTCTGGACTTTAAAAGAAACCTCTGAGTTTAGATATAGTCAGATAGGAAATGCCGACGCGTTCTAGATATTTAGTTGACATTCGATAGTTCCAAAAAAACCTATTTATAGAATAAACAAATTGAATTTAAAATGTTTCTTCTTACTTCCAGGGTATGGGCTGTTGGTCTCCACTCCGTCATCAGGGCGCTAATGAGTCAAGCTAAGTTGGCAGACAGAAGTTTAGCTTGGCTGAAGAATAAATATACAGCCCTTTATTATGAAGATGGGTGCTGCTGCGAGCCTCTGGTTTCAGATGCTATTCGAGTAAGTAAACTTAAAATTGTTTTAAATATTTTATTAATGTTTTAATTGTTATTTTTAATTAATAATGATACCGAACTAGCTGTGCTCCGCGGTTTTACCTGCGCATAATTATACTATAATTACCTTCTTAGTACTAACCAACAAATAGAAAATAATTCACAGTTTGTCTCTTCTCGCCAATGCTCAGTCCTTATAGGGCTACGCTTATGCCGTTAGGCGTCACACTGTTCGTTCGCGCGGGTGTTTAAATATTTTCATTTTACATTATCTCCTAAACTATGCGTCCGATAAACATTCTATATAGGGCAAAGTTTATGTTCATTTCATTTTCTTGATGATAAAATAACTTTCGTCCTGTTTTAATATTTAATATTTTTTGGCTCAAATATAAATTATTGTGGCGTATATATAGGAGATAGATATATAGCTTCGCGGTTTCTTTTTAATATACAAAAGACCAATATACAAAAACATTATATTTACGTATCTCTAACTATTACGCCAAACGCACGCGGAGACAGCAGTTCGGCAACGCTTATTCTTCCGACTTACTTAACAAAAGTGAATATTTAAGGCGACCTGAGAGGTGTAGCCGAATGTTAGATAGTCTATACTATTTCTCACAAACCATTTTTTCAAATCCAACGTGTAGTTTCAGAGATTAGCGCGTTCAAACTAACAAAAAATCTCTTCTGTTTTATAAAATATTTGTATATATTTATTTATTGTTATAGACGGGCAGCAGGGAGTTGATTACATCCTAGATGCCTCCGACTGCATGTTCTAATTTTTGGAAAAGGACATTCGTTTCTCTATTTTCATCTTGTTTCCCTCTTTTGATTGCAGTTGGGATTTTTGTTTAATTATTATAATTTATTTTATTTTATACTTTTTAGTTTCAACGTAAGTTAAACGTAGTTTGTTGTAGTTTATTAAAATAATAGCAGCATTAAAATTTTGTAATGTATATATCGGGAAAAGGTTGAAGAATAGGATCGTGGTCTCTATGTCCGGCAGGATTTTAAATAAAACTAACATTAAGGCTCTCCGCCACTGAGAGCATGTTTACTTTGAGTCCCTTCTTATTACGTTGTACAATATACGTATTCAACTATCATGAAATCAGAGTTCTAGATAATTCAGGGTGTAGAGGTCCATCCGCCACGGCGGCTCGTAAGAGACTGGCGTCTTACCTCCACTCAGTCTAGTGGCCGACCGCCCGTAGCGCTCGGTGTTGCAACACCAATAATGTAAAACAGTGTTGCCATCTCCGACACAAATATTCGAAATTATCGGCCCTTTACTAGCTTTCATTTGATACCATAATGTCGATAATTAACTAACACTCTTTGTCTCCAGGTCTTCGGCGGGAGGGAGTCGACGTGCGGCAGCTCATGTCACTCTACTCCAGTGAAAGGAACCTTCACTGACTCTCATTCGGACTCCCTCAGGAGTTCTGGTATTAAATTCAAGGTGATTTCCCAATGACATTGTTTTTTACTCAGTTGTGGACACTGCACGGTCTAACAGGTCCTGATGATGCCCCGTGGGGGGGAAATTGCAACTACTCTACACGTGTTTCGCCCCCACACGGGGCATCATCAGGACCTGTTAGACCGTGCAGTGTCCGCCACCGGGTTATATATTGTTGTAGTTGGAAATATACCATCGTATCGACCCTGCGCCTCTCAAAAGAATACTCCTGGAGGGTTCATTATATACCTTAATTTTTTAATATAAATTGTCTTACAAGATAAATCTTTGAAAAGCATTAACGCATGCTTAGCACACGTCTTATGGCGACGTCATTATATACGTATATGGACTGAATTGATAGCAATGACGTCGCCATAAGACGTGTTAAAATATGGATGAAGAATTCGCGGTGGTGAGCAGAGGTCGAGATGGCTTAGTGGTCAGAGCGTCTGGAGTATTTATCCGGAAGACGCAGGTTCGAATCCTGTTCGCGACCGTATTGTTTTTCCATTTAATATACGTTACTTCTTTACTAATATTATATAATCATCATTTTCCCCCTGCCCTTATCCCAACCTATTTGGGGTCGGCGCAGCATGTATTCTTCTTCCATACATACTCTACTTGTATTGGCATGCTGCTAAAGTTTAGGCTATGTTTTATGACCGGTCGCCTGCGTGACGTCAATCCTCATTAGGAATGCTGTTGTTGGTGGTAACCGCCACCGATACGGTCTCCTTCTATCTAGCTATGTCACACCAAATGTTATCCACGCACCAGGTTCTGATGTTATCTTACTATCACACTCCACTAACCAGGCCACTAATATTTATCTATACAAATATTATAAATGCGAAAGTTTATAAAGATGGATGGATGTTTGTTACTCTTTCACACAATAACTACTGAACGGATTTGGATGAAATTTGGCGTACAGACAGTTTATAACTTAGATTAACACATAGAATACTTTTTATCCCGGCTGGACTCAATTCTGAAGTCCCGCAGACGATGTCGCGAGAAAAAGATAGGATGGTTTTATGCGAAGGTATCTCTTTGTTTGTTACGATTTTACGTCTAAACCGCTGAACTAACTTTGACGAGTTTTGGTATAGTGATAGATTGGACCTTAAAAAAGGACATAGATACTACGTTTGGTCTTGCAGGGGTCCTAATAAATCATAAAAAAAATCTTAACACTGACAATTGCTTCCCTTTTATCCCGTACTTAATTACCTCGCAATACACACTAACATAGGCACTCACACACAAATACAAAACATGCAACACACAGACTTGATATAATAAAACACACACATTCTTATTTCTGTGTAGATTAATCATACTAATAGATAAATGTTAAATCTCTCGCTGCACTTCAACGTCATTCTTGTTAGCAACCCCAAATCATAATTAAGTAAACAAATCTAATTCTAGCCGTGGGAGGTCCTGTACACCTGTAATACAGGTTATTCAAAAAACCTACCTCAAGCACCAGTCTCTCACAAACTTAGATTTTTGATCACTGCTACTGATGTTTAGTTTTTAAGGTAACTTTTGTGAGGAGAGAATAAATGTATATTTATTTATTTAATTTTAGAAAAACAAATCGACCTCAGAACTCAAGACAAGCTCTCCAAAGAGCTTTGTTTCAACCCACGCTTCTGGAACAAGAAGCGAAGATGAAGTCATACAGGGATCACCACGACACAGGTAAGAAATAAAAAAAATAGACAAATAAATAGTAATATATTAGGTTTTCGTGATCACCACACAAGATAAGATAAGATAAATTTATTTGTTAAAAACATATGTTATATAAGGTGGTACAATATTATTTACAGTTTCAATATGTTTTGCCATATCAGGCGTACAAATATACATTTATTTAAACTTAAATCTACATTCGGATACTTAATCTAAACAAATAGCAAAATATGTGGAATAGAGTTACCATTTTAATTTAAAAATATTATCTTTTAAGAAATCATCTACCTTATAGTAAGCTCTTTTACATAGAAGTTTTTTAAGATTCTTTTTAAATAGGTTAATATTTAATATTTTGTATGCATCTGGTACTTTATTATAAATTTTAGGAGCCATACATAATAAACTTCTCCACATGAGGGTAGTTTTGGCGTTGTGCAAACATAGTCTATTATTATTACGTCTATTACGTTGAGATATACTTGACTGAAGAGGAAACAATTGCGGATTCTTTTTGACAAAAAGACAAATTTCTAAAATATACAAAGATGGTAATGTTAAGATATTATGTTCTATAAAGAGCGGTTTGCAGCTATCTGTGACTTGTAGACCAAACATACCACGGATACATCGCTTTTGTATCTTAAAAGCAAACTCTTTGTCTACCGAGTTCCCCCAGAAAATAATGCCATATCGTAGTACAGACGCAACCAAACCATGGTAGGCAATTATTAGGGTATCTGTATTTACTGTTGGTGCGAGTTTAAACAGTGCGTACGATGATTGACTTACTTTTTTGCAAATGTTCTCAATGTGTGCTTTCCAGTTGATGTTTTTATCTATTGTTAGCCCGAGAAATGTAGTATTATCCACTTCTTGTATTATCTGATTGTTATAACTTATGTTCATATGTGAAGTTTCTTTGCGTTGACTAAAATGTATTACGTTAGTTTTAGAGAAATTTATTTTTAAATTATTATTTCTTATGTGTGTCTCGTCTGTAATACACACATTATAATAAAACAACTTTTGACCGAATTAATCGCGTGTATTATTGGTTTTTGTTTTTCCTGACGTTTGGAACACTTTGCAGCGTTCGTGGTCGCAGGAGGACTAAGGCGTAAAAGTAAAGTAGTAAAGTAGAAATACCGAAACAAACTCAGAGGTCACAGTCGTTTTTGTTTGACCTCTGAGTTTGTTTCGGTATTTCTTCTCAGGGATAGTCTTAGGAAATACCTGCGCGATTTAGTTGTAAATATCTATCAGAGACAAAAATAATATTATGAATTAATTGTACGGTAGACTGAAATAATTTTAAATAAACTGTTGAGACGCCTGACACCTTAGTCCTCCTGCGACCACGAACGCTGCAAAGTGTTCGTAACGTCAGTAAAAACAAAAAACCAATAATACACGCGATTAATCCGGTTAAAAGTTGTTTCATTATAAGACAATTAAATCCTGGTAATGTTCAGAAAACCGGTTAATTTGAGCAACCAAACCCTATATCCTAATGATTTAACACTGTTGTTTGAATTCGACGACAAATAAATTTAAATTAAATGGATTATATAGCGTGGATATCAGATGAAAGACGGTATAAAATGGTGACGTCACCTTAACATAAAATAACATATCATCACGACTTCGCCTACCAGAGGAGTAGGCAGAGGTGTACACAGTTGTACACCCATTTCACCAATGCTGTTATTACCATGTTATTGGTGGTGAGACACAATCTCAAATAGCTACTGAGAATTTCCTAACAGAAAAATCCAATAACAGTTTTCCCGACACGGGAATCGAACCCAAGACCTCACGTTCAGCAGCAGCGCTTGCAGCTACTCGGCAGAATTTAGTTTCTGATTTTACATAATTATATGTTACTATACAGATAAATCTTTGAAAAGCATTAACGCAGGCTTAGCGAAGTGTAACGTTATAATTGTAAATGGTAGAAAAATACGGTCGTGGGCAGGATTCGACCCTACGCCTCCCGAATAACTACTCCAGGCGCTCTGACCACTAAGCCATCTCAACCTCTGCTCACCACCGCGAATTCTTCATCCATATTTTATTACGTCTTTTGACGGCTCTTATTATAGACTCTACATATTTATACCTTCACCCTCGGCTCGGGCTGCAATTCAACCTCAAGTGTAATGACCAACTTAGCTCACTTTTAACATAATGTTCTATTGATTAACTTTCTCCCATCTCTTCTCGGTCTAAGAAGACTGGAGACCTTTCCGTCACTTTTTACATAATTACCAATGCAGCTTGTAAGCTACGAGAGGGGCTCGTGGCTAAGTAACAGCCGCACAGATCGATTGATCGAGATTAAGTTACGCTTGCCGCGGTCGGTCTGTGGATGGGTGACCATCATTTCATACCGAGACCCCTCCGTGCCTCAGAGAGCACGTTAAGCCGTCGGTCCCGGTTGTCGAATTAAGATCTATGACAGTCGTTACGGGTAGTCAGAGGCCTGAAAGTCTGACCACGAGATATCATGTTACCCAGTAACTGGGTTGTGGACATCAGATAGGCAGTCGCTCTATGTAAAGTACCGATATTAAGCTGCATCTGGTTTGACTGGAAGCCGACCCCAATGTAATTGGGAAAAGGCTAGGCAGATTGACCAACATAATTTGTAACTCACTTGTATTATTACATACATACACAGCATCACGCCTGTATTCGCCGAAGGGATAGGCAGAGGTGTACACAGTTGTACACCCACATTTCACTAATGCTGTTATTAACTCCCATGTAATAGGTGGTGAGCCTATTGCCATCAACCGGGCACAATTCCAAATTCCAGGCTGCTACTGAGAATTTCCTAACAGAAAATCTCAATAACACTTTGCTCAACCCGGGAATCGAACCCTAGACCTCCTGCTCAGCAGTCGCGCTTGGGAGCACTAGACCAACGAGGCAGTTTGTTATAACATGATGTATTATTTTTCCACAGTTCCTACTCGTCAACTATGAGTCACCACCATTCCTACGGCCCCCGGCACAGCAGTCTGACAGCTGCCGCGACCAGCATCATGGCGGGGTCACCAAATAGGAGCAGGTAGAAATACTAATTACGAAATTAACTTTTTAACCGCTTTTTTAAACTTTTGTCTTTATTACTTCAGTATTCCGTAATTTATAAACCGACTAGCTGATGTCCGCGGCTTCGCCCGCGTGGATGTCGGTTATCGCGACCAAAAGTAATCATGAAATTTTGATCGCGTTCCCGCTTTCCAATTACCGCTTTATAATTGCCCGTTTTTTAAAGTATTAAAATTGTTATAGTATGTTATCCTTAAGAGATAGACATATGCCATCGCGGACTGCTCTGTAAACCTATATAAGATACACAATTCCACCATACATCATTTTGTTATATTTCAAAGGGTTTAGGCAGCGTTTTCGTTGAAAGCTCCCAGACAGCTTATTTTTTTCCAACACATATCATTATATTTTAGCCAATGTATACAAAAACTTGACAAATTAATACTTAAACCTTCCTCGAGAACCACTCTATCAATTGATGAAAACAGCATGAAAATCGGTGCAGTAGTTTTTGAGTTTATAGCCAACAGAAAGACAGACAGACGCAGCGGAGGACTTTGTGTGTAGTGTAGTATATATATGTATATAATATGTAGTAATTTTAAAAAAGCAACAGCTTAGTTATGTACTTCGTTTGTTAACCTTGGCTGGCACCGACTCCAAAAATACTTCTACCGTGGGAGAGCTATGCTTCGGTACGAATGGGCCGGCTCGACCGAAGTGATACCACGGCCTCACAGAAAACCGGCGTGAAACAACGCTTGCGTTGTGTTTCGCCAGTGAGTGTGGGTACCGGAGGCCCAAACCGTTTAAAAGGTCGGCAACGCACTTGCGACTCCTCTGGAGTGTCCATGGCGGCGGTAATCGCTTACTTAGATTTTTGCAATTAGTATTATTGTAAAATAACTGAAACGCGCAATAAATATCTTTAAATCGCATGACGTTTCGACCAGTGGGCTTACTCTTGAAAATAATTCCGCTCGATTGACATTGGAAATATGTCAGTTCGTACTTTTAAATACGAAAATGTCTAAAATATAATTATAGATTCGGGATAATATGAAGACAACATGCTTTAAAATTGAGGCAACTGTAATGTAGGTAAATTTATTTTAAAATTACGCGTTGTTTTAAAGCGTCTATTTAATATTGGAATTGGATTGGAATTGGTATTAGTTTCAAGAGTAACCCCTGATCGTGGTCACAAGCAGACTGCTCAACAAATGTCAAACAATTCAAAGATATTATTTACTCTCTTATCTTAGTGTTGCCCAACACTAGTCATTTCTCTCATATGTACGATTAGCACATGACCCTCATCCCGTGACTCGGTGTCAAATTGAAAAGAGAGGAAATTCGTGAATGAGGTGGTTCAATGTTGATATTGGAGTAACTCTTTCAATTTGCGATTACGAGGACCTCAAATGAGGTAAATCATAAGTGAGGGACGCATCACTACAAATAACATTGTTCACAATGTCGCCAGTGCTGCTTGAGGAAGCCTAGTGTTGACAGTATCGGGACCATTTAGTCCCCTATATTGCCGGCACAATAATTAAATATCTGACCCTATTATTTTGGTAATATGTCCTTAAGTTTTCGTTGAATGACCTTGACTTTTGATGCGTTGACCTACAATGGTGTCATGACCTAGTTTTCATGGTGTAACCTTGACCTTCTTAAACAATGCGTAAATATTTTGATTTTGTGCGTACTATAATGTTATTGTTTTGAGTTTCTTGGTTTATAAACGTTTTAAGAAAGTAATAAATTTTAGTATCTCGATTTTAATTTTGTATTTCTTTTTGTTTTATTAAAATTTCGTTTTTTAATTGTTAAGAACTTTTTGGAGACCTACAATTAAAGGCTTATAGATACTTAGTAGCTTTACATTTTTCGGTATCTATTTTATCAGCGACGCAGCGAACTTCGTACCGCAATTTATTTTTCTGTTCGTTTTTTTTTATTTTATTTTATACAAACCTTGTCCTAAAAATAACGAACACAAAGAAAGAATAGGCATGATGACAGTATTAAAGAACCAAAGAATTAATGAGAGTTTAAGAGGCAGATATAGACACAAAGGATTCTAAAAAATTACTTAATTTTATTAAAAATATTAAGATTAATAAGATTTTCAATAAAATAAAAGTACAAAATGCTGCAATAGGCCATGTTAACTGAAACGTCAATTATAGCGAAAGACGTCACGCCTCAGTCAAATTTCAATCATCGCCGTACAATAAGGCTTCAATTTATGTCAAATATGGCATGACGTCAAAACGGCGCCATGACACCCAGCAGCGTTTTCGCGGTTAAATCAAATTAAATAGATTAAAATGCAATAATATGCGTTGAAACTTAGTTTATTGCTGAAATAATGTGTTTTTCGGATATAGTAGACGTGTACCTATATTATAAAAGGAGATTTCAAAATCTGTCATCATGCCTATTATCCAATTTTGTGCAGTCGTTCGGAAGTTATGCGCGTACAAACATTTCAGCGATTCATTTTTATATATTGCATTATCTTATCTTAATTATTATTATGTATCAATGTATTTATTGTTATTAAAATTTTAATTGCAATTGGATTTAATAATTTCTAATGAATTTGTGTTTCATTTGTATTTTTATAGAATTTTATTTTACTTTTATTCTTATTTATAATTTATTGAATGGGTGGTGTTATTGCTAGGTCTTTTTACTTTTTTTTAGTTTAATTTGACAGTAAAACTAACTATTCTTTCATGGTTTTAATAGTACACATATTTAAAATACCTTGAAAAAATACTATTGCTGTAAACATTTAATCAACACTTGAGCGTAAAGTGGATCTTATAACACTGTCTTTACTTTCATAATGCAGAATATCACTCTCGGTTGCATTTATACCTTCGCCTTTGGCTCGGGCTGCAATCCAGCCTCCAGTATGATGACATTAACTGTATTACTTTGTTCTATTAATGAACTTTCTCCCATCTCTTCTCAGTCTAAGAAGATTGGAGACCAGTGAGCGGTTTTGGGAGAACTTGAAGCACCTGAGAACTGGCTCCGTGGGCTATGACACTCAATTGGACTTCATGGACTTCGTCACACTCTTCAGAAGTTTCAGGTTAGTTGATTTTCTAGAACATGCAACAGAGACTTATCAGTTACCTGTGAAGGGACTGAATAAATTGCGATGAAGTCACGGATCTTAAAAAAATACGGACGGAGCGTTGCGTACGACATGTGGTCATCCAATTTCGCTTGTCATACACGAGCTAAACGCATACAAATAAATCATCCACTCGGCGCCAGTACACTGCGTGTGTGTGTGAGTAATCTATGCTTCGCTTATGACAAAGGAAGGTTTCATCCGTATTTTTTTCAAATCCGTGGTTGACGTATTAAACTTTCGAATAATTCGACATAGTGAACACACAGTACTCATTCAGGGGGCACAGGTTCAAATCCTGCACACCACCATACAGTTATTCCACCAATATATTTAGACTTATGTTTTTAAATACTGGCATTTGGTTAGACTTAAGGCGGACCACAATGTAATTGGGAAAAGGCTAGGCAGATGGGACACGCCGTGATGTTGGTCGCTCAACTGAGCTGTCACGTCTACCGTACCGTACCGTCTACGTAGACATGTCCAGGACATAGATACGATAGCTCAGTTGGGAGAGCAATGTCACGGTATGACAAGGATCGCGGATTTGAGTCTTGTTCGTGTCTTTTTCTATTGTCCTTAGACTTGCCAAAAAAAATATTGGCATTACAAATCTACCTCATTAGTCTAGTGGTCCCAAGCGCTGCTAAGCATGAGGTCCTGGGTTCGATTGCCGGGTCGGTGTTATTAAGTTTTTCAATTAGGAAATTTTCAGTAGCAACCCCGAGTTTGTAATTGTGCCCGGTAGAGGGCCATAGTCTCACTGCCTATTGGGAGCCTACATGGGACTTAATAACAACATTGGTAAAATGACGGTGCACAACTGTGTACACCTCTGCCTACCCCTTCGGGGAATACTAGCGTGATGCTGTTTTATGTATTATTTAACCTTCACATATCCAAATATATTTTTGTCCACAGTTTAGTAATGCGATCAGAATTACGAGATATATTTGAGCAGCTAGCGGTCCCCCGCACCCGGTCGCCATTGCTAGGAGCCGAGAAGAGCCGAAGTTCACCAGAGCTGTTCCGAAGCAGAGCTATTTTTAGAACAGGTAAGTCTACTAGTCACGGCCGGGTATAAAACATTTTAGCAGCATGCCAGATGTATGCTGCGCTGACCTCAAATAAAGTTTATTGTTACCCCCTTATTTATCCAGAAGGCGCAGGTTGCTGCTCACGACCGTATTATTCTCTCCACAAAAAAATCTCAGTAGCAGCCTGGAATTTAGATTTGTGCACGGTTGATGGCAATAGGCTATTAAAATAAAATAAATAAAAATACTTTATTGTGCCAAAACATTGTACATAAATAGACTACAGCCCTAGACCCCACACTAGGATTCCCTGTGTCGTGGGATCTAGTCTCTCTCAGTCCAGAATATAGCTGACATAGTACTGATGTGAAAACAATGGAAAAACGTAAAAAAATGCCAAGGATTATAATTAAGGTAAGGTGTGTGCGCGTGTGCGCGCGTGTGTGTGTGTGTGTACGCTCTTGTGTGTGTGTGTGTGTACGCGCGCGTGTGTGTGTGTACGCGCGTGTTCGTGTGTGTGTGTGTGTGTGTGGTAGGGTGTGTGTGTGTGTGGTAGGGTGTGTGTGTGTGTTAGTATGTTTGTATAGCTCTATTTAGGAATGTTTACAACGGCCTCAGTTTGCATATAGTCCAAGCTCAGCAACCACGTTGAGACTATAGATTTGCATGACTTTTTTAATAATGTGGAAATTTTTAGTTTAGATTCCAACTGTCTATATATGTATGGCCCCATAAAAAGGAAGGACTTACGGCCGATCGACTTGTGACATTTAATTGTATTCCACTTCAGAAAACGTTTGGAACGAGATGTAGTAGTGTCCGAAAGGCTACTCTTATGGAAGCGCAACGTAATAGATATAATATACAACTGCCTAACCCTTAGTACTTGAGTCTCCTGATATAAAAGGTCAGTTGAGTATTTGTAAGGACGGCCATAGGCACATTTTAGTAGCGCACGCTGTGCTCTCTCTACTTTGAGTATATAGATCTTAGCAGCCGCACCCCAGGATACAATACAGTATCCTAAGATCGATTGGCATAGTGCCAAGTATATTGTTTTGATTATATTAGCGGTGGCAATTTTTGCCAATCGTTTCAATATGAATAAGAGTTTTCTAACCCTAGTACGTAAAGCCTCCACATGCTTAGACCAGTTTAGATGGTTGTCCAAGTAGACACCCAAGTACTTAATATTCGTTGTGTTTGCAATCGTAGGGCAGCAACATCTGGCGCCTTCCACACAAGAGTGTAGTTTAATAAAAATGGGTACTTTGGGACTAGTTCGTGTAGACACGCTAAAACAGATAGCTTTCGTTTTTTCGACATTTAGTGTAAGAAGATTCTTGTTTAACCAGCTAGCAACGACTTTCAGGCCAGTTTCAGCCCTAGCATGAGCTTCAGGCCAAGAGTATCCGTGAAAAACAATTGCAGTGTCATCAGCGTAGGTAAAAATTTTGGCTGCTGGTAGGGTTAGCGAACACAGGGCGTTAATGTATATAATAAAGAGCGTAGGCCCAAGAACACTTCCCTGTGGTACACCAAAATCTACAGAGGAGATGTCACTGGAATGGTCTCCCACGACAACCCTCTGTTTTCTGTCAGTGAGGTAAGAATTGAACCATTCCAGTGGACCACCACGAATGCCAAGAACTCTCATTTTAGCCAGGAGTATCTTTGGGGAGACAGTATCAAAGGCTTTTGCGAGATCGAGGAAGACGCCGATACATGCCTTGCTACTATCTAATTTATGTGTAATATAGTCGACGGCACTAGTAACAGCGTCCTCCGTCGATCTCGCAGCCCTGAATCCATACTGGTTATCCGAGAGCAGTTTGTTTTTTTCTAGGTAGGCGAGCAGTCTTATGTTGACAACTTTCTCCAAAATTTTGGACAGTGTCGTCAGCAAAGAAATCGGCCTATAGTTGGCCGGGTCCAGCCCATCACCGCTCTTATGTATAGGACAGACATTGGCTACTTTCATACTTTCAGGCACATAATTAGTTGATAAACTGAGATTGCAAAGAAACGTGATGGGCGCGACTAATGATTTTATTCCCTTCTTTACGATAATATTACTTAATCCGTCTATACCGGTGGAAGATGTTGTTTTTAGATTTGTAATTATTTTAGAGATTTCTTTTTCGTCTGTAGGTGTGAAGAAAAAGGAGTGAGGCGAACTTTGGTGGTTGCTTAACAATATACTACAGTTATTTGCTAGTTCATTTTCGCTGACATTCATTCTAGAGAGAGTTTGAGACGCTAAATTTTTTCCAACTGTAGAGAAATAGGCATTGACAGTGTTCAACTTATGAACAGAATTAACATTCCCTGTAATTAGTTTTGAATGTTCTGTTTTGTGGTTAGTAAAATTACAGATGCTCTTAATTTCAGACCACATTTTTCTGGGGTTTCCTTCAGCACTATTTAAGCGTTTACGTTCATGGTCACATTTTAAGTTATTGAGAATGTTATTTCAGTAATTTCTATATTTTTTATATTGAAGTTGTAATATCAGATTATCACGATTTTCTTTCTTTTTGGTTTTAGTATGTAAAGCGTCTCTACGCCTGATGCATTTTAGTAAGTTTTTTGTGATCCACGGTTTCTTGATGACGTCAGAACTATGAAGGGTGGCTTTGTAAGTATGTTTAATAATAACATTTCCAAGTACTTCTGTAAAGTGCTCAACTGCTGGACTTATGTCAATACATGTATATAGAGAGTCCCAGTTTACATATGCGAGGTCATCCACAATCGCGTTATGGTCTAATTTAATTATCTGTCTAGAAGTAGATGACTTTAATGGGTTCATATGGAGGCCAAGTATTACAGTATCGTGATCAGTGATGCCTGAGTCACAAACAATAACTGTTGAATCATAGCGTGATTTTACCAGTGCATGGTCTAGGCAATTGGCTTCTCTAGTTGGAAAATTATGTCCTGGATAAAACCCATGGTGACTGGTTAAGTCCAGATATTCTGTTGAACGTGGATCAGTATAACCGGTTTTTATATCGAGGTTTATATCACCGACAATGACACAAGTATTTCCTTTGCACATTGCCATAATGTTACCGAGTGAATCACAGAAATTTGTGATATTAGAGAAGGATGGAGATCTATGATTAAAGAGCTATGATTGACAATTCATTACCAACACTAATGACTAAACAGTTTGAGTCTTTGAAAGGTGGCTCCATTATATTAACATGTAAATTAGTTTTGGTGAAAAACAACAATACCATCATTATGATTAATAAACTTTTTGGAGCAATGATACTTATAATTGTCAATGTTAAAAGAAGGAGTTCGATCGTCAAGCCAGCACTCGGTTAATATAATAATATCCGGAGTGAAAAGAAGTCGACTCAGCAGTACAGTAAAGTTATTGATATTTTTATTTATGCTGCGTATGTTCTGCATAATCACCGTATACTGTGTTGTTGTATCTCCGAGGTAATGTTTGCATTCATCAATTGAATGAATTTTACAGGATGTTATAATGTCTGTATTATCAATTTCATCAGTTAGTTCTGCAAAATTAGCTATTTGGATAAATAAAAACGAGATATAATGTTCCAAAAGCTGGAAAAAAAAAAGGGTGGAAGGTGAAGATATAGACAACTAAGACGCGGATGGAGTGGTATCGTATAGTAAAAAATAAAAAATATGTGATAGTATTTGTAATGTATTTTATGGGAGATCGGTAAGCGTGATTTGTATTGTATTGTAAAGTAATTGAGGGATTTATGCGTGTGTATGTAGTGTGGGACTGTTGAGATGTGTAAGGTCGTGAACGTAGTCAATAGGTTTAGGTAAGTATATGGTGAGGTGTATTGTAGAACAAAATTGTAAGCATATAAATTTGTGAAAACACTAAAGCATAACATAGTCATAACAAAAATAAAAGTAAACACAATGCAGAACACAAAACAAAAGGTCCATAACATGATATTGTATTTAACAGTATTCGCATTTTGGTGAGAAAATAATCTAAACATGCATAAATATGAGGTATATAGGTATTTGAGTGATAATAGTCACTTTGTATTTTCAATATGCATGTTCTTATTAAGTTTTAGTGTTTGAAGTGAGCTTTCATTCTTAATGAGACAGGCAGACGCCCCTTGTTTCTTACGTAAAAATACCCTGCCATTTGTTACCCAGCAATACTGATATTCTTCAACTTTCGCAAAATCACGAGCTAAGAAGAGAAGTCGTTTCGTTTTCGGCGTTAGGTTTTCTGAGATAAACAATATGTTCGATGGCCCCTGTAAGCCCAGATGACTAGTATTAAGTTGATTACTTTTGTTTTCCAAGTTGTAGTTCTTAGCAGCTTTGAGGACCTTCTCCTTACTTAGGGTGTTGGTAAACTCGGCAATAATTGTACTTGTAGAGGTTTTTTCATTATAAGGAAGCCTATACACATCTTTCACGTAGGTATGTAGGGGAAGTAGTTCAACGTTTAGTTTCTTCATAATGTTACAGATCAACTGAAAAAGATTTTCTTTAGATTCACCTTGCATTTTCGGTACTCCTCTAACTTCTATATTTGTCTTCTTGCTATTACGCTCTAGTGTTTCAATCTTGTCCTCAAGGACATAGAGGGAGGCAGAGTAATTCTTTCGCTCACCTTCCATTTTATCTATTTTCTTTTCAATATCATTCATTTGGTTAGTAAGAAGATCCACGTTTGAACTAATCTCTGTGTTTTTAGTTTGTATGTCGTTGTTTTGCGTTTTTATATCAGATATATACTTCTCTATAGTGCGATACTGATTTTTAATTTCCTGAAAACTATTCTCCATTGCGTCAATTCGCGTGTTTTGTTGAGAAATCATTGCCTTTAGTAATTCTTTGAGCTCCGCATTAGTGTCAACTCGAGGTAAAGAATGGTCGTCATAGTCTATGCGTACGCGCTTATTAATTTGCCTAGTAGTTATGTTATGCGGTGTACTCATTACGGTTTCCGTACTACGCCTTGATAAATCAGTTTCGGAAGAAGACAATCCCTTGGGTGGTGTGCGCATTGTGTTCATAATAATAAATATTGTATGCCGGAGATATGTATGAGTTGTGCGCGCTCAACAGAATAAGCAATATTGTTATTCACGAAGGAGTATTTACGTGCAATCAGTGAGACAGCCGTTGCTCAGTAATGAGTACTAGTAGCAATGTAGATCTGCACAATAGCTACTTATAGCATGCGTCACGATACGGTGTTTAACACCGGCGCAGCGCGGGCGGCGAGCCGGTACTCGATAGACAAGGATGAATTATATATACCTGTCTCGCACAAGCTGCGGGTGTGGAGGGCGCCCTTCTGAGACCCGCCAAATATTATCAATGTATTTCACCACTTTACTTATTAGGTCGAAATTCACTTGGTTAATTAATGTAAATGTACCGTTTGTGGATTTAAGGTAAACTTTAGTGACTTTTAATATTTTTAAATTGAGTTGTTGCACGTCTGCTCGCAACTAGACTCCAGACGAAAGTGGAATATATATTACATGAAACTTAATAAAAGCATTGGTGACATGTGAGTGTACAACTATGTACACCTCTGGCTTACCCTCGGAGGAATATAGGCGTGATGCTATATGCTTTTTTTAATCTATGTGATCCTTTCCTTCTAACTCCCGACACAAAATGATGTTTTACTTTAAAGCCTACATCTGTCTTTTTGTGGCATCGTAGCTCCTAAACGGATGGATCGGTTGCTATCCAATTTTTTTCCGATGTCTAGTTGTCTAGTGACTGCAAGCGCGACTGATGAACAGTCCTGGGTTCGATTCCCGGGTCTGGCTAAGTGTTGTCCGTTTTTCTGTTAGAAAATGTTCGTTCAGTAACAGCCTGAAGGAAGTTAACTGTGTGGTACCCCCGTGCTTCGGAGAGCACGTGAAGCCGTCGGTCCTGCACCTGATCTCTCTCCAGAATTTTTGGCCAAACATAGAACCCTTTTTGTTTTAAAACAAGTAACGAATAGATACGATTACTAATAAAGATGTTGTCTTGTCTTTCTGTTCAGGTCTACTAACAAGAAACGGGTCTTTGGACCTGGAACCGCCTAGTGACAAGGTTGGGAGGAAGAAGGCCTTCGACCTACTAGCCGCAGCGGCTTTACCTGGTAAGACTTTGTCCTCTTCACCCATCTATCTTCTTATCGTGTGGTTGATGAACAACCTAGTGTCAGAGTTTAAACCACCCGTAGGTCTCTGACATGGCTTTACACACCATCGAGAACATCTCTCAGGTGTGCTGGTTTCCTCACGATGTTTCCTTCGCCGTTTTAAGCATGTGATACCCACTTAATTTTTCATACGATCATTTAATATATATGTATTAATTGTATTATATTTTATTATGCTGTTTGGCAACTACCGCAATGCCTTTCCTTACATTTGCGCGCGTGCAGACCATAGACACGGCGCGCGAAAAAAGTAACCGCACGCCATTTTAAAGACAAAATTAAGCTGTTTATGTAATTATATTTATTTTTGTCCTCGCACGTGTGACAAGGGAGAGATGAGTGAGCTGTGATGATTATGCCAGCTGTACACTCTTCAGTGAGTGCTCTCGCCATGTTTCGCCGAGAGCACTCGCGCGAGAAGTCGACTGATGAGTGCCACCCTGCACACTCTCGTTTATTTAGTACGGCTGTAAACGCCGAGACAAGTTACAGCAGCTGTTAGAAAGCTTGCGCTAATCTGAACAACACGAGAGTGTACAGTGTTTCACACGCGTCGTCACGCGAGATTAAGCGAGACCCTTTGACTCGTGCACAAAAATCAACTCGAAATGGAGGGCAGACGAGGTGAGGCGATACAAAAAGACACAAAACGAGTGTAGCATGTACACACTCGCACTCGTCGTGCCTCGCGTTGCCTTGAGGGACTATACAGCTGCCATTACAACATCTCGGCACCATTCAACCTCGTCTGTTAGCTGTTAACTCACTTGTGTCTACAATTACAACATGTATTTTTACTTATGAATACTTATCTATTATTATGTATTGTTTAGGAGCATGTCCAGACGTGAGTGGCAGAGTACTGTCTCTGCCTACCCTGGGCAAGTTCTGTGAGACGAGACAGAATGAGCCGAAGACGGAGCAGCAGTTAAGAGATATTATACAGGTAAATAAACTGCCTAGCCTTTTCCCAACTACATTGGGGTCGAATTACAGTCTAACCGGATGCAGCTAAAACCAGTATTTTACAAGAAGCGACTGCCTATCTGACCTCCACACCACAGTTGTAAGGTAACACGATATCTCGAGGTAAGACCGGTTGAAAGACTTTCAGGCATCTGACGACCCGTAACGGCTGTCGTAGATCTTCATTAGACAACACGGTTTAACGTGGTCTCCGAGGCACGCAGGGGTCTCGATATGAAATACAAGTCACCCATCCACTAACCGACCGTGGCAAGCACTGCTTGACTACACCCCATAGTTGTATTCCACGTGCTCTGGCAACTAAACTATAGCAATCTTTGTTTAAGCCGACTTTCTTCCACCATTTAAAAGATTTAAGCGTTACCTTGCAGATGTCAATTACAATGAATTCTTATAAATACAATATATCCGTCCGTATTTTTTTAATATATAAAAATACGATCGTCGTGGTGGCCGAGTGGTTACGGGCCCGCCTACTGAGCCGCAGGTTGTGGGTTCAAACCTAGCATGTACCAATGTGACTTTTTCAATGTCATATGTACTTTCTTAGATAATCTAAGACATCACAGACATACGGTGAAGGAAAACATCGTGAGGAAACCTGGACTTGGTAGTCTGAAATTGCCCGCAGTGAGCTAGCGTGGTGATCAAGCTCGTGCCTTCTCTGTATGAGAAGAGGTCCGCGCCCTGCAGTGGGACAGTTATGGGCTGGTAATTTTTATTTTTTATTTTTATAAATATACGGTCGGAGCGTTGCGAACGACATGTGAGAAGCATGCCTAGTCATCCAATTTCGCTTGTCATACACGAGCTAAACGCATAAAAATACTTAAAACTCATCCACTCGGCGCCAGTACGCTGCGTGTGTGTACGTTATCTATGCTTCGCGTATGAAAAGGCAAGGTTCCATCCGTATTTTTTTCAAATCCGTGATCTAGCTTCTTCTACAATATTGTGGGTAGTCATGCAAGTACCTTTGCACCGGCCGCCCGCAAATATACGCACAAATGCAAGCGAGGAAAAATTGCAAGTACCACCAACTATTCTAGACGTGTTTTCCCCCTACGGGGCATCATCAGGAGCTGTTAGAACGTGCACTGCACTTATTCGTATCCATTTTTTCCACCACTTTTAGAATGTATTATGGTGACGTCACCGTTAGCTATTCATTCACTTAGTAAACTGAAAATTTCGTTTATTAAGGAATATCTGTTCCACATCGAACTGGAAAGTTAGTCGTGTCGGTTCAGTCACCTGTTTATAGACTGAATAGATAGCGGTGACGTCACCGTAAGACGTGTTAATATAGAAGAAGAATTCGAACTAGTGAGCAGAGGTCGGGATAGCCTAATTGACAGAGCGACTGAAGTATTCTTCCGGAGAGCATATCTTCAAATCCTGCTCACGTATATATTTTTTTCTTTGCACAAAACTGCGTACCTGACTTCTTTGACGTCACACGTCTTACCGTGACGTCACACATCTTTTGGTGACGTCACACGTCTTTTGGTTACGTCACCGTAATTTCTACAGTGTCTTTCCCTTTGTCCTCAGAGGCATGAGCCAGACCCAGGACTTCGCGCTGACAACTGCCTCTCATTTGAGGGTTTTGTCAGATTTCTGACTGACAAAGACAACTATGCCTTCGTTCCAGAGCAGATGAGAGCAAACTACTTCATTAGGTAAGTAATCTTACCTGATCTTACCTAAACCAATTGTCTATTGATCTAGCGTCCAGATCAACGTATATATAAATTTTTTCTAGGTGTCATGACCATTTTAATGCATGTATTACTCATTATTATCTAAGGTAACATTAAAAAATAATAAATAGACCCGAACAGGATCTTAAACATCTATGTTCTTCATTGAGTTAGGTAAACACTATTAATTACCACGTTATTCACGTTAAATCAACCTCCTCATCGATTCATACCATCATCAGGGGGATCCTTATCCCAATTTAGTTTAATATCATCATCCTCCTGCCCTTATCCCAATTTATTTGGGGTCAGCGCAGCATGTATTCTTCTTCCATACATCTCTATCAGCCGTCATATCGACAGTCACTCCTTTCCTAGCCATATTATCTTTAACACAATCCATCCACCGCTTCCTCGGTCTTCCTCTACTCTTATAACTGTCCTCGACTCATATAGCTATCTACATTCATACTCAAAACATTCCTCGTCACATGATCCTCATCCCTACGCATCACATGCCCACACCACGCTAAACGATTTCTAGACAACTTCTCAGTCACCGGTGCCACTTTCAGACTTTCTCTTATATACTCATTTCTAATTCTGTCCACCCGCGTCACACCACACATCCGACTTAACATTCTCATCTCAGCTGCATGTAGTTGTCTTTCATTAATTCCCATCGTGGGCCAACATTCCGAACCATACAAGACAGGAGGTCTCAGGAATAATTGTTTTATATAGTTTAAAGGGAATTCGGGGATCACAAATAGTTACTCCAAAAATACTTACAAAATCTCTTCTCTTGCAGCAAATCCTCAAGCTCCGAAGACGAAGAAGCCCAGAAAGCTATCTCCAAGGACATGACGGGTTCCCTGAGCCAGTACTATATCGCTAGCAGTCACAACACGTACCTGACAGGGCACCAGCTGAAGGGGGAATCTTCAGTTGAGCTGTATAGTCAGGTTAGTGAATCATATAAGAAAAATAATGTCATGAGCAGGATCTGAACCTACGCTCTCCGAATAAATTCTCCAGGCGCTCTGCCAACTGGATTTTTTTTTGGTGATGGCTTCCCTCTTGCTTAAAACCAGAGGGGTTTTTCCTACGAAACCCATCGATTGCTAAGCTAGGCGAGGCAGTTTGATGCCTCCAGCCAGGGCATATTTTAAATTACTACAGCCACAGTACTAAGGGCGTCCCCTGAGGATCATGAGCCCCGGTTTAGGGCGTTGCTGGCGGCACAACTAGGGACGTATAAACGAACGAACGACGGCTGTATAAACGAAATCGTATTATTCCTTGAAACTACGTTTTGTACTATATTTTTTTTCTATTTGTATTGTTGATGATCAACCTAGTGTCAGAGTTTAAACCAATCGTAGGTCTCTGATATAGTTTTAGAGATAATCGAGAACATCTCTCAAGTGTGTTGGTTTGCTCACGACTTTTTTCCTTCACCGATTAAAGCAAGCGAAAAGTAATACTGCGGACCCGTTTCCTAAAGAGGTTTATTGATAGAATGTACCCTGAAGAGAAATCGACCCTTATAAATTATAGCCTTTATATATCGTGTCCTATGACTAGACCTGAGTCCGATATATCAAAAGGTATCTAAAAACCGATATACAAATATAACATATCATATCGATATCCCACAAACAGAAAACGGTTTTTAAAATAACGCTCAAGACATATCAACCTAAACGAAACACACTCAGATATCGTAAATCAGATATAACCTTGGAGAACCAAACCGGAGACGGCTTCCGACTAAATATCAAATGAATTTGCTCGCCACTTTTGGCGGGGGGTGAGGTAACACACAAGCATAAAAGAACTTGCACTAAAGCAACAATAGCTCTCGTCATTACATTAACAGTATTAACACACAAAAAAACTAAACACAAACATAAAATTGTGTCACACACGATTAAAATCGTGTACTATCATTGTAACCATACAGGTAAAAGGTATAAAGGTTTAAGGTTTGATCGGGAATCATATACCGGTGGCGAAAGGGGTACGCCCGCTAAAACTACTCCAGTACTAATTCCTTCAAGGATATAACCGTTCGAGTAGCTGACGTAACTTCTCATATTCATATCTGTTGGTCTGAGATATTCGCCGCCTCTCAGTCCAACTCATGACGTTACCGGTTGTGAAAATGAGACGAAGCGAATGTCGTTCCGCGTTCGCTGTTTTCGGTTATCAACCCGAATCGTGATCTATATCGATATCAAAAAACGGTTTTTATAATAACGAATGACCCTGTATACAACGTGTAACATAAATCTGCAGCCATACTTTGAGAGGTCAATGTACTCACGTATTTACGGACATTCGAACTTCGAAAGGCAGAAAAATATCTAGCCGTGGCTTGAAGGAATTAGTACTGGAGTAGTTTTAGCGCGCGTACCCCTCTCGCCACTGGCATATAATTCCCAATGAAACCTTTATACCTTTTACCTGTATGGTTACAATGATAGTACACGATTTTAATCGTGTGTGACACAATTTTATGTTTTTGTTTAGTTTTTTTTATGTGTGTAAATACTGTTAATGTAATGACGTGAGCTATTGTTGCTTTAGTGCACGTTTTTTTGTGCTTGTGTGTTACCTCACCCCCCGCCAAAAGTGGCGAGCAAATTTGTTCGATACTTAGTCAGAAGCCGTCTCCCGTCTGGTCTTCTAAAAGCCGTGGACTGATATAGGTTAAAAAGGTAATGATAATGAAAATAAAACACGTTATAACTTGAAGATATTTATTAGTCATCAAGTTTAAATCTATGATAATAAAAAATATACGGTTGAACATTTATTCTTTTGAATGGTGGCCATACGGTTTATACCTAAGCACTATAAATTTATATGGGACCAACTTTGAAGTATGCTCTATCCAATTAAAAAAAATCATCAAATCGGACAACTCTATAAAAAGTTATGGTCATAAAAAAATACAAGTTTACTTGAGAATCTCTTCCTGTTTTTTGTCGGCTGAAAAGTTATAAGTGATACATTATGATGATAACTGGGCCAATTTGGTCATTACGAGGCCGGTTTGCAGCCCGAGTTGAAGGCGAGGACGTAATGCAGCCGCGTGTGTATTGACCAATGCTCACGCGTATCTATCATACGAAAATTTTGCACGCTTGCAAGGAAGGAAATAAAATAATAGTAATATCTTAGGATTTCGCGATCACTACATATTATAATAAAAAAAATTAACCGGATTAATCGCGTGTATTATTGTTTTTTGTTTTTCCCGACGTTTCGAACGCTTGTGTCCTCTTGCGACCACGAACTCTGCAGTGTTCGAAACGTCAGGAGAAACAAAAATCAAATAATACACGCGATTAATCCGGTTAAAATTTATTAAATAAAATAATTACAAAAAACCCGACTGCACTGAAAATATTGAAGACAAGATGAAAAAAGAAATACGAATATACTTTTAATTTTTTTTTAATATATATATATATATATTTTACGGTCGGCGTTCGTAACATCCCGATTTGGGGCAAATCAGTTAGATGGTTTCAAAGTCTATAACGGAGACAGGTAGAAACAATTGTAGTGTTTTATAAATTCAAATAATTTAATTACAACAATACAGGTTTTTAATAATAGCAATTACTGTAGACAATAGGATTTTAAAAGTTACAATATTAAATGGAAAAAGAATACGGTCGCTAACAGGATTCGAACCTGCGCCTCCCGGATAAATACTCCAGGCGCTCTGACCACTAAGCCATCTCGACCTCTGCTCACCACCGCGAATTCTTCTTCCATATTTTTAACACGTCTTATGGCGACGGCATTGCAATCAATAAGTAACTATACAGGTGACCGAACCAACACGAACGGGAGGCGCAGGTTCGAATCCTGTTCGCGACCGTATTCTTTTTCCATTTAATATTGTAACTTTAGAGTTCGCTAAGCATGCGTTACTGCTTTTCAAAGATTTATCTTGAACCGGATTTTATTCGAGAGACTAGCTTATACTGTTCGCATTCAGTTGATCATGGTCCCTACACTAGGCGTAGCCTGTACTGTAGATAACCATCTCATAGCACTATTTACCAGGGATACGAGAGTGTGTGTGCGTGTGTGAGCGCGCGCATAAGTGTGTGTGTGTGTGTGTGTGTGTGTGTGTGTGTGTGTGTGTGTGTGTGTGTGTTAGTGAGTGAGTGAGTGAGTGTGTGTGTGTGTTAGCGTGTGTGTATTAGTGTGTGTGCGTATGTGCGTGTGTGTAGGTTTGTGTGCATGCGTGTGCGTGATTATATAAGCGTTACCGGATACCTCTCCACAGAATCTGTTCGGTTTCTGTTACGATATTATATTAGGAGGATACAATGGGTTTATGTTTATACATATTGTGAGACATAAAAGTTACAGCATTTTCCGAGAAAAATATATTCATACACACAGACACCAAAAATCCAAGCATTTATATCTCCAAAGTTATAATTTTCTTAATCCTATTAATTTTAAGAAAGCCTTATCAATATAAGTTGAGCATTTCTTAAGAAATGTCGTCGAGCGTGCGGTCCGGGGTTCAATATCCGGGCAAAGGGTCCCAATTTTATAGATAACTTCTTTTGAATTTAAGCAATATACATTCACAAATTCTGTCAAGAAAAAGTTATAATTTTTTCTGAAAAGATTAATACGGTCGTGAGCAGGATTTGAACCTGCTCCTCCCGGATAAATACTTAAGGCTCTGACCACTCTGCTCACTACTCCGAAATCTTCTTCCATATTTTAATACGTCTTTTGGCGACGTCATTGCAATCAATTCAGTCCCTATACAGGTGACCGAACCGACACGACTAACCTTGCAGTTAATGCAATGTCGTAAAGATGCAATAAGCATGATAATTGATTTTGAAATCTCCTTCTATAATATAGGTACACGTCTACTATTTTTGAATGGCAACTTTGAGCAGTTCTCCTAAAAATGAATCACTATTTGAATTGATTAAGTTTTTATGATTCTGCTCTTTGACACATTAGCAATTCCTATTTTGTGAGTCATTTTGCGAATCTCAAATAGATGAATTAGAATAGGCATGATGACAGTATTAAAGAATCAAAGAATAAATGGTTTTAGAGAAAAATATATGTACACAGGATTCTAAAAAATTACTGCGTTATAATAAAAATATTAAGATTAATAAGATTTTCAATAAAATAAAAGTATAGAAACGCCAATTACAGCGAATGACGTCACGCCTCAATGGAATGTCAATCACCGCCATGGTTTTACTTGAAGTTTTGTCAAATGTTATCGAAGCGTGACGTCACAACCCATCATAAGCGGCGCCATGACACCCATGAGCGTTTTCGCGCTTAATTCAAATTAGATAGATTAAAATGCAATAATCGGCGTTAAAACTTAGTTTATTACTGAAACAATGTGTTATTCGGAAATAGTAGACGTGTACCTATATTATAGAAGGAGATTTCAAAATCGGTCATCATGCTTATTGCACGCAAATCATATTATGATTTTGTCCATGAAGTGACCATTTTACGATTTGTGAAATGAGTCATATTAGGATCCTATTATGATTCCACCAAAGTGGCATTTATAGACCCCCTGATCGATACTAAATCGTCATTATCAGAGAATTCTCCCGGTAAGGACTAATGGGTATTTCTTCTATACCAGAATCTCGCTCGATAATCATCACTGCAGGTCAGGAAGGCTGGCGCCGTTCCAGAATGGACGATGAACCTAAAACCAGAAAAAAAAAGGTTAAATCCCCAATAATTTGAGAATGTTCTAGAGGTCGAAAGCGTGGCTACTGAGAATATATCGGATTGTACTTCTATAATAATCAATAAATAAGAAATGCAATGTTTTGACTGCCTCGCTAGTCCTGGGTTCGATACCCAGGTCTGACAGTTTTATTGGGTTTTTCTGTTAGGAAATTCTCAGTAGTAGCCCGGAGTTAGGAAGTAGGCGGTGTGACACCCCCGTGCTTCGGAGAGCACGTAAAGACGTCGGTCCTGCGCCTGATCTCTCTCCGGTCGTGTCGGATTGTCGTCCCTAAGGACTATGAGAGTGAAGGAAGAGGGAGTGCACCTGTGTTTGCACATACACTTGTGCACTATAATATCTCCTGCGTACTTGGCTAATCTCCGTGGAGATAGACCGAAATACGGTCGGGAGGAGAATTATTATTTGTGATATGTCTGTTTTACTGAAAAGTCAAAGGTCGCAAGTTTGAATCCACGGCACGCACCACTGTCTTTTCGAAATCAGGTGCGTATAACAAACTAAATATCACTTACTTAAAACGGTGAAGGAAAACATCGTGTGGAAACCAGCACACCTGAGAGATATTCTCGATGGTGTGTAAAGCCATGTCAGAGACCTACGGGTGGTTTAAACTATGACACTACTAACACATAAATTTACCAACCACGGTGACGACAAAACTACTTTAGCCAAGTGTGGTGATTAATGATTTTTAAAGTAACAATATTAAATGGAAAAAGAATACGGTCGCGAACAGGATTCGAACCTGCGCCTCCCGGATAAATACTCCAGGCGCTCTGACCACTAAGCCATCTCGACCTCTGCTCACTACCACGAATTCTTCTTCCATATTTTAACACGTCTTATGGCGACGTCATTGCAATCAATTCAGTGCCTATACAGGTGACCGAACCGACACGACCAACTTTGCAGTTAATGACGTCAGGAATGGCAATGACGTCACCATAAGACGTGTTAAAATATGGAAGAAGGATTCGCGGTGGTGAGCAGAGGTCGAGATGGCTTAGTAGTGAGACCGCCTGGAGTATTCATCCGGGAGGCGCATGTTCGAATCCTGTTCGCGACCGTATTCTTTTTCAATTTAATATTGTAACTTTACAGTTCGCTAAGCATGCGTTAATGCTTTTCAAAGATTTATCTTGACTTAATGATTTTTATTTTCTATCTTACCTGACTGCTCCATTATGTCCTAAAGACATCAGCTGACATCTGCTGGCACTCCGAGAGTGCCAGGTACACAGTGACGTAGTCGCCTCATCAGGGAACAACACATAGTCTTCTGTATGATTGAAGACAGCTTGAGCTTGATGTTCTTGTTTACCTGTTAAAGAGAGGACATTATAACACAAGTGAGTTAAGTTCGTACATTCGAGGCTGAATTGCAGCCCGAGCCGCAGGCGAAGGTCGTTATAGAACCGAGAGTGTAATGACCAATGCTCAACAGTTTAATACGACCTTATTGGAGTTATATTTGGTAGTTTGAGATGTCATACTCACATAAATGTCTTACTGTGGTGGCGTATGTGTTGGGTCATTCTGTTCCCTTAAATATAGTTGAGCTGAGCGATGCTGATATATGCGTGGTACTCGTGAACGGGTGCCACAAGTTGGGACTGGTCAGCTCTAAACTACCAAGACTTGTAACTATTGTTGGAATTTTGTATCTTCTATTGTACCTACGTGTACAACTATATCTGCATCGTCATCACATAATGTCTTTTTATCAATAAATGTACCTAAATTATTGTAACACATTTTAAAAGAGTAACCATGGAGTTTCTTGCCCGTTCTTGTCCATAGAAATCTACATTTTGGAACGTGGCATTTCTTGACTTTCAAAAGTACCTTTATGTGGTCTAATTGGAATAAATGATTTTGACTTTTTGACTAACAGGCTGAGTATTGTTTAATTATATGCGTCGTTGGTCTAGTGCTCCCAAGTGCGACTGCTGAGCATGAGGTCCTGGGTTCGATTCCCGGGTCGGGCAAAATGTTATTGAATTTTTCTGTTACGAAATACTCCGTTGCAGCTCATATAGTTTGGAATTGTACCCGGTAGATGGCAATAGGCTCACCACCTATTACATGGCACTTAATAACAGCATTGGTTGAAATGTGGGTGTACAACTATGCACACCTCTGCGTACCCCTTCGGGGAATACAGGCGTGATGCTTAAGTTATGTTATGTTTATCAATTATAACTAGTGATTGCCCACTGGCAGAAATTCGACAATAATTCATAAAAAAATATAATTTGAAAGTTATTAATGTTCTACTGTCAAAAATGTGTGTGTGTGCGTGTGTGTGCGTATGTATGTGTGCGTGTGTGTGTGTGTGTGTGTCAAACGCGTAGTGTGTGTAATGTGTGTTTTTATTTATTAATTTAATGTATTTCTAATGCATATTACAAAAAAATATTATCATTCTGCACTCCTTCTCCATATAAACTTTAACTGTGCCATATTTCCTACCCCTCCGTCCGCATAATTTTCGGAAAAAGGGGGTACAAAGTTTATGCTTCACGTATTAATATAATAATTACCTGTAGTACCAGCTCCCGTGTATTGTATAAGACATCTACTGCTGGCAAGCTCCCAAAGCTTGATTGACGAATCCAATCCAGAGGTCAACAGATACTGGAAGAACACAAGATACAATTAAAAAAAGAAAAAAATAACGCCTGCCATTTGTTAAAATCTGAGTCCTAGCCTATGTTACTCGGGACAATGTAAGGATTAAAACGATACCCCATACATCTAAATCGGTTCAGGCGTTTAGAAGTTATGGTGCAATAAAGAAACTCACAAACATACATACATACATGCATGAACTCTAAAAACATAATACTCCTTTTTTGGGCAGTCGTGTATAAATTTAAAACGACTTTTGAGCGCGATATCTCGGGTTCAATACAAGACATACATTCATACATAAACTGACGCCTTCCTCCCTTGGGGGTAGGCAGAAACAAAAGAACGCTACGAAAAAAAAACGAAAAAGTATTACATAATTAAAGATAACTTGAAAAGCATTAACGCATGCTTAGCGAACTCTAAATTTATAATATTAAATGGAAAAAGAATACGGTCGTGAGCAGGATTCCAACCAGCGCCTCTCGGATGAATACTCCAGGCGCTCTGACCACTAACCCATCTCGACCTCTGCTCACCACCGCGAATTCTTCGTCCACATTTTAACACGTCTTTTGGCGACGTCATTGCTATCTATCAGTCCCTATAAAGTATTACATACCTTGCTGTTTCTGGTAAAAGCGACCGAGCAGACCTCTGAGCCATCGTGAGCATTAATGAAAGTGTTGAAACATCTATTCGACACCGTGTCCCACAACTTGACCGAGCCATCAGCACTGCCGCTCGCAAAATATTTACCATTCGGAGAGAACCTTTGAGGAAAAGAGAAAAATGGAGATTTGAACATAAACATAACATTATCAAATAAGTTTTATGATCGGCCGCCTGCATGACGTAAACAAAGACATAATACTCCCTTTTTTAAGTAGGCGTGTAGAAATTACGGCCATATTTAGAATGACCGCCATACAAAATGACCGCCAAAATGAAAACGACCGCCACATTTAAATTTGATCGCCATAATTAATAGACCACCATATTTGAAATACCCACCATAATTAAGATGACTGCTATATTTAGAATGACCGCCATAATTAAAACGACCGCCATATTTAGAATGGCCGCCATAATTAAACTAACCGCCATATTTAAAATGGCTTCCATATTCAACATGGCCGCCATAATTAAAAGACCGCCATATTTAAAATGACCGCCATATTTAGTATGTCCGCTACTCACTTTATACAGTTGACCTGTTTCGTATGATGGTGTGAAGGTATAGGGCAGACGAAACACGCGCTGGTGGTGACGTCATACAACCGGATGACCGGCTGAGTGCTTGACGCTATGATATGGTCACCGAGCGGGTGGAAAGCGACACAGAGTACTTGTTCAGCGTCCTGGGAAAAAAAAACGAATAGTTTAAAGCTTTTTGCTTAGGTCGTGAGCAGGATTCGAACCTGCGCCTCCCGGATAAATTTTCCAGGCGCTCTGACCACTAAGCCATCTCGACCTCTGCTAACTACTACAAATTTTACTTCCACATTTTAATACGTCTTTTGGTGTTTTGTTTTTGTATGTAACATAACATAGCATCACGCCTGTATTACCCGAAGGGGTAGGCAGAGGTGTACACAACTGTACACCCACATTTCACCAATGCTGTTATTAAGTCCCATGTAATAGGTGGTGAGCCTATTGCCATCTACCGGGCACAATTCCAAACTCCGGGCTATAGAGAAATTCTTAATAGAAAAACTCAATAACACTTTGCCCGACCCGGGAATCGAACCCGAGACCCCATGCTCAGCAGTCGCGTTTTGGGACCACTAGACTAACGAGGCAGTTTTTGTATTTGTTTGTATAAACCTCTTTAATGGGACAGTCGAGTAAAAACGTGACATGTAAAAGCGCGATAAAATAAAAAAAAAACATGTAATAAAGTGACATGAAAAAAAAAACTACAAACAAGTGACAGTAAAAAAGTGACAAGTAATAAAGTGACAAGTAATACGGACAAGTAAAAAGTGACAAGAAAAAAGTTACAAGAAAAAAGTGACATGTAAAAAGTGACATGAAAAAGTGACAAATAAAAAGTGACAAATAAAAAGTGGCATGTAAAAAAGGTTTGAAAAGATATACAGAAAAATAATACCATTTAATTTCAATTCGAAACTCGGGCAAAGCCGTCGTCGTAAGCTAGTAATATCTGTAAAAACTCACCGTAATAGATTTATAAGCCTTCTTAGCAGACGCTTTAGTGATGTCAAAAAGCTTGATACAGCAATCCCGGGACGCGGACACTAGTATCTGTTCCCGGGGATGGAAATCTAGGGCCGTAATCTCGTCGGTATGGTCGTATCTGGTAAAAAAAAAACAATAGTCACCGGTGAATAAAAATTGATGAAAAATAAATTATAATAGACAGTTTTGACTGGCGACATCGCCGCGGATTCAGCTCATGATGAATACAGTACTGCTGTCCCCCAGGTGCGAAGAAAATTCGTCACTGTCTTATGTTTCACTTTTTAGTTCACACAGCGTGATTTTTAATAAAAAAAAAAAAAAAAAAAAAAAAAAACTTTTATTACAGAAAAAACTTAGTACATATTACAATAATAAGTTAGGCTATAAGTAAGTTTTTAAGCAGATATATTAAGCTTCTGTAGCCGAACTAGGCAAAGCCTGTACTTCGACTATCAGTGCCCAACCCCCAGTAATTCAGTTAAGTTAGCCTTTTAAGCACAAATTTGGAGTGTACTGTGTACTATTTTTAGATTAATCTTATTAAATATAGGTGTGTGTGTGTGTGTGTGTGTGTATGCGCGTGTGTGTGTGTGTGTGTGTTTGTGTGTGTGTGTGGGTGTGTCTGTGTGTGCGTGCGTGCGTGTGGGTGTGTGTCTGTGTATGTGTGTGTGTGTGTGTAATTATCCAATTAATCAATTTTTAATTAACGAAATAATAATTTCAAATTGTAAGGTTATGAATTTTTTGTTTAGTCACTTGTAGGGACTGAATAGATAGCAATGATGTCACCAAAAGACGTGTTGAAATGTGCAAGAAGAGCAGTAGTGAGCAGAGGTCGAGATGACTTAGTGGGCGCTCTGCCTGGAGTATTTATCCGGGAGGCGCGGGTTCGAAGCCTGCTTACGACCGTATTTGTCTTGTATTTATCTATTGTTCTTTAAAGGTTTTTACTCACGCGCAACTCGAACGTAGGCTACGTTCGAGTTCGGGACTAGTCGGTCAATCCCGAAAAATGCGCGATTAATACGGGACCAATACAAATATTTCATACTTTTATGTGAACCATAGCTCCTATATTAAATAGTTTTTTAATCTTACTAGCCTATATTTTGTACAATAAGGTCACAGTTTGTCATAGGTTTTAATGGTAAACAGCAACTTACAAAGTCCTAATCACAGGATGACCCTGCTGTTCTCTCCCAGGGTCCACCTCCTCAGGAGCTGACTTCGCCAACATACGCTCCACATCTAGAATCTGTAACAATAATAATTACCTATGAAGAATTCAAATAATTACCTATGAAGATTTCAAATAATTAAGTATGAAGAATTCAAATAATTAAGTATGAAGAATTCCAATAATTAAGTATGAAGAATTCAAATAATTAAGTATGAAGAATTCAAATAATTAAGTATGAAGAATTCAAATAATTACCTATGAAGAAATCAAATGATTGCCTATGAAGAATTCAAATAATTGCCTATGAAGAATTCAAATAATAACCCATGTATAATTCAAATAGATAATATCTATGAAATATAGATAACAATAATGATCATATAGATAATAATATCTATGAAAGATTCAAATAATTACTTATGAAGAATTCAAATAATTACCTATGAAGAATTCAAATAACTACCTATGAAGAATAAGGGACGAATTTAAAGCTACTGGCTCGGCTCAGGCGAGCGAGGGTCGGGAAGTGGTTGCAGTAAATCGGTTCCAGACTGGTTATAAAAACCATTATTAACCAACCTTAATAGAAGCGTCGACAGAACCCGTAGCAACAAGTTGCCCGCACGCACTGAATGCGCCTGCGCGGCACGCCATCTTGTGTGACGTCACGTACGCTGTCTCATAGGTGGCCGGTTCTGGCGCTAGAGACGACGCGTCCATTTCGTATTCCAAATCTGATGAGAAAGTTTTTTTTTATTAGTCAACCTTCTTTTATTGTTTACACGACTGTTTAGAAAAGAAGTGTTATGTTCTGAAGGTTCATGTATGTATGTTTGTTTGTAAGTTTGTTTTAGACTGCCTCTTTGGTCTAGTGGCCCAAGCACCACAGCTGAGCATGAGGTCTTGGGTTCGATTCCCGGGTCGGGCAATGTTATTAAGTTTTCTGTTAGGAAGTTCTCAGTAGCAGCACAGAGTTTGGAATTGTGCCCGGTAGATGGCAATAGGGTCACCATAGATTACATAGGACTTAATAACAGCAGAGGTAAAATGTGGGTGTACAATTGTGTACACCTCTGCCTACCCCTTTGGGGAATACCGGTATTGTGCTATGGTATGTTATTTTCACTCCACACTCAATTCAATTAATTATTCTTTATTATGCAATATGGGTAGATATACAATGCATTACGAAATGAATAGTATAGATCGCCATATTCGAATAAAAATAAAAATAAGAATGTCAAAATAAATTATGAAATTCAAACTTACTTCAACATCATGTAAAAGATATAATTTCAAATATTGCGGTGAAAAAATAAAGTTATATTTATTATTTATTTATTACTAGCTGACCCCACGAACTTCGTACTGCATTTTTGTTTCCTGTTTGTTTTTTTTTAAATTTTCTTTTATACAAACCTTGTCGCGACAATAACAAACACAAAAAAAGTGAATTATCCAATTTGGTGCAGTCGTTCGGAAGTTATGCGCATATAAACATTTCGGCGATTCATTTTTATATATATGATTTATTATCACTTGTTCAAAAGTACGTACCAAATCCAGTGGTACCGAGTAGATGTTCAGCTCCACTGGACGCTGCCAGACGGTCCTTACGGTCAGGCTCATGTTGTAAACCCACCATCATAAGGTTCAGAAGCCTAGAGAGAAATATACATGAGTTTTTCAGTGAGAGGAAATATACTTATTGAACCATCAGTATGCAACAAATTTAATTAAACTAGCCGATGCCCGCGGCTTCGCCCGTGTATCGCGACCAAAAGTAATCATGAAATTTTGATTACCAATTTGCTTTCCAATTACCGCTTTATAATTGCCCATTTTTTTTGTATTAAAATGGATATATGTATGTTATCCTTAAGAGACAGAAATATGCCATCACAGATTTTTCTGTAGACCCTTATAAGATACACAATTCCACCATACATCATTTTGTTATATCTCAAAAGGTTTAGGCAGCGTTTTCATTGGAAACTCTCAGACGTCTTATGTTTTTCCAACATCTCCAACAAATATAATTATATTTTAGCCAAAGTATACAAAAACTTGACAAATTATATACTAAAACCTTCCTCGAGAACCACTCTATCCATTGGTGAAAACAGCATGCAAATCAGTGCAGTTTTTGAGTTTATTGTGAACAAACAGACAGACATGGAACGACTAGGTCATTTCACGGCACGGCTTCGTCCGGTGGGTGGTAACCAGTTGTGGCAGAAGCCTCCCACCAGAGTTGTGTTGCCTGGGCCATGTGTAGGGATTCCATTCTAAGGATGCACTCCTACAGACGCGAGCAACTCAGCCCCCGAACATTTATACATCTATAGTGATGTTATTATCATCTATTCAGACATAATAAAGTGACAGGACTAACAAAAAAAAGGATTTATTATAATTTATTATAAAACTTAAAAAATAATAAACATACTGACCTGTCGCTCGGTGGACAAGGCGGATCGGCATGTACAGCCGCTGCCAACGTCGCAGCTATCGGTTGAAAGCCATCATAATAGAGTTGACTGAAAAAACATAATTTATTTAACAAATATGTTGACGTTAACGATGAACATATAACCTCTAAAACATTCAAAATCACGATAGTTTTTGTAGAAACCTGTTAATTCTGAAGAGTATTTATGTTTGTTCTTGTGATTCAATACTAAATCCGCGTCTAAACCTTCAAAAAATTATTATTCGTAACCATTTTCACACGAGCACAAAAACAAACAGTAAATGCCAACGAATTACCTTATCATCATGCGGTATAGTAACTCTCTGTTCTTCACGACGTTCCTCGTATCCACATCTCCACTGGTTTCCTTCATTTCGTCAATTTTGAATAGATTTCTCGTCAATTACTCGCGAATAAAACCGGCAAAGCCGAAAAACGCTGAGGTTATGTTTGGAAACAAATTTTGAAGTTCCAAGTTTCTGACGGTTCTCTATTGTCTATGGTTTAAACGTGCGGCTTACCTACGCGATTTTCTTAGTAAGATAGTGATTGTTCGTGAGAAATCGACTAAGGCGTAGCGTTTACGTCGTCAAACTAAGCTTTAATCAGCTATCTGAAAATGTAGACTGACTATAGTTTCGAAGCGAAAGGGAGTACTAATCAATAAGTACGCGCATGCGTACTGTCGTCCTTTATCAACCGAATGAACTTCAAAGACTAAAATATTTGCATGACTGAACCTAACGAGGGGTGAGCACGGTATGAAATAAAAAAATAGGCTTTGTGTCTATAGGTTTACATGATATTTATTTACGGCAATATGTTTATTTGACAATACAGTATTTAATTTTTGTAGTTGATAACTTTTAAAACATCGGCTTTTTAAACCGCAATGTACTGTAGGTACAGTGTTACGTTAATTATAATTACCTACAACAGTAAGCCTCTGCCTAATTCCGGAGATACAGGCTATGTTATGTTAGTTTAGTAATATCTTAGGTTTTCGCGATCACTACTACACATTATAATAAAACTACTTTTAACCGTATTAATCGCGTGTATTATTGGTTTTTGTTTTTCCTGATGTTTCGAACACTTTGCAGCGTTCGTGGTCGCAGGAGGACTGCGTCCATTTAATTAAGTTAGTTTTTTAGTTGTTATTGCAATTGGCTAAGTCTTTATTTAGGCATTGAGATATAGTTTTTATGTACCTAGTTAAGTATAGAACGACAAATAGTTTTTTTAAGGTTCGCTAAGAATATGTTAACGCTTTTCAAAAAATTATCTGAATTACTTTTACATTTGAAAATATTCGAAAATGGTTAATTTGTAAAATATTGATTTTTGGTACATGACCTCGCTTCTTACCTCATGATTCAAGGTCAACGGGAATGAATAGGTTTTGATTTATTGGCATAACATCACACCTATATTCCCCGAAGGGATAGGCAGAGGTGTACACAATCGTACACCCACATTTCACCTATGCTGTTATTAAGTCCCATGTCTCATAGGTGGTAAGCCTATTGCCATCTACCGAGCACAATTCGAAACTCCGGACTACTACTGAGAACTTCTTAACAGAAAAACTCAATAACACTGCCCGACCCGGGAATCAAACCCAAGATCTCATGTTCAGCAGTCGCGCTTGGGGCCGCTAGACCAACGAGGCAGTTTATTTGTAGACGCCATATTTAAATAATATTATCGTCGCTGCGCGTGTAAAAACCACTATGTATGTATTTTTCGAAATCTGTTCTTGGTGTTTTTATCTGGTTATGAAGATAGTAAGAGCCATCCAATCACTAAGCCATCTCGACCTCTGCTCACTACCGTGAATTCTTCCACATTTTAACACGTCTGTTGGTGACGTCATTGCTATCTATTCAGTCCTTCCATTTAATAATAAAACTTTAGAGTTCGTTAAGCATGCGTTAATGCTTTATAAAGATTTATCTGTATCATCACTCTACCAACTGAGCTACCTTGTCGTGTTCAAACCTATTGAATTTTCAATCCTCTTTGTATACGTCTTAAGGAGACGCCTGGTGATATTTATCTAGTAATCATTTACAGATTTACTAAACTCAGCGTTACCACTTTGCAGTTGTAAATCGCCGAACAACATCCCAATCCTTTATAAATCATATATAATTATATTTTTTTAATACATGTTGAGGCCATGTAATGCCTATATTAATTCTATTTTTCAAAGAAACATTGAAAAAATAATAGACAAGAACGGGGCTTGAACCCGCGACCTTTGACGTTCCGTTTCATCACTCTACCAACGGTTTGAACACGACAAGGTAGCTCAGTTGGTAGAGTGATGACACGGAACGTCAAAGGTCGCGGGTTCAAGCCCCGTTCTTGTCTATTATTTTTTCAATGTTTCTTTGAAAAATAGAATTAATATAGGCATTACATGGCCTCAACATGTATTAAAAAAATATAATTATATATGATTTATCTGTATTAACATAAACCTCTTTCTGGGCCAGTCGAGTAAAAACTGAGTGGTTCTTTCAATCTTCATTTCATTCTTATATTTAATTCCAGGTTCTGCTAACTGGCTGCAGATGTGTGGAGCTAGACTGTTGGGATGGAGACGATGGGAGTCCAGTCATATACCATGGACACACGTTCACAACGAAAATACCGTTCAGAAGAGTTGTGGAGACGATTGCGAGGTGAGTAGAATCGTGCCTTCCTTGAGGTTTCCATTCCTCTCGTTTTTGACGTGAAAACGTCTTAAAACTTGCTTCCAAAGTTGAATGTAGGTGGCTACACGAGTAGAGGAAGACCGAGGAATCGATGGATGGATTGTGAGAAAGATGATATGGCTAGAAAAGGAGTGAATACGGAGATGACGGCTGACAGAGATGTCTGGAAGAAAAAGTCATACTGCTGATCTCAATTAAATTGGGATAAGGGCAGGTGGGTTGATGATGATGAGTGGGAGGCAATTCAATAACAAAGTACAGTACAGTTAGGTGTTGCAGCTACATATCTTTCATCTACATATAAATTTTAATAACACCACTCGATAGCCAAAGGATTCAAGAATTTGTTACGTTATGTGAGGACTGTCACGCATCGTATGCGGTGGAGAGGAAGCATACATATGCGGGTCAATATATATATATACTATGAATAGAATAGAATAGAATAGATATTTATTTCCTTAGAATGCAGGTAATACATTTTGCGGTGTTACAGATTTTGTGAAGCCTTATACATTCTGCCTTATGGCATGCAAAATTTTGTTAACTTAAAAGTAAAACAAAATGGAACTAACTTTACATAACTAGCCCATAACTGTCCCATTGCATGGCAAGAACCTTTTCTAATACAGAGAAGGCACAAGTATTGCTCACCACGCTAGCTCACTGCGGCTTGGCCAGGTTTGATGAGCCCACGACCTGCGGCTCAAGAGGCGGGCCCGTAATCACTCGGCCACCACGAGGCTCAAACAAACTTTGAAAGCACTAACTAGCAATGTTCGTCTTCTTATCGTGTGGTCGATGAACAACCTAGTGTCAGAGTTTAAACCACCCGTAGGTCTCTGACATGGCTTTGCACACCATCGAGAACATCTTTCAGATGTGCTGATTTCCACAAATGATAATTCATTTTAAGCACATCGACAAGTCCATGGTGTGTGTCTTGGATTCGAAATTGTGAACTTTGATTTGTAAGTCCAACGGTCTCAGGGTTCTTACATACGAGCGACGTTTGTTGTCGGCGACTGTCACCGATTCGAGTTGACGGCAGCCGCCGAGCGCGGCGATGACTGCAGTCGACACACGTCGACGACACGCTCGGCGGCTGCCGTCATGCGCATCAACTGCAGTAGTCAACACGTTCGTTTAGCCTTTTAGTTACTGTTTAGTGTTTAGTTGAATGCAAATAGTGTGAGAGCGCACACGTACTAAATGAGCTCCTGCAGCAATATCCATATTGACATAATAGGTTACTAAAAGGCGCTGCCGGCGATAGTCGTCGACACGCTCGGCGGCTGCCGTCAACTCGAGTCGGCGACAGTCGTTGACAACATGTCGCTCGTAGATAAGAACCCTTACACTGTTTTAGCTAGCAATTAATAATATTATCACCCTTTGTTTCCGAACAGGAGTGCATTCGTGGCGTCTCCGTATCCCCTGATTCTGAGCATCGAGAACCACTGCAGCTTGCCACAGCAACAGGTCATGGCCAGCACCTTTGAGGTCAGTTGTTCATATATATTGTACTAGCTCTGCCCGCGACTCCGTCCGCGTGGATGTCGTAAATTAACACCATGTCATGTAGGAACACAAATTCATAATTATCAAATGTTCGACGTGATTCTTTAAATTGGCATAACTTTTTTATATATGAATCGATTGACATGAAACAAACACTAAATGTGAAGTGAAGTTTACCACAATATATGTATTAGTGAAAACCACATCCAAATTGGATAAGCCGTTTCTGAGATTAGCATGCACAAATGCACAGATAAACAGACAAACTGACAAACAGACAAAAAATCTAACAATCATTGTTTTGGGTGCTTTTGTGTTGATAGAGGTCCCAATAATATTTTTTCTCATATATCTTCCGTGTACAGACAGCCATCCGTAACATTTTTATTATATGTATTGTTGAATCAAGTAGCAATGTTTCTTCGTATTTCATATACAATTTCACGGCATTATTTTTTTAAGTTTAATTACTTTTAATTTTAATATATATGTGCCCTTTTAGATAATGACATAATCCCGGTGTTGTAGAAATGTTGGGATTTTTTATTTGTGCCCGTTCTATATTATGGTTCGAACTCAAAGTCTTTATTTGCATGTTAAGGTATTACAGGTCTTAATTTAAATATTATGTACAGCTCAACGGCCTTTTCATAGCGTTGCAAATGTGAGGGCTAGCACTAACTTATTATAAATTACATTTGCATAACTTAGGACTTAGCATAACTTATAATAGTACTAGGTAGTATTTCTTGCGTTTAAAAACATTATTCATTAACTAAGTAGGTATATTGTAATAAGTATGTAGTTCGTTATTATTAAGTAGTTAGTTGGAGTTCTCTGTAAGAGATCACGAATCAATAGTTAAATTAAATGTTGCAATATTTTGTGGTATGTTATACTAATCTAAATCGTGGGGGAGCCCTGCTTCGGCACGAATGGGCCGTCTCGACTGGAGTGATACCACGGCCTCACAGAAAATTGGCGTGAAACAACGCTTGCCCTGTGTTTCGCCGAGTGAGTGAGGGTACCGGAGGCCCAAACCCTTTAAAAGGCCGGCAACACACTAGCGACTCCTCTAGGGTGGCGGCAAACGCTTACCATCAGAAAGAAAAGAAAGAAATAAAAATAATTTATTTGGCGATACATCTGGCGATACGTCTGCTCGTTTGCCCCTAAACCATAAAAAAAAAACAATCTAAACCGATTGCTTGTTGGTTTAGGGGTCCCGAGGGCAACTGCTGAGCATGAGATCCTGGGTTCGATTTCCAGGTCGCATAGTTTTATTGGGCTATTCTGTTAGGAAAATTCTCAGTGGCAGCTCGCAGTTTGGATTTGTGTTTAATAACGGCATTAGTGGATTTGTGCTCACTGAAATGTGTGTACAGTCGGCCGCACGCCAGTGGTAACAAAACTGTTAAAAGTTACCTCGCATACTTTTGATACTCCTTACTATGACAGGCCAGCTCTAGATCAAGGTCAAGTTCAAGGTCAAACCTCATGTCAAGATCAAGGTTATGCTCAAGGTCTAGTTCAATGTCTAGCTCAAGGTCAAGGTCAAGATCAGGTTCAAGGTCAAGCCCATGGTTAAGAAATAAGGCCCTCCAAAATAGATTGAAAACATTTACCTAATAGATTCAGGCGTTATCTTACGGAAGTCTAGCTAAATATTGTATTTAATTACATCCATTGTAATGAACATGCGCAAGTTAACGCCTAAGTGTAAACAATATTTCTAGGGGTTTTTAGTTCTTGATCGATTCCCAATGTCTAGGGGGCCATCCTTTAATCACATGATGTTTTTTTAGCATTTTGACCCCCCTCTCTTTTGGTGATACGTAATGAGGTTTAAGACTAACCCCAAACCAAATTGACAGCGCGGTTGGCGCAGTGGTCGACAGACTACATACAGTATCTACGGATAATTGCTCCAGGTCTGGGTGTTAGTGTGCTTGTGAGAATATATGTCTGTAAACGCACCCACGACACAGGAAGAAATACCTAGTGTGGGGCAACGTTTTAAAAAAAAAAACCTCAACCAATATCACGTGTCTTTTATAGTACCTACAAAAAATCTTAAAATGTTTAGAATATTATCTTTATATTACAGAAAATAAATACACGTGATATCTTACTACACCCTCCTCCCCCTTGTGATATTTCGTGATTTTTGCCAAACCCCCTCCCCCCTTTCGAGCCTCACGTGATTAATGGACGGCCCCTTGGTTGTTAAAAGCTCAATCAATCAATCAATCAATATGTTTATTGCTGAACATAGTACATTTAAATTATATTACAAGATGTTGTGTGAATGCGCAGTTCACTATATTCTGCCAATTTAGGCATGCAAAATAGAACACAGAGTGGAACAAATAAAGAAATGCATAAATTCAAAACATGTCAAGATTTTTGTATAATATTTTATAATAAATCGGACCTAGAAAGCACACGCCAAAATGTCAATACTAGGACAACGTATTGCTATTCGAGAAATACTCTTTTACTGAATAGTATGTCTTATTTATCAATAGATCTATTACTTGCTTTTTAAAAACATTTATATTTTTATTATTATTTAATATATAATAAAAGCTGGTACTCTATTGATGTCGTCTTCATCCAGGCAGTGTTCGGAGACAAACTGGTGACATCATTTCTGTTTGAAGTGGACTACACGGATGAGCCGAGACTGCCCAGCCCGGAGCAGCTGAAATATAAGGTAACTATCGACCCGCCCCGGCTTCGCCCGGGTATAAATTAGAAAAAAGAGTGAAGATACGTTTAGCCTACGTAAGCCATGTAAATTTATTTTTCGGTGACTTGGTTGCATAATATTTCTTTTTTCTACTTACAAAAAAACCTTTCGTTTTTACTATCGTTTACATAATTTATCACAGATGATTTCTATATATATATATACAAAATCCGTTGCGTGGTTTAGGCTCCTCTTAAACCACGCAACGGATTTTGATGCATTTTGTAGATAAACAGACAGACGCGAAAAGCGACTTTGTTTTATACTATGTAGAGAAGAGATGTGATAAAATTAATCATATATAAAAGTCCAAATCTACTTAGACTCCAAATTCAAATAGACCATATTACAGGCACTTATGAAAAGTCAAAGCTAGGTGCACGGTTCCAATGCGTTCATCTTATGAAGAAGAGCCGGCAAACTCAACTTCTGCTGAGCGGGAGGTCTTGGGTTCGATTCCCGGGTCAGGCAAAGGTTTTTCTTTGGAAAATTCTCAATTGCAGCCCGGAGTTAGCCGGTACGCCGCCGCTTCGGAGAGCACGTAAAGCCGTCATTCCTGCACCTGATCTCTGGTCGTATCGGATTGTCGTCCAATCGGACTATAAGAGTGAAGGAAGAGGCAATGCACCTGTGTTTGCGCATACACTTTTGCACTATAATATCTCCTGTGCACTTGGCTAATCTCCGCAGAGGCCGGTGTGACCGAAAATTAGGTCGTGGAGTATTATTAATATCTTTTTTGGCGTTTGTTCAGGTCTTAGTCAAGAATAAGAAGCTACTACCAATAGAATCAAGTCCTACGATTGGTCTGACTGGAGCCAGTTCAGCACAAGGTTATAGTGGAGTTCTTTCAACAGCTTTCAGGTAATAATTATTTAAAATCATTATATTAATACATTATCATCATCCACACAGCATGTATTCTTCTTCTTACATCTCTATCAGCTGTCACATCACTTTTCTAGCCAGATCATCTTTAACGCAATCCATCCATCGCTTCCTCGGTCTTCCTCTACTCTTATAGCCATTATATACATTCGTACTCAAAACTTTCCTCGTCACATGACCTTCATCCCTCCGCATCACATGCCCATACCATGCTAAACAATGTCTATGTTGCAGATGGATTGTAGAATAAGCTGTTTTACAAAACTGCTAGCTGATTTACAAAACAGTACTGTTATGAAAAACAGCTGAACGACGTTTATCGGTTTTACATAATTACTGAACTATAACATGCAGAATTGAATGAACGTTTTGCGTTCATCAATGCATCAGGTCAACGATCAGAGATTATGTAAAACAGTGTGAAATGAACTGTCAGATTGTTGATTTTAATTCGAAATTTTGTCGCATATGGCTCTGTGTACCTTAATAATAATAACCTAACTTTATTTTACTTGTCAATAGCAAAAAAAAGAGGATTTTTTTTAATGACGTATATACTAAACCACTTTATTAGTCGAAAATATATCGGGATTATGAAAGAAAATAAACGAAATTGATCCATGAGCGAGCGAAGCGAGCTCGGGAGTTTCACTTATCCCGACACGGACAGGTTAGGTTCGTGTTTAGGTTTTTTCTAACCTTACATTAAAAATAGGAGCCCCGCTTAGCGGGGCTCCGTCGACCCAGCCACGCAGCCACGGAAAGTCAAATCAGAATACAGTATCGTTTTTTTACTTGAATGGTGACTATCCATTTAATATACCTATACAATAAACAAACCTGTCCCACTGTAGATATGTCATTCTGCATTACGTCTAAACGTGGGTAGAAAGAAAGAAGAGAAAGAAAGAAAAACGTATCGCAATGGCAATCCAGCTGAACGTTGTTCAGCTGTTTTATAATACAGTACTGTTTTGTAAAGCAGCTAGAGATTTTGTAAAACAGCGGATTCTACAATCCATCTGCGACATCTACACAACGTCTCAGTCACCGGTGCCGCTTTCAGACTTCCTCTTGTATACTCATTTCTAATTCTATCCATCCGCGTCACACCACACATCCCTCATAACATTCTCATCTCAGCTGCATGTCGTCTTTCATTCATTCCCTTCGTGGGCCGACTTTCTGAACCATACAAAACAGCAGGCCTAATAATTATAAGAAGCGGGTCACAAACAGTCCGTGACCTGCCGCCATTTCTGGATGAGGCCCTGTCTGTGCTTGACGCTCCTGTCTATTTCGGGATTGCATTGTATTATAGAACCTAGATACCGAAAGTTGGAGCAGACTGGTAGTAGCGCAAAATCCAGCGCTCCAGCGCATCATAATACTTTTGCACCCCTTTTTACGAAATATACGTGGACGAAGGAGTATAAAATTTGACACAGTTAAAGTTTATACGGAGAAGGAGTGCAGAAAGCTAATATTTTTATTTAATATGCAATAGAAATACATTAAATTATTAAAAAAGATTACACACACTACAATACGTTTGATACACACACACACACAAATGAGTTATGGTCGACTTTCGGCCAGTTGGCGACTACAAGTAATAATAATTATTCACGTGTCATTACTCACGTGCATTTTTCGGGTTTGCCTGACTAGTTTCTAACTCGAACAGTGCCCTTAGTCATGAGCTTAGGCAATGTCGCAATTATTTGCTGACAAATAAATTGGTAACTATTTCAATTGCCAAGCGCAGTAGTCCCAAGCGCGACTGCTGAGCTTGAGGTCTCGGGTTCGAATCCCGGATCGGGCAAAGTGTTATTGAGTTTTTCTTTTAGGAAATTCTCAGTAGCAGCCCGGAGTTTGGATTTGTGGGCGGTAGATGGCAATAAGCTTACCACCTATTACATGGGACTTAATAACAGCATTGGTGAAATGTGGGTGTACAACTTTGTACACCTTTGCCTACCCCTTCTAGGAATACAGGCGTGATGCTATGTGATGCTATGCTATGTTCGAAAAGACAGCGGTGAGTGCCTTGGATTGGAACTTGCGAACTTTGACTTGTCAGTCCACGATCATACCACTAGGCAATCACTAATACTTAGCCAACCAAATTATCCCGATCTCTGCTCAATATTCCAAATTCTTCTTCCACGGTATATTTTTATGTTGTCTACCTGACCAGGGGCAACGGCACCAGGCACACGAGCACGTCACTCCCGGAGCAAAGCAACCGGACCAGCTCCATCATGTCGAACCAGTCTGCCGGCTCCTCGCTCACGGAGTACTTCTCCGATGAGGACTATGATGAGGACGATGAGGAGTTAGATGGTAAGAATTGTTAAAGTTCTTATTATTTTCAAGATAAATCTTTGAAAAGCATTAACGCATGCTTAGCGAACTCTAAAGTTCTAAAGTTACAATATTAAATGGAAAAAGGTCAAATTAGATCGTCCTTAAAATTCACGAAAGGGAGTACACGTGATGCGTTACTAAGCGGCGCAGTGAAGATTGCAACTAATTACGTTCTCGCATTCCTAATAAGCGAACACTTTAAGGGGCGTGGCATGGAACGGGCGCAGGATTTAGACAAAAAAAATAAGTGGGCAGCCGGAAAAGGCCGCGATAGTACATTACCGCGAAAAAATATAACACTTGTAAAAATATGAATATTGGGTATTAAAATTATCAAACAGACCTGCAATCAATTTCGGGCGTTTGAAACGCCGCCATCTTGGCGCGCTTTCTCTGCCGTCAGAGTTCACATCTTAAAAGATATTTTGTATAGTATGGAGTGTTTAATTAACGAATTATAAATTTTATTGAAGGGATTTTCTTTAAGAATAACGTTTAAACTCATAAAGCACCACAAAACATGATGAACACCAAGTAATAAGATACTATATATATTGTCATCGCGCAGAGTGACGTCACGTTTCACTCTTACCAATAGTTTTGACATTTTAAATTTCCCTCACATGATTCAACTTTATTATTTAATAGTTAAAACGTGATTAATTAAAAAGTAATTGAGTAGGTGTCATTCTACAGCAATAAAGATTACGAATAAAAATATTTGACCTAAATTTTAATCACATGCATATTCCCTATTACTGCACTTGTGCGGTTTCATTCGGCTTGTGCCGATCGGGTTCATTCGGGTCGACGGATCATTCGATACGGCAGTTCCACATTCATAGCACTACTGAACTAAAATTATCGCTAAAAGCCGACCGGCATAAGTCGGTAGTTGCCAAGCCGAGCGGCCGAACGGTTTGTGATTCCCGAACATTGATCTACATATATTCGATTTTACGGCCCGGTTGTGATTAATGCCGGCCCGCTTGTGTGTAGCAACCCTGATGAGATCTATTTGTTCTATACCGTCTAAACCGGCTGCTCAGGATAAGATAGCCGATTCGATTCCCCGATCAGACAAAGTGTTCTTAGATTTTTTGAACATAACATTACATTACGCCTGTATTACCCGAAGGTGTAGGCAGAGGTGGACACAGTTGCACACCCACATTTAACCATGTAATATTTATTGAAAGTATCTAATCCTTGTATCTGCACAAAAGATAAAAGATAATTAATAAAAAAAAATTAATGCCCGCCTGCTAGGCATTGAACGGCTCATTTATTACGTAAGACGATTTAGGGGGGAAAAGGGTCGACCATGTCTTATTTTTTCATCCAGAGAGAGGGGGGGGGTGCAGATGAACATCCTCAAACCCTCGATCGTTCACCACAATTTTCTGTTCTAGAAAAAGAACTCCACAAGATTCTAAACTCGATGGAAGACAAATGCGGCCGGACCTCTCTCTCACTCTACCAGAGCTTCAGAAGGAGTGAGGGAGACGCTGAGACTGCTTCTGGCAGCGTCAAACATGCTACGACCAGAAAAAGAAGCAACCAGATCGCGAGGGAGTTGAGCGATATGGTGACGTATGTACAGGTAGGTGCTTTTTGTATAAACCTTAGATTGCATAGTGTACGATCTCACATGCTGTCGAACACTATGAGGGTTTTGGGGAAACTGTTGTTTTCCCGGAAGGGGCCAAAGGTATAGGCGTAGCAAAGGATGGGGCGAGGCAAGTCCCTAGAATCCTTCTAGCCCACTCTAGAACATTTACGATGAAATAAAAAGAGAATATTACAATAATCTAAAATTGTTTGCCCCCAAAAGGAAGAAAATTATTGCTATGCCTTTTTATATCAAATTGGATCTACGTTTGGCCACCAACTCACCTGATGGTAAGCGATAGTGTGGCCGAGGATGGAGCATGTAGATCCAGAAGAAATCTATTCACTTTAAGTAGAGTGGATAGATTTGGGGAGAACGATAGTTGGGGAGTTGATGCAACTGCCCAGACCCGTCTCCCACAACGTTTGCACCGGGCTACATCCTGAAACACGACTAAGTCACCTCACGGCATGTCTCCGTCCGGCGCGCGGTAACCAGCCGCGGCCGAAGCCTCCCACCAGAGTTGTGTTGCCTGTTTTGCACCACCCAGGGGCCACGTGTAGGGATTTCATTTTAAGGGTGCACTCCTACGGACGCGGGCAACTTAGCCTATGGCCTATGGCCAAACGCATGGCACAGAATGGGCACTGGTTTGATCTTCTCGATTTTACGGTGTTTCTTCTTTATGTGCTGAGATTACCGTGTGATTTTAGCAGGTAGGAGTCCGACATATTCCTCGCCGTCATAATGAGGGCATCCATGAAGATTCCCACACGATCTCTATATCTGCCTAGCCTTTTTCCAATAACATTGAGGTCGGCTTCCAGTCAAAGCGGATGCAGGTTAATACCAGTATTTTACATGGAGGGAATGCCTATCTGAACTCCACAACCCAGTAACTGGGTAACACGATATCTCGTGGTATGGCAGGTCGTCAGACTTTCAGGCGTCTGACTACCCGTAACGGCTGTTATAGATCTTAATTTGACAACCGGGACTGACGGCTTAACGTGATCTCCGAGGCACGGAGGGGTCTCGGTATGAAAATGATGGTCACCCATCCACAGACCGACCACGGCAAGCGCAGCTTAACCTCGATCGATCGATCTGTGCGGCTGTTACTTAGCCACGAGCCCCTCAATATGTCATATAAAATTTTCTATATTTATCAACAGGCGATAAAATTCCGGGGCTTAAACCCGCTGTCACCACGCAGTTCTATGAAACAATCCAGTAATACGTCCAAGGACACCGCTCCAGGCAGCAGCTTTGAGTCTTCTGAGAGCAGTGACAGCACCAGCACGGTAAGTTTTTTTTTTAGCTGTTTTAAGGAATTGTGGGATTGTAAAAAGAAAGAAAGAAATGTTTATATTTTTGCGCGCCATTTTGGCAAAGGTAAAGGTGTACACAGTTGTACACCCACATATCACCACAATGCTGTTATTAAGTCCTTTTTAATAGGTGGTGAGCCTATTGCCATCTATCAGGCCCAATTCCAACCTCCGAGCTGCTATCGAGAATTTTCCAGTAGAAAAACCCAATAGTGATTTGTCCGACATGGGAATAGAACCCATGCAGGAAGCGTGCTCAGAAGTCGCGCTTGGGTCCACTAGACCAACGGTGAAATGTGTGTGATGGTTATAGAAAATATAAAAAAAATGTGGAAAAAGAATACGGTCGCGAGCAGGATTCGAACCTGCGCCTCCCGGATAAATACTCCAGGCGCTCTGACCACTAAGCCATCTCGACCTCTGCTCATCACCGCGAATTCTTCTTCGACATTTTAATATGTCTTTTGGTGACGTCATTGCTATCTATTCAGTCCCTATACAGGTGACCGAACCGACACGACTAACTTTGCAGTTAATACAATGTCGTAAAGAATGCAATTACCTTATCAAATACAAATAAATCTTTGAAAAGCATTAACACATGCTTAACGAACCATAAACTTATAATATTTTGTGGAAAAAATAATACGGTCGCGAGCATGTTTCGAACCTGCGCCTCGTATTAAAATGTGGACGAAGAATTCGCGGTGGTCATCAGATCGAGATGGCTTAGTGGTCAGAGCGCCTGGAGTATTTATCCGAGAGGTGAAGGTTTGAATCCTGCTCGCGACCGTATTCTTTTTCCACAAAAATTTATAACATTAAGATTCGCTAAGCATACATTAATGCTTTTCAAAGATTTATCCGTCCAAAATATAAACTTCTATCTAATCCTTCTGGGGTACAAGCATTAAACTGCATAAACAATTACTTCATATCAGATTCTCGTCTTCCAGCAAATAGCTCAACAGCCTCGCCCTCGCTGCCTGAACGCGCCAGCAGTCCACCACCCATGCTACCGCTGTTCTTCAGTGAACGAAGCCATCGGCAAGAAGATCTGCAGGAAACATCCCATGGCTCTGATCGCGCATACGGAGACACAACTTGTGAGGACCTATCCCGCCGGGTAAGAATCTATTAGGCTTTCAGTACCTTCATAACCTCTTCCAAGCAGGAAGCAAGAAGTCTCATCATCAACAATACATCAATACATATAATAAAATTGTAACGGATCGATGTCTGTACATGGAAGATATATGAGAAAAAATATTATTGGGACCTTTATCAACGCAAATAGCACCCAAAACAATGATTGCTAGAATTATTGTCTGTTTATCTGTTCGTCTGTGCGTTTGTGCACGCTAATCTCAGAAACGGCTTATCCGATTTAGATGTGGTTTTCAGTAATATATTGAGGTAAGCTTCACTTAACATTAAGTGTTTGTTTCATGTCAATCGGTTCATAAATAAAAAAGTTATACCAATTTAAAGAATCACGTCGAACATTAGTTAATTATGAATTTGTGTTCATACACGACATGGTGTTAATTTACGACATCCACGCGGACGGAGTCGCAGGCACAGCTAGTCCTCAATAAAATTGATGTAGACGAGGACAGGCATTATGAGTTTGTAATGCCCAATAAAATGTCTTGCTGATGATGGCGTCGTATATCGGGTCGTTGAGTTCCCTTCAAAATGGTTGAGTTCAGCGATGCTGATGCGCACGTCATACTTGTGAACGGGTGCTGTCTGTCGGGACTGGTCGGCTCGGAATTGCCTCCTACTATTACAATCAATTCCTTTTGTTTTCCTCTTACATTATTCTCACATACCATTAATATACGATTGGAAATAATCATTTATTGTAAAAAGAGTGCGTATGGAGTTTCTTGCCGGTTCTTCTCCATAAAATCAACTTTTTAGAACCTAGCTTTGACGTTTCATAAGTGCCTGTAATCTGGTCTATGTGAAATAAAAATATTTGAATTTGACGTGTTATCTCCCATCCCTGCCTATCATTGATCTTCCACCAACAAGGTTAACGGTAGTAAAATCTACAGGAAACCCTCCATGGCTCTGATCGCGTATACGGAGACAAAACTCGTGAGGACCTATTCCGCTGGGTAATGCTCCATATATAAGATGTCGAGTTTTGAAGGTCAAAGTTTTTATCTACAGAAAGCATCCGAAAGCACTGACCATGCATAAGGAATAAGTACCCTTTAGGAAACCTCCAAAATTTTTCCTTACACAGGATGTGGCCATAATTAATTAGCTAGATGGATAACTCACTACAGTAATCAAAAATCAAAATTTTTGAATGTCAAACATAACACAGACCCCAAAAAGTCCACCCTTCCCGCTTCATAGTTTTTTAGCTAAGAAGAAGAATCGACGTAACAATCTCCCCAGCACGAGAATAAATAAAATATTAGAAAAGCCATATTTTCTGTTAACTCTTGCCCCATCAAAACATTTACAAAATATCCCAAATCGTATTTATCGGCTAATGTCATCAGGGTGCTGTTGGATCAACTACGTTGTCTACCTAAAATACTCCTTTTACGAAAGAAGTTTCATTAAAAATCGTATCTCTTCTTGCAGCCTAAGAATAGACTCATCAAACTTCGACCCAGTCACCTTCTGGTCGTGTGGCGTGCAACTAGTCGCGCTGAACTACCAGACGGAAGACGCAGCGATGGCCGTCAACGCCGCGATGTATGAGAGCAACGGCTCTGCTGGATATGTGAGGAAACCCAGCGTCATGTGGGACCCAGGACATATTGCTTATCGGAGGTAAGAAACATAAAATTAAAAAGGAAATTTCCCCATAAACTATATAACTAACAACCTGGTGCCCGCGACTTCGTCTGCGCGACTAAAGGTAGCCTATGTCCTTCCCCAAGATACAATCTATCTCCTTGCCAAATTTCATTGCGATCCGTTCAGCAGTTTAGTCGTGGAAAGGTAACAAACAAACAAAGTTACCTTCGCATTTGTAATATATGTATGGATACATGAAGAAAAAATGTTGTACCCCTTTTTACGAAAATTACTCGGACGGAGGAGTATGAAGTTTGGCTCAGTTAAAGTTTATGTGGAGAAGGAGTGCAGGAAGATAATATTTTTATATAATATGCATTATAAATATATTAAATTAATAAAAAAAAACAGGTAGCAGTGATAACCTAGTGGTATGACCGTTGGACTGACAAGTCAAAGGTCGCAAGTTCGAATCCAAGGCGCATCACTGTCTTTTCGAAGACATGTGTGTATTATAAATTAATTATCACTTGCTTATAACTATGAAGGAAAACATCGTGAGGAAACCAGCACACCTGACAGATGTTCTCGATGGTGTGTAAAGCCATATCTGAGACCCACGGGTGGTTTAAATCTGACACTAGGTTGTTCATCAACCACACGATAAGATACATTACACAAACTCGCATTCCCAATGAGGGTTGACGACAGGCAGGTCATAAAACATTGCCAAAACTTTAGCAGCATGCCAGATATAGGTATGCTGCGCCGACCCCAAATAAATTGGGATAAGGGCAGGGGGGGTGATGATGATGATGATGATTACACAAACTACCATGCGTTTTACACACACACACTGACACACATGATAATAGAATGAAATAAAAATCTATGACAATACAATCTAATAACGTTCATATTTTAAATTTAAATCAATAATGGTCGAATTTCGGCCAGTTTTTGACCACGAGTACAGATAATTCTTTGAAACGCATTGTATGTATCCTCCCAAACGAATTTTCGGTCACAGCAACCATCTTCCACAGAGATTAACCAAGAATGTAGGAGATATTGTAGTGCACAAGTGTATGCGCAAACACAGGTGCACTCCCTCTTCCTTCACTCTCATAGTCCTTAGGGACGACAATCCGACACGACCGGAGAGAGATCAGGCGTAAGACCACATGCTTCACGTGCTTTCCAAAGCACTGGGGTGTCACACCACCAACTTCTTAACTTTACCAAAAAAAAAAAACAAATAACACTTTGCATAATCCAAGAATCTAACCCAGGACGTCATGCTCAACTGTCTCCCTTGCGACCAGAACACTAATGAGGCAGACTTATGCTATATAATCATATACTTTAATTATTGTTCAACGGTTATTACTCACGCGCATTCTCCAGCGATATCTCCGCGGGCTCAGCTCATGAATAAGGGTTCCATTCGAGTTTGAAACTAGTCGGGCAATCCCGAAGAATGCACGTGAGTAATAACCATATATTATAATGATATTTTTTATACATGTTGAGATAGTATAATGCCTATATTAATTACTATTTTTCAAGGAAATATTGAAAATATTATATGCATGAACGGGGCTTGAACCCGCGACCCTTGACATTCCGTGTCATCACACACGACTGCAAAGTGGTAACACTGAGTTTAGTAGATCTGTAAATGATTGCTAGATAAATATCGCCAGGCGTCTCCTTAAGACGAATACAAGGAGGATTGAAAATTCAATAGATTTGAACACGACAAGGTAGCTCAGTGGATAGAGTGATGACACGGAATACAAGGGTCGCGGGTTCAAGCCCCATTCTTGTCTATAATTTTTTCAAAGTTTCCTTGAAAAATTGCTTCTTCTGTCCAGTGAAGCACTAGGAAGCGGTGAAGGGTGGGCATTTTTGGAGACTGTCTTATTGTAACGTTCCAAAAGTTCCATTTCAAATGGTCTAAAGATATTTTTGATTTTGATTTGATTTTGTGAGAAATTGAGTAATAACCGTTGAACAATAAAATGAATATAAAAGTGTCTCTCGAAAGTTAATCATACAAAATCATACACTTGCCTCCATAGGTTTAATCCTATGGACAAGGAGTTCGACGGCATCCACGCTGCCCACCTCACTTTAGCAGTGATCTCCGGACAGTATGTCGCAGAAAACGTCTATTCATTCTACAACGCTTTCGTGGAAGTTGAGATTTTGGGCGTCCCAGCTGACTGCAAGAAGATTAGAACGAAAGTCGCCAGGAAGAATGCCCTCAATCCAATCTGGAATGAGACTTTTAATTTTAAGGTAAGAAACTACTTAAAGTCCACATTAAGTGAATAAAACACTTGTTGATTTACAAATTAGAAGGATTCTGTAACTAAAAGTCAAATATTAATCCTTGAGAAAGAGTAAAGAGATTTAATTTATTAGAAAGTAAAGGTATTATCTGGCACAGGGAAGAGTTAACAACAATAAATCTTTGATGATGATTTTTCTTTACGACATTGTATTAACTACAAAGTTAGTCGTGTCGGTTCGATCATCTGTATAGGTACTGAATAGATAGCAATGACGTCGCCAAAAGATATGTTAAAATGTGGATGAAGAATTCGCGGTGATGAGCAGAGGTCGAGGTGGCTTAGTGGTCAGAGCGCCTGGAGTATTTATCCGGGAGGCGCAGGTTCGAATCCTGTTCGCGACCGTATTCTTTTTCCATTCAATATAATAACTTAACAAATATACATACAAAGTATAGTCTTAAAGATAGAATACATACTAAGTTACTCCTTATATAGTCAGCTACCTGCCAGTAAAATCTTATCAGAATCGGTCCAGCTGTTTCTGAGATAAACCGGAACAAACAGACAGACAAACATTTCAAAAACTGATTTGTAGGCATAGGTATCGTGCAAATAACTGTATAAGCTTAAAAAAAACTATTTTTTTGACATAACAAACAGACATTTCAATTTTATTTATTTGTATTAATAACTAGCTGTGCCCCGCGGTTTCGCCCGCCTCGTTAAAAAAATTCAGAACGATTTAAAAAATATCTTTTGTAAAAACATTGTCCTCGCAATGACATGATATATATATAAATGTGACCCCCCCCCCCCCCACCGAGTCCATTTACAAATCTATGGGGGAGACCTATCTCCAGCAGTACAGGTCTTTTCGCTGACATGATGATGATAATGATTAATTGCTTATTTTATATACAGATAAACTTCCCAGAGCTGGCCTTCCTAAGGTTCGACATTTATGATGCGGATACCAACTACATGCTGTCTCAGAGAGTGATTCCACTGCATTGCCTAAGGCCTGGATACAGGCATGTTAGATTAAGGTGAGATACTGTACTGCTTAAAGCTTATTAACTACTTTAAGCATTACCGTGGGAGACCCATGCTTCGGCACGAATGGGCTGGCTCGACCGGACTGATACCACGCCTTGCGTTGTGTTTCGCCGAGTGAGTGACGGTACCGGAGGGACAAACCGTTTAAAAGACCGGCAACGCACTCGCGACTCCTCTGGTGTTGCGGGTGTCCATGGGCGGCGGTAATCGCTTACCTTCAGGCGAGCCGTCTGCTCGGTTGCCATCGATTCCATAAATAAAAAACTTTCTAGTCTGGAATTCCTACACGTGGCCCCTGCATGAAGCTGCACAGGCAACACAACTCTGGTGGGAGACTTCGGCCGGGGCTGGTTACCGCGTACTGGACGAAGCCATGCCGTGAAGCGACTTAGTCGTGTTTCGGGATGTAGCCCGGTGCAACCGTTGTGGGAGACGGGTCTGGGCAGTTGCATCAACTCCCCAACTATTGTTCTCCCCAAATCTATCCACTCTACTTAGAGTGAATAGATTTATTCTGGATCTACGTGCTCCATCATCGGCCAAACCGTCGCTTACCATCAGGCGAGTTGGTGGCGAAACGTAGATTCATTTTTGATAGAAAAAAAACATTAACATAGAGTGAATACATATAAATCTTCAAAACGCATTGACGCATGCGTAGCGAACTCTAAGTTAATCTGTATTTGTTACGTTAATCACATCAACAAAACACGTATTAAAATGTGGACGACGAATTCTGAGTAGTGAGCAGAGGTCAAGATGGCTAAGTGGTATTTATCTGGGAGGCGCAGGTTCATGTTCAATTCCTGCTCAAGACCGTATTTTCCTTGCCACAAAAATTGATAACTTTATAGCACGCTACGCATGCGTTTAAACTTATAAAATCTCTCTGACAGATCACCGACTAACCAGCCTTTAAACATGGCCTCCCTCCTCATCTTCTCTCGTTGCTCCGAGGAGGTTGCAGGGGAGAGTTGTCGCGGAGACCTGGAGCCTTCATCTCCTCACGAAAGGAGGAAGATCCACTTCCTCGTGGTGTACGCCGTGGCGAGACATGAAGCGTATTCCATACTGAAAGTCACGCAAGATACAACTGCTAATGAGGTGAGGGAAAAAAACCGGTCAAGTGCAAGGCGAACTGTGCGCCGAGGGTTCCGTACCTACCCATTATACTGTCATAATAAAATTGGTATAATTTTTCTTGGTGGCTAAGTTTTAAGTGTGTGTGTGTGTGCTGTAATGGTTGAGTTGTTCACTTGTGATAGCACAGAGCGTGAATGATGAATGAAAAAAAAATATTTTTTACTTAAGCCAATGCGTTTCAACTATATTTTTAACGTTTTATATTTTTGGAATGTTGCCTTTAATTGTGCTGTAAGACCTTGCTTTTTGCCATGTACACCTATATAGTAAGGACTATAGACCTCAGTATCTGGTATAAATTTCAACTTGCTAGGTCCACCCGTTTCTGAGAAAATCGGTGGTAACACACGGACAGACAGACGGACAAGAGAGTGATCTTATGAGGGTTTCTTTTTTACCTTTTGAGGTACGGAACCCTAAAAATGATTTTTAGTTCTAACATGGCTGGTGTTTTTAATTTTTCTCATAAATTTCCATCACTACAGGCCATAGCCCAATGCCTAACAAAGGCTGGAGTTTGTCGATCAGCCCGCGGCAGCTATGTGCTGGTGGAGGAGGTGCCTTCCCGTGCACCCACGCAGCGGGTCCTGGCTCCGCACGAGCGGGTGCTAAGAGCTGCGTCTGCGAGACCTGGGGCCAGGTTACTGCTGAAGAGAGTGGGCGATGATCCCAGTAGCAGGGCATGGTTGACTAGTATAAGGTAAGGTTTCAGACAATCATCATCATCCCCCTGCCCTTATCCCAATTTATTTGGGGTCGGCGCAGCATACCTTTATGTTGCATGCTGCTAAAGTTTGGCTATGTTTTATGACCGGCCCCCTGCCTGACGTCAACCCTCATTAGGAATGCTGTTGTTAGTGGTAACCGCCACCGATACGGTCTCCTTCTATCTAGCTATGTCACACCAAATGTTATCCAAGCGCCAGGTTCTAATGTTATCCTACTATCACACTCCACTAACCAGGCTAATCGCTATAAAAATATAACTGCCTCGTTGGTCTAGTGATTGCAAACGCTGCTGCTGAGCGTGAGGTCCTGGGTTCGATTCCCAAGTCATACAAACTGTTATTGGGTTTTTATGTTAGGAAATTCTAAGCCTATACAGGTGACTGAACCGACACGGCTAACTTTGCTGTTAATATAATATCGTACAACAAATACAGATTAACCTTTCAAACGCATTGACGCACGCGTAGTGAACTCTAAAGTTATAAATTCTTGTGGAAAGAATAATACAGGCGTGAGGAGGATTTGTATTTGTTAAGGTAATTGCATCTGTACGACATTGTATTAACTGCAAAGTTAGTCATGTCGGTTCGGTCACCTGTATAGGGACTGAATAGATAGCAAAGACGTCACCAAAAGACGTGTTAAAATATGGAAGAAGAATTCAGATTAGTGAGCTGATGTCGAGATGGCTTAGTTAGAGTGTCTGGAGTATATATGCCGGAGGCGCAGGTTCGAGTCCTGCTCACGACCATATCTTTCCACAAAAATGTATAACATTTCATCACGCCTATGTTCCCCAAAGGGGTAAGCAGAGGTATACAAAGTTGTTCACCCACATTTCACCACTTCTGTTATTAAGTCCCATGTAATAGGTGGTGGGCCTATTGCCATCTACCGGGCACAATTCCAAACTCCGGGCTACTACTGCGAATTTCCTAACAGAAAAACTCAATAACACTTTGCCCGACCCGGGAATCGAACCCGAGACCTCGTGCTCAGCAGTCGCGCTTGGGACCACTAGACCAACGAGGCATCCCAGGTCGGGCAAAGTGTTATTGAATTTTTCTGTTAGGAAATTCTCAGTAGCAAAATTGAAAAATAGGTTCATTCACTGTATACAATTTGAATATATATTGATGACGTCACTATAAGAAGTAATAAGGTAGAAGCGAATTTTTTTTTTTTATCTTAGTCTGTATAACTGTTAGTTATTTTATGAGTGAGAAGTGTTTGATTTTGTATCTTCTAATAGTTTGTAACATCTTTCTTCTTACAGATCAGCGTCAACAGACCGGAACCGGGACAAAGCAGTACCTTCGGATGAGGAGACCAACACTCATGATGAGGAGCCTCGCAAGCCTCCCGACAGCTTCCTCGTGTGTGTGCATAACGTGTCCCATGAGATACCCTACGCTATACTGAAGGTACGCCTTGGAACGAAGTACCTTATCTTATATGAAAAAATTTGAACACTGTATAATGAAAAAATTTGACATTTAAATAAGATAAAATTGACATTGTAATATCATAACAATTGACATTCTATTAATTGACATTTTTTATTGTGACATTCTTAATAATACAGAAATTGTGAATGTGAGCATCATTTAGGAAGTTTTTCTAATTTTTTTATTTATTGTATAAAAACTTTCGTGAGACATATTCATATCAATTAATGTTCACCGGTTACTACTCACGTGCATTTTTCGGGATTGCCCGACTAGTTTCGAACCGCGGGTTCAGCTCATGACTAAGGGCTCCGTTCGAGTTCGAAACTAGTCGGGCAATCCCGAAAAATGCACGTGAGTAGTAACCGGTGAACATTAATTTTTATTTATTGTTTTACATATTTGAAATCTGGCGGTTTTGAGGTTTTTATATGGCCTACGCAAATGTCCTGGTGATCTGGTATCGCCTTGCGACAGGTCGTTGAGCTCCCTATAACATGGTTGAGCTACACGATGACTGATGCATGTGTGCCGTCAGTTAGGACAGGTCAACACGAAACTGATATAGCTCTTTCTTAAAAAGGCCATTCCAGATACCCCACATGGTTACGCTCACATAGGGATGTTTAATGATGTCTGGACTTTAAAAGAGACCTTGACCTTTGAGTTTGTTTCGGCGTTTCTTCTCAGAGGTAGTCAGATAGGAAACGCCGACGCCATCTAGATTATAATGACATGTAAAAGAGTTTTTAAAAGACCTACTTACAGAATAAACAATTTCATTTCATTTCATTTCATATCGCGCGTTGCGAAAGGGGGCTAGACGGAAAATATTAAGACGAAATGTTGTAACGACACTTTTTGCTATAGTAAGCTATTGTAAGCCGTGCGGCGTGCGCATGTTCCTCTGTCTGTCTCTCTCTCTCTCTCTTATAGAAAACAAGCCAGATATATATATTTATTTTTTTCTCTTTAACTTCGTTCCCTCCGGGTGTCCCTTGACACCTCTCAAGTTTCATTGGCATCTCGCAGGTCAACCTAGGAGGTTGTCGACTGCTTAACCGGACTTTCCTGTGGTTGCCTTAAAATAAAAAAATATTATTAAGGCCCCCAGCCAGGGCATTCGAACTTATAAACTAATCGACAACACGCTAAGGGCACCCAGCAGGGGTACGAGCCTCGGCTTAGGGCGTCGCTGGTGAGAGGACAGCAAGGGACTGGCTGGATCGAATTAGAATCATAATTATTATTATGGGACGAATTTAAAGCACAGCAACAGGCTCAGCGGCGCGGGCTGGCACGAGCAAGGGTCGGGGTGGTAAATTACGGAGACGTCGCGACGGGCCTCGACGGCGAGGCCGAAATGACGGCGGTCTGTTTTTGTGTACTGTGCTGGTGGCCCTTTCTTGGAAGAGGGTTATAGCGTCGTCGGAATACGAGAGTGAATGCCTAGGTCGGCGAATTCTACTTATCTGTGAGGGGGGAAGGTACGTTGGCATAGAGTTAATCTTAATACGAGCTAATGCTCTCTGCCCGTGACATATTTAAGGAGCAATGGCGGCGCTGATATTGAACGAAATACAGATACCTACCAAATATATATATAACTAGCTGTGCCCGCAAACGTTGTTTTGCCATATAAATAAAAAAAATTGGGGTGGACTACCCCTAACATTTAGGGGGATGAAAAATAAATGTTGGCCGATTCTCATAGATACCGGATAAGCACAAAAAATTTCATCATAATCGGTCGAGCCGTTTCGGAGGAGTATGGCAACGAAAACTGTGACACGAGAATTTTATATATTAGATATATTTATATATTTGACGGAGAATAGTTTGAAGAATAGGATCGGCGGTCTCTATGTCTGTCAGGATTTCAAAGGTAATCGTCAATAAAATCAACATTAAGGCTCTCCACCACTGAGAGCACATTTACTTTGGGTTAGTGATTAGTAGTGAGTCACTTCATATTACAATGTACAATGTAGGTATTCAAATATCAAGAAATCAGAGGTCTAGATAAGTCAGCGTGTAGAGGTCTGTTCGCCACGGCGGCTCGCAAGAGACTAAAGTTCTCCCTCCACTCGCCACAGTCGCCCGGTGTTGCGACATCAATAATGCAAAACAGAGTTGCCACCTCCGACATATTTAATTGTAAACGGAGACATTCAAATTCGAATAGCCCAGTTAGTGAAGTGTGATAGTAGGTTATCATCAGAACCTGGCGCATGGATAACATTTGGTGTGACATAGATAGATAGAAGGAGACCGTATCGGTGGCGGTTACCACCAACAACAGCATTCCCAATGAGGGTTGACGTCATGCAGGCCTAGAAGGATATACAATGACCTTATTAGTGATATCCTCCAAAAAGATCAGGTGCGTAGTACTCGCAACCGGCGCGCGTGTATGACCAGATGTATGAACGTGGACGAAGCAAAAGGATCGTAGCTGGTGGCGTTCTGTAGTTTCTGCCCCCCCCCCCCCCCCATGGGAGTATGTATGTATGTCACTGATTTAGATTTTTTTATTTTGAATTCCACTACTTATTTCTTTCCCAGGTACCTTTAAGTGCATCAGCATCATATGTGGTGTACCAAGCGCTAACCAAAGCTAGGTGTCACGATGACCCCAAGAGGTTCGTGCTGGTTGAGGAGCTGGAGTGGGGCGGCAGAGCTGGCACTGGACCCCAGCAGAGGGCACTGGCTGATGATGAAGTGGTTTACGCTGCACAGGTATGTACTATCGCGGCCTTTTCCGCCTGCCCACTTAAATTTTTCTTCGTGTCAATCCTGCGCCGGCCCTATGTCACGCCCCCTTAAAGTGTTCGCCTATTAGGTAAGCGAGAACGTAATTAGTTGCAATCTGCACTGCGCAGCTTAGTGACGCATCACGTGTACTCCCTTTTGTGAATTTTAAGGACGATCCAATTTGACCTTGGCGGGGCTACAGAGCGCTTCTATTTTTTTAGTGCAAGCGAAAATGAACTTAGTGGTGGTCAGGCGGGAGTGTCCGCGATAGTACCTAAATTAAAAAAACATTTTTGTATAATATCTTTCGTGAGACATATTCATATTAATTATTGTTCACCGGTTGCTACTCACGTGCATTTTTCGGGATTGCCCGACTAGTTTCGAACTCGAACGAATCATGAGCTGAGCCAGTGTTCCCAACCGTACGATAATTATCGTACCCATACGATAATTTCATGCCTAACGACGATGTACGATATCATTATTAACGTACGCAGATGGTACGATAATTTTCATTATGCATTGAAATTTTATTTTATTTTACCGTCTAAGGACAACATGAGATTTTTTGCTCCGTGTAATTAATTTATGCATACGCAAAAATATTGATATATCGATTGAAATCGTATTAAATATAATATGATTTATTTTGCTCCATGTGCGTTCATTCTACGCTACTGCGGTGCGAGCATGGTTATTTTTGTCGACACGTTTGTCGATTAAACGTCAAAATTGACATAATGTGTTGATAAAACGATAAAATTCAATAGATTAAAACTTTTATCGAGTTGACAAGTTTGTCGAAAAGATCCGTGCTTGGAAGCCTGGTACGATAGTTGTCTTGCTTCAATTTGTGAACACTGAGCGGAGCCCGCGGCGATGTCGCGAGCAATTGGATCTTCGTTTGGTCACCAACTCGCCTGATGGTAAGCGACGGTGTGGCCGAGGGTGGAGCACGTATATCCAGAATAAATCTATTCACTCTAGCCTTATACTTATGCCTAGACTGTATTTCTCAGGAAATATATTATGTACCTAATAAATAGATATCTGACGCTTAAACCTTTGTTTTCTGTTATAAACACGAAATACATAGCTTCACGCCTGTATTTCATGAGGGGGTAGACAGAGGTAAGGCAGCAAGGAATTTAGTTCGTGTGACTAAAGCTCACCCATCGATTGGTCGGACTTGCTTGATCCGTTGTGTGACCAATAACAGAAAACCCAAAGATTTCGGGGTGAAGGGCTTCTCAAAATTGCTAAAAATGCAACAGAGATGAGAGTGGGGCCGTTCAAGTATTACGTAAGCACTACAGGGGGGGCGGGGGGTTCTTTGCTTTGCTTATTTTTGATGACATGGGGGAGGGGGGGCCTGCATGGTGATTACGTCAGTAGTTTTTTTTTTTACTTTTTAGAATTTTCTACCAAATTTATCGATTTGAACACATGGCAATTGGCAAGCCTACTTGTCTATTCTTGAAAACGAAACACATTTTCAGGGATTCCTGAAAATAATGGATACGTTTACTCGCATAGAACCGAGACACCAGATAAAGACTCCAGAACACATAAAAAAAATCATTCACCAATGTTTACGTAAGCATTCGGGGTATGAGCTTTGCTTACTTTTGCTGACGAGGGGGAGGTGGGGGTCAATAATTGCAAAATAACTGCTTACGTAATACTTGAACGGCACCAATACCTCCCCTTTTGGTAGACGATTAAATCTTAAATAAACTGTCTTCTCAATCAGTATGTCTATTTCCAGGCGGGCTGGAAGACCTTAGGCAGGTTTGTTCTGCAAGAGAAAGGTAGTACTGCCCCCCTACCGCGACACAGAGCTGCCATCGCGAGGATACAGAGAGGACTCAGCATGACACGAGGAGCTATTGCTGGTAAGCTTCCAGCAAGAATATATTTAGCTAGCTGATGCACGCGGCTTCGCCCGCGTGGATGTCGGTTATCGCGACCAAAATTAATCATGAATCCCGTTCCCACTTTCCAATTACCGCTTTATAATTGCCCATTTTTTTAAAGTATTAATATGGATATAGTATGTTATCTTTAAGAGATAGACGTTACCATCGCGGACTTTTCTGTAGACCTATTTAAGATACACAATTCCACCATACATCATTTCATTATATCTCAAAGAGTTTAGGCAGCATTTTCGTTGAAAGCTCCCAGATGGCTTATTTTTTCCGACATCTCCAACAAATATCGTTATATTTTAGCAAATGTATATAAAAACTTGACCAAATAGATACTAAAACCTTCCTCGAGAATCACTCTATCCATTGGTGAAAACAACATTAAAATCGGTGCAGTAGTTTTTGAGTTTACCGCGGACAGACAGAAAGACAGACAGACAGACGCGGCGAAGGACTGTTTTATAATATGCAGTGATGGACACACCACCAAACTACGTACTGCCACTGACGGTTTGAAATAACAGAGACGAGTCTTTTTTTTTCAAATCCGTTTATTTATTACTTTATTTAACATAGGCTATACATGGTATAGATCTTAAATGATAATTAGAGCGCTATGTTATGTCATGAATGTTGCAAGCCTATATATATTTGAAGTTGGGGTATTCCGTATTCGTTAAAAAACATGGCGACTTGTTCGAAAAGGTTAGTGATACGAAAAAGTATCTTTCAAGAGACCCAACTAAATTGGTTCTCCCAATGATGTCAACTACCCTATATAAAAGAAATAGTAATTGTATGGTAATCTTTACCGTGGGAGAGCCATGCTTCGGCACGAATGGGCCGGCTCGACCGGATTGATACCACGGCCTCACAGAAAACCGGCGTGAAACAACGCTTGCGTTGTGTTTCGCCGAGTGAGTGAGGGTACCGGAGGGACAAACCGTTTAAAAGGCCGGCAACGCACTCGCGACTCCTCTGTGGTTGCGGGTGTCCATGGGCGGCGGTAATCGCTTACCATCAGGCGAGCCGTATGCTCGGTTGCCCCCTATTCCATAAAAAAAAAAAAAAAATTTTTAATAAGTTACCTAAATCTCTTAGAGAACTACCACTGACGCAGTTTAGAACAAAACTTAAGAAATGGCTTATTGTAAAGTGTTTTTGTAACTGTCGCGGAATACATGAGCCACAAGTAGATGAAACCAAAAATGTTCCGAATTAAAAGTAAAAAGTGTGTTTTTGTCCTAAAATAAAATTTATTGTTCATAGTGTATATAATGTCGACATAAAAATTCGAAATCTTAACTTTGACAAATTAAATGACATGATTCAGGAATTATTTCAATTGTGATTTATATTTTGTTATTAATACTTATTTTGTGATTGTATGAAAATAATTATTAATGTATGCCATATTTTAAATTGAATAATAATGAGTTGACTTGCTAATCTTAATAATATAAAAAAAAAAAAAAAAAAAAAAAAAAAATACAACCGAATTGATAACCTCCTCCTTTTTGGAAGTCGGTTAAAAATACAACGACTTTAACGTCATGATGTAATTGTGAAATAAATTTTGTAATTTGAATTATGCACCTATGTATAACTACGCTATTTTTGCATGCCGATGTTACTGTGAAACGTGCAGCACTATGTCTAATTATGTATAACCATGTTTCTCGCAAATAAACATTCTTATTCTTATATAGGGTTTACAAAGTATGTAATTTGGTATATATCACACATGCAATTTTCCATAAAACAAAAAACAATAATTAATTAAACACAAATAATCACAATGCGAGTAATATTTTAGTGTTTGCCCAATTAAGCTGTGTTTGAAATTAAATGAAGTACCTATAGTACCTCTTAACCGTCAAAATAAATTTAGTCACGTCACACTAAAATATCAGAACGTTTTCAAGTGGCCACTAAAGTTAGAGACGTCAAACTAACGTTTTACGGAAAATTTAACCATGTCAAACTAAACTTTAGTTTGACATGGCTAAATTTTAATTTCACTTATTTTATCTCATCTTGCTCTCATAGCAGCTATTAGTAAAACTTAGCAATGTCCTAATTTTAGTTTAGTCTACGCTAAAACCGACCATTATCTTGTTCTGCTTAAAAGCTTTTACCGTTTTCTCCATATTTCAGGTACGACCGGGTTCCCCCTCGGGGGTTTTGGCGCCGCTGACACCATAGCGGAAGTCAAGACTCCAGTACAAACCGCCTACAGTGATCCCACACATTGCAGGTAACATGTTCAAAATATAACATCGCTCATGATAAAATATATTTATTTCTGTAAATACATCTGAGGGGCTCGTGGCTAAGTAACAACCGCATAGATCGATTGATCGTGGTTAAGCTGCGCTTGCCGCGGTTGGTCTGTGGATGGGTGACATTCATTTATACTGAGACCCCTCCGTGCCTCGGAGAGCACGTTAAGCCGTCGGTCCCGGTTGTCAAATTAAGATCTATGACAGCCGTTACGGGTAGTCAGAGGCCTGAAAGTCTAACACCAGTCATATTACGAGATATCGTTTTACCAAGGAATTGGGATGTGGAGGCCGGTTTTACTGGAAGCCGACCCCAATGTACTTGGGAAAAGGCTAGGCAGATATATGTTCTGTAAATAAATCTGTTACAGATACTTTTACAAGGCAAACATTTTATTTTTTTAAGCTAGTTGGCGTCGGTATTTCCTATCTGACTAGGTCTGAAAAGAAATGCCGAAACAAACTCAGAGGTGAACGTCTCTTTTAAAGTCCAGACATAATTTTATTCAACATATGAGTAATTATGTAGGGATAGGTCTGGCATGGTCTTTCGAAGAAAGAGCCATAGCTGTTTTGAGCTGACCTGTCCTAGCAGACAGCACATATTATGCATCAGTCATCGTGTAGCCCAACCCCAATTTAGGGAGCTCAACGTCCCGTCGCAAGACGATACCAGATCGACAGTACATTTGCATAGGCCACAGAGAAATCTCAAAAACCGCCAGACAAATAAATTAATGTTTATATATATTAATATAAAACTTCAAACAAATCCTACACAATACTCACATTCACATTCAAATATCATGCCAAATTGCCTATGCCAAAAACATTGTGAGGAAACCTGGTCTTAATGGTTTGAAATCTCCAACCCGCAGTGAGCTAGCGTAGTGATCAATGCTCGTGCCTTCTCTGTATGAGGAGGGGTGCGCGCCCTGCTGTGGGACAGTTATGGGCTGGTTATGTTTATACCACAGACAGGAGGTTACACAATTTTATTTATTTATGATTGATGTATGAAATTGGGTTTTGCTGTGCCAAATTTATTAATTAAATAAATAACAGTGTCAAAAAACGCTGAACATATCTTTGGGCATCTTTCAAGAAACTTTTGGAAAAACGATGTACTTACTTCATAACCCACCATCAGGTTAATAACAGAATATTTGATACTTCCAGAAGAGTATCAACTGCTCCCCTGGGTAAAGGAATACAACGGGCTAAAGGACACTCCGACAAAGATATGAGGAGTTACATGCAGAAAAGAACAAGCACTCGAGAGGTATGTAAGTTTTTAGTTATTGCTCAATGCATAGGTATTTATTCTTCACGATTGTCTTTAACTTAAAAATACCTTTTTTGTATAATAGGCATGATGACAGTATTAAAGAACCAAAGAATAAATGGTTGCAAAGGTAAATATAGACACAAAGGATTCTAAAAAATTACCTAGTTTTATTAAAAACATTAAGATTAATAAAATTTTGAATAAAATAAAAATATAAAATGCTGCAATCGACCTTGTTAACTGAAACGTCAGTACAGTGTATGAGGTCACGCCTCAGTCAAATGTCAATCATCGCCGTACAATATGGCTTCAACTTATGTCAAATATGCTGAGGCATGACGTCAAAACGGCGCCATGACACACAGCAGCGTTTTCGCGGTTAAATCAAATTAGATAGATTAAAATGCAATAATTTGCGTTGAAACTTAGTTTATTGCTGAAATAATGTGTTTTTCAGATATAGTGGAGGTGTACTTTCATTATAAAAGGAGATTTCAAAATCTGTCATCATGCCTATTACTTTCGTGAGACACATTCATATTAATTGTTGTTCAACGGTTATGACGTTATTACTCACGTGCATTCTTCGGGATCGTCCGACTAGTTTCGAACTCGAACGGAGCCTTTAGTCATGAATGAGCTCGCGGCGATGTCGCGAGTCAAACTGGCGCTGTACCGCATCGCATATCGAAACTAGCGTCCGAGCACGAATCTTTTTCGACAAACTTGTCGACTCGATAAAAGTTATTAAGTATTGAATTTTTTCGTTTTATCAACATCTTATGCCAAATTTGACGTTTAAAATCGACAAATGTGTCGACAAAAAGAACCATGCTCGAGCCGCTAATCCGGCAAACCCGAAGAATGCACGTGAGTTATAAACGATGAAATAATAAAAAAAAACGATCAAGTGCGAGTCGAACTCGTGCGCCGAGGGTTCCGTACCTACCCATTAAACCGTCTGTCCGTGTGTCACCACCGATTTTTTCAGGAACGGATGGACCTAGCAAGTTGAAATTTATACCCGATACTGAAAAAAAGGAAAATTTCCAAAACATTTAAAAAAAGTTGTAAATTAGGTAAATTTTGGTACTTACAAGTTTTTGCGAAAATCAAATTTGATCTGATTTTTATACACCTAATAGACCTCTGTACCTGGTATAAATTTCAGGACAAGAAAGTGATCTTATAAGGGTTCCTTTTTTACCTTTTGAGGTACGAAACCCTGTATTAGTCGAATACATAAATGTTCTCCATCCATTCCCGTCAAAACTTCTATCACCAATTTCTAAAACCAGGTCCACTCAGAAGGTGAGACAGGAGGTGCTGGAGTGTCAGCCGGGGCGGAGGCGTTAGCAGCACAAGTCGCGAGGTTCAAGAGACTCTCGTTACGGAAACTCAGGGCATGGCGCTCCTGAGTGTGGCAGGTAGATATAAAATTAATATTCTGAAATACAGAAGTATGTATCGAGTGATGCGAATGGATATAATTAGACATGAGTATGTAAGAGGTAGTCTGAAATTAACGCCAGTGACGGAGATGTTTTTTTTTTATGGGATAGTGGGCAACCGAGCAGACGGCTCGCCTGATGGTAAGCGATTACCGCCGCCCATGGACACCCGCAACCACAGAGGAGTCGCGAGTGCGTTGCCGGCCTTTCAAACGGTTTGTCCCTCCGGTACCCTCACTCACTCGGCGAAATACAACGCGAGCGTTTTTTCACGCCGGTTTTCTGTATCACTCCGGTCGAGCCGGCCCATTCCTGCCGAAACATGGCTCTCCCACGGTCCACAGTTGTGTGGAAATCGTCATGGTATGGACATTGATGCGGAATGAGGATCATGTGACGAGGAAAGTTTTGAGTATGAATGTGGGTGGCTATAAGTAGAGGAAGACTGAGGAAGCGATGGATGGACTGGGTGAGAGATGAATGGCTCCCGAGATGAGGGCTGATAGAGATGTATGGCAGAAAAAGACATGCTGCATCGAACCCAATTAATTGGAGTAAGAGCAGGGGATGATGAAAATGACCCTGGAATATAGACACTATTTGAAAACCACTGACGTTGACTAGTTTTTTCTTTGATTTGACTGTCCTGTTGGTCTAGTGGTTAGTAGCCCTGACTGCTATGCCGGAGGTCGTGGGTTAGATTCCCACCCAGGACAAATGTTTGTGTGATGAGCACGATCATTTGTTCTGTGTCTGGGTGTAATTTATCTATAATATGTATGCATTTAGAAATATATAAGTATGTTTATCAGTTGTCTAGTACTCATAACACAAGCTCTGCTTAGCTTGAGACTAGACGGCGTTGTGTGATAGTTGTGGAATATATTATTATTATTATTATTCATAATATGTATTTCTGTATGTCATTAGACCCAAGTTATACATAAAACAACATTACTAAAATAATATTACAATATATATTTACATTGTGGAACGAAACTTAACTGCCTCGTTGGTCTAGTGGTCCCTAGCGCGACTGCTGAGCATGAGGTCTTGGGTTCGATCCCCAGGTCGGGCAAAATGGTATTGGGTTTTTCTGTCAAGACATTCTCAGTAGCAGCCCGGAGTCTGGAATTGTGCTCGGTAGATGGCAATAGGCTCACCACCTAACAGCATTGGTGAAATGTGGGAGTACAATTGTGTACACCTCTGCCTACCATTTCGAGAACATAGGCGTGATGCTATGTTATTTGGAACGAAAAATATGGCCATGAGCGGAATTAGAACTTACACCTCCTAGATAAATACTCCAGGCGCTCTGACCGCTAAGCCATCTCGACCTCTGCTCACTACTCCGAATTTTTCTTCCACATTTTTATACATCCTTGCAGTTAGTACAATTCCGTATAGATACGATTACCTTAACAAATACATTCCAGCTTGCAAAAGACAAGTAACAAAATGTAAGGAGTCTAACGATACCGCATACATCTAAATCGGTTCAGGAATTAAAAGTAATGGTGGACCTTGCAAACTTGACACTTCCTCTTTTGGCTAGTCCTATAAAAAATTTAGTGCTTGAATAACACACTTTCAAATAACCAAAAATCCGCAAACATGTTATTAATCGAATACACCATGAAAGCGACACCACCAAAAAGTATCCTGTCATCAAATAGCACACAATAAATTTATTTTCACCAGTCTTCATCTTCGTTACAGGTCTTCCGGCGGCTAGGCAACCGCTTGGCCAATCACAGAGCCTCACTCTCATCAGAGCTGGGCTCTCTGTGGGACTTCATAAGGATTGACAAGGACAGGCGGCGCTCCGCCCCCTCAGGCTGCACCTACGAAGCAATCCACACCGACTCCAGATCACCAGTTCGCTTAGCAAGAGATTTACTCCAAGTCATCCAGGAAACCGTCTTCGCGAAGAAATTTGAAGACACCCCCAGAAGGTGTCCTTTAGTTAAGGAAGAATCTGATCTAAGTTCTGATGGCGAAGAAGGGACTGAACGAAGAATTGCTAATCTCATTGACTTCTTTTTTACAATTGTTAAGAGTCAAAGAGGTGAGAGGAAAAGCAGTGGAGGCAGTTGTTTCAAAAGCGAAGTCACTCCTGAGGAAACTAAACTTTTTATTCCTAGCAAAATGAATACTGAGTTGGAAGCTAAAATGGAGACTTTAATGGACTTTTTAGCTACTACGGGGTGTATGGAGAAGGAAAATGAAGTCGGCGACAATAAAATAACTCTTATGGAATTCCTATTCGGTCCGGAAGACCCGAAACCTAGTATAGAACTTATAGAAACTAATACTGGACTTAACGAATCTAATATTAACGTTAAAGACCTATCTTTTATAGACGATACGCCTGAAGAAGACGCAGAAACTTTAGTAGAAATGCTTATCAAATATATGGAAAATTATACTACGAAAGATAAATTTTATTCAAAGTCACTAACACCTTCACTATCAGAGAAATCGAAATCTGATATAACTATTAGTAAACTTGAAACTTTTAGTGATATTAGTAAAACTAAATCTGATTCAACACTAACACACACACAAGATACAGTTATAGATAGAGGCGACGACTATTCAACGGACAGAAGAATTTCAGAAACTGTTGTCGATCTAAGCCATGTAAAGAACGATCTAGAAATGATATTTGATGAAGCTGTAGAAAGAGTTTGTGCAATAAAGAAGATGGAAGATGATACTATGACTGATGAAGAAGATATAGAGAATTTTGAATCGTATACGAAACCTCCTATGTTGCCGTACATACAGTATCTACCCTACAGTGTTGAACTGTCAGATATTCTTGAAGAGGATGAACCATCGTCTCGAGATTTAGATAGAAAATATTCAGATGACAGAAATTCACAAATAAGACAAGCAGCAGAAGAATTGGTGACTTACATAGAAGATAAAGTCACTAAACATTTCGAAGAAGATTCTGATGACGAATTCGATATTAGTGCCAGCTTGAAACGATCATCGATAAGTTTAATCGATTTGAGGAACATCCCTGATTTACCGCCAAGTATGATTATTAAACCGAAAGTAGTGAGAGTCGATAAATCGACATCTACCACAGAAATATCAGACTCCTTATCGGATTTGTCGAGAAGATTGGATTCAGCTTGCATGACAGAAGATACAACATTAACTTCGAGTTCAGAAAAAAGTGCAAGAGCGTTAGATAAATTAGAATCTTTACACAAATTCTTTTCGAGATCTCGTTTAGAGATTATTGATGAAAATGAAGAACAAGCCGATAAAATGAGAATTCCAAAGCCGGTCCTTACTTCTCATAGCGATGGCGATGCCAAAAATTACAAAGTAGGACAAGCAAGCTTGGATGACGTTGAAGAATTACAAGATGATGAACGAGTCAGCATCGCATGTGGCGACGAAGTTACCGAGAGATCTTTTAAAGAAAAAGAAAGCACCAAAACCTTTGAATTAAAGCCAGAAAGCGTCACAGATATAAAAGATATGAGTAAAAGTGTAGAAGAAATTAAAGAAATCAGTGACGATGATGATGTTTGTCAAGATATTGATGACGATCGTGATATGAAAAAATGGAGTCCATCACCAGAAGACCCTATAGAAGCTGATGAACAATATAGATTAGCTATAAGTGCTGAAGAAAGTAAAAACCATACGGAATCTGAAGAAGTGATTACAAGGATTGACAATTCTCGTGTTTTAGAATTTGAAAGAGATCAAGAGGAGATGGAAGTAGATGTAATTGAAGAAAATTGTGAAGAATTTGGAGTAAATATTAAAGGTGACAAAATAAGACATACGTCAGTATAAATAATGTTAAAATTCTAAAGATGAGAACTACAATACAAATGATCGAAGCAATATCGTCTATAATTCTACTGAGGGAATCGATGACTCAGGTTATTGTAACCTAAAATTACTAAACCATTGAACTACCTACAGTTTATAGACAAGCCATCTGTAAAACTGACAATTGATTAGAATGGCGAAAATACTCGGAGATTCAAACGAAATTGCATTAAAAAAAGACGAATACAAAATTCTGTCTAGATGATGAAAATTTTAAATTATCAACATCGTCAAAATCATCGCCATTACTGGCACTAAATTGTCAAAAATTTTGAAATTGTCACTGTCATTGACAAAATAGTGCTGTTCGAAGCACTAAACAATATTAATCGTTAGAATATCTATCACTTCTAGTGATAAGCAACCAAATAGTGAGATTTTATAAAAAAATAATTAAATTTTATTATAAAATATTAAAATAATAATATACTATTAATAGGTTTTAATAGTTGTAATTATAACTGTCTATTCGTTTATATTTAAATGGACTTTTACTTTAATATAACTTCAAGCTTCAAGAAAACGGTGTCCATTTTAAAGTACACAGACTAAACTAAAATTTGAGCGTTACTGGTTTTTACTAATAATTATTACAGACCATTTCCAAAACGTCAAATTAAAATTTAGGCATGTTAAAAGAAAATCTATACAATTTCAGTTTGACGTCTCTAATTTGAGTCACAGCGTAACCTCGAGTGTGTAAAAAAAGTGTACCGACTAAAACAAGATAGGCGATTTTAATTTGACGTGTCCAAACTAAATTTTGACGTTTATATAAGAGATATTGCCCTTATATTAATTTAGTAAAAAACAGCAATGCTCTAGTTTTAGTTTAGTCTGCCTATACTAAAATTGACATAATTATCAACTGCGTACGGGTTTTAAAATCTTAAGGTTGTAAGAAGTACGGTAGTAACGGTACCTATAGTTTTTAACCGTGCGAATCCTTTTAGAGAATCTAACTATAATTACGGACATATCTTCAAAAATATCATAAACTAAATTAAGTCCAATAAAATATAAATGAATGGAGAAATACAATGCCAAGTTTATTATAAACATAATTTGGAGAAAGTGTTGCAAAAAATCTATTCTATAAAAAAATGTATAATTTTTGGTATTTTATTTATGGATACAATTAATTACAATAAGAGTAGCTAGTAGTCCCACAAAAGTGAGGGTAGGCAGGCAATTAGGTACTATCGCGGCTTTTTCCGCCTGACCACTTAAATATATTTTCGTGTAAATCCTGCACCGGCGCGGCGCTATGTCACGCTCCCATAAAGTGTTCGCCTATTAGGTAAGCGAGAACGTAATTAGTTGCAATCTGCACTGCGCAGCTTAGTGACGCATCACGTGTACTCCCTTTTGTGAATTTTAAGGACGATCTAATTTGACCTTGGCGGGGCTACAGAGCGCTTCTATTTTTTTTGTGTAAGCGAAAATGAACTTAGTGGTGGTCAGGCGGGAGTGTCCGCGATAGTACATGAAAGCTCTCTCGCTAGTGTAGAAGTAGCTAGATATTGTATTTATTTGCATCCATTCACCAAAGAGACGCTTGATTCTAAAATCCTTTGATTGTTTAAACTAAACATATCAGGACATACGACACAAAAATGTAGAATTAATTAACTAGTCATGACAATTTTAAACTAACATATTATACAACGTGTTACAGAGGTCTGTAGTAATACTTAAAGGGAGAGATAAGAAGATTCGAATGACGTTATTGCGACGCACGCTAATTCGAAAAACTTTACCGAGTGGAACACCGGTTTGATAACACATTAAGTCGAAAACCGCTATATCGAATTTTTGTGTCTGTAAGGTCAGAAAAAACCTAAAGAATTCGAACCTAACCTGTCCGTGGCAGGGTACACGGAACTCCCGAGCGAGCGAATCGTCATTCGATATAGCGATTATCGACTCATTGTGTTTTCGAACTGGCGTACTTACCACTCGTAAAGTTTTTCGAAGTAGCGTGCGTCGAAATAACGTCATTTGAATCTTCATATCACTGCCATACTTTTTATTACTACATAAAACAACTTTTTACCGGATTAATCGCGTGTATTATTGTTTTTTGTTTTTCCTGACGTTTCGAACGCTTTGCAGCTTTGGTCGCAGGAGGACTAAGGTGTCAGGTCTCTCAACAGTTTATTTAAAATTATTTCAGTCTACCGTACATATAATTGATAAAATTCATAAAATTATATTATTTAGTCTATGATACATATGTATTTAAAACTAAATCGCGACGGTATTTCCTAAGACTATCCCTGAGAAGAAATACCGAAACAAACTCAGAGGTCACAGTCGTTTTAAATTTAGAGATACAATTTTATCGAATTATTAACTAAAAGGTGTTCCGATGCACGCAGTAATCGCTAACAGTATCTTGATTTTTCTTGTGATTTGACTTGGGTTGGGACTTGATTATTTTCAGTACAGGGTTCCAAACAGGTGGTAATTGCCAACCATCCTCTCTATTCAAATTCGGGTGTTCGTTTAATCAACTTTCCCGTAGAAATGTTCATTCACACTTACTTGATCAAAATGCATCATCAATGCACATGGTGAAGAAGATAATTTTTTTACACTTTCAAAGTTTCAAAGTGAGTCCCATACTAATAATTGTTGACCCGGGACTTCAGTTACACGCTGTATTTAATGTTCATGTCTTACCACGAAATAGTTAAGTGGGTTCTGGAGACCAGCGTACCTATTCGCTATCACGGTTGCCAACCGAATTGATGGATACTTTGTAGTACATTGCGTCGTGTGTTACAACTTGTCTATGATGAACAACAATAGTAAAAACTTACGACGCAATGCACTACAAAGTGTCCATCAATTCGGTTGGCAACCGAGATAGCGAATAGGTACGCTGATAAGCCATTGCATAGCCTCTCCATGTAAAATACTGGTATGAAGGTGCATGTGGTGACTGGAAGCCGATCCTATTATGGTTAAGAGAAGGCTACAGACAGACAAACATATCCTTCATTATCTAATACTTTCTCCAAAGTATAGTTTATGCAGACGTCTCAATTTTACATACAATCTATATATAAAACTTTTTTCAAAATTTTAGATTTCTCTTGAAGCCAGCATTTCCTGTGTTACGTTATCATATACAGATAAAATGTTTGAAAAGAATTATAACGTATGCTTAACCATCTCTACAGTTATAATTTTTTGTGGAATAAGAATAAGGTCGCGAGCAGGATTTGAACGAAAGAAAATGTGGAAGTACAATTCGCGGTAGTGAGCAAAGGTCGAGATGGCTTAGTGGTCAGAGCGTATTTCTCCTGGAGGCGCAGGTTCGAATCCTGCTCGCGACCGTATTCTTTTTCAATTAAATATTAACTGTTGTGTTGTCATTTATAAGAAGTTTTACGTTAAAGTTTAATTAGTCTTTAATTATCTAATCTTATAGCTTCCACTCTGCATAATTATTGTAATACTGCACAGTGTGCAGTGATAGCCTACTGGTATGACCGTTGGATTGACAAGTCAAAGGTCGAGTTCGAATCCGAGGTATGCTGGCTTTGGAAGTCAAGTGCGTATTATAAATTAATCATCACTTGCTTAAAACGGTGAAGGAAAACATCGTGAGGAAATCAGCACACCTGAGAGATGTTCTCGATGGAGTGTAAAGCCGTGTCAGAGACATACGGGTGGTTTAAACTGTGACACTAGGTTGTTCATCAACCACACGACAAGAGGACTACTGTGGACAGCCACAAGTTATGGCTTTCAAATCTGGTATGTACCAATGTGACTTTTCGAATGTCATTTATTCATTAATATCTTTCATCATTCAAAACATCAAAATGCCTCGTTGGTCTAGTGATCCCAAGCGCGACTGCTGAGCATGCGGTCCTGTGATGGATTCCTTAGTCAGGCATAGTATTATTGGGATTTATTGCAGCCTGGAGTTTGGAATTCTGCCCCGTAGATAGCAACAGGCCCACCACCTATTACATGGGACTCATTAATAGCACTGGTGACAATTGTGTACACCTCTGCCTACCCCTTAGGGGAATACAGGCGTGATGCTATTTAAGTAAAACATCACTGACATAGTCGGTACAGGAAAACCGTGAGGAAACCTGGACTAGATGATCTAATATTGCAACCCGCAGTGAGCTAGCGTGGTGATCAATGGTCGTGCCTTCTTTGTATGTGAAGAGGCCCGCGCCCTGCAGTGGGCTGGTTATGTTGGCAACACAAAAAGTTGCTTTATTCAATGATTCAATTGATGATTGTATGTAAAATTGTAACGTCTGTAAAATATGTCAAAACAGCTCTAATTACCTTATAATGTTGAAATGAAATTGCTATGTATATCAAAAGTTGAATTTATATTTAAAAAAACTAAATTACACTAGAGTTTTATACCATTGTATTTCTAATTTCTAGTTTGTTAATTCAATGAACTATTGCCTAACGGGTAAGGTCAAGCGTACATTAGAACATTTTAATAAAACAACTTTTAACCGGATTAATCGCGTTTTCACTTATCGCTGCATCGTGTGTGTTCTAAAAGTCAGGAAAAACTTAAACCAATAATACACGCGATTAATCCGGTTAAAAGTTGATTTATTAAAAGGTGTAGTGATCGCGAAAACCTAAGATATTACTACGTACCCTTTAACTTTTTATCGCGCTAGCATTTAAAAATGGCGGTATGATTATTTCTGACATTGTAGACCAGGGCAATCGGGCAACTGACTAGCATTGTTAATACATTTCAATTCGCCATACATTCCGTCGTGTGCTCTAAAAAGCAAATTATACCACGTTCTAGTAATACCAATGAATGCTATTTCACCTTAATTTCATGAGCATGCGAATCCTCGCGTTTTAGCATGCTAATTGCTAATGTTAAATTAATATGACTTTGTTAAATAAATTCATGTCATATGCGAATTAAAAGCTTGTTTAACATCGTAATCATTTCACTCGCTCCTGGAGAACAAGATAACTTGATAAAATTAACAACTTTGCATTAGCAACTTGCTAATAGCAACTTAGTATTCCCATAGATGCGAAGGAGAGCGGATGTTGCTTGCTACTGCGACGCGCTAACGTATGAAGTGCGAAGAGATTAATAATTTCGCAACTGTAATGGATTTGCTAAATTTGAATTCACCTCAAAATAATGTAGTAAGTTCACATTTAGCATTTAGCAAATTAAATACAATTGTGTAATTATTATGTTATGTTTAGTTTTATAAACTGACACGTATGTCATCGCAGTCAAATGTCAAGCCCACCCCATTATCATCTTGCTATTGCCAAATCTCTGAAATAATCATTTCTACGTTGCAATTTTTCGATAAAATTGTCGCGCGATATAAAGTCGTAGGGCGCGCTAGGTTTTAATTGCCGAGAAAGATCATGACCTAGTAGTCATCAGTAAAATCAATTTTTTTCAGATTTATTTATTTTTCTAAAGTTTTCGTGACTAATTATGATGATAGAGTAAAAAAAAATTAAGTCATATTGTCAAAATGATACCATGATGAATTGAACATAATATTTTAATTATTAAGTTTGAAAATTACCGCGCTTAAATGTCAATAAGAACAGATAACATCAGACTTCAGAGACGATATAATTATTAATTTATTAAGTAACATACGTCTATCTAACACAATTGATTGAAGGGATTATGTATTTAAAAACATGAATTATTTATTTTATGAAAAATAAATATTGTATTTATAATTATGTATATTGTTAGCTTAAAAATTATAAGTATTAAAATTATTTAACATTCATTTGGGAACAGAAACATTGACGTTTATTCTGAAATAGCCCAACGAAATTAACTATTAATTTAATAATGTAATAGGTTTAATTAACTACCTATTATTGACTACAAAAATATTTAAATTAAAATCCTTTTGTCTCGACATCTTAAATATCGAATTAATTGAATAATTGTAAAACGTCAATTTCGTATTTAGACACATCACGCTAAAATCTGAACATTTTTAGTCACTTTGTCCTAATTAAATGTTAGATTGAGATGACTAAATTTGAATTTGATAATTTTTAATTCGTCCCATCCCGGTCCTATAATAACTGTTACTAATCTCAGTAATGTCATTACTGTCAGTAATGCTCTTAATTTAGTATAGTTGGGCTAAATCAGAATTAGTGACATTTTAGTTTAATTTCCAATGTTATCAAATAAAAATAAAAACCAACTATCCATAAACCACATGTTGATTTTAAAATGTTTTTAAATTGTAAATATTTTATGACTCACGTTTAATATATATATGAATGATGTATATTTTAGATTTAGTTGAAAATACTGTTTTAAGCAATGTTTATATTTTACTAAACAAATACAGGTTTATTTTAATGCGTAATTCATATTTTATTTATTCTCCCCAAGTTTTCACCAATTAATTGCACTACATGACACAAATACAATTTTATATTATTGCGTTGGATTTTTGTATAATTTATTCCCTCATAGGTTAATATGATACTTCCACATAATTCTTACTTGTAGAAGAAATAATAACAGATAACAGCGCTATCTTGTATCAAGTAGTTGTACTGCTATAGATGGCGCTAAAGGTATTTGCGAAGCAATGTTCATATACCTACTTTACTAAGCGAATATTTTGAATGTTTATTGAATGAAGAATGTTTATTTTAATAAAGTGTTGTATTTTTTACCATTCGCCAATGTAGTCTTCACCAAAAGAAAGAACAAATTAACAAAATTGCGAAATCCACAAAATCTTCAGCATCGATACTTAAATTGATAACAGCGCTATCTTGTAACCAAAAGCTATACTAGTTTATTTATTTTCCTATAGATGGCACTAACAATACTTTCAATGTCTTTTGTAATAATAATTGATAGCAACGCCATCTAGTATCGAGTAGCTGTACTGTAATAACGTCATAAGATTGCTATAGATGGCGCTAAGCGTATAAAATCGTGTTTCAAATTAAAGAAATTGGCTACGAACATGTTAAAGCATATGACTAGAAGTTAAGTGGATCGGCAGTAAAGTCTATCTTTGTGTTAAATGTTCCTTTTTATTGTGTTTTTAAGTGCATTTTTCCCTTTTCTTTTTCCTAAAACACTCAGCTATTCATAGATTTCAGTTCTCATCTTTATCAACATAACATCACGGTTGTATTCCCGAGGGATTTGGTAGAAGTATACACAGCTGTACACCGAAATTTTACCAATGCCGGTAATATGAACACATGGGACTACTGTTTTGTTTGTTGTTCTTATTTCTGTGTAATACACTTATAAATAAATACCTAATAATATACTTAGTAATTTTAAACCCAATAGGTAACGCTTAGCCCAACCCGGGGAATCGAACCCAGGACTCAGAACAATAAAGTCTTTATTATAAAGTACCTACTTAAAGATGTCGTTCTTGTGAGAAAAATATTTCCATGATTTTCCTAGTCGGGACTCGAACCCAGTTGGTAATACTACTGGTTTAATTATTAATTCATCATGGTCAATTAATCTTTCAAAAATTTTACTAATCGGGTCTCAAACCAGATCATAGCTTGCTAAAATAAATATAATTTCAGGGGCATAAATAAAACACAAATATAATAAATCAATATTATTATATTACGAAAAAAAAATCTGTCATCCATGCTTCATTTTGAGTTATAAACAATTTTACACAAAAACAATAAAATTCGATAAACTCTTAATTTTAAAACATTTATTACATTTAAATCAGTTCTTTCATTTAAAAAATCGTACAACCTTATTATAGTAACTATTTGACAATAAAATGAATATAGAAAAAAAAAACGTGTTATTATTATTTATTATACAAAATACATTGTTTTATTTATTTATCATTCAAATAAATTACTTACATTCATCATTTCTAACTTAATATAATAATATTTTTGAATATAATTAGTACTTAAAAGCCGTGTTATTAAATTACCAATTTGCTGGTGACCAAAATTCTTGAGCAAATAGATCTACAATAATTCTTATAAATAAAAATATAATCAGGTATATTTATAAATCATAAAATATATTTACTATTAACACCAGATCTTATTATACAGCACACTCACTGAATTTATAATAAAAAAAAAAACAAAAAAAAAATGATTATTTGTTTATGGTTTTTTTTTATTATTTTGTAACCAGCAAATCTGACACGGCTGTCGAAACTATGATAAATACACACACACGATTTTTGTTTAAAACAAAAATAAACTCAAAAATCATTGTCTGTACTACCTACCTACTACCTATTTATTATTTAAAATATAAAAATGTACTTTTTATCGAAACAAACTTCATTTTTAGCTACCCTCTGAACACCAACAATCGAGTGTTCTAAATAAAAAATCACTTCGTTTAACAATCTTAATTCCTATATTGAGAAAAGGCTCAAGCAGATCGTTATTAACGGTAAAACCGCCTATAATATACGATTAACTTTTAAATTTTTCATCCTAACCTCCCAATAGTTGGGTCGACTTCCAATCCTGCCATATAGACCTATAAGTATTTTACACGGAGCGACTGGCGTCGGGTTCGCAACCAAATCATCAAATCCGTAGGTACTGGTAGGTAAACTTTTCAAGACTCATTTCTATAAAAATCGAATTAAAAAACTTAATTTTCTAAAAACATCTGTCTTGAGCGAAAATTGTCTCTCAAATCCTTGATAAACAACAAAGGCGCATTGGGCCACATTGTAACGCAACGCAACGCATTCAAAAATACTCCTACATTTTTGTATATTTTCTTTGAAAAGGCGGGCCGTACCGCAACACATTGTCAGCGCTCGTCAGGCATATTATGCATAGCAATGCGTCTACAATGTGCGCCAAGGTTGAAAGTCATTTTACAAATATCTTAGTTTATCGGAATAGTAATAGGACAAAACGTTATTCACAAGTTCATTAAAAATCTAATCAGTTCCAAGTCATGCGAGGAACATCACTGATACGACGACATTTTTCTGTTGACACGAAGCAGTGGTTCTCAATCTACGGTCAGACCATTTCTATGCGGCCTAAAATTGTTTTATGAGGCATGAAATACAATATACTAACGTACAAACAATCTCCCTCATTTCTCAAATGGGTAGGCAGATACATTTTTAATCGTCTTACATACCTAGAACCTCTTTTATGCGTCCTAAAAAAACAAAGTTTGACTTCCCGTACAAACATCTTTTGTTGCGATAGATTCGTGTTTTGATAACTCAAATTGGATAAATTATTGAGACAGTACACGTAAGGCGATTAAAATATTTATATCTTAATCTAAAATAGCATACCATCACGCCTATATTCCTCGAGGAGGTAGACAGAGGTGTACACAGTTACAGTTTATTACCTACATTTCACCTATCCATGTAATAGTAGCCTATTACCAATAACTAGGCACAATTTCAAACTCCGGACTGTTAACTTCCTAACATAAAATTCCCGGAACATTACTTGACCCGAAAATCTGAGCTAAGACCTCACGACTTCTAGGCTAGTGAGTCAGTGCAAATATTCCCGTGAATATTTTGTTTTAGAGGATTCGTGGCGTAATATATTGTCTGTCACCTTTAGAGAGAACTGACTCTGCAGAAATCAGTGTCCTCGTTTTGATGACAAGCATCTCTTTCCTATCATCTTGTCTTTAAATGCCTTTAAAATATGAAAACTACGAGTGGAGGGTGGTCATATCTCTACTGGGAACTCAACACAGCGGACGCAGTAAGCATTTATATAAAAAAGTTTGTAGATAGTAGAATACGACCGTAAAATAAAATTCACAATCATAGTTTCGTTACTTATTGTACGAGTACTATGATTCATCGGAAACTATAATATTACAACAAATTTTTCCATTATAAACACCGTTAAAACTTCTTTTAGTAAACTCTCTTGCGCCAGATTCAGTAACTGAGATGGCTTTTTTTGTTCATAGACTACATGGTTAACAAGATATCCTTTAACTGGATACCAGTCGAAATTATGGGCGTTTAAAGCCCACTAAAGCTAAAATTGTTTGCACGAAACAGCCAAACACAATGCTGTTGGTAAAACATATTACCACCAACATTTTTGACCGCACATATAAGAGATACTTGGAATATTAAAAATTACAAATATTATGTAAGGAAGGCTTTTTGTTAATAACAACTGCGTTCACAAATAATTTTAACGTTCAAAATATAACGTTTTTTAGTGTTCAGTCTGTCCGATTCGGGTCTCAGACAAGACTTTTACATTTTAGAATGCAGTAGATATTACAATTAAATAATGAAATTAATTCTTCTATACATAACATTTATTATATTTAACATTTAAAGTACCTTTTATTTCTTGTCGCATTCACTACGGCAACCCATGATAGTAACGTGAATTAAAAAAATATATTAGCATGTCAGTTGCTGTCACTGAAATAAATTTAATATAAAAAAAATAGACCATCATGCACATATCCTTAACGGAGAAAGCTGAGGTATAAATAGAAAGTCTTCAAGTTTTAATGACTTAATATTTCATATAACTATTATCTGATAGAGAATTTAACGAAATAAGTTTTTTTTATGGCATATTAGACTCTTGACGGATGACTTATTACAAAAAACTGGATTCCGGATTAAATAATAGTTTCCAGGAATGCGTACGTTACGTAACACTTGAGGCGACTAAAGTTATGTCATTCATAACTAAGGCCCAATATGAAACCAATCGCATTTAAAAGCTTTTCCCTTTCAAAATGGCGCCTACTTATATCAACACTAAGGAAATTAGAAACTGCTCACATATGAAGTAATAAGAATTTATTATTACCGGCCTAAATACATATACATACTACCAAGTTACTGCTCTTCCTGTCTTCGTGCATGACATAAAAGGTTTCCGACCCGCAAGGGAAAGTCTGACAAACCACAGATTGAGAACCATTGGAATTATTTTTATATATAATTATTTATATATATATATAATTAATGAAACCTATAATCCCTACTAAAGGTTTCATTAATTAATGGTACCAAAAAGTATTAAATACAGTTTATGTAATTAACTATTGAAGTATAATTACGCCCAAAGAAAATTTAATGACTAGATTTCTTACTAAAATATTTGTAAAATGACTTGGTAACTGATTAAAGAATGTAGCTGTCACTTTATCTTACAAAAGTGACGTAACCGTAACACATAGACACGTCAGAACTACCTTTCAGTAAATAACATGAAATAAAAATTCAATTGCAATATTAATAAAACAATAAACACCCATAAAACATTCTAAGATGTCGAACCGAAATTCAAAATGGCGGGCAAATAAAACAAAACAAGATTACAATTACGACTTAAGCATGTTTGTAAACTTGAATCTTTGTTTTGTGTTACCAAAAAATTTGTAATAATAATATATGTTTTCGTGTATGATCTATAATGATTATCATCTCGAAAGACATTATCGACATTTATCTTGAAAAAATATCAACACTTGAGATAATGTCATCTGACATGAGTGAGATGGGGCAAATTAAAAGAGATCAAATTAGAATTTAGATTCGTCAAACTAAAATGTCCGTAACATTAGTAACTTTAGTCGGCACTTTTAGGTGATACTTAAATTAGAAACGTCAAACTAAAATTGTATGAAAATATTGTATTGACGTGCCTAAATTCAAATTTGACGTCTCTTCGTCCATTCTAATTGCTCTAACTGTTAGTAATAGACAATAATGCTTTATTTTTTACGTTATTTGGGCTAAGGTATAATCGACACTTACATGTGTATTTAATTCACAAAACATGACTATCTTGTTATATCAAAATATTGCAATCAAACTTTACAAAGTCTAATCCGAGTACATTTTGACTGGACACGAGCTGTCAAAATATTGGCATTTTCTTGGCACATTGGAATAAATGATAATTATATTGTGAATAAAATTTGTACAGAACCTTAGACACCATTTCGTACCCAAGAAATTAAAATAGTCCCTAGAAATGACAAGTAAGTACTATTTATTGTCTTATGAGAAATAACATCTTGTTTTTTTTTTTACTACAACAAAATGCCTCTACATTAAACCCTCAAGCCTGCTTTCCATATTACGCCAAGTATGCAGGAGATATTATAGTACACAAGTGTATGCGCAAACACAGGTGCACTCCCTTCCTTTACATAGTCTGATGGGACGGCAAGCCGTCACGACCGGAGAGAGACCAACGGCTTCATGTGCTCTCCAAAGCACGGGGCTGTCACACCCCCAACTTCCTAAGCTTCTACTGAGAATTTCTTCCAGTAACACTGCTCGACCCGGGAATCGAATCCAGGACCTCACGCTCAGCAGCCGCGCTTGCAGCCACTAGACCAATGAGGCTGTTAAACTAAACTGAGAGTAAAAAAATATTCAAGACGTTTTTATTATAAGAAAACAGTAATTCTTTTTTCATAGCCGGCTACCTTAATTATTGGGTTCAAAACCCGCGTACCTATTAGCTATCTAAGTTACCAATGGCTTTGGAACATGTTTTTAATATTTATAAACAAGTTGTAACATAGGACGCAATGTACTTTGTAAAGTGACCATGAATTCGATGTTTAACGAGACAGCCGATAGCTACGTTAGTTGATGTCCTATGCAGTCTTCAAAATCTATAAATAATACCTAAGTATTATTTATAGATTTTATAAATAGTGGCATCTAAATGCCACTATTTACTAATATGGTTTCATCTTTAGTAATAAAAAAAGACTTAAATAAATGCCAACTTAAAGTAACACAGGATCACGCCTGTATCCCCGAAGGGGTAGGCAGAGGTGTACACAGTACACTCATATTTCACCAATACTGTTATTAAGTCCCGTGTAGATGGTAGGTCTATTGCCTTCAACCGGGCATAATTCGAAACTCCGGGCTGCTAATGAGAATGCTGAATACAATTTTCGTGCTGACATTAAATGCCAGGATTTGTATCTGCAACCAGGCACTCAAAAATCAGATCTTGCGAGCCACCAAGACACTAGATTCATCCCTAACAATAATACATGGAAAAAAATTACTGTTCAGTGTCCGAACCAGCTTTAGACCTAGGTTCAATTCCCGGGTCTGGCAGTACTTTAAGTTATTAAGCCAAAAAACTCTCAATATCAGTCTTGATTTTGGAATTATGCTCGGTAGACGGCAATTAATCTCACCAACTATTACATAGAACCTAATAACAGCACCGGTTATATATGGATTACAACAGGTCTCCTCTGCCGGTCCCTTGGAGATTACAAGCGTAATACTATGTATTATAAGCGTGTGGAATAAATATTATACCAATAGAAACAGGTTTCCAATCATGACATTGCCTAGTGATAGGTTAACAACCGTTTTAATTATTTATTCAAATGACTTTAAACAGCTATTAAAACAGTGAAACCTATGCATTAATAATAGAATTTAAAGACAGCACAAAGTTCGTATTTTATTCACAATATCTTCAATTAAACACGATTTTTCTGTTTTGTTGAAAAATCGATTTAATACAAGCTGATTTTTGCGGGCATTTCCAAGCCATCAGCCGTTCTTACACATGTAGGTACAAAAGGAATTAATCACCACTTGACTCATAGACTCAAAATGGTATTTAGGTGTAGAAAATGTAAATATATTATCGTAGTTACTCTTTATCAACCTTAGGGGCGGAATAAAGTTCTAGCGCACTAATCACCATTTGACTCTTAGACTAAAATTGGCATTTCTATACAGAAGAAGCTAAAATATAATCATATTTACTCTTCTACAACAAAGGGTGGAATTAAATACGAGCAGCTAAATCACCACTCGACCTGCCATAGCAATAACAAAAAAGTATATACAGACCTTCAAAATCACTAGGAACCAAATATGGCACAAATCACCAGCCCGCAGGCTTTTGACACTAATTCATTTTAAAGTCCTTTAAATAATCACCAGTAAGGCACATTTCCATCGCCGTTCGACCTTGTAGTCCACGAGTTTCCATACTTTATTCTGGCACAAGAAACGGCCGGCGAGTTTCTAACCGAAGCCTTTTCTATAATATAGTTTAGTCCGTCATTATTGTCCCAAAACTGTTCTCCTTTGCATCTGAAGCAGACACAAAACTCCAAGCGTCTGGAATGTATAGGTAACTGAAGTCTGAAACCAAAGGTATCGTATGTAGACACCCCATTTTGATTCAACGGTCCCGGTTCGACGAACGCGCAAAATGTGTCCTCGCTTGTTAACCAACCATCGGAAGATGTCCTAACTAAGACTTCTTTTGAAAAATCCAAGTTTTTCACTTTAACTGTACCGTCGACGGCGCACTCGTTTTGTTTTACGATAACATTTTCTAAAGAAACACAAGCTTCGGTGACTCGTCGCCGGAATTCTAAATAATTCGAAGCTGGTTGAACGAATCTTGTTTCCCATAAATCCACTACCGGTTTGGGGGGTGGTTTTCGCTCTGGAGGTGGACTGGATACAATTTTGAGGGCCCAGTATGGTGGCACATGTGAAGGTTCTGTCATAAACTTTATCTGCTCCAGCGCCAACCCTCGGTCATCGGCGAAAACCACTGATTTCTTCTTTTTCTCATTTGGTATCCGAATGCAGGATCTCGGTGCTGACTTCAAAGTTAACTGCACAGGTTTTAGAGGTGATAGACATGGTGCCGAAAATCCTCTTGTAGTTAATTTCGTAGGTCTTCGTGGAGCTTGAATGCTGTAGTCTGATAAGAAGCCGGCGGGCGGACTGTGCCCGTAGAACGACTCCGAGGCCAACATGTCGATTGCCGCGCACATTTCTGTAACAAAACACGTCTTTACTCAACGACTGCTCGTCGCGAACTGAAAGGCATTTATCGCGTCTGCCCGGTTATGTGCACGCGCAGGCCATGCGAACGATAGGATTATGCGCGGGTGACAATGTTTGTTGTGGAATATTTTGGGATACTGTCCAAGTTTTTAGGTCAGGGTGTGTGTTTGTGGGTGTGTACTATTTTTGTTGTTTTGTGGACATAATTTTAAGTGATAATGAAATGCAGTGTTTATACAGCTGGCTTTGGATTGCAGTTTAAGATTCGTAAATTATTGCTGTTTTCTTTGTAAGACATTTACTCGAATTTTCCTGATCATTTTCGTTCTCTCACTAGCAAGATTTTGTTTTTATATAGAAACCGCTGTGTGTGCTTATTAGTAGAAAAATCATAAATATTGCTACATGTACAATTAAAATCACGTTTCCGGCTTTACGCTAGAACACTTAGGTATTTTTCGTGTTACCACAATTTCATAGAAAATTGTGAAATAAAGTATCTTTAAGTAGCGAGTAGAGTTTCCTCTTTAATATGTGAGTCGAGAAAATCGATAAGACAATACTGCCAGGTATTAGAAATGTCTATTATGGAGAGGAAAAACTTTAATTATGTTATTGTTCTCACGTGCATTTTTCGGGCCCGACTAGTTACGAGCTCGAACGGAGCCATATAGCTCATGACTAAGGGCTCCGTTCGAGCTCGAATATATTATACAAATATATGCCTCAAGAAAGTTATTATACAAATAGAGGAAAGACATGTTTGCGAGTGATAAATAGCATTCTCATCTACCTATTTTTTCGTGTGTAACCATAAGATAATATATTTACTGGTCAATAAAATCGTATAATAAAGCAAGGCCCTGCCTATCGGGATAAGGGCGAGGAGTGTGGGCTTTGTATCAGCATGTGGAAGGGAGCTCCGTGTCCTCACCTAGCTGTTTTAACCTAGTTAGGGGTTTTATTAATCTAACCACAAGCAACTGAACCAAAACAAGTTACACATAGCGACCTTCATAAGACCTTTACGATTTATTTGTTTGTATTACAGAATTTAATGGCCTTGTATGACTCAGACCAGTGTTGACTTGTCTGTATTGAGATCATTAATGTCATCAAGTCAAATAATTAGTGTACTCGTAAACCTAATTAGCTTTAAGTACTTGTTTTTGGCACAAACAGTTTTTGGACCATTTTGTTGGTTTAACACACGGTTTCTTAAATTGGGGTACGCAAACCCTTAGAGGTTCGCCATGTGATGGTAGGGGGTTCGCGACAAGATTAACGTAGTGGCGGCTGGTAAGTTAACAAGCGCTTGTGAAGGCGAGAATATATAGAATTCCTTATTTAAATTTTTAAAGAGGTTCGCCATTGTTTTTGTAGCATTAACAGGGGTTCGTGGAGCCATAAGTTTGAGAAACCCTGGTTTAACACATTCGCAGTGCGCGTTGCAGACACAATAGTTAAACAATCGCATATAAGCAGCTCATGAATAAGGGCTCCGTTCGAGATCGAAACTAGTCGGGTAATCCCGAAGAATGCGCGTGAGTAACACCCGTTAAATTAAAATTAATCGCATATGACTACAAATGGAGTCATTAGACTGTGAAAATGTTAAAGCATAAAACAGAGCATCACACGTGTGTCTCAGAAGGATTAAGCAGAGATGTACTGTTTTACCAACATTTTAACGATGCAGTTATTAGGTTAGCAGGTGGTACTGAGAATTTACTATATATTTATAAAAAACTAATAACGCGCTCCCTCCCTTTTTTTTTTTTTTTTTTTTATGGAATTGTGTGCAACCGAGCAGACGGCTCGCCTGATGGTAAGCGATTACCGCCGCCCATGGACACCCGCAACCCCAGAGGAGTCGCAAGTGCGTTGCCGGCCTTTTAAAGGGTTTGGGCCTCCGGTACCCTCACTCACTCGGCGAAACACAACGCAAGCGTTGTTTCACGCCGGTTTTCTGTGAGGCCGTGGTATCAATCCGGTCGAGCCGGCCCATTCGTGCCGAAACGTGGCTCTCCCACGGTGACAAACCCTTTTTACACGACTGCCCAAAGAAAGGAGGATTATGTTTTTAGGGTTCATGTATGTATGTTAGTGAGTTTCTTTATTCCACCATAACTTCTAAACGCCTGGACCGATTTCGATGTATGGGGTATCGTTAGAAACCTTACATTGTCCCGGGTAACATAGGTTTTATTCTTTTCATTATTTGAACCTGCGCCTTCCGGATAACTACTCCAGGCGCTCTGACCGCTAAGCCATCTCACTACCACTTCTTCTTCCACATTTTAATACGTCTTTTGGTACCGTCATGTATTTATCCAGGAGGCGTAGGTTCGAATCCTGCTCGCGACCATATTTTTCTTTGCACAAAAATGTATAGCTTTAGAGTTCACTATGCATGCGTTAATGCTTTTCAAAGATTGATCAAATCTATAGTGGCCACTCTTGCGCTGATGGCCTTAATTGTACGTCATTTTATTAAAATTAAATAATTCAGGCTCTGGTATAACCAGGAGCCTGAATTAGCTAATTTACGCGAGCCGGTTTCTATATATCTGCCTAGCCTTTTCCCAATGACATTGGGATCGGCTTCCAGTCAAACCGGATGCAGCTTAATACCAGTATTTTACATGGAGCGACTGCCTATCTGACCTCCACAACCCGATTACTGGGTAATACGATATCTCGTGGTATGACTGGTTGTCAGTCTTTCAGGCATCTGACTACCCGTAACTGCTGTCATAGATCTTAATTTGACAACTGGGACTGAGGCTTAACGTGCTCTTCAAAGCATGGAGAGCACGGTATGAAATGATGGTCACCCATCCACAGACCGACCGCGGCAACCTCGATCGATCCATCCGTGCGACTTTTTCTTAGCCACGAGCCGGCTCATACATACTCGTATCAAAAATTAACTAACCGTGAAAACGTCATATTTTCAAATAGGACTGTCCGCGGAACCACACTATACAATGTCACCCTAACAAAACACGTCTCATTCACACACAACACCGGCGCTTCTGCGTGATCGATATTATTATTAAATACTAACATGACAACAGAATCGGCCTGTCGCGACGAGAATGACAGGTTAAGCAATTTATCGCGGCCAGGAACTGGATGGGTAACCGGTTTGTGACCAAAATTATTATTATCTACTACATGACAATGGACAGCGGAGACCGTCTCGTTGGTCCAGTGGTCGCTAGCGCGGTTGCTGAGTGTGAGGTCCTGGGTTCGATGCCCGGATCAGGCAGTGTTATGGGTGTTTCTATTAGGAAATTCTTAGCAGCCCGGAGTTTGGAATTTTTCCCGGTAGATGGAAATAGACTCACCATCACCACCTGTTTCATGGGACATTATAACGAAATTGGTGTACACCTCTGCCTACCCCTTCGGGGAACGCCAGCGCGATGGTATGTTATATAATCGTTATTATTATTAAATACTAACGTTACAACGGAGCACGCTCTTAGCGCCACACAGGTTGCGCAAATGACAGGTTAAGCAATATGTCGCGGCCAGGAATTGGATGGGTGACCGTTGTGTGATTGATATCCTTGAATCATACTGCGATGCTGCCCTTGACTTAAGAATAAAGTTAATTATTTAATTATACTAATTTATATTCATATATTCAATAATGACCTCCGAACTTGGTCGAAATGGAATTTAATACAATATTATACATGCGGAAATCGTTCGTCATGATATGGACATGTAATGCGGAGGGATGAGGGTCATATGACGAGGAAAGTTTTGAGTATGAATGTGGATTGCTATAAGAGTGGAGGAAGACCGAGGAAGCGATGGATGGATTGTGTTAAAGATGATATGACTAGAAAAGGAGTGACTGACGATATGACGGCTAACAGAGATGTATGGACGATAAAGACATGCTGTGCCTACCCCAAATAAATTGGAAGGGGGATGATGATGGTGATACATCCTACTAATAATAAAAACCTGAAAGAAACATTGAAAAAATAATAGACAAGAACGGGGCTTGAACCCGCGACCTTTGACGTTCCGTGTCATCACTCTACCAACTGAGCTACCTTGTCGTGTTCAAACCTATTGAATTTTCAATCCTCTTTGTATACGTCTTAAGGAGACGCCTGGTGATATTTATCTAGTAATCATTACAGATTTACTAAACTCAGCGTTACCAGCGTTAAGGTAGCTCAGTTGGTAGAGTGATGACACGGAACGTCAAAGGTCGCGGGTTCAAGCCCCGTTCTTGTCTATTATTCTTTCAATGTTTCTTTGAAAAATAGAAATTAATATAGGCATTACATGGCCTCAACATGTATTAAAAATATAATTATATATGAAAAACCTGAAAGTTTTTATATATGGATGTTTCAAGATAAATCTTTGAAAAGCATTAACGCAGCTGGCGCTCTGACCGCTAAGCCATCTCGACCTCTGCTCACCACCGCGAATTCTTCTTCCATATTTTAGCACGTCTTATGGCGACGTTATTGCTATCAATTCTGTCGCTATACGGGTGACTGAACCGACACGACTAACTTTGCAGTTAATACAATGTCGTAAAGAATGCAATTACCTTAATAATTCAAGATAAATCTTTGAAAAGCATTAACGCATGCTTAGCGAACTCTCTTTTTCCATTTTATATAATAACTTTAGAGTTCGCTAAGCATGCGTTAAAATATGGAAGAAGAATTCGCGGTGGTGAGCAGAGGTCGACATGGCTTAGCGGTCAGAGCGCCTGGAGTATTCATCCGGGAGGCGCAGGTTCGAATCCTGTTCGGGACCAAATTCTTTTTCCATTTAATATAATAACTTTATATGGATGTTTGTTACTCTTTCACGCAATAACTACTGTACGGATTTAGATGAAATTTGGCACACAGATAGTTTATAACCTGGATTAATACATAGAGTACTTAAAGTTACAATATTAAATGGAAAAAGAATACGGTCGCGAACAGGATTCGAACCTGCGCCTCCCGGATAAATACTCCAGGCGCTCTGACCACTAAGCCATCTCGACCTCCCGAATCCTGTTCGCGACCGTATTCTTTTTCCATTTAATATTGTAACTTTAGAGTTCGCTACGCATGCGTTAATGCTTATCAAAGATTTATCTTGAATCATAGAGTACTTTTTATCCCGGCTGGACCTAATTCTGAGTCCACGCAGACGAAGTCGCGGGCAGAAGCTAGTATATTATATATGTACAGATAAATCTTTGAAAAGCATTAACACATGCTTAGCGAACTCTAAAGATATAATTTTAAATGGAAAAAGAATACGGTCGTGAGCAGGATTCGAACCTGCGCCTCCCGAACCGAAAACCTTTTCGAAAAAAGATAAAATTAAAAGAAATATTTTAACAGTACTTTTTTCTTTATTTCTTAATACGTTTTCAAATGCATCTCATCAATGCTTTCTCTGAATCAAAATGTCGTGGTGGCCGCGAGGTTACGGGCCCAGCTACTGAGCCACAAGGGTCAATCTGCCTAGCCTTTTCCCAATAACATTGGGGTCGGCTTCCAGTCAACCCGGATAAAGCTTAATACCAGTATTTTACATGGAGCGACTGCCTATCTGACCTCCACAACCCAGTTACTGGGTAACACGATATCTCATGGTATGACTGGTTGTCAGACTTTCAGGCTTCTGACTACCTCTAACGGCTGTCACAGATCTTAATTAGAGCACGTTAAGCCGTCAGTCCCGGTTGTCAACTTAATTTGACAACCGGGACCGACGGCTTAACGTACTCTCCGAGGCACGGAGGGGTCTCGATGTGAAGTGATGGTCACACATGCACACACCGACCGCGGCAAGCACAGCTTAACCGCAATCGATCGATCCGTGCGGCTGTTACTTAGCCACGAGCACACACCGAGCATCCAGCACCTGGCATGTACCAATGTGACTTTTATCAGTGTCATATGTACTTTCTTAGTTCATCTAAGACATCACTGACCTACTGTGAAGGAAAACATCGTGAGGAAACCTGGACTTTATAGTCTGAAATCGCCCGCACTGAGCTAGCGTGGTGATTAATGCTCGTGCCTTCTCTGTATGAGAAGAGGCCCTTGCCCTGTAGTGGGATAGTTATGGGCTGGTTATGTTTAGTTATAATACAGTGGCTCTTAACCTTTTGGCTGGAGACCCACATTTCAAAAATATTAGAAGCCCGCAACCCGGTAAAAAATAAAAACATCAATTTCCTACATTTTCTTTATTTAAAGTAAGTTAAAAGATTTTTTTGGAATCAACTAACGTATAGGTCATTGCCGAGCGAATTCGATACCTACGTCATACCTCCCCCGCCCCTCGCATGGCACGGTGCATTTCGAGTCAGGATGCAGTGATTACGGCGCGCTTTGTCAAAAAGTCCCGCGGGTCTCGCGGCCCATCTTGATGACCCAGATTTGGGTCGCGACCCGAGGTTAAGAAACGATGTTATAACATTTTAACTACTTTGTAAGTGTAAAGTAACTCGCAACTAATCACTAACTCAAAGCAAACGTGCTCTCAGTGGCGGAGAGTAATAATTTTGTTCTTATTTGCAATGTACGCCAGAAAACTGATAGACAGATGGAAGCTTTGCACCATAATGCCCTTAAACCTATTTTGTTCTACAACTAGGGTTGCCAGTTGTTCGGAAAATCCGGGAAAACCCCGGAATTGTGTTATTGAGATTTTTTTGTTAGTAAATTCTCAGTAGCAGCCTGGAGTTGGCGGTGTGACACCCCCGTGGTTCGGAAAGAACGTAAAGCATTCAGTCCTGCGCCTGATCTCTCTCCGGTCGTGTCGGATTGCCGTTCTATCGAACTATGAGAGTGAAGATGGAGTGCACCTGTGCTTGCGCATACACTTGTACACTATAATATCTCCTGTATACTTGGTTAATTTCCGTGGAGATAGGCCATCGTAACTAAAATACGGTCTAGACAAATATTATTATTTATTAATTACTGTGATTTTCACGATCTGTATTCCGTGATAGTGTAATATACAAACGGCTTAGCTTCAAAACGGCAGCTCAAATATAATTTATTTAAATGATGCCGTTTTGCACGCTTGCAACACTACTTTATTACCTAAACGCGTGATTCGCAAAGCCGGTGTTTGTAAACGAAGCACGTAATGTTACATTGTTGGCTTTTTTCAAACGATTGCAGGTAGACACACAAAAAACATAACACTCTTCTTTAGAGCAGTCGTGTAAAAAAATATGCTTGAGAAAGGTGATTATATTAATTAAATCTTAGGTTTTCGCGATCACTACACATTATAATAAAAGTCCTCCTGCGACCACGAACGCTGCAAAGTGTTCGAAACGTCAGGAAAAACAAAAACCAATAATACACGCGATTAATCCGGTCAAAAGTTGTTTTATTATAAAGAGATTATATTAAATAAATTTCGGATCTGCATACGAATATATGAGTATTATACCGGTAGAATAACATTACAATCTGGCGCATAGATAACATTAGGTATGACATAGCTAGATAGAATCCGTATCGGTGGCGGTTACCACCAACAACAGCATTCCTAATGAGGATTGACGTCAGGCAGGCGGCCGTTCATAAAACATAGATAACATTTTAGCAGCATGCCAGCTATATGCTGCGCCGACTCAAAATAAATTGGGATAAGGGCATCCACCGTTATGATCGGATTAGCACAACGCTATTCAGTAATATTTTGGCTACGAAATAAATGTATATTATGTATGATGTTAGTATATATGTTTCCGAACGCATTAAACCCTAATCTCTTCAAAGTTAGAGTGAACAGACATCTTCTGGGTACGCTCACTCCATCGTCGACTTTGTCTCTTTCACCTCTGACCTAGACTAGACTCAAGAGCAAACCAATAAAAAAAATATGTATTTTCTATCAGCCATAATATGAATGAAGATACTTTTAGCCCTCAACTAGTAAACAACAATAGATGACAGATTAATCAACTGACAGTTCTCCGTATCAAACATGGCGGCCAACAAGATGGCGAATCGCAGAAGGCGGGAATATTCACTTTCACTATCAAACTACGAGGTTAGCAAAGGCATGCTAGTGTTGTGCCAAAAGCCGATTGGAGTTGAGTATTTAATATGATATAATGTCTGGTATTTATGATTCCAGGTCAACGGAATGTACTTTCCTACTGCCTAACTAGTAGGTTTTGATTTACTAGCGTGTAAAGTATGCGGCATAAATGGACGTATTTTTTTTGTATTATGTAAGAATATAAATATTGTAATGAACATAACTTTAATTAGTTTAGGCTACGTTTTGTCGTTCATAGTTCGTTACATTCTCTGATCGGTAACCGATCGGTTAAGCAACACATGACGGGGATAGTTTATAGATGGGAATCACAAGAACATTTTCATCTTTGGCGGAAACCGGCCCGGCTGTTGGTCAGTGGCCCAAGTTGGGCGCCCACGACTTTGACACCTGGTTATCTCCACAACTACACAAATTAGAGATGGGTTACTCAGCAAAATTCCATGCGTCAACTCTGTAACTCTAGCGTAGTTCTCTGAGCCGGCTCTTTGAGTTGACCAGCGTAGAGCAGCGAAAGTATTACGATCGTGTCGACGACGGCGCAGTTATTGAGTGAGAGAATGTACGAGAGAGGTCAGGTCGCTGATACATTGACATCAGCGTCTATCTCACTGATGGCACTGTGCGCCAATACTTTTCGATGAAACGCGTTAACTCGCCCATTAGGGATGATGACAGTTTTAAAGAATCAAATAATAAATGTATTTAGGGCAAAAACTAAACTCAGGATTCTAAAAAGTATAAAATACTCCAATCGGCGAAATGTCAATCACCGTCGTACGTGTTGCTTGGATTTTTGTCCAATGTTATCGAAGCGTGACGTCACGGCCCATCATAAGCGGCGCCATGACACCCATGAGCGTTTTCGCGCTTAATTCAAATTAGATAGATTAAAATGCAATAATCTGCGTCAAAACTTAGTTTATTGCTGACATAATGTGTTATTCGGAAATAGTAGACGTGTACCTATATTATAAAAGGAGATTTCAAAATCAGTCATCATGCCTATTGCGCGGCGTAGTGCAGTTACCCATCTCTAACACAAATCCAGAATTAATATAACAAAGGTACACATGTAGTTAGGTATAGGTATAGGTATAATATATTAACTTGTTTATTTCACCATAAAAATACGTCATATGGACGTACTGGGGAATAACAGGACGAAGTATAACTCCATTCATAAATACGGTATCGAAAGGAAAATGACGAAAATAGGTAGTTTCAAAATGGAGGTAAGTTTTGGAACGCTCTAGCCTTGTTTATTGGAATACTAGCTGTGCCCCACGGTTTCCCACGCCGTTAAAAACATTTCCGTACGATAAAAAAAAAAAACCTTTACCGAACTCAACAAAAAAAGTATTATCCAATTTTGTGCAGTCGTTCTCAAGTTATGGCGTGACCAATAATAATATTTAATAATAATATTTATTCTCCAAAAACCCATGACCAAGGGACATAAGGATTAATTTTTATATAATATATAAAGTCCTAATTTATTGGGTAATTTCCTTTTAAGGGGTCCTTGGGAAGTGATAAGTATTAATTTAAGCCATAATTCAAATTTTTACAACTTTTTTTTTTCTTAATGTTCACCGTTCAAAGAGCAGTTTTCGTCTAGCTAGTACTATGATAATTACAAATAATTTGTTATATCCATTTAATTCTTAGCTTAAGTGAATGTATTTGACTGATATATTACACCTTTCAAAGGAAATTACCTAATAAATTAGGACCTTACATAGATATAGATATAATACTTAGGTATATGTGATGTTCTCAATGTCCTTATTATGTACTTTCCTAGATTAAAGAATCATGGACTACAGAAACAGGAATACGGTGAAGGAAAACATCGTGAGGCAACCAGGTCACCTGAGATTTATACTTGATGGTGTGCAGTAACCCTCCTGGGGTTAAGGAGTCTCACTCTCTTCTGGACTTTAAAAGAGACTGTGACCTCTGAATTTGTTTCGGCTTTTCTTCTCAGAGGTAGTCAGACAGGAAAAGCCTACTAGTTTTTAATTTGACATGTAAAAGAATTCAAAAAAACCTATTTAGAGAATAAATTATTTGAATTTGAACTTTTTCAACCTCGCCCCCAATTCTAGTCCGTCGCCCACAGGCTAATGCAGCTGCGATCCTGCGACCTTCCCCGAACTGCATTCCTGGCTATGGCCATGTCAGACGTACGGGGGGTTTAAACTCTCACACAAGGTTGTTCATTAACCAACGAAGATGACTCAAGTTTCTTTTTTTAATTCACCCCTTTTTTTCTACCGTACCTTCAATGTTACTAGCCTATGTTACCCGGGACAATGTAAGTAAGAATTCTAGCCATACCTCAAACATCTAAATCGGTTTAGACGTTTACAAGTTATGATGGAATAAAGAAACTCACAAACATACACAATTACTTACATACGTCATACATAAACTCTAAAAACAACACCATTTTTTGGGCAGCCGTGTAAAAATATTTCTCTCATGCCCATTTAATAGTATTATTTGTAGGCAGTTAGGTGCCTATGTTTATCAATGTGTCATATACATATGTACAATACATAATAAATAACCAGCCCATAACTGTTCCACTGCAGGGCGCCGGCCTCTTCTCATACAGAGAAGGCACGAGCTTAATCACCACGCTAGCTCACTGCGGGTTGGCGATTTCAGACTACCAAGTACAGGTTTCCTCACGATGTTTTCCTTCACCGTATGTCTGTGATGTCTTAGATGAACTAAGAAAGTACATATGACATTGAAAAAGTCACATTGGTACATGCCATGTTTAAACCCACAACCTGTGGCTCAGGAGGCGGGCCCGTAACCACTCGGCCACCACGACACCTCACATAATAAATAACAAACTATAAATAATTTATAAAACAATAGTCTGTAATGAAATTAATTATATACTATGTACTTTAAACACGTCACAACATATGAACAAATTAACCGATTCTGATACGTGCGCGCTTGTCACCTTACAATGACATTTTTAACCTTAATAACTGCTCAAATCATGCGTCCGAGCACAGATCTCGATTAAAGTTTTTATGTATTGAATTTTATTGCTTTATCAACACTTTATGTCAAATTTGACGTTTGAATCGACAAACGTGTCGACCAAAAGTACCGTATTTGTTTTTTTTATATGTCCCCTTGCAGAAACCCGTAGGGGTTTTGTCTGCGTAACCGGACTATATCTGAGGCGAGGCAGTTTGATGCCTCAAGCCAGAGCATATTTTAAAATACTACAAACTAAGCAACAGCGCTAAGGGCGTCACCTGCGGGACACGAACCTCGGCTTAGGGCGTTGCTGGGGGGACAACTAGGGACTAGCTGGATCATATCAGTTTCCTTATTATTAAGGGACGAATTTAAAGCTACTACCTCGGCGCGGGCCGGGTCGATCAAGGGTCGGGGCGGACATGATGAGACATTTCCCGACGGACGCGAACCTCGCTGGTAAGGTCTAACCATGGTCGGACCGCAGGGCCTCATGTTGAGAAAACAACGTAAAAGTTGACACCGAAAGTACAGTCAGCAGAGTCGATTAACACGCATCAACAAGAAACTCAACCGACTGTAGTGCTGGTTACGCGATCGTAGCCAATAATACATTATATATTGCCGGGGTTTTACACTCATTCATTTATTTCTAGGGGGGGTGCCCCCTTTTTTCACTCATGAAACACATGTAACATTATAATTTTACTTCTTTCTAGAATTTCGGGAGCGCTAATCATCGCTGATTATTGTGATATGACAGAACTTCTCGTATTTTCTGTATTTATTATATATATGACAAGATAGTTATGTTTCGTACTCCAGATAGTTAGAAAAATAGAGTAAGCAGAGCTAAGCCACTTCAAATATTTGGATGTATTCAGCGAGTGTTGTCGCTGACCGTACCAGAGAAACAATATTTACAAGACAGTGCACAATTTGTGGTCATTGCTCAATTATTAGCTCTGCTCTAGTCGAGACGTGACGTGTAGCATGCTAGTCATGTGCGTCCGGGAACATTCTCATTTCCAGGAATATTCCCATTGGAAATAATACCGAAAAGTTCCCGGAAATGTTGCCAAATCCACAAAAGATTTTTCTTAATTAAAATGACGATTTTAATATTAAGGAAATAATTTTCAGCACAAAATTTAAGTTTTCCGTGTTTCCTTTGAAATACAATCAAGGGACCGTCCATTAAGCACGTGAGGCTCGAAGGGGGGGAGGGTGTTTGGCACATAATTGCAGCGTTCTTGGTCGCACAACGAACTTGCAAAGTGTTCGAAACGTCAGGAAAAACAAAAACCAATAATACACGCGATTAATCCGGTTAAAAGTTGTTTTATTATAATGATCATTCAATACTTAGAGACTGTCTTAATGTTTGACTTTCAAAAAGCGAAAACATTTTTATAAAGTAATTTTCATTTTGATTCCCAGTCTTGGGAATTTTGTCGGCCATATTTCCTTCTATTGGGAACATTTCCCGGCACGGAACTGACGGAACATCACTAACACACCTCGATGCCACAAAAAGATTTGTCATTGTATTTGTCCCCAAATATCAATTGGATTCATTTACTTTGTTACATAATGCACCAATCTTAATATTTGCATCGGCAGACTATATGACAAAGTCAAATTCATTTATTTAAAGTAGACTAAATCAAGAGACGCGACGAATTGGATGAAATCATTGGAGACTGCCTCGTTGATAAGTGACGAGCGCGACGTAGCATCATAGTATCACGCCTGTATTCCCCGAAGGGGTAGGCAGAGGTGTGCACAGTTGTACTCCCACATCCAGGCCACAATTTCAAAAGCGCGACTCCTGGTCATTTTATGTTATTGGAGACTGCCTCGGTTGTTGGTTACCAGTGCGACTGCTGAGTGCAAGGTTCTAGGGTTGATACTAGGGTTGAGCAGCATGACCATAGCCAGGGGGGGTGGGGGTTTAACCCTTCCCCAATCCACCCCAGACCAGAAGTGAAATATAGACAACTCTAAAGTTAAAAATTTTTCGCGAAACAAAAATACGGTCATGAGCAGGATTGGAACCTGCGCCTCCTGGATAACTACTCCAGGCGCTCTGTGTTAGTATTTCCTTAGAAACTCAGCAAAACAGCCCGACCCGGGAATCAAGGCTCGTCATGTATAGGGACTGAATAGATAGCGATGACGTCACCAAAAGACGTGTTAAAATGTGGAAGAAGAATTCGGAGTAGTGAGCAGAAGTCGAGATGGCTTAGTGGTTAGAGCGCTTGGAGTATTTATCCGGGAGGCGCAGGTTCGAATCCTGCTCGCGACGGTATTCTTTTTCCATTTAATATTGTTACTTTAGAGTTCGCTAACCATGCGTTAATGCTCTCCAAAGATTATGTATATTTCCAAATATTTATTTATCTTCGCCAAAGCATGCGAATTGGTGAGAAATATTAACTTTGCTGTTAAAAGTGACGCGGTTCACAGTTTGCTTATAAATTCAGCAGATGTATGCTTGCAAACACACACATTCGCCTCTAGAATAAAATCTACATATATCTGCCTAGCCTTTTCCCAATTACATTGGGGTCGGCTTCCAGTCAAACCGGATGCAGCTTAATAACAGTATTTTACATAGAGCGACTGCCTATCTGACCTCCACAACCCAGTTACTCGGTAACACGATATCTCGTGATATGACTGGTTGTCAGACTTTCAGGCCTCTGACTACCCGTAACGGCTGTCATAGATCTTAATTTGATAACCGGGACCGACGGCTCAACGTGCTCTCCGAGACACGGAGCGGTCTCGGTATGAAATGATGGTCACCCATCCACAGACCGACCGCAGCAAGCGTAGCTTAACCTCGATCGATCTATCTGTGTGGCTGTTATTTAGCCACAAGCCCAAAGTTTTAGAGAATAAAATCTACATAAGAATTCATAAAGAGTGACGTCAACTATTCACGAAACAAACAAGATGTGCCGTAGGTATGTAATGTTACACAAAGGAAAGCTATTTATTTTAAGAACAGACATCACCGTAATCTATGATAATTTAGTTTTACTTTAGAAACGATAATGATAAACAATTTGTTGCTAGGGAAATGGTTGGTACTTCCTTTTCAGAAACGTTTCTTTTTGATCTACCTCGACCAAGCGCGATTGCTGAGCAGGAGGTCTCGGGTTCGATTCCCGGGTCGGGCAAAGTGATATTGAGCTTTTCTATAAGGAAATTCTCAGTACAAGCCGGGAGTTTGGAATTGTGCCCGGTTGATGGCAATAGGCTCACCCACTTGGTCTAGTGGTTAGTAGCCCTGACTGCTATGCCGGAGGTCGTGGGTTCGATTCCCACCCAGGACAAATGTTTGTGTGATGAGCACGATCATTTGTTCTGTGTCTGGGTGTAATTTATCTATAATATGTATGCATTTAGAAATATATAAGTATGTTTATCAGTTGTCTAGTACTCATAACACAAGCTCTGCTTAGCTTGAGACTAGACGGCGTTGTGTGATAGTTGTGGAATATTATTATAGAATATTATTACTTATTACACGGGACTTCATAATAGCATTGGTGAAATATGGGTGTACAACTGTGTACACCTCTGCCTACCCCTTCGAGGAATACAGGCGTGATGCTATGTTATGTTAATGCTATGTTTCTTCTTGATAGCATAGTGGTATGACCGTTGGACTGACAAGTCGAAGGTCGCAAGTTCGAATCCAAGGCACGCACCACTTATTTGCGTAATTATAAATTAATTATCACTTGCTTAAAACGGTGAAGGAAAACATCGTGAGGAAACCAGCACACCTGAGAGATGTTCTCGATGATGTGTAAAGCCATGTCAGAGACCTACGGGTGGTTTAAACTCTGACACTAGGTTGTTCATCAACCACACGAGAAGAAGACGCGGTAATAGTACATTATAATATAAGTGAGCTCGGTTGCACATTACACACGAGGCTGGATTCCAGCCCGAGCTTAAGGCGGGGACGTAATGAAACCGCGTGTGTATTGACCGACGCTCACACGTGTACGACATTTGTCTACACACGTTTAACGAAAAAATAATATAAAATTACTACAAATAGGGATTTTGTTATTTTGATGTGGCGCGAATGTTTTTTTTTTTTGTGTACCGAGTCTATGGTCTATGTGCGCGTAATTTAGCGATAAAATTAATTATTTTATGAATCGAACGAAATGTTTATTAGACATATTTTAACTAACACAGTTCATTTATGAACATAAGTCGGCCATTTCGATCTGAAATCTTTTTTTTTTAATGAAAATTTGATCTACATTCGGCCACCAACTCGCCTGATGGTAAGCGGCGGTGTGGCCGAGGATGGAGCACGTATATCCAGAAGAAATCTATTCACTCCAAGTAGAGTGGATAGATTCGGGGAGAACGATAGTTGGAGAGTCGATGCAACTGCCCAGACTACATCCCGAAACACGACTAGGTCGCGTCACGGCATGGCTTTGTCCAGTGGTTGGTAACCAGCCGCGGCCGAAGCCTCCCACCAGAGTCGTGTTGCCTGTTTTGCACCACGCAGGGGCCACGTGTAGGGATTCCATTTTGAGGGTGCATTCCTACGGACGCGGGCAACTCAGCCCCCAAAATCGGCAACACCGTCAACCCTTGCCGTCGAGTGTTAGTACCGAACTTTGCCCCTTTCTTCATATTTATGTATTTGATGTGATTTTTTTAACAAGAAAGGCTTACATAACTGATCAATCTAATTCTCCATGTGTACTGTATCGATGCATGATGTAACTGAATCATTTAAGACAGCTGATGTAATCCCGAAGACGCTTACAACAGCATCGTAATAAACTGCTACGGTTTATTAATAGACCAGAATCACTGAGGTTTTAAGGAGTGATAGTGTCATACACCGAACTCCTGAGCTGACACTCGGTATTGATCTGCTAACCTTATGTATATTTATAGGGTTGAAGATAATAAAATCATAATTATATACTGATCTATGGTTCATATATTGACCTCTCCTACAATGCTTCAAGTTAATAATAATTTGACAATATAGTAGCCAAACCCAGTTACGAAACCATATCGCGATCTTATTCGACGCCAACGCCATCTAGTTACAAAAAGGAAACTGTGGTCGATATATGGTTTGTTTGGTGTTGGGGGTGAACAGATAGCCTAGTGGTACGCCGATTAAACTGGGAAATCAAAGATCACAAGTTCAAATAGAAGACACGCACCATTTTTAGAAATTAATTTATCACTTGTTTAAAACGGTGAAGGAAAACATCGTGAGGAAACCAGCACAGCTACTATCGGGCACCGTTTTTCATCGTCCCCTGGACCCTATCCCTAAATAGGCACTAGACAGAGCTCCCGGTGCTTTGGAGAGCACGTAAAGCCGTCGGTCCTGCGCCTGATCTCTCTCCGGTCGTGTCGGATTGCCGTCTCATCGGACTATGAGAGTGATTATACTTGTCGACTATATATTTGCACGCTATATACGTGACAGAACAAGTCCGACACACGGGCTGGAAAAAAAACGGACGTAACCTTACCTAGTTATGAGTTAAGCAAAGATTTAAAGTGTGTGTGCTACTGGACGTACGTCACAGGCGTTGACACGCGCAGCGTACCCGTACTGGCGCCGTGTTGGGGATGAGTTTTATGTATTTGTATGCGTTTAATTCATGTATGATAAGTGAAATTGGATGACTAGGCATGCTTTTGACATGTCGTATGCAACGTTACGTCCGTATTTTATCTATCTATACACTTTAAGACCGATTATAACATATTCTGGCAAATAAACTATTTGATTTGATTTAAAGAAAGAGGGAGTGCACCTGTGTTTGCGCATACACTTGTGCACTATAATATCTCTGCTGCTACTTGAATAATCTACGTGGATATCGCCGTGACCGAAATACGGTCGGAGTATATAGTATACTAGCTGTGCCAGCGACTCCGTCCGCGTGGATGTCGTAAATAACAAACGACGACATTGTTCGACTTGATTCTATAAATTGGCATATCTTTTTTATTTATGAACCGTTTGACATGAAACCAACACTAAATGTGAAGTGGGGCTTCCCACAATATATTAGTGAAAACCACATCAAAATCGGATAAGGCGTTTCTGAGATTACCGTGCACAAACGCAAAGACAAACAGACAAAAATTCTAACAATCATTGTTTTGGGTGCTATTTGCGTTGATAAAGGTCCCAATAATATTTTTTCTCGTATATCTTCCATGTACAGACAGCGATCCGTTACATTTTTATTATATGTATTGATTATATAGTATATTATCTCTAATATCAACCCATCGTAATTATTTTCTAGAGTTACCCTAGCTAGTAAGATTGGCTATTAGCCTTGACTCGACGGATGACGATTTCTAATGAAATGTCATCAACCTTTCACGCGCACAACACATGCGAGACATCGCACCAATCAATTGATTAAACAATTTTAATCTTTTCTAATTTAATTCTATTATAAAGGGATTATATGTTACGTAGGTAATTGAATGTTATTCAACGTGCCATTCCCAACAATTTGCCTAGTATCTATGTCGCAGATGGATAGTAGAATCCGCTTTTTTACAAAACTGCTAGTTGGTTTACAAAACAGTACTGTTTCATAAAACAGCTGAACAACGTTTAGACGTAATGCAGAATGACATATCTACAGTGGGACAGGTTTGTTTATTGTATAGGTATATTAAGTGGATAGTCACCACTCAAGTAAAAAAATATACTGTATTTTGATTTGTCTTTCTGTGGCTTAATCTCTGATCGTTGACCCACTGCATTGATAAACGCAAAACGTTCATACAATTCTGCGTGTTATAGTTCAGTAATTATGTAAAACAGCTAAACGTCGTTTAGCTGTTTTACATAACAGTAGGTACTGTTTTGCAAAACAGCTGATTCTACAATCCATCAGCGACATATATATACAGGCTGTGGTTTTGAACAGTGGCCATATTGTAGGAACATATACAGCAACAAGTTATATGTTGTATAAAAATAATTATAACAATAATAGCCAAGAGGTCAACGTCCTATTCTTCTCGTAACAGCTAACGCTTCTCTGTGAAATTTTCGTATATGGCCTTTGTCGGCGCGCGGTGCCGTCCTTGTGCCTACTGCGCGCGACGCGGCGCGCGGCGATGGCTATGACACGACGTATACGCAAAAATCAGTAAAACTGCGAAATTAATTCGATTTTTTAAGGTATACTTTTTTTAATTGTTTTGTAATCGTTGACACCTATAGATCCACCTCCTTTAATTTGGCCACTGTCTAGAACCACAGCCTGTATAATAAAAGTGAAAGTAGTTTGTTCAGAATCAGTAACAGAATCGATAACAAGATATAATTATTTTGGGGAAAGAAGAATATGGTCGTGAGCAGAGTCGAACCTGCGCCTCCCGGATAAATACTCTAGGCGCTCTGACCGCTAAGCCATCTCGATCTCTGCTCACTACGGTTTGTCACTACACTTTGGTGACGTCATTGCCATCTATTCAGTCCCTTCACAGAAAACCGAGCCTGCACGCTTTGCAGTTAATACAATGTCGTACAGATGCCATTACCTTAACAAATACAGATATATCTTTGAAAAGCATTAACGGGTGCATAACAAACTCTAAAGTTATAAATTTAGAGAATCTCAATTTAAAGAACGAAAAAAATAAACATTTACTATATTTTGCAATTTGTGTTATACATAGCATCACGCTTGTATTCTCCGAAAGGGTATGCAGATGTGTACAAAGTCGTACACCCACATTTACCAATGCTATTATAAAGTCCCATGTAATAGGTGGTGAGTCTATTGGTATCTACCGGACACAATTCCAAACTCCGGGCTGCTACCGAGAATTTTCTAACAGAAAAACTCGATAACACTGTTTATTGGTGTAGGAAGTGTCGTGGTGGCCGAGTGGTTACGGACCGGCCTCTTGAGCCGTAGGTAGTGGATTAAAAAAAAACAAAAACCCTTTTCTTTGCACGTTGTCTAAATTCTTGTTTACTGACAGAAATATCTCTTGTAAGGTGACGTAATGTTTGTAATTGATTTGTAAGGACATGTGTACCGAAGAAAGGTATTTGGCAGAGGGACATACCACACCTACTCAATTAACAATATAAACAATCAGTGTTGTGCCAAAATAGGTTACATAATGCCGGCACAGCGATTCCTCTTACAGTGTTGGCAACGCAAGAGTTCCCTTTTTACTCGACTGCCCAAAAAAGGAGTGTATGTTTTTAGGGTTCATGTATGTACGTATGTATTTTAACGCGATTAAGTCCAGTCATATTTCAATAATAGACATGATGACAGTATTAAATTTAAGCTGTTGCGTCAGTCATTAGCAGATACAATAGATTTTTATTGTTACAACGTACAGATCTGTACGCTACTGAGCCGAAAGGTTAATAAAAAAAAAAAAAAAAAAACTGCCTCTTCTCATACAGAGAAGGCACGAACTTAATCACAAAATATTAAAGAATCAAAGAATAAATGGTTTTAGGGCAACATATATGTACACAGGATTCTAAGAAATGATCTAGTTTTAATATAAACATTAAGATTTATAAGATTTTCAATAAAATAAAAGTATAAAATACTGCAATCGGCCATGTTGACTGAAACGCCAATTATAGTCAAATATTAAACTGCCTCGTTGGTCTAGTGGTCTCAAACGCGACTGCTGAGCAGGAGGTCTCGGGTTCGATTCCCGGGTCGGGCAAAGTGTTATTGAGTTTTTCTGTTAGGAAATTCTCAGTAGCAGCCCGGAGTTTGGAATTGTGCCCGGTTAATGGCAATAGACTCACCACCTATTACATGGGACTTTATAACAGCATTGGTGAAATGTGGGTGTACAATTGTGTACACCTCTGCTCACCCCTTCGGGGAATACAGGCGTGATGCTATGTTATGTTATGCAAATATTATTATATGTATAACTAACAGGAATTAACGCGCAATAAATATTTTTGAATCGCTTGACGTTTCGACCAGGTTGCACTGATCGTGGTCACAAGCAGGCCGAGTCTGCAACCACGATCAGTGCAACCTGGTCGAAACGTCAATCGATTCAAATGTATTTATTGCGCGTTAATTCCTGTTAGTGATACATATAATAATATCATGCAACGCGATAGTTTAAAAGTTAGTATAAGTCAAATACATTCACTTAAGCTAAAAATAAAATAAAATAATAAATTATTTGTAATTAACATAGTACTAGCAAGACGAAAATTGTTCCTAGGACGACATTAAGAAAAAATAAAATTGTTGAAAAAATTTGAATTATTGCTTAAATGAATCCTTATCACTTACACATTGACCCCTTAAAAGGAAATTACCTAATAAGTTAGGACCTCATATATGAAGTTTTTGTTAAACATAAATTACCAACGAGGCGTGTCTCTGTTCCCATATCTTCCAATAAAAATTTTAGATAACTATGGCTCCATCGGGTTAACGATGATTCTGCCAATGTCAAGGTTAGATAAAACACGTTAAAAACACTAACAAAACCTTGACCAGTGTAGAAGCCAAGGTACGGTTCCCATCTCAATTCAATTCAATTAAATTTTTCAATATGGCAAGTCTGCCGACTACTGATGACGGCAATTCTGCCAATGTCAAATGTGAAATGGACAGCGTGTGAAAAAATTTGAATAAAATAGAACAGAAACTACTTAATTATACAAAAAAACAGGTCAATTTCTTGATTAATAGTGGTACTCAATGTAGATCTTGTTGTTATGTTAGTACACTGAAACAAATAAATACAAACATAAAATTAAATAAATAGTATACTTGTTAAAACATTAAATAAATATAAACCACACCAACATGAGGGATCCAGCTCATAATTTAATATTATTTTTATAAATGAACAATATCAAGGCTTGAAATAATTTTGGAGAGGAATAGGCAAGAAGCGATGGAAAGTTTATAGGAACAGGAATCTTTAGGTTAGGGAGGTGACTGTAGAGATCAAGAGATGAGATGTTATTTGTGCACACAAAAAATATATGCTCCAAAGTTCCTTCATCCAATCTTGTTGAGTAACTTCCACAAATGACGCCAAATACAGTCATCTGACGCGAGTCAAATGAAATCATACATAAACTTTCAACATTTGTCTCTTACATAAGCATATAATATTTTACAACCAAATCGATATAACCGATAACAAACGTCAGAAATTAATCTTGGAAATACTGAAAATGACAGGTTGATGAACAAATAATATTAATAAAAGAAATACACTCTGATTAATAAATAGTGAAAGGTGGTGTGGTGTGTGCATACATAACGACCAAGTGTTTATGTACTAACGTTATCTATACATAAACGCAGCTAGAACTGCCTAAAATATACAGTATTACGAATGCTCATCCAAGAGAACAAGGAAATTTGTACAATTGTGCTGCGGCTCATGTCGCCTGGCAACGGTCGCCAGTCAAATTGCTCGCTCTGGATTGGCCCATAAAGAACAACACCGTAGCTGCGCCAATAAATGCCTGCCATTGTCTTGCTGTTGTCGGTGACAGCACATCTGTGACCGTCAAATAATTGACTTGAAATATTTGTAAATAAGTGTTTTTCTATTTTTATTTTGTAAATATATTATGTATTTTTAGTAGTTATAAAAGTTTTAATATATGTTTGGACGCAATAGCGATGCGGAAATAAGTGTGAGTCAACCTTCAGCATCGCTGGATATCCTGGTTCGATGTCCCCATTGTCCCCAAGTACGATTCTTCAAAGGTAAGCGGGGTTTAAATGTGCACGTCGGGAAGGTGCACAAATCACAAAATGTACCACCTAACCCCGCAGTTAATGCACCAATCTCATCGCAACCACAACTCAATGACACATCCCACTCAAATCAGTTTTGGCAAACCCTATCCAAATTAAAAAATACCGTTCCTGTTTTAAAGCGGGTTCCCCGAGGTGCGAGGCGTATAGTTGCACAACACCTAGCTCAATGTATCCGTCTTGCAACCCGGGAGAACTCGCAACGTGCTTGGGAACAATTACTCACCTTCCCTTACAGAATTCTACATGTTAACAAGAATTTGGCAAGCAAAAAGACATTAACCACCCAAATTAAAGATAATTGTAATATTTCGAATCAAAATTTAGACGCAAAATTCCCAGATCTGAGATACTCCTTTTCTAAAGGTTTATCGCACCATGTAGAGTCTAAGCTAAGTGAAGGTGACATAAGAGGAGCAGCCCGGATTCTCTTTAGCAGCGATGTTGTTGCACCATGCTCCCCAGATACACTCTCAGCTCTGGAGAGCAAACATCCTGCTCCAACAGATAACCTCTCCTTTCCTGACCCACCTGACCCGGAAACTAACACCCTTTTTATTACAGCTCGGCAGTTGGTCGCTGCCCTAGGCTCCTTTCAAAGCGGCTCTGCGGGCGGTCTTGACGGTTTAAGCCCACAACACCTCAAGGACCTCACAGCTCCAAGCGCTGGGGAACCCGGTGAGTTGCTTTTGAAGGAGCTTACGGCACTGACCAATTTAATGCTCTCCGGTAATGTGAACGAAGCCGTCATCGATGTCTTGTACGGAGCCAATCTGTGTGCTCTGCGCAAGAAGGATGGCGGTATTCGTCCTATTGCCGTTGGGACCACATATCGTCGTATGGCAGCCAAAATTTGCTGTAAGTACTACAATGAAACTATTTCGGAAAAATTCCAGCCCCATCAACTAGGTTTTGGTTCGAAAGGGGGCTGTGAAGCTGCCGTACACGCCCTATCTACTTTTCTAAATTATGAAAAAGGTGAGGTCATCTTGAAGGTTGACATAAAAAACGCCTTCAATTCCGTAAACAGGGACACCTTGTTGGCGGAGGCTCAAAAAGAAATACCCAAAATTTTTAGTTTTCTTTGGCAGTGCTATAGATATCCGTCAAAATTACTCTATAAAGAACATTTGTTGGAATCCGCTGTTGGCTGTCAACAAGGTGACCCCCTTGGACCTGTAATTTTCAGCTTAGCCATCCATCCTATTATTAAACAACTAAATTCTAAATTTAACGTATGGTATTTGGATGATGGAACCCTAGGAGGCAATATTGATACAGTTTTAAAAGATTTTAAATTTTTAAAAGATCAGTTTAAATTTATTGGTCTCGAACTCAATCCTTCTAAGTGCGAAGTTTATATACCTGACGACACTGACAGACAGACAATCCTCGATAAATTCAACACTATAGCCCCACAAATCAATCTAATAGATAGAAAGTCACTACGCCTCTTAGGATCCCCAATTTTAGAAGACTCTTTTCCAACCTTTATAGACGAAAAAATACAAAATTTCAGTGATATTTCGGATAGACTTCTCAAAATTAATGTGCATTCGGCTATGACTATAATCCGCTATTGTTGTTTTGGCACTAAATTAATATATGTTCTTCGTTCTTCCTACTTATGGAAACACACAGAACTTTTGGAAAAACTAGACAAAATTATCAGGAGTACTTTAACCTCTATTTTAAATGTGGCTTTGGACGACCGAGCCTGGGTACAGGCTACCCTCCCCATCCGGTTGGGAGGTCTTGGCGTCCGCAAAATTTCTAGTCTAAGCTTACCGGCATTCCTATCCTCGGTCCACAGTACTGAAAAACTAGCTAGGCATATACTAGCTCCTACACTAGCTGATTTTGAAGTATCTTGTATGACTGAGGCTGTGAATGCCTGGAGAATTGCGTGCCCAAGTACGGATCCGCCCGTCAACCCATTTTCACAGAGACAGTGGGATGAGCCGCTCTGCAGAGTGATACGGAATGAACTATTTAATACGTCAATCACTACTGCCGAGCGCGCGCGTCTCCTGGCTGTGTGTGAATGGGAGTCGGGCCTTTGGCTTCACGCACTGCCGTCGTCTAACATAGGTACTATGTTAGATGACACCACTTTCCGCCTCGCTACGTGCCTACGGTTAGGATCTCCATGCTGTACTCCGCATCGTTGTCACTGTGGTCAAGCTGTCGACAGCCTCGGACACCATGGCCTATCCTGCAGCAGGAGTGCAGGACGCATATCACGGCACGCCTGTATTAATGACATTCTTCGTCGTGCTTTAGCCACCGCCGGCGTCCCAGCTGTATTAGAACCAAATGGCTTGGCACGGGACGATGGTAAAAGACCTGACGGCATGACATTACTGCCATGGAAATTTGGTAGGCCTCTGGTGTGGGACGCAACCTGCGTCGATACCCTTGCGCCATCTCATATTTCTAGTTCAGCGTCCTGTGCTGGTGCTGCTGCTTCAGCTGCAGAGACCCTCAAACGGCGAAAATATGACAGTCTTACCAGTAATTATATTTTCGAGCCGTTTGGGGTTGAAACACTCGGGTCGTGGGGTCCGAGCGCTCGACTTCTTTTTAAAGAGATTGCAAGGCGATTGGTCGACAGTTCACGTGACCTGAAGGCTGGTCTATTCTTCGCACAGAGAATCAGCATTGCCATTCAACGTGGCAATGCTGCCAGCCTTTTGGGCACGTTACCAGTTGATAGCGATGCGGATGAATTTTTCGACGCTCTATAGTATATAAATATATATATATAATTATAATTTTTAGTTCTAAGTATATTGTAGTAGGTAGTTTATTATAATTAATTTAAATAGTAAGTTTTTATGTATGTAAATATGTAAATGAACAACAAATAAACTGTATGAATCTTGGAAATGTTAGTCACGCATTTTTGTGTTATTTCTTATCAAGCTGATTGCGTCAAAAGCCTACTCAAGAAGAAAGTCAAGAGTCATGAGATTCTTCCTTTAGTAAGGTTCATAAACAACGTAGTGCCAGAGTAAGCCGCTGACAGGATGTTCTCGATGGTGTGTAAAGCCATGTCAGAGACCTACGGGTGGTTTAACCTCTGACACTAGGTTGTTCATCAACCACACGATAAGAGTGAGACTACGCTATAATCTACTTTCCAACATTCCTAAACTAATACACTCCATTTATCACATGATTGAACATATTAATACGAGCATTGATTATCTAATAACAATGATAAGGAGTCCGGTATTTTTATAATCTTCTATTTATCTATCTACACTAATATTATAAAGTGGAAAGATTTGCATTTTCGTATGTTTGTAACGAATAAACTCAAAAACTACTAGCCCGATTACAAAAATTAATACTCAATACTCAATAACTTTATTGCATCCCATAATGTATACAAAGGCTGGTGGGTAAAAATTAAAGAGAAACAATTATGGACCCTGTCGGGCACAGCAAGTTAGTTTTTAGAGGAGAGGATGAAGAGCGCTTTTTAAAACATAATATATTGAAATAAAGGAAGACAATCTGATATTTTGATAATTAAGTAGGTATTATTATTGTGTAGATTTATTTTCATTTTATTTATTAATATTCATTTATTTATTTATTAATATTAGTTATATTCTAGATAATGTATTAATTTTTATTATTTATTTTATATATTTATTTATATATTAGCTGTAATTTTAATTAACTAAATAGTAAGTAGTTAAAGATATTGCATATGCATAGTAAGTAAGGTAAATAAATTTATTTAAGTACTGCTTGTTTATTCTAGTTATCCCTGTTACCCTGGTTGGAATTTATCTTTGAGGTATTCGTCAATTGTGTAGTAACTTTTATCTAAGAGAAATCGTTTTAATTTATTGGTAAATATATTATTTGTTTCTGTGTTTTTTATGTATTCAGGTAATTTATTGTAGATTTTAATGGATGTAACATTGCGTATGTTCTAGAGGAGTGCATTTTCAATCGTGAAGTTGGTAAATTGAGTCTATTTCCATGTCTAAGTTTGATTTTTGTTTGAATGTCTTCTCTTTTGCTGTAGAATTGTGGGTATTTCCTTACAAATTTGCAAATTTCAAATATATAGAGGCAGGGTAGTGTTAAGATGTTTAGTTCTTTGAAGTGTGGTTTACATGAGTCGGTGTCTTCGATGTTAATCAATATTCTTATTAGTTTCTTCTGTATTGTAAATAGCGAAGGCGCGTCTGTACTGTTACCCCATAATATAATTCCATATCCAAGCCAAGCGAACGCATACGCATAGTAGGTTACTATTGCTGTTTTGAGGTCTGTTGTTTTCTTTATTTCTCTGAGGGCATATGCAAATTTAGATAACTTAGTTTTTAATTTCTGTATGTGTGGTTTCCAGTCTATGTGTGTATCTATGTCTAAGCCTAAAAGGGTGAATTTATTAACTATTTCTAATTTGGATCCTTTGTATTCAAAATTTATATTTATGGGGGTTTTTTGTCGCGGGTGAAAAGTCATTATTTTTGTGTTATTAAAGTTTATTTCTAGGTTGTGTTCGTTCATCCAATATGTTGTGGTGTCAAGTATAGATGTTAGTGTTTGGTTTAAGTTTTGGTTATTGTTACATGATGTTAAAATAGATTATTTCACTATTAGAATGCTATATTATCCCTGAGTAACATAGGCTATATTTACTACTAGAAAATATTAGGGATCCCTCCTAAAACTTCAATAAATAACCCAACGTGAAAAAATAATTAAATAAAAATAACCATAAAATGTCAACTATTGATGATAGAACAAAAAAAAATTCTACAATATTAAAGAACATATCAATATCTACGACAAAACTTCGAGTTTATCCCAAAATGTTTAAAAAATAAATGTCCACCCGTGCGAAGCCGGGACGGGCCGCTAGTATCTATACTAATATTTTAAATATGAAGTAACTCTGTTTGTTCATTTGTCACCTTTTCACGACCAAACGGCTGAACGGATCGTAATGAAATTTGGCAAGGAGATAGATTGGACCTTGGAGAAGGACATAGGCTACCTTTTGTCACGCAGACGAAGTCGCGGGCACCAGCTAGTATTACATAAATTGAATTGCGTTGTACGTTGGTCACGCAAAATCTCGAAAATAACTTGACCGATTAGTTTTTTTTTTTGTTTTATTCAACTCAATGCGTCTCTTGGCGACTGAATTGTATAGGTACTGAATTGATAGCAATAACGTCGCCATAAGACGTGTTAAAATATGGAAGAAGAATTCGCGGTGGTGAGCCGAGGTCGAGATGGCTTAGTGGTCATAGCGCCTGGAGTATTTATCCGGGAGGCGCAGGTTCGAATCCTGTTCGCGACCGTATTCATTTTCCATTTAATATTGTAACTTTAGAGTTCGCTAAGCATGTGTTAATGCTTTTCAAAGATTTATCTTGAATTAGAATATCATAGACATAATTATAAAAAAAAAAAACATTATATTCATTTTCTTTTCCTAAACTAACTTTATCAAAATGCAGTTTGACGGCCAGTTGGGCTAATAAATATATTATCTAATGTTTTGAGGGGTTTTGGCGCTGTATGCCGAGATACAGGGCTTGTCCTAGTTCGGCAACAGAAGCTCCCAAGTTGTAAACTTGATACTAGCTCATAAGTCTATGTTATAAATTTTTTGTATTATTATTTGGTGAATTAAACATTATTATATTCTATTCTATAGAGGCCTGCCTCATTTTATCACCACGCCACCACAACGTGACGAGGCAGACAATACTATCTTATCGGGTGTCGAAATTCAGCAGACATTTTTTTTCCGTTATCCACGTTGTTTAATTAATTCATATGTTTATGGCTGTCGCTTGGGAAAGGTCGAAGGTTGAGGTCTTTTAAAATACACCATTACGCTTGTACTTCTCGAAGGGTTAGGTAGAAATGTGTCAATTCGTCGCCTGACCAGTAAAAGGCCCAAGGCAGCGGCCCACAGTACACGCGCGTGTTACACACTGCAATGTCTATGTAGGCCTGTTTAAATGATGGGGTTCGTCTGAGGGAGCCTATTGCTTAATATCGGGCACAATTCCAAATTCCGGGCCGCTACTCAGAATTTCCTAAATGTACCCAGTTTTATACCCATACTTCACCAATGCTGTTATTAGGTAACATGTGTGGTGGTGAGCCTATTGCCATATATCGGGCACAATTCCAAACTCCGGGCAGATACTGAGAACTCCTAACAGAAAAATACAATAACACTGCCCGACCTGGAAATCAAACCCAGGACCTTGAGTTCCACAGCCATCTTGGGACCAGTACACCAATGCGGCAGTTTAGGTATTATTTAATTATAAAATCGTTCTATATTATAACAACTTGTACGACGCGGAGATCAAACCCTGGACCTCTCGCTCAGCAGTCGCGCTTCCATCCACTAGACCATTGCCGCAGTTTACTAGGAGTATGTAAATAAACTTGTTTGGTGTAGTGGTTGCAAAGAAGAATGCTGAGATCTTGGGTTCGATTCCGGGAAAAGCGTTATTAGGTTTTCCTGTTAGAAAATTCACAGTAGCTGCCTGGACTTTGGAATTGAGCTCAGTTGATGGCAATAAGCTGATCACCCATGGGTGTACAACTGTGTACACTTCTGCCTACCCCCTCGGAGAATAGAGGCATAACACTATGTTTATTAACAATTATCAAACAAAATACTAAATGATATCTCCATTTATTGCTTTTTATACTCACCAATTTCTTATCTATGGTACAAACAAACGAAATAACAAATAATTAGTTTTTAAATTTTAAAACAAGAACGTGGAACGATAACGTATCAGTGTGAACGAACTCAGTATCACAATCACATATTTAAATTTCGAATGTCAAGGCCTTAGGGTTCTGAATTTGAACTTATCTATGAACCAAGATGGCCGACTGTTTTGAATGTGGATTGGGGAAAAATACAGTAAAACTATGATTAGTGATTAGTACGTAATTTTACGGGTCTGAAAGAAAGAAAGAAAGAAAGAAAATACTTATTTGTGTCAGTGTTTTTTTTTTTCTTGGTGATTGTCTTTGCACAAACCTAGAGGGGGTTTGTCTGCGTAACTGGAGAATAGCTAAGGCGAGGCAGTTTGATGCCTCCAGCCAGAGCATATTTCATATTACTACAAACTAAGCAACACAGCACTAAGGGCGTCCCCTGCGGGACACGAACCTCGGCTTAAGGCGTTGCTGGGGGGACAACTAGGGACTAGCTGGATCATATCAGTTTCCTTATTATTAAGGGTCGAATTTAAAGCTACTGGCTCGGTGCGGGCATAAGCAAGGGTTTTTTTAATCAAAATGGATCTACGTTTGGCCACCAACTCGCCTGATGGTAAGCGACGGTGTGGCCGAGGATGAAGCACGTAGGCCTAGTAGAGTGGATAGATTTGGGGAGAACGATAGTTGGGGAGTTAATGCAACTGCCCAGACCCGTCTCCCACAACGTTTGCACCGGACTACATCCCGAAACATGATTTGATCGTTATTGTAAAAGCAGTTTTCTGTGTGTGGCACATCGAAACGTTATGTTATATAAGGTCCTAATTTATTAGGTAATTTCCTTTTAAAGGGGTAATACATAAGTCAAATACATTTACACAAGCTAAGAATTAAATGGATATAACAAATTATTTGTAATAACCATAGTACTAGCAAGACGAAAACTGCTCCTTGAACGGCGAACAATAAAAAAAACATAACATTGTCGTAAACATTTGAATTATGGCGAATAAATCCTTATCACTTACACATTGACCCGTTAAAAGGAAATTACCTAATAAATTACGACCTTATATGTGTATTACCGCTTTTAGTAACGTTATAACGTATCGGACTCATGTCTAGACGTTACTAAAATAATATCACACACCTGCCGTACCTCATAACAGCTATACCTGAAATAATAGCTACTAATTAAAGCGGAATGAACCGAGACTTTCTAAAATTAACACCGCGTATAACTGAAAAACATAATTCCCAATAATTATAGTAACAAGTTCATTGGAGCGATAAACCGTGATATTACAACAATATATTATCGACAGCCAACCAATTGCGTGTCGATACGCAAGAGCGCAACACTAATCAATAGCAAATAAATAAATTTGAAGTGTCTGTTTGTAATGTCAAAATAATGGGATTTTTTAAGCTAATAAAGTTATTTGCACGGTACCTATGCCTAAAAATTTGTTTTATATTTTTTTGTCTCACTACTTGTTCTGGCTAACCTTCGAAACGGCTGGACCGATTCTCATAAGATTTTACTAGCAAGCTGACTATATAAAGAGTTACTAAGGCTTATTATAATATAATTACACGGGTGAAATCGCGGGCCACAGCTAGTAATAATCAATATTTTTATTATTTTTATTTGTAATCTTTATCTATGTTGAATATAGAATATTTTATTGAATTCAACGGGATTTAATCGCGCCATTAAGTCCCGTTAGAATTGAACAATTATGAGTACGAACCGCGACGGTTAAAAAAAACACTATCCCATATATTTTAGCGGAGACCCACAAACGGCGCAAATACAAAAACCTGCTCAGTTGCTACGACTTTGAGCCGTTTGGGGTCGAAACGCTCGGGTCATGGGGTCCGAGTGCGAAACTCCAGTTTAAAGAGATTTCTCGCAGACTGGTCGACACTTCGCGTGAGCAGAAGGCTGGCTTTTTCCTTGGAGAAAGAATCAGCATTGCCATCCAACGTGGCAATGCTGCCAGTCTTCTGGGCATCTTACCGGAGGACAGCGATGCGGAGGAATACTTCGACGCGTCCCCCTGCCCTTATCCCAATTTATTTAAGGAAAAATAAAAATTGTTGTAAAAAATTGAATTATGGCTTAAATGGATCCTTATCACTTACACATTGACCCCTTAAAAGGAAATTACCTAATAAATTAGGACCTTCTATAGTGTGTATTTAGTAGTAAATATGTTTATTTAATGGGTCAGTTGTATGGATATAATTATAATGTAAAAATGTGTGTAAAAATTTGTTAAACTGTCCCCCTTTTTAAATTATTCGTGTTTTAATTATTAAAAAATTGTTAAAGTTCAATAAAAATATTAGAAAAGACATGCATAATATTACAACAAATATTTTTTAATAATACATAACATAACAACATAACATAGCATCACGCCTGTATTCCCCGAAGGGGTAGGCAGAGGTGTACACAATTGTACACCCACATTTCACCAATGCTGTTATTAAGTCCCATGTAATAGGTGGTGAGCCTATTGCCATCAACCGGGCACAGTTCCAAACTCCGGGCTGCTACTGAGAATTTCCTAACAGAAAAACTCAATAACACTTTGCCCGACCCGGGGATCGAACCCGAGACCTCCTGTTCAGCAGTCGCGCTTGGAACCACTAGACCAACGAGGCAGTTTAATAATACAGATATATTTTTTAAACGCATTAATGAATGCGTAGCCATGGACGTAGCGTTGCGTACGACATGTGAGGAGCATGCCTAGTCATCCAATTTCGCGTGTCATACACGAGCTAAACGCATACAAATACTTAAATCATCCACTCGGTCGCTTATGACAAGGCCAACTTAAAAGTTTTGTGTAAAGAAAGATATGGTCGTGAGCAAGATTCGAATCTGCGCCTCCCGGATAAATACTCCAAGCGGCAGGCATTGGGATACTAATAATGCAACATGCTTTAAAATTGAGGCAACTGTAATGTAGGTAAATTTATTTTAATATTACGCATTGTTTTAAGACGTCTTTTTAATATTGTAATTGGTATTAATTTCAAGAGTAACCAACCTCACAGGTATAGATGTTCTAATTACATTTAATAAATTAATAAAAACCAATTCAATCACTTCACAACGTTTACGTGCGAAACGCTAATGTCAGAATGAATACATTTAGTGCGGGGATCAAAGACGCCACGGAGCACCATAGAAAGAAAGAAAGAAATATAGCTGCCTACTTTAGAATCGACTATGTCTTCATTTTCCGCCTTACACTAGGATATAACACTAGGATAGGACACTCCCGCCTGACCACCACTAAGTTAATTTTTGCTTGCACTCAAGAAATAGAAGCGCTCTGTAGCCACGCCAAGGTCAAATTATATCGTCCTTAAAATTCACAAAAGGGAGTACACGTGATGCGTCACTAAGCTGCGCAGTGCATATTGCAACTAATTACGTTCTCGCTTTCCTAATAGGCGAACACTTTAAGGGGGCGTGGCATGGCACTGGCGCGGGATTTAGAAGAAAAAAAATTTAAGTTACCAGGCGAAAAAGGCCGCGATAGTACATATTTAGTATTTGACATCATGATTAGTTTAATTAAACATGTTGTTTTGATCAATTATTAAGGTGTTTTAATTACAATTTAAACACGAGATAATGAAGCGTAAACTAGTGATAACCTATCAAGTAATAAATACGTAAAATTATCAGTACGATTAGGCTGCCTGTCCACCGGAGCGGGGCGAAGCGGCGGAGCGGAGCCAGGGAGTAATGCGGAGCGGAGTTGCGGACTGTGTTTGTCCATAGACGCGGAGCTAGAACGGAGCGGAGCGAGAAAGTGATGCGGAGAAGAGTTGCGGACTGTGTTTTTCCATACGCGAAACTAGGCCGCGAGCACGCGACGTGGCATTTGAGTTGCCGGCGGCGGGCCGTCGGTTTAACTGGCACGCCCGCGCTTCTTCCTCGCTACGCTTCCCGGTTTCATATGAATTTATAACTTGTTCCCGAATATATTCTTATACGCAGTTTGAGTTTACGCCACTATTTCAGCCGGCAGACTAGTCTGTTATTATTAGCTACATCTAATCCACGAATGCTATTATGATAACCTTTAGGATGGGCTTCGGAGATAAGAGGTTGGGTTCTTTCCCGAGATAGATCAACTAAATGAAAACTATAATGATGCTGAAGATGGAACTTCAGAGACCGAACTTGGTCGGTTTGTGAATAATTGTGCTATGAAGTTCGTATATTGTGGCTCGGTTAGTGGAGTGTGATAGTAGGATAACATCAGAACCTGGCGCATGGATAACATTTGGCGTGACATAGCTAGATAGAAGGAGACCGTATCGGTGGCGGTTACCACCAACAACAGCATTCCCAATGAGGGTTGACGTCAGGTAGGCGGCCAGTCATAAAACATAGCCAAAGCTTTAGCGGCATTCCATTTCAAATAGATAGTTCTTATGTATGGAAGACGAATACATGCTGCGCCGACCCCAAATAAATTGGGATAAGGGCAGGGGGATGATGATGAATAATGCTGAAGAGTTATTTGTTTGAACTACCAGTCCAACCAGAAAAAACCGTTTTTCATTTGATTGCCCAATTCTTGAGAAAATTTAGTCTATTTGACATCTATTTGTCATGCTACGACCCATAGGAGCCGATCAAAAAGTAAAAAATGGCTTCTTCTTCTCATCGTGTGGTTCATGAACAACCTAGTGTCAGAGTTTAAACCACCCGTAGGTCTCTGACATAGCTTTACACACCATCGAGAACATCTCTCAGGTGTGCTAGTTTCCTCACGATGTTTTCCTTCACCGTTTTAACTTACTTAAAACGGTGATTAATTTATAATACGCACATGACTTCGAAAAGACTGTGGTCACTTGTCATTCCAACGGTCATACCACCAGGCTATCACTGCTATAAAGTGGCTAAAACCTAAGGGCTAGTCTTTAACCGACTTCAGATATTTTTCAGTGAAGATACCATATTTAGGATCTGAAGAAGATCTCCGGAGATAGACAATGGAACTCTTCAATAACTAACAGCAAATGACCCGCGATTGTTGCGATCTTATGTCCTTGTTTATGTATTGTTTTCACCATTCCATTGAAGGCGATTCTTATTTCTTTAAAATATAATAATTAGTAGATAAAAAAAACAAAATCTAAAAAGTAGAAGTAGTAATGAAGTAAGTTTCGACGGTATCCCTAGTGTCCGCGACAGGTTCTATTCCAAAAGATCAATTTTTCGTATTAATTATTGTTCAACGGTTATTACTCACTTGCATTCTTCGGGATTGCCCGACTAGTTTCGAACTCGAACGGAGCCCTTAGTCATGAGCTGAGCCTGGTGCAAGTGAGTAATAACCGTTGAACAATAAATAATTAATATGAATGTGTCTCACGAAAGTAATTATACAGAAATCTATTTTTCGGTTGGTTACAAAAATTGGGTCCACAACTTCTTCGATGGCCCCACGCCCCCAGACCTTGAAATCCGGCCCTGACTAAGATCATAATGGAGATAACCCTTGCTGTTGTAAATACGTTTAATGTAATAAACAGTTAGGTAGTCTGTAATATTAAACCAACAATAATTGGAGTTAAAGACCATGCTATGTATAAATAGAAAGGTTAATCTTAGACCTCGTTGCTTTGTCCTGGTGCACACAGAACTCAGCACCTGTGTTCGATTCGGTTCAAAGTATTGAGTTTTTTTTATTAGAAAATGGTGGGCAGGGCACATAGCACGCAGAACTGATGGCCGATGGGGCCGTAAGATTCTAGTGTGGAGACCACGCACCGGCAAGCGCAGCGTACGACGACCACCTGCAAGGTGGACAGACGATCTGATTAGGACCGCAGGGTCGCGCTGGATGCAAGCCGCTTATATAACCGGTCCTATTGGAAATCTATAGGGGAGGCCTATGTTCAGCAGTGGTCGTCGTATGGCTGATATGATGATGATCATGGCTATGGCAGTTAGTTTAGTTTACTGCATGTCCTGTCCACGATTAATTCTGATGTAACTCCGCATATCTACTTGAATACCTGGTTTGGAACAACATGTTTACTAATAACAGCGTGACCTCTGATATTTCCTCGTTAAACTAGCTCAGTTTTATGTAAGTGATAGGCACGTGGTTAGATCGTGGCGCTTATTTGTGCGTACGCGCATGTTTGAAAGAACTCTGATTGGGTGAAGGTTGAGGTGGTGATCTAGGATGCGATTAAAAATTATGGAGTTAGTGGACTATGATTAAACATAACATAGCATCACGCCTGTATTCCCCGAAGGGGTAGGTAGAGGTGTACACAGTTGTACACCCACATTTCACCAATGCTGTTATTAAGTCCCACGTAATAGGTGGTACTGGTGAGCCTATCGCCATCTACCGGGCATAATTCCAAACTCCGGGCTGCTACTGAGAATTGTCTAACAGAAAAACATAACACCACTGCCCGACCCGGGAATCGAACCCGAGACCTCATGCTCAGCAGTCGCGCTTGGGACCACTAGACCAACGAGGCAGTTAATACGGTATCTTTTATTTGTCAGACATTCAGGCATCAACTACCCGTAACGAATGCCATATAGATCTTTGTTTGACAACCAGGACCGACGGTTTTACGTGGTCTCCGAGACACGAAGGTGTCTCTATAACAAGCTGAAAGCAGGCCTGCCTTGTGTGAATTCTACTTATTATATTAAATGGAAAAAGAATACGGTCGTGAGCAGGATTCTATCCTGCGCCTCCCGGATAAATACTCTAGGCGCTCTGACCACTAAGCCATCTCGACCTCTGCTCACCACCGCGAATTCTTCATCCATATTTTAACACGTCTTTTGGCGATGTCATTGCTATCTATTCAGTCTCTATACAGGTGACCGAACCGACACGACTAACTTTGCAGTTAATACGATGTCGTAAAGATGCAATTACCTTAACAATTAAAGATAAATCTTTAAGCATGCGTTAATACTTTTCAAAGATTTGTCTTTAATTGAATTCTAATTTTTTATCTGTCACTATGTAACTATTTTTTTTAATATTACTATCCTATGTTACCCGGGACAATGTAAGGATTCTTATGATACCCCATACATCTAAATCGGTTCAGGCGTTTAGAAGTTATGGTGGAATAAAGTAGCTCACAAACATACAACATATATCAACCCTAAAACATGACACTCCTTTTATGGGCGGTCATGTAAAAACATGGTCACTCACACCGCAAGATAATCCGTGCACCTATTACTTAGCCACGAGCCCCTCGAACGACGTCATCAATAACAAACCAATAAACACGATAATCTTTGCCAATATTATGTTTATAACGATACATAATTATAAAAAGAAAGTATTGTTTACATGTTCTATATATCTTTATAACCTTTGTATGTCAGGCTGATACTAGAGTATTTATCTGAAAGTCACACCTTTCTTTCAATACATTTACCTGCTACTCAAAAACATTGTACTTGGGTTTGGTTGATGGCACCCACCGTGGGCCACTGACTTATCGACGTATATTATTTAACTTTGATTTGATTTGAAAATGCCCCTAAAGGCCCATCTTAAAACTGACCGCGCCAACTGTTGCTTAATCTCGTCGTTTAAAAGTGTGCGCTGGCTATGATAGCCTCAATTACTATGCGAAATGAATAATATATATTGCCGATCGAATTTTTGGTGTAATAAGTGTATGCGCCAACACAGGTGCACTCCCCCTTCCTTCACTGTCATAGTCCAATGGGGCGACAATCAGACACGATCGGAGACAGACCGACCGCTTTACGTACTCTCCGAAGCACCACCAACTTCTTAATTCTGGGCTGCTACTGAGAATTTGTTAACAGACAAACTCATACACTTTTCCCGACCCTGGAATCGAACTCGGGATCTCATGCTCAGCAGTCACGCTTGAGACCACTACACCAACGAGGCAGAAGAAAGATTAGGATAATTTTTCATCTGATTACCCATATTTCTGAAGGAAATACTTATATATTTCTTGTGTAGAATAAATTATCTCGAATGGCCCGGTTAGTGGAGTGTGATAGTAGGATAACATCAGAACCTGGCGCTTGGATAACATTTGGTGTGACATAGCTAGATAGAAGGAGACCGTATCGGTGGCGGTTACTACCAACAACAGCATTCCTAATGAGGATTGACGTCACGCAGGCGGCCGGTCATAAAACATAGACAAAACTTTAGCAGAATGCAAATGCGCGGACCACAATTAAATTGGGATAAGGGCAGAGGGATGATGAATAAACTATCTCGAAGTCTCCAGAGAATCACGTGGGAACATCACGTCACGTTTACAAGAAACCGTTTGCATTTTAACACCAATAACTAATACAATAAGGTCGAAAATTACATAGCATTTTGAGGAATAAGAAGACAAGTATTCCTATTGCTGTTGAGGTCGAAAATTGCAAGTCATCATAATCAATTTATTAGACAAAATACTATTGATTATTGCATCTCTTTCAAGGAGCATTTTGATAGCTATTTTTAATATCATAAAGTCGAATAATGCGTGGCATTTTAGTATGCATTTTCCATTTCTGTATCTATTGCTATAAAGTCGATTTTAGGATCTTTTTGGCATATATTTCTACTGCCATAGGGTTGATAATTGCGTGGCATTTGAGACGGGTCTGATAAGGATTCTATTAGTGAATCTACTAGAAAGCGTCTAAAGTATTCTAGATCTTAGAGGGGTAGGTAGAAGTATTTACGTACTTCGATGATAACGTTCGGGTTAACAATCTTTTGTAGGTAGAACCCAATCAGCTGATTGCCTATAAAATTTGTTGAAAGTAAATAATACAACCAAGTAACTTAATTATGGCGCAATTGGATGATGAAAGTAAAAAAAATCAAAGAATAAATGGTTTTAGTGAAAAATATATGTACATACATCTAAAAAATAGTTAGTTTTAATATAAACATTAAGATTAATAAGATTTTCAACAAAATAAAAGTATAAAATACTGCAATCGGCCATGTTGACTGAAATGCCAATTACAGCGAATGGCGCGACGCGACGCCTCAATTGAATGTCAATCGCCGCCGTGTTTTTGCTTGAAGTTATGTCAAATGTACATAACATACATAACACGCTTGCACGATAGCAAGCGTGTTATGTCAAATGTTATCGTGCAAGCGTGACGTCACAACCCATCATAAGAGGCGCCATGACACCCATGTGCGTTTTCGCGCTTAATTCAAATTACATATATTAAAATGCAATAATCTGCGTTAAAACAGAGTTTATTGCTGAAATATTGTATTTTTCGGAAATAGTAGACGTGTACCTTTATTATAGAAGGAGATTTCAAAATCAGTCATCATGCATATTGGCGCATTGGTCGAGAGAGCTGCTTCTGCGCCGCGGCTAGCGGATTTTATGCTCGGAAAAAGTGGTTTGTTCCACACGGTAAAATATTATGGTCTTTATTGATTTTTTTAAGGGTCTCCAACAAAGGATATACACAAAAATTCATAAATTAACAATAATTGGGTAACAATTAAGTGTACTTCAATTATAGGAGACCACAGCGTGCACTAAAATAGCAACTAAGTTAAGATAATTACCAATTTAACTAATGTAAGCTAATATTAATAATGAGATGTGTCCGGTAAGACTTATGACACAATAAGTCTTCAGAGAATGTGTGCACGCGTTTTTTTTTTAATTCTATGATTAATATTAATTATTAAACTAATGTTATTCAAATTAAGATGCATGTGTGCCGTCAGTTAGGACAGGTCAACTCGAAACTTATTAATGAAATCAAATGAAATGAAATTGTTTATTCTGTAAGTAGGTCTTTTAAAAACTCTTTTACATGCCACTATAATCTAGATGGCGTCGGCGTTTCCTATCTGACTACCTGTGAGAAGAAACGCCGAAACAAACTCAGAGGTCAACGTCTCTTTTAAAGTCCAGACATCATTAAACATCCCTATGTGAGCGTAACCATGTGGGGTATCTGGAATGGCCTTTTAAGAAAGAGCCATATCAGTTCCGAGTTGACCTGTCCTAACTGACGGCACACATGCATCAGTCATCGTGTAGCTCAACCATGTTATAGGGAGCTCATCGACCTGTCGCAAGGCGATACCAGATCATCAGGACATTTGCGTAGGCCATATAAAACCTCAAAACCGCCAGATTAGTAAGTAGGTTGTCTTGATGACGTACAAGAAATGCAACATGTGTGTTTCTAGGAGATAAATCAAGATCGATGCCTATTGTATAGCGATGACTAAAATTTGCTAAGAAACCTAATAAAAACCCGTGACCCTCAAATCTTTGATTGCGATTTTCAATATTATTTTCCAGTACTTGTCTGTAATTATTATAGATGTCAGTTATGTATGGCAAAATTTCTCTGCGTATTCTATCTCTTACATCTTGTCTTCTATCACTCGCTAGCATTTCCATAAAATTATCAATTCCTTGTTGACCCTGTGCTACTTGCGCAAAATTGACCAACCTACCAAGTTGTCTACGCTGATTTTGATTGAGTTGTCTTCCTTCTATTTCCTTAATTGTTAGTCTGTGATCTCCTAAGAGCCGTCTAATAAGATTGATTTCAGATGCTGAATATTTGGCAAATTTATCCCTACCTTGACGATCTTTTTCACGAATTACCTCGAATACCGTTGCAATTGCCTCTCCCTGACTCTTGCCCTTTCCGTGCATGCATACTTTGTATTGCTCAAAATTTAGGTCTTCTTCCCTTAAATTTGGATTTTGCCGTCTAATCTCTTGTACTAGAGCATTTCTCTCCCTTGTACTGAACCTCAACCCATCACTATTAGGACGATCAGAAATACTGTAGCATCTGACAACTTGCTGTCCGTCACGATAAACAGCAACTTTTAGGTTTGCCGTATTTCGATTTTCACCATTACGTGGATTAACACCATGGTTATCAAAACGAAAATAGACTCTCTCATTTGCATTTAAGATATTAGCATCATGTGCAGTAGAAAACATACTAAAAAAGAATACAGGAAGGAAACGACCTGCACTTACATGATACAAGAAAGATGGACATTGATCTAAAAAAGATTCAAATCCTTGTCTGAATCCTTCAAGATCTCCATCCACCAAACTCCTAATAAGTCCATCACCATTACTCATACAAAATACCCCTTATTTACTACGACCAGAAACACCAAGAGTTCATAAGTGGATTACTTATTACCACTAAGCGTAAAGACGCTTTTTTTCTTATAAGAAGAAACACCACTTACACTAGGAGTTCCAAGCTCAGACTGCGGACTATCATCAACTGGCAAAGTTGTTTTCTTACTACCATGAGCTTTAGATCGTGATCGCAAATTACTGCAAGGACCATCACCTACAGGACCAGGTGGTAAAATTGTTTTCTCTAACTCAGAGAATAATTCTTCTGCAAACAGACCGTAATCTACATTTACTCTTTTACCTTCCCTACCGCATAATCTAAGGTCTCTTATTATTAGTTTTTTAAAGAGCTCAAACTTTTCAGGAAAGCAATCTTTGGCAAATGACATCATATCTAATATTTCTTTTTTCTCTATTTCTTTTTCTTCATCAGTCTTATAAATGTCTTCTCGTCTCCAATTGACTATTAACTCTGCAAATACACCACTTGTAGGAACTGTATAATTAGAAGTATTAACAGCAGCTTTTCTGTATTGATACAAGCTACCACATTCCCAAAATTCCATAATAAGAGATCTAGCTTGAACATTTGATTCAGGATTTTTCAACATCACATCTGAAAGAGAGGAAAGAAAAAGCTCATAGTCTCGCTGTGAGAATATTTTGTCCGAACAGTCTCCTCTTGCTGAAACTTCTTTATAACACCAGCACTGTACCAAATCATGAACCGTATCAAAAAAACATGACTCTATTAATTCAGCAAAAAGGGAATATACTCCTTTATCTTTCTGTGATAATTTCTGTAAAAGAGTATCTTTATCGACTATCTTATTTACACAAAAATCTAAAATAGGGGCGTCTTTCTCAACAGATTGAACGCGAGAAAGAGCAAGAATAGCTTCTGTGAGCTTCTTTTCCTTATCTTCTTCTTTTAAATGATTATAAAAATACTCTACCCCTTCACTCCACTTAAGTTTTACAGCACTGTCAAAACCTTCTACTGCATCATACTTCTTTAATTCCCCAGATTCTCTATCGATCCAGAAATCAAATACAGGACCTTTCCTCTTTATGCTATCTAGTAACGAGTTTCGTACGTATTTGCCAAATTCAGTTTCAGTTTTACCATCAAATGCACCAGGAGGAAACTTGTTCCTATAAGATTCAAATCTTTTTTGAAAGAGAGGATGAATTTTATCCACTACACAGTAACTACAAGCCATCTCATATTTGCGAAGTGGATTATCTATTCCACCTATTTTTTCTTCAGTAAACCTTTGACCTAAAGCAGCATTATCCAACCTTACACCTGACCAGCAACCTTCATCTTGAAATACATTGTGCAAAAACTTCAACTTATCACCCTTAAAGTATTTTATGTGCTCCATAAAGTTATCTTGAAGGACTCCCACCCATCTCTTGATAGCTGACTTCCTCCCGGCAACAACTGCTGGATCTGGATGTTTAATAGCTTCCTGTAATTTTTTGGACATCGTAGCCCGAAGCTCTTTCTGTGTTGGCATTATCCCCCCTATTAAGTATTAACAGTGTCATGTAAAAAAGGCATTATACAGAAATTAGAATGGATTGCAATATTAAAATTACCAGAATAGAGGGTTTAATAAAAAAACGTTATGGCTAAAACTTCTTTTCTTGAATTTTCTCAATATAATCAACAGAAAGACCAGTAGTTTGAGTTATAATGTCAATAGAAACTCCTGCTTTAAGTAGATTCTTTGCAACCTCAATTTTCTCTGCTTTTCTGCCTTTTTCATGGCCGATTTGGATGCCTTCTTGTCTACCTTTTTGAGTGGCATCATCGAGTTTTTGAGCGAGGACAGCCTGTTCATCACGAATACGCTTTATCTCTTGTTCATAGGCTATAAATTCTTTTTCTGACCAGTTGAACCTATTTAATTCATCATATGCTAGCTTTATTATCGGAGCTTCTGCTGCTATCTTTTTTAGATCTTCTTCAGTTGTATCTTCTGCGTATTTAAAAAAGAAACACCATCTCTCTGTAGTATTCTCTAATTGCTCTACCTTATTTTTTGTAAATTTAGGCAACTCAATAAAGACAAATTGTAAATCTTTCAAGTAATGCCCATTGGTTTTGATATCGCGTATATTATGAGTAGAAATATAGTCAACTTCTTCAGGCAGAAGGTTACAATTGGAAATAGCAATAAAGAAGACTTTCTGAAGATGAATGTAATTACCAGATTTATCTAATTGCCGAGAGTAAGCTTTAGCAGCATAAAGTTGAGCACGTTTCTCAAAGCCTTTATCACGAGCGAGTTGCATTTCGATAACAAATCTATTACCAATAGAGTCTTTGCAAAGAACATCAACAATGCTTTGTTTGTCAGAGGCAATTTCAGGATCCATAATGGTACTAAGGAATTCAATTTCCATTATTTGATCAGAAGTAGAAAAACCTAAGATATCGTTGAGGAAGTGAATTAAGATATTTTTATTCTTTTCAGAGCCAAAGATACGGCGAAATGCGACATCATTCTTGGGATCCAGAAACTTCGAGAGAGCCATAGCAAGAGTACCTAAAAAGCATTAATAATTATACACAATTCTGAAGAAATATTCAACTAAAATGCAAACATAGAAGTTTTTGTATATCTTTGTTTGGTAGTATTAACATGTATAATATTTATGGCAAACATCTCAATAAGGTATCAGATAGCACAAAAAGTAAGGAACTGGAGGTTAAAGCGAGGATATACTCAAAAAGATTTAGCGAAGAAAGTCAGTGTAACGTATCAAGTAGTACTACAATATGAAAAAGGAACACGTAAAATTTCGATTGAAAAGTTGTATGCTATAGCAGAGATATTGTCGATTGGTATTGTAGACCTAATTCCTGTATCAAATGAAAAAATCTGTTTTGAAGATAAGGGAGAGGAAATATTAAATCTAGTAAGAAAATATAAAACGATTAATGATCAAGAGTTGCGCAAGGTGTTTTACTTGCTAACAAAATTTACCCGAGTTGGTGAGAAAAGTAGTAAAAAAGCAGAGAAAGTAAAAATTGCAAAGGGCCTGGTTAAAGCAGGGATTTCTGTTGATATTGTTTCACAAGCAATTGGCCTCTCTGCTGATGAATGTGTTGAAGAAAAAATAGGTTCTATATACTGCAAAATAGGAAAGAAGATAAAAGAATGGAGACTAGTGCGGGAATATACTCAGAAGGATTTAGCAAAGAAAATGAGTACAACACGTGACGAAATAAGCAATTATGAGCAAGGAAGAGTTGCTGTTCCACTTGATAAATTATATGCAATAGCAGAAACATTATCGATTAGTATTACAGATCTTCTAATAGAGGAAGGTAGTAAAGTAGAAAATGAATTACCGAATTTAATTGAAGAATACAAAAAGATTGAAAGCCAAGAACTACGTAATGTACTAATAAAATCTATGTTTAAAAGCATACAAATTTGTGAGGAGAAAATTAGAGAAGAAGAAAGAATCAAAATTGCAAAGAACTTAGTTAAAAAAGGAATTTCTACCGATATTATTTTGCAAATAACAGGCCTCTCTTTAGGCGAAATTCAACAAATTTAAGTAAAAAAATCAGTATCTATTAACATCTTTACTTTTTAATGAAAAAATAAGTAAAAAAGATTGAAAAATTGATTTGACTTCACTCGGAAGCTATGGCTCTATGCCAATGCTGATAAAAAAACAGCAGTAAATATTTAAAAAAAGTTTGTTGTTAGTGAAGGGTAAATTATATGAATAAAAGTAAAGAAGAAATAGAATTCAGAATATTAGAAAGCAAAGGCAAAGCACTACTTGATCGTGAAATAATGGAAACGTTTCTAAGTGCAGTACATGAAAGGCCGCAAGCTCAAGAAATTGCTAAAAATCTGGTGAATACTTATACGGGAGTAGGAAGGATTTTAGGCCGAGAAATGGATGACCTGAAAGTCATAGAAGGAGTAACTGATTCTTCAATAGCAATGATTATGTGCGTTAAGGAAACACTAGAAAGGGTACTGAGAGAAAAGCTCAAAAGTGAGCCAATAATGGACTTACAAGGGCTAGTAGAGTACTTAAACGTAAGTATAGGCCACTCAGAAAGGGAATGTGTAAAAATACTGTACTTGAATAAAAGGCGTCAACTAATTGGAGAAGAATCCTATATTGGTGAAATGGAAAAAGCACCAGTATACATAAAGGAAATTACAAGAAAAGCATTAATAAAGAATGCAACATTAGTAATAATGTCACACAACCACCCTGGGGGAAGTTTAGAACCTTCAGAAGAAGATCAAGAAGTAACAAAGAGCTTAGCAGCAGCATGTAGTACTGTAAGCGTTAGATTATTTGATCATATTATCATTACAAGTGGGGGTTATTTTAGCTTTCGAGAAAACGGATTGTTATAGCAGAAAGTATTTGCAAATCTGCTCACTATAATTTATAATGAGTAATATAATGTATAATAACAAAGTTTATTGTACACTTAAAAAGTATTTTTAATATGAGGTTTATATGACTAGTAAAGATCAGAATAAAAAGACTAATGTTAATCACAAGAAAATATTTGGTGCTCTTGAAAGCGTTGATATAGAGCAGTCTAAATTTGTGAGTAAAATTAATAGCCAGAAGGAGATAAAACTGGAAGATACAATGCCTTTCCCTAGCAGAAACGTTCAAATCAACTACGGAAAAGGACTTGATTATATATATGGCACAAAACCTGTAAGTGATCAAGAAGATAAAAATCCATTTGCCTCAGCTTTGCAAAAAATAAAGCCAAATACAGAGAAGCTGAGCTGGTTTAAGAGTTCTATAGTAGAGGCAAAAAACGTAAATGAATTGCACAAAGTTATAGACAAAGTACTAGCTTCTGGAGCAAGGCTAAATGCATGTAATGATGGAGAATGGAGCTTCGCGGAATATGTGATACTGGGCACACATTTTCATAAATTTGATAAGGCTGATCGTAAAAAGCTAATACGTAAATTAATGCTAAGTGGTGCAGAGTTTCATGATACTCTACTGCAGAATAAACTGATAGGTGAAATCTATAATGAGCTACAGCCAGAAGTTCAGCCACAGATAGATAAGCAACTAGAAGAGCTAGAGGAAGCTGGCGAAAATGCTGTGCAAGAAGGAGAATTAATAGATGTTGAGATAGATAATACAACATCGTATATAGAATTTTCTGGGAATAGTAAGGTAGAGGTAGCCAAAATACTGGAAGCAAACAGAAAGTTAGGAAGTAATATCTTAAAAATTGGTAATGATGCAGTTGAAGTTAAAAGTGAGAAGGGAGGTATAAGAAACTATACCGATATTTCAGATGGCAGCTCTATCATGTTAGAATTTCCTACAAGCATTGGTAAGCTAAATATTATATTGTACCAAGAGGCAGATCAGGTGCAAGTGAGAGTAGAAAATAAGGAAATGTGGGCTGAGTTACAAAAAAGAGGCGAAGAAATAGGAAAAAACTGTCTCTTTGGAGGAGTGAAACTTAAAGAAGCGGTAGAAAGAGGTAGTTTCACTAGATGTGGCATATGGAGTGAAAAGCAGAAGGAAGTAAGTGAAAAATTGTTTTCATGGGCAGACAAAGTACGTGAAAATAGTAAAGAAACTTGTAGGGCACTTTAATTTAAAGGTTCCAGAGTCTGGCTATTATATCTGGAGCCTTTGAGCTATAATAGAAAATATTATATGCAAGGTTCTTTTTGTGGAAAAAAGTCTAGATTATAAAGTGGGAGAAAAATTAAAAAGCTGGAGGTTAGAGCGAGGGTACACTCAGAAAGATTTAGCAGAGAAAATTGGTGTAAAATACTGGGTGATATTGCAATATGAGAAAGGGAATCGTAGAGTTCCAATTGAAAGGTTGTATGCTATAACTGAGGCACTATCAATCAGTATTACGGATCTTATTCCTGTATCAAAAAGCTGTCTTGAAGATGAAGAAGAAATATTAAATCTAGTAAGAGAATATAAAAAGATTAACGATCAGGAGTTACGTAAGATGTTTTGTTTGCTAACCAAATTTGTCCAAGTTAGTGAGAAAAGTAGTAGAAAATCGGAAAAAATAAAAATTGCAAAGAGTCTGGTTAAAGCAGGAGTTTCTGTTGATATTGTTGCAAAAACAATTGGTCTGTCTGCTGATGAATGTGTTGAAGAAAAAGTTGGTTCTATCTACTACCAAATAGGCAAAAAGATAAAGGAATGGAGACTAGTGAGAGAGTATACTCAAAAGGATTTAGCGGAGAAAATGAGTACAACACGTGACGAAATAAGCAACTATGAACAAGGACGCGTAGCTACTCCACTGGGAAAATTATATGAGATAGCAGAAACATTATCGATTAGTATTACAGATCTACTAACAGAGGAAGATGAAGGTAGTAAAGTGGAAAATGAGCTACCGAATTTGATTAAAGAATACAAAGAAATTGAGAGCCAAGAACTACGTCATGCACTAATAAAATCTTTGTTTGAAGGGATACGTATTTGTGAGGAGAAAGTGAGAGAGATAGAAAGGATTAAAGTTGCAAAGGATCTAGTAAAAGGGGGAATTTCTATTGATACTATTTTGCAAGCGGTAGGTTTATCTATTGATATGGTTTTAGATGGATAGCTCGTAAAAAAATTATAGCAATAAAGTTTTTTTCTTAAATGGAGGATAAATGTTTGTTTCTGCAAGCAATGTTAGTTACGGAATAGGGCAAAGAATAGAAAATTGTAGGTTAATGCGAGGGCATACTCAAATAGGATTAGCAAGTCAAATAGGTTTAACATACCAAGAAGTAAACAGCTATGAAGATGGGTATATTCCTATTCCAATTGAAGTACTATATATAATAGCAAGAGTATTATCAGTTGACGTTGTAGATTTATTACCTGAACCAGTAATAGTAAGGGAAGACAGCTATGAAGACGAGGAAATACTCTATCTAACGAAAATATACGAGAATCAAAAGTTAGGCAAAATAGTACCTTCATTAGTCAGGTTTGTTCATATTAGCGAAAAAATTAATCAAGAAGAGGCAAGGTTGGAAATAGCAAAAAATCTAGTGAAAGAAGGGGTTTCAGTTGACATAATTTCCCAAGCAACCGGCTTATCTATTTACGAGTATGATAATACAGAGAAAGAAGTCTGCACTGATTCTATATACTACAGAATAGGGCAAAGAATAAGAGAATGGAGATTGATAAAAAGGTATACTCAGAAAGATTTAGCAAACAAAGTTGGTTTAACACTCAAGGAAATACACGAGTATGAAATAGGATACACTGCCATATCATTTGACAAATTATATCAAATAGCAGAAGGATTATCAGTGAATATTAAAGTTCTGCTGCCTAAAACAAATGAAGATAGTGAACTACTTAATTTACTAAGAAAAACTGAAGAGCAAGAATTAGTGAAGAAATTTTTATCTAGGGATATGAAGAATAGCAAAGAGAAAGTTAAAAAAACAGAAAAGATCAAGGTTGCGAAAAATCTAGTGAAGGCGTTAAAGTAATCTTTAAAATAATTGCTTATTAGATATCCCCAGGCGTCTCCTTAAGATGAGAAGAAAGGAACTTGGAATTTAATAGATACGAACATGTGACACGGTAGCTCAGTTGGGAGAGCCGTGAGACGGTATCTCAAGGGTCCTGCTCGTGTCTATTGCGTTTATATTTCAATGTTTCTTTTAAAAAAGTTTTTAATATAGGGATTACATGGCCTTAGCATGTATTAAAAAATAATTTTAAAAATGTACTACATATTCAAATGTATATTTACCTCCGTTTTGTCGTATTCAGGTGTTAATCTTCAGATTTCTCGTGTCTCGGTTATGTCTTAATATCTGTAACAAAAAATAATTATCAATACAAATAAATTAAATTGAAGTCTGTTTTTTTTTTTTTTTGTGTCTGTTTGTAATGTCAAAATAAAAGGTTTTTTTTTAAAGCTCATACAGTTATTTGCACGATAAATATGCTTAAAAATTGTCTGTCCGTTCGTTCCGGCTAATCTTCGAAACGGCTGGACAGATTCTGATAAGATTTTACTGGCGGGTAGCCGACTATATCAGAAGTAACATCTATATACTCGGGTGAAACCGCGGGGCACAGCGAGTTGTAAAAATAAGTAAAGGAATGGAAGGAAAGACATTAACATGACATAGCATCACGCCTTTATAACCGCAAAGTTAGGCAGAAAAGTTTTGTTGCAAAGCCACATTTTACTCATGCTGTTATTAAGTCTCATGTAATAGGTGGTGAGCCTGTTGTCATCTACCGGGCACAATTTCAAACACCGGTCTGCTACTGAGAATTTACAAACAGAATAACCCAATAAAGATGGTTTCATACTGGCGAAATGTGGATGGGATGGGATGGGCGAAAATTGATATTTGAATGGCATCCCGTGTCGCCACGCCCATCCTTGGTGTGAAAGGTCTGGAGAGTGTGTTAGACAGCGCGTGATTGCGTTGCACGTCTTTCGGTGTGAAAGGGTCAGCGAGATTTCAATCCTCTCCCACCCTATCCACTCTACGCGTCCTACTGTCAACGCCGGACGACGCAAGAAGGCGCGAGATATCGCGAGGCAGCGCTGGATGGATAGATGCGAGATCGGTAGCCGATGCAAGATTTGTGTATCCGTTGCAAAGTAATAAATACTCTATTCATGTAGTAATATAATTCAATGTTGTACCAACAAATATTTTAATTATAAGGTCTGGTCTCTCTTCTAATTCAAACCAAAGATGGGTCGAACCAGAATTTAAATTTAATTTAAAGCATGGCGAGTCCCAGACATTGAATTGTACAAAAAAAAAATTGTTAGACGTTGGAATAGTTTTACAATTGATCCTTAGTCTCTCAGGAATAACTTCCGCCATTTATAAATATTTTAGAAGTAAGCAATAAAAATATTATTTATTTTATGATTTCTAACTTTTCACTGTGTTAATTTCTAAACACGACAACATTAAAAATAAAAATAAAAATATCTTTATTGAACAAAAATTTTTTACATTACATTTTTGTATGGCCCTGGAACCCACACTATTTACACATTGACAGTTGATTAATAGACAGGAACAGAAATTTTCAAAATTTTTTAAGTATAGTATATACAATTGCTTTTTAAAAATATATTTTGATTGCCGAAATATATTCATTACCAAGGATGAAAGTTTTAGCAGTATTTTATGACCGGCCGCCTGCCTGACGTTAACCCTCTTTGTGAATGCTGTTGTTTGCGGTAACCGCCACCGATACGGTCTCCTTTTATCTAGCTATGTCATACCAAATGTACCACCACTAGCCGGGCCACAATCCGTACGAATACCTAAATAGCATAACTATTTACAAACCGACCAAGTTCCGTCTCTGATCCTTTCAATTCTCGCCCATCCCATCCAACTCACCCCGCACAGTGTGAAACCACCTTAAGAGCGAATGTTAAAATAAATAAACACTTGTAATGAACAATGCAGTTAATTACAAATGTCTCGATAACTTTCTTTAACCTCAATTGTTGATAAGTTAATGTTAAAATAAATATTATTTTTAGTTACTATCTCTCTGATTAAACAATGGCGGTCGACCCTGACCGGTGATTGAGGGCGTAGGGTTAAGGAAACCGGTGAGGTGCGGTTATTGATGGGTTTTTATTAGAAAATAAAGGTTCAAATCGAATAGAGGGGCTCGTGGCTTAGTAACAGCTACACAGGCTTGGCTACTTGGCTAATCTCCGTGGATATAGGACGCTGTGACCGAAAAATCGGTCGGGAGTTTCAAAGTGTGGAAAAAGAATTCGGTCGCGAACAGGATTCGAATCTGCGCCTCCCGGATAAATACTCCAGGCTCTCTGACCACTAAGCCATCTCGACCTCTGCTCACCACCGCGAATTCTTCATCCATATTTTAACACGTCTTTTGGCGACGTCATTGCTATCTATACAGTCCCTATAGAGGTGAACGGTCTTTGTCCATTTAATATAATTACTTTAGAGTTCGCTAAGCATGCGTTGATGCTTTTCAAAGATTTATCTATAATGTGTTAATTTCTTTTAATTTACTTATAATTTATTTATTTTTTGTCTTATTAAATATCAGGCTCAGGTTCTAATTCGTGACGCATGGTTGTACACGGAGGCGGGCACACCATTATTTATATAACGACCGATTTAATTAAATTTAAACGGAAGGCCCTAAACTAAATTATATTTGATATATTGCTGGAGTAAAATTTTATGAGGTAGGTATTTTATTTTCTCTGTATTATGATGTGAGTGCCAGCTGAAATGTATATTTTTGTATAATTTGTAACAGACAGACAGAGACGTGTAGCGGGGGAGTTTGTTGCGCCGCTTCTTCTCTCCAGTGAAGCGGTGAAGGGTGGGCGTTTTTGGGGACTGTCTCATTTTAATGTATGACGTTCAAAAAGTACTATTTCATGTGGCCTAATTTGTATAATAATAATTTTGATTTTCTTTCCTTTTATAGATCTCCCGCCAAAACAAAGCCATTTTTATAAAATATACCATTCCCACCTGCAATTCTAGTTTAACAGCTATAACACTGCGCAGTGTCATCGTAATCCGATCGGTTGTGATTCAAAAACAAACATTAATCGACACATACTTCGCATTTTTATGATATTTCAGTAGGATTTTCCTCGAAGCATTTTCTTTCAACATACTAGTAAGTCACGTATTTTATTTATAAATAGAAACGACAGAAATAAAATGGCGCTTGTTGATGGCGGTTCCCGCCAAAATGACGTCACTGTCATGGCTGCCAACTACCATTACATATGTACGTCATTACATAAAGATTCCGTATTGAGTATCAGATGGTAATGTTTTGAGGAATAAATATTCTAAGATACTTCTATCTATCTAAGAATATTTATTGTATAGATAGAATAATCTTTATTGTACACCATTAGAGTATCATTTATAAAATTCAATTATTAATCAAGGGTATAATGGCGGTCTTATCGCTAACAGCGATATCTCCAGACAACCTTTGGATGGACAGAGCGACGTGAATAATTGCAAATGGGCCCCCATTTGCAATTATTCACCGGAACCCGGTAGATCGCAATAGGCTCACCACCACATGGAACTAAATAACAGCATTGGTGAAATATGGGTGTACAAACTGTGTACCTTACCCTACCCCTTGGGGACATCACAGGCGTGGTGCGATGTTAAATGTTATTATTCTGAGATAAATATAAATATAGACCTTATCCGTCATTGTCAAGGTTCTTTTTTGTGTTTTTATGGTTAAAACCTGGTGTCGGAGTTGTTGGCACCCACCGTGAGCCTCTAAATTGTTGGCACCCACCGTGGGCCTCTAACTTGTCTTATCGACTTCTATTAGTTACAACACCCGGGACCGACAGTTTAACGTGCACGAAACACGGAGACGCGAGGATAAAGAAACTCCAAGCGGTTACCAATATCCGTTGATGAAAAGTCTCCAAGACAATTACATCTATAACAAAAATCCAAACCCGCCACATGGTTATGATTATGAATGATATATGGTTACGATGAAACAAATTGTAAAAGCACAATTTAAATTGTAATTATGTACACTCATCACTCTACGTAATACACTAGAAATCTCAGCGTCATTACGTAGATTGTAAATACTATACTCCTCCAGAAGTACGCAGGAGATATTATAGTGCACAAGAGTATGCGTAAACACAGGTGCACTCACTCTTCCTTGACTCTCATAGTCCGATGGGACGGCAATCCAACACGACCGGAGAGAGATCTTGCGCAGGACCGACGGCCGAACTCCGGGATGCTACTGAAAATTTCCTAACAGTAAACCCCAATAACGCTTTCCCCGACACGCTCAGCAGCTGCGCTTGCGACCACTAGACCAACGAGGCTGTCATTGACAGACTGACTGCTTGTAAATAATACATAGTAAGACATTTTAATTGAATTAATATAATGCCAAATGTCTCTTACAATACACACGCTTAGGCTTTGCCAAGCCCCTTTTATTGTGTCATATGAGACTTCACTACATAGTATAAAACAAAGTCGCTTCCCGCTGTCTGTCTGTCCCTATGTATGCTTAGATCTTTAAAACTACGCCACGGATTTTGATGCGGTTTTTTTTTAATAGATGGATTGAGTCAAGAGGAATGTTTTAGTATATAATTTGTCAAGTTTTTGTATACACTGGCTAAAATATAATGATATTTGTTGGAGGTGTCGAAAAAAATAAGCCGTCTGGGAGCTTTCAACGAAAACGCTGCCTAAACCCTATGAGATATAACAAAATTATGTATGGTGGAATTGTGTATCTTACATAGGTCTACAGAAAAGTCCGCGATGGCATATGTCTATCTCTTAAGGATAACATACTATATCCATTTTAATACTTTAAAATGTGCAATTATAAAGCGGTAATTGGAAAGCGGGAACGGGATCAAAATTTCATGATTACTTTTGGTCGCGATAACCGACATCCACGCGGGCAGAGCCGCGGGCATCAGCTAGTATATAATAAAACTTATAAATTGAATTAATATAGTGCCAAATGATTTTTACAATAACACACGCTTTGACTTTGCCAAGCCCCTTTATTATGTCGTATAAGACTTCTATTATAAAATGGAAATGCTTGCCAAATCTGCGGTTTGCGGTCAACATCGTCGACACGAGAGGCACGTACCACTGACTTTTCGAAGTCATGTGCATATTAGAAATTAATTATCACTTGCTTAAACGGCGAAAGAAAATATCGTGAGGAAACCAGCACACCTTTGCGGGTTGCGAGCAGGGAAGCCGCCCCCGGCCTCGCTCTTGTAGGGGCCTCACGCACTCGCGCAATAACCCAAGTAGAAAAATATTGGGCACTAATAATACAAATTTTCATTACTTTATTTTGCATTACTCATTAATTATTGTTCAATGGTTATTACTCACTTTATTCTTCGGGATTGCCCGATTAGTTTGAACTTGAACGGAACCCTTAATCATTAGCTGAGCCCGCGGCAATGTCGCGAGTCAAACTTGCATTTCTCGTCATTAAAACTAATCCCATAAAGAAGGACCTACCTAACCTACCGACAAAAAACCACACGGAGTCCACTAACCCGTATCAGTGTCCCAGGATTGCAGCTGCAATCAGTGCAACCCCGGCAATTAGCCGATTTATATATCTGCTTTGCCATATCCCAAAGATATTGGGGTCGGCTTCCAGTCTAACCAGATGCAGCATTTTACATGGATCAACTGCCTATCTGACCTCCACAACCCATTTACTGGGTAACACGATATCTCGTGGTAAGACTAGTTGTCCGACTTCCAGGGTTCTGACTATTGCTACGGCTGTCATAGATCTTTATTTGACAAACCGAAGTGCAAGTATGAAATGATGGTCACCCATCCATCGCAGCTTAACCTCGATTGATCCGTGTGTCTGTTATTTATTCACGAGCTCGTCAAGTGTCAATTGATCAAGGCAATTAGTCGGTTCAAGTTCAGTGGGCTTACTCTTGAAAATAATTTCGCTCGATTGACATTGGAAATATGTCAGTTCGTACTTTTAAATGTCACGTCTAAAAAAATATTATAGATTCGGAATAATATGGAGACAACATGCTTTAAAATTGAGGCAACTGTAATGTAGGTAAATTTATTTTAAAATTACGCGTTGTTTTAAGGCGTCTATTTAATATTGGAATTGGATTGGAATTGGTTTCAAGAGTAACCCCACTGATAAATTGATAATAATAATCTCATCCAACAACAAACAGTAGTCAGGTGATATTTTCATACAAACAGCGACCACAAGACACCAGATAGTCTTCCTGCAAATGTGTATGATATTTCATACAAATCATACGTCTCAGGGTCGTATGACCGCAGACAAGAGGCGCCATCTATGTTTACACTGTAGAGTTACTCGTAAATAGTTCAAAGGAATGGGGGATAGATGGCGCTAGGAGACACGTTTGGCAAATTACTTTTTAGGTTGGTAACTTGGTACGTATTAAAAGACTGCCTAAAAAAAGTGTTATGCTTGTATCTTGGTTCCTGTATGTATGTTTGTGTGTTTCTTTATTCCACAATAACTCCTAAATGCCTGAACCTATTTAGGTTAATGTCAGAATACTTACATTTTTCCGGGTACACAGGTTATTATGATTTAAGAAAATAGTACCTACGGTCCACAAAAAGGTACGAAACTAAAAAATCATTAATAAAAAATAAAATGCACAAACAGAGCACAATAAAAAATGTTCCCCCTACTGCGATAAAAATTCTTCAATGCCCACGCGGCCGGCGTGATTTTTAATAAAAAAAAAATTACTATTAGCCGGTGGGAATTTGGTACATAATTAAAGTTTGTCTCTAATTTATTATTTATTTATTTATCATTACATCAAAAAGGTAAGTATATTTTATTCTAAGCCCCACAAAACCGTTGTAATGGTTTGACTGTGAGGTCAACGAGTCTCTAGACATTACAGATTAAATGTACTTATAATTAAATATTCTATAGGTATTGCAACTTATATAAAACTCAGTACATTTCTAAATAATATAACTTTAATTTACGTTTAAACCTATTTGAATTTGTTTCACTCCTTATGTCTGTCGGCAGACTATTCAATAAATATGGTATTCTCTTTTTTAATGTTCTGTCACCAAAATAATTGGTGACTCTGGGTACATTGAATCTACCAGCAGCCATAGATCGTGTATTAATGTTTTTAGTACAAATATTATTAATTAACATCACTTGTTTTAAATTGCAGAAAAACATCGTGAGGTAACCAGCACACGGAAGAGACGTTCTACATAATCACGCCTGTATTCTCCGAAGGGGTAGGCAGAGGTGTACAAAGTTGTATTTTGTACATCCATATTTCACCAATGCTGTTATTAATTCCCATGTAGTGATCGTATTGCCATCTACTGGGCACAATTCTAAACTCCGGGCTGCTACTGAGAATTTACTGACAGAAAAACTCGATAACACTTTGCCCGACCCGGGAATCGAACCCGAGACCTCATATTCTGCAGTCGCACTTGGGACCACTAGCTAGACCAACGAGGCAGTAGAGATGTTCTAGATATTTTAAATGTTACTTTATTAACAACGGATTGAGACTAAAACTAAAGCCATGTCAGAGAGCTAAAGGTGGCTCAATTTCTTGTCTCTTAAAGACAATGGCGTGAATTCTAATGTAGCACACTAAACTAAATTTAGAACATTCCTGTCTTTTACTAACTGTTACCATATGAGCAAGATGGGACGAACCAAGAGATGTCAAATTCAAATTTAAGCACGTCAAATGAAAATCTCCGAACGTTTTTAGTAAGCTCAGTTTTAGATAGCCGCTAAAATTGAGACGTCAAACTAAAATTGTATGGAAATTTAAGGTTGACATGATTAAATTTTAATTTGACGTGATTCCCTTTTTTTGTAACAGTTAGTGAAAGACTCACGACTCACTCAGAGGGGCTCGTGGCTAAGTAACAGCCGCACAGATCGATCGATCAAGGTTAAGCTGTGCTTGCCGCGGTCGGTCTGTGTATTGGTGACCATAATTTCATACCGAGATCCCTCCGTGCCTCGGAGAGCACGTTAAGCCGTCGATCCCGGTTGTCAAATTAAGATCTATAACAACCGTTACGGGTAGTCAGAGGCCTGAAAGTCTGACAACCAGTCATACCACGAGATATCGTGTTACCCAGTTACTGGGTTGTGGAGGTCAGATAGGCAGTCGCTCCATGTAAAATACTGGTATTAAGCTGCATCCGGTTTGACTGGAAGCCGACCCCAATGTAATTGGGAAACGGCTAAGCAGTTAGTGAAAGACAGCAATGCTCTAAATTTAATTTAGTTTGCTTCATTAGAATTGACGGCAGTAGTGTAGCCAGTCTCATTTTAAACAGGTAATGTTGGTTCATGCACTATTGCGGCCTTTGCCGCCTGACCATTTAAAAACTTTTTTGTAAAAATATTAGGAAAGCGAGAACGTCATTAGTTGCAATCTGCACTGCGCAGCTTAGTGACGCATCACGTGTACTCCCTTTTGTAAATTTTAAGGAAGATCTAATTTGACTTTGACGGGGCTACAGAGCGCTTCTATTTTTTGAGTGCAAGCAAAAATTAATTTTGCGGTGGTCAGGCGGGAGTGTCCGCGATAGTACATTCTTAAGTCGTCAGCTATAAATATTCGTGCCTATTGTAGCAGGATTAACATCAGCATATTGATTTATTTATAAGGCTTCCAACTGCACGTTTAATCTTATTATCTGTCACTCGTTTATGGGCTAGATTCAATATTTAAGAGTAGTTTTTTTTTTTTCAAAAAATCATGTCCTTTATTTTCTGAATATAGGCGACATGAAAGGGGAACACCGAAATATAATTGTTAGATAAAACATAGCATAGCATCACGCCTGTATTCCCCGAAGGGGTAGGCAGAGGTGTACACAGTCGTACACCCACATTTCACCAATGCTGTTATTAAGTCCCATAGGTGGTGAGCCTATTGCCAATTCCAAACTCCGGGCTGCTACTGCGAATTTTCTTACAGTAAAACTCAATAACACTTTGCCCGACCCGGGAATCGAACCCGAGACCTCATGCACAGCAGTCGCGCTTGGGACCACTAGACCAACGAGGCCGTTACATACAATACAATATTTATAATAGGTGGTGAAACTATTGCCGATTGCCATGAACCAACGACAATTCCAAACTCCGGGATGTTACTGAGAATTGCTTAACCTAACCACGCTTCGCTCGATCCAGGAATCGAATTCACGCTCAGACGCGCTTGTGACAATTACATCGATGAGGCAGTCATTCGGTTCAGTTTCTCATCAAACACAAAAATGTTAAATCTCATCAAAAAAGTTTGTAGACATCAAAACTCTTTACTGAGATTTTAAAATAAATGTAAAGTAGCGACGACGCTTTTTTAGATAACCGCTCTAGTTTAGTAATATTAATGTAAAGTGAAAAACACGTGTGTATAAAAAGCAGTATTAAGAATCTATAATAGGTTCAGTAAGACCCACTTTACGAGCCAGTGTGTTCATTCAATTCAATTCATTTATTTGCGAAATATTGGTACATGATTTCTTAATAATAGTAAATAAAGCCCACCACATTTAACCATTAACCGTATGCAAATTCATTATGACACGATTTAAATTAACTTTTAACAAAAAATAAAAACCGCCTTCCAAAATCTACTTAAACACTAAAAAGTGCAAAATAATATCAATTTTGCTTTTAATAAAATAAATTTAAAAGAACAATATATAATAATAATCTGTTATTTTTGGAGTCGGTGCCTAGAGTAGATTTTGGAAGGCGGTTTTTATTTTTTGTTAAAAATTAATTTTATTTTTAACTTTTTAGTTCTAATTGTAATATACATATATTGTATAGGTCATGTAAACAATTACAATCCTGTTCTACTGAGTTTATGGGAAGACATGAGATTACAGCAAATGCGAGTGATTTGCTGTAATTCATTGAAGAGTTCCATTGTCTATCTTCGAAGGTCTTCATCAGATCTTCACCAAATTTAAATGGGACCACCTCTGTAGATTACTCTTTCAAAGATTCGGTGAAATCGGTTCTTCAGAACGGGCAAAGATATCGACGGAAATATATACAAAAAAAAAACAGGCGATTTGATAACTTCCTCCTTTTGAAAGTCGGTTAAAAATTAAACAATACATTAACAACTGATCTAATGACATGAAACATTATAATATCAGTAACAATGACTCCATGCAGAATATTAAATGGTTTAAGGTTCAATTCTGAGTTACACTAAACATAAATGGTCATGGACTAATCAGTCAGGAATCAATAAAAATGACTGGTCAATAATCGTGACTGAAATGGTATGTGTTGAAAAAACATCCCATGTCAGTCACGATCACCCAGACTGATCGCAGACACCTAATCAGGTACCCTCCACTATCCAGAACAGGGTTATCAGTAGAATAACAGCTCACAAATAGACTGCCAGCCGAGTGATGATAACAATCACGTTGAGTAACACATGTGTGCGCACGCACATGTTGGGAGATTTTTTGTAGAGAATCCGAAATTTGTGAAACGCACAGACTTTTATTTAAGTAGATAAATACGTATGTATGTCTTATTGTTTGAAAACCAAGCTTGTCAGATATTGTGTGACGTCATTAAATTCAAAATACCAATAAAACGTCTCCATTTATTGTCACTATCACTACATAGTATAAAATAAAGTCGCTTCCCGCTGTCTGTCTGTCCATATATATGCTTAGATCTTTTAAACTACGCAACGGATTTTGATGCGGTTTTTTTAGTAGATCGAGAGATTTAAGAGGAAGGTTTTAGTATATAATTTGTCAAGTTTTTGTTTTGATAACATTGGCTAAAATATAATGGCGATGCTTTCTATACCGGTCGCGCTAATATTTCTCGGGAAAACGTCATCGAGAGCCGAAACAAACTTGTGTCTGAAATTGAGACCTCTTTGGAGAAAGTCTCAGATTGGTGTAGACTTAATTTGGTCCAATTTAATCCCACAAACACACAAGTTTGCGTATTCACCGCTAAAAAACTGCCATTCGTTGTTTTTCCTCGTTTTGAGAGCACCCCATTAACTGCCTCAGCCAATATTGGAATACTTGGTGTCGACATATCGAGCGAAGTCCAGTTCCGCGGCCATTTAGAGGGTAAGACTAAGCTAGCCTCCAAGAAGCTTGGTGTACTCAATAGATCGAGACGGTATTTCACTCCGGCCCACCGCCTACTACTTTATAAGGCGCAGGTCCGGCCTCACATGGAATACTGCTCTCATCTTTGGGCAGGGGCACCCCAGTACCAGCTTCTCCCTCTGGACCGCATCCAACGGAGAGCGATTCGTATCGTCGACTGCCAAGATATTTCAAACCGGCTAGACCCCTTGGCGCTGCGTAGAGATGTGGCCTCGCTATGCATCTTCTATCGCCTATACTATGGGGAGTGCTCCGAAGAATTGTTCGGACTGATCCCTGCCGCCTCTTTCCGCCATCGTTCTACGCGACAGCAGTTCCATCCCCATCATTTAGATGGTTGGCAGTCCACAACTGTGTGTTTCTCTAGAAACTTTCTGCCTCGCACAACAAAACTGTGGAATGAACTGTCGCCTGCGGTATTTCCGGACCAATACGACCTTCAAACCTTCAAGAAAAGAGCGTACTCCTTTTTAAAAGGCCGGCAACGCACTTGTGACTCCTCTGGTGTTGCGGGTGTCCATGGGCGGCGGTAATCGCTTACCATCCAAAAAAAATGATATTTGTTGGAGGTGTCGGAAAAAAATGAGCCGCCTGGGAGCTTTCAACGAAAACGCTGACTAAACCCTTTGAGATATAACAAAATGATGTATGGTGGAATTGTGTATCTTATATAGGTCTACGGAAAATTCCGCGATGGCATATGTGTATCTCTTAAGGATAACATACTATATCAATTTAAATACTTAAAAAAGTGGACAATTATACAGCGGTAATTGGAAAGCGGGAACGGGATCAAAATTTCATGATTACTAAAAGTTAAGTTAAGGGAAATCAAATGAAATTGTTTATTATAAATATGTTTTTTTAATCTCTTTTACAGGTCACTGTGATTTAGAAAGCGCCGGCATTTCCTGACTACAGAGGTCAAGGTCTCTTAAAGTCCAGACATCATTATACAAGCCTATGTGTGCGTAACCATGTTTGGTATCTGGAAACAGTAATATAGTCTGGATAGATTTGGGGAGAACGATAGTTGGGGAGTTGATGCAACTGCCCAGACCCGTCTCCCACAACGGTTGCATCGGACTACATCCCGAAACACCATCACCACCATACCTTATGCATTCTCGTCACTCCAAACATTCATCTCAACTTATATGATACCAAAAATTGTAGAGGACCAAATATTGGATTTAATATTTGCAATTGTAAGTGATAGCTAACAACTGACAATAAAATTCAAATATGTCACTGTAGGGTTGTCGATCGTTTGGAATATAATTATTGTATCAAGCTTTTAGTATTTCCCGAAGGGGAATGCAGAGGTGTAAAACTGTTCGTCCACATTTCACCAAAAATGAATTTAGTTCGCAATATATATTATATTAATAATACGTGAAACAAAAATGTGTGTCCCTTTTAACGAAACTTGCACGGGCGGAGGAGTATGAAATTTGCCACAGTAAAAGTTTATACGGAGAAGGAGTGCAGAGAGCTACTATTTTTCTATAATTCGCATTAGAAACACATTTTAAATTAATACAAAACATATTACACACACTTACATGCGTTTAACACACACACACACATTTATCTAAGAGAATAGAACCTTAATAACGTTCTAGGTGTATAAACATAAACCTTCCTCATGAATCACTGTCTATTGGTGAAAACCGAATGAAAACCCTTTCAGTCGATTTTGCAGACAGACAGACAGACAGACGCGGCGGGGAACTTTGTTTTTTTTTTATCTAAAAGTATTTTCGTAAGTAGAGATCTAATATCAAACCTATCTCTTCTTGAAGTATAGTTGGCATTACTCTACTGAAAACCCTATCGTACAGTGACATCACTATTGATCGAAAGACGATCAATAATGGGTATTTGTGTTCGATATCCGTTCCAATAGATTGCGGACATTATGACAGTGGAAATTTACTGAAGACCAGATACTGTTCGCCTACTAGTTAAAGGGTGCTATTTTGAGACAATGATATGCCAGGATACGATATATAAGGTCCTAATTTATTAGGTAGTTTCCTTTGAAAGGGTTATTACTTATGTCGCAGATGGATTGTAGAATCCGCTGTTTTACAAAACTGCTAGCTGATTTACAAAACAGTACTGTTATGACAAACAGCTGAACGACGTTTAGCGGTTTTACATAATTACTGAACTATAACACGCAGAATTGAATTAACGTTTTGCGTTTATCAATGCAGCGGGTCAGTACTGTTTTATAAAACAGCTGAACAACGTTCAGCTGGATTGCCATTGCGATGCGTTTAACAAAACTGCTACCCACGTTTAGACGTAATGCAGAATGACATATCTACAGTGGGACAGATTTTGTTTATTGCAATGAATGCCTGAACCGATTTAGATGTATGGGGTATCGTTAGAATCCTTACTTTGTCCTAAGTAACATAGACTAATAAGATATAAAAAAATGGCAGGCGTGATTTTATTTTTTTAATTAATTTCATCTTGTTTGATATTTTATTATTTTTGTTTTATTTTGTCTTTAATTTCTAGGCGAGCCAGGCGCCGGTTGGCGTTCAACGATCTCCGGCCACCGTGAGCCGTGGACTGCGGGCAGCGGGCTTGGGTGATTCGCCGCCTGATCAGCAGTCCAGCACGTGCGACATAGGGAGGTGTTTGAGCACGCTAACTGTGGCTAGCCTGCACAAATCCCAGAGGATCCGTTGAAACTTATTCACCGGACCATAACCTGCCGGGGTCGCGGTGATTGCTGCAACGACCCAGGACCTCGATAAAGGTTGGAGAAGGACCGTGTGGTTTTTAGTCGGTAGGAGACCGGCACAGAGGCCATGAATTAGTTTCTAAAAAAAATAAAGAGTCTTGCTCTGCCAAGCCTCAATAACCCAATCAATATTTACGAAACACTCATACCATTTTAAGATACAATCCTTCAAATAGCTTGCGGTGCCACTGATATTTGAAGTACAACCAATTTATCATCATATTTGTAATGTATGGTCAGTACACCGGATATATGTCGGAGCTTAGCAACCGGTTGGCGGAGGATTCGGTGATATTGTCAGCGGGCGGGTAAGATGCAAACGGGCGTTTTTAAAATATGTCGCTAAAATAATCTAGGGGGCATTTTCATTAATCTTACAGCGTTTAATTACAAAAACATAACATTTTAACATCACGCCTGTTTTGCCCGAGGGGGTAGGCAGAGGTGTACACAATTGTTTACACATTTTTTATCGATCCTGTAATTAAATCCCAGCTGATAAGCCTATTGCCATCTGCCAGCACAATTACAAACTCCGTGCTACTACTGAGAATTTTCTAAAAGAAAAGCTCAATAACACTGCCCGACCCGGAAATCCAACCCGAGACCTCCTGCTCAGCAGTCGCGCTTCGGACCACCACACCAACGCGGCAGTCAGACGAGATTTTTATATTAATTGATACTTGAATATCGGATTGTCACCTCCTTAAACAACATCTTGTATAGGTTACTAACTAGTATTACCCGCTTACAGTCGAACCTAGCCTTATAGACACCAAAATATTATGATTTATGTGCCCTTCACAAAAGAGCTATTACCATAGATTGGACAAATTAAGACATTTACAATCTAAATTCGACCTTCTATTATTACAGTTAAACATCAAAATCGCTCGACAAAAAATTAGTTTTTCTATGACAAGTAAAAATGTACTTTAAATTCATTGAGTTATGAATTAATGTCAAGTGCAATGATAGTGCAGTATATTAATTTAAGACAGGCTATTTTGAGCTTTAACTATATACGATAAGATAAGGTTGAAATTCGTGTAACATAAGTTGATTTCGAAAGAAACCCTTTAGAATTGATTAACACACATAGCTTGGGAGATTTGAATTCTTGTTTCGATTACTATATTGGTACAGTCGGCTTCAAAAGTAGGTTTAGTAAAATCTGAGTACCTATTAATACTTCGACGCCTAAACCACTTTTTTTTACGTTATATGTTTTACTTAAATTATCATAATTCTTTTATCAAAAAAAAATACGGTCGATTTGAGAAACCTCCTCCTTTTTTGGAAGTCGGTTAATTAAAAACAGCGGTTGATGATAAAGAAGACTTACCATATATTATCAAAGAAATTCTTTAGATTGGAAGATGATATCTGAAACAAGAAAGGAGACAAAATATGTTTAATAACCTGGTGAAAGTGGTAGTAGAACACGTGTGAGTAACAAAATTGTTAATACACGACTGCCTAAAAAGTGTGTTATGTTTGTAGGGTTCATGAACATATGTATGTTTGTGAGTTTCTTTATTCCATCATAACTTCTAAATGCCTGAACCGATTTCGATGTATGTGGTATCGTTAGAATCCTTACATTGTCCCGGATAACATAGGTTAGTAAGATTTATAAAAAATATTAATACAGTGTATATGTATATAGTGTGCTGTAGTATACGTAAAGGCAGGAAATAAAAAAATACTATCATAGATGGCAGTGACATATTTCTAACTTTTTTTTATCCAAAATGTATCTACGTTTTGCCCCCAACTCCCCTGATGTTAAGCGACGGTGTGGCCGAGGATAGAGCACGTAGATCCCTATTCACTCTAAGTAGAGTGGATAGATTTGGGGAGAACAACAGTTGGGGGTTGACGCAACTGCCCAGACCCGTCTCCCACAACGGTTGCACCGGACTACATCCCGAAACACGACTACGTTTCACGGCATGGCTTCGTCCAGTCAGTGGTAACCAGCCGCGGCAGAAGCCTCCCACCAGAGTTGTGTTGCCTGTTTTGCACCACCCAGGGGCCACGTGTAGCGATTCCATTCAAAGGGTGCACTCCTACGGACGCGGCAAACTTAGCCCCCAAAATCTCCATATGATTATAGATAGATGGATGGCATTATAGATTTGGCACTCAGTTTATAACCTGGATGCTTGGAGCCGTGATAAAATCCTTTGTATTACATAGGATTTTATCACGGCTTGACTCAATTCTAAAGTCCCGTCAAGTGTGGCAGAATTATATGTTTGAGAACTGGCGCGTTCCTCATTTTTTGGGTACCTATTCTAATTTCTAAGTCAACTATTACTAGTTTGGCCAGTTTGACTATACCAAATTTCGGGATTTGGGTATTAAAATCGGGACAGCATAAAAGCGCAACGATGTTCAAAAATTTTTACCTACTTTAATGGTTTTCTTCTTTATTAGAAACTAGCTGTGCCCCGCGGTTTCACCCGCATATCGCTATATTATAATTAGCCTAAGTTACTATTTATATCGTCAGCTACCTGCCAGTAGAATCTTATCAAAATCGGTCCAGCCGTTTCCGAGATTAGCTGCCAACAAACAGACAGGCCAAATTTTAAAAACTGATTTTTGGCATTGCTATCGTGCTAATAACTATATGAGCTTAAAAAGAAAGTATTATTTTGACATTACAAACAGACACCTCAATTTTAATTATGTGTATTGATTGCTGCATAATCTGCAGTGTCCCTACACTGTGCGTTCCGATCACGGGTAATCGGACCGTGTCCGTAATCGGGATGTGTCCACAGACCCTTGAAAATGTGGACGGGACGTCCCGCGCAAATCTGGACGCCTGGCAATACTAACCATAACCGACGACCTTCTGTGTGACATAAATTCAATCGTGTGTAAACCTTAGCGCCATCCGCCATCTTAACCTCAAGAGTAGTGACCACAAACAGGTTGAACAGTACACACTTGACATAAAAACCACATGTCAATGTAAACATACACGTTTTGAAGTAGATAATTGTGTAATATCCTCTCAGAGTAAATATCCAAGGAGATAGTAAGTACAGGCGTACTCCTCCGTCACATTCCGCAGTCTTATGCAATGACGTTTTTTATAATCAGATGGATTGTAGAATCCGCTGTTATACCAAACTGTTAGCAGTTTTACAAAACAGTAAATACCCAAGGAGATAGTACGATGTTATAGTACGATTGTTATTGATGTAGAATTTGTTGTTTTACAAAACTGCTAGCAGTTTTACAAAACGGATCCGTTTTATAAAACAGCTGTAAGACATTCAGCTGGATTGCTATTGCGATACGTTTAACAAATTTGCTACCCACATTAGACGTAATACAGAGTGGCATATTAACAGTCGGACAGATTTATTTATTGTATAGGTGTTACGTTATTATTATTATTGTTATCGTGTGGATGATGAATAACCTGGTGTCAGTTTAAACCACCCATAGGTCTCGGACATGGCTTTACACACAATCGAGAACATCCAGGTGTGCTGGTTTCCTCACGATGTTGTCCTTCACCGTTATAAGCAAGTGATAATTAATTTGTAATACGCACATGACTTCGAAAAGTCAGTGGTGCGTGCCTTGGATTCGAACTTGCGATCTTTGATTTGTCAGTCCAACGATCATACCACTAGGCTATCACTGCTCTGGTGTTACGTTAAATTAAATGGACAGTCACAGTAAGTTAAAAAGGAAAAATACTGTATTCTTAATTGTCTTTCCTTGGCTGGCTTGACGGAGCCTGTGTCTGTAAGGTCAGAAAAAACCTAACCACGAAGGGGATGACGGGGGTAGTCACATCACCTTCGAACACGGAGCGAATTAAGAACTAAAATCTACAATCTGACGTTTTATTTCACGCTGTTTTACATCAGATCGCTGACACGCTGCATTGATAAACGTAAAATGTTTAATCTGTTGGCTCGCCAAACACAATAGATTTTTATTCTTATGAAGTATGATTTCGTACTTTTTCCATTCGAAGAGTTAGCAACTTTGCATGTTATACTTCAGTAATTATAAAAAAACACTTAACGTCATTCAGCTGTTTTACATAATACAGCACTGTTTTGTAAAACACCTAGCAGTTTTGTAAAACAGCTGATTCTACAATCCGTCTTCTACATTTATAGTAGTTACATGGTACGATTAGCCAATAGCTTAACAAAAATAGATTCTCGGTGAAAGTGTGGTTGCCACCCACTACTTGAATATAGTATATGTTTAACTGGTTACGTTAAACACTTCAAGTTTATTTTTATTATTCAACATTGCCTCATTTGTCTAGTGGTCCCAAGTATGTCTACTGAGCTTGACGTGAGGTCTTGGGTTCGATTATCGGGTAGGGCAGTATTATTGGTTTTTATTTATTAAGATATTTTCAATAGTAAAGTTATTATATTAAATCTAAACAGAATACGGTCGTGAGCAGGATTCGAACCTGCGCCTCCCGGATAAATATTCCAGGAGGCGCAGGTTCGAATCCTGCTCACGACCGTATTATTTTTCCATTTAATATAATAACTTTAGAGTTCGCTAAGCATACGTTAATGCTTTGCAAAGATTTATCTTGAATTCTCAATAGTAGCTCGGAGTTAAGAAGTTGGTGGTGTGACACCCCCGTGCTTCAGAGAGCACGTAAAGCCGTCAGTCCTGCGCGTGATCTCTCTCCGGTCGTATCGGATTGCCGTCCCTTCGGACTATGAGAGTGAAGGACGAGTGAGTGCACCTATGTTTGCGCATACACTTGTGCACTATAATATCTCCCTCGTACTTGGCTAATCTCAAAATCGGTAAGGAGTATATTAAAAACATAACATCACGACTGTATCCACGAAGGGGTGCCTCAGAGGTGTACACAGTATCACATTTCACCAATGCTGTTATTAAGACCCATGTTATATATGGCGAGCCTTTTGTCATTTGCCGGGCACAATTTGAAACTAGGAATTTCACAACAGAAAAGTTCCGAAACACTGCCCGACCCGGGATAGAACCGAGCGGGACCGTCAAGCCTAGCAGACGCGATATCGTTACACCAAACGCGTAAAAAACTTGATATTTAAGGGGCCGCTCATTAATCACGTTTTTTTTTTTTTAACATGTCTTAAGCCCCCCCCACTCCTTGGTGATGCGTGGTGAGGTTTAAGACTAACCCCCCACCCCCACCCAAAATCACGTGTATTTTTAGTACCTACAAAGAATCAAAATATTTTAGAATATTATCTTGAAAATACTGAAAATAAATATAGGTGATATCTTACAACACCCCCCACTCCCCTTGTGATATTTCGTGATTTTTGCCAAACCCGCTCCCCCCCTATCGAGCCTCACGTGATTAATGGACGGCCCCTTAACAGTCTGATGACGTGAAACCCAGATGTGTGAACGCTGCCGAAGATATTTAATTTATTTCATCATCTTAATGTTTCCCTGGAGTAATGCCAAGTCTTTTAGCTTTTATATCATCCGGGAAAACCACATTCTATTTCCTCGTGAACATGTTAGTCATAAAATCCGATTTCACCGCTGACATTAAAAACCGAGTTTAACAGAACTCAGTTCTACGTAATCCAGTTCAAATGTTGATTTTGATCTTAGTTAACGTCAAACTGATGTTACCAGCTACATTATAATGGCGTTAACGAAAACGACGATATCTATTGGATAATTCATGTAAATGTTGGCATGCATGAAAAAAAAAATATACGGTCGAATTCAGAAACCTCCTCCTTTTTTGAAGTCGGTTAAAAATAAGGTATTGTTTTTTTTTTCGAATAGCCTGCAAGAGCCCAGAATAAATATTTTCTTTATTTCTTTCTTTCTTTCTTTAATATCTTAATTCAGTCAAATAACAACAAAATAAATATTCTATTAAAGATAAATCTTTGAAAAGCATTAACGCATGCTTAGCGAACTAAAGTTATTATATTAAATGGAAAAGAATACGGTCGTGAGCAGGATTAGAAACTGCACCTCCCGGATAAATACTCTAAGCAGTCTGAATAGCTAAGCCATCTCGACCTCTGCTCACCACCCCGAATTCCGCTGTGGTTAGTCGCTACGTCCTTCACATCCGCACCCGCCTTTATCTCCGCTCGGGCACTATGGTTAAGGCCTAAGATTTAAAAATACTGTTACACGACATTACACAACCAGCCCATAACTGTCCCACAGCAGGGCGCGGGCCTCTTCTCATACAGAGAAGGCACGAGCATTGATCACCACGCTAGCTCACTGCGGGCGATTTCAGACCTGTAGGCTGAACCTTGAAAATAATTCCGCTCGATTGACATTGGAAATATGTCAGTTCGTACTTTTAAATGCCAACATGTCTAAAAAATAATTATAGATTCGGGATAATATGAAGACAACATGCTTTAAAATTGAGGCAACTGTAATGTAGGTAAATTTATTTTAAAATTACGCGTTGTTTTGTGGCGTCTATTTAATATTGGAATTGGATTGGAATTGGTATTAGTTTCAAGAGTAACCCTCACAGTGTTTTCCTTCACCGTATGTCTAAAGTATGTCTGTACATACACGTATAAATTAATTTGTAAATGTATAGATCGTACTTTTAAATGCCAACATGTCTAAAAAATAATTATAGATTCGGGATAATATGAAGACAACATGCTTTAAAATTGAAGCAACTGTAATGTAGGTAAATTTATTTTAAAATTACGCGTTGTTTTGTGGCGTCTATTTAATATTGGAATTGGATTGGAATTGGTATTAGTTTCAAGAGTAACCCTCACAGTGTTTTCCTTCACCGTATGTCTGTACATACACGTATAAATTAATTTGTAAATGTATAGATTTCTCCTGGAGCTACGTGCTCCATTGTCGGCCACACCGTCGCTTACCATCAAGCAAGTTGATGGCCAAAGGTAGATCAATTTTCGATTTAAAAAAAATGATCTTCATCCTAATCATTTGGGGTCGGCGTAGTATATACCTATCTGGCATGCTGCTAAAGTTTTGGCAAAGTAATAAATAAAAAAAAAATATATTGAAAACGTCACATTTCTACATGCCAGATTTGAATCCACAACCTGTGGCTTGAGAGGTGGGCTTTTAACCACTTGGCCACTACAACTTGTCCGTGACCGAACAATACGAGAATATACAGTGCAAAGTAACGCAACATCTACAAAAACGGTCATTGACATGTTTGAAAAGAATGGGGACCGTATCTACATAAATATATTTGAATTCATAAATAGAACGCCGCGGTGCGCACGCGTCGCCTCGTCCGCGCCACGTGAGGACATTCCGTTCGATTTTTAAATTAACCATTCTCTTTTCGAATTCAATTTCATTGTCATGCGCTCTGCTTATTTAATATAGCTAAGAATTGTAATTAAGAAAAAAAAAATGTACATTTCACAAGTACAGTAAGCGCACACGTCGTCGATAACACTTTGACCTTGAGCTGGTCTATCGTAGTAGGGAGATACAACAGTATCCAAGGCTAACTTATACTGGTTTTGATACCCCTGACGTGCGGCCTACTATACATGTTAGCTGATACCATAGCATCATGCCTGTAACCCTGAAGGAAGCAGACAGTGCTGTCTGAGGTAAACTCACATTTTGCCGATGCTGCTATTAAGTCCCATGTAATAGGTAGCCTATTGCCATCACCCGGACACAATTCCAAACTCTATGCGGAGAATTTCCTTCCATAAAAACCCAATAACACTTAGGCCGACCCGGCAGTTGAACCAAAGACCTCAAGCACCACCCTTGCAACCACTAGCTAGGCCAAGGAGGCTGTCTGGCTGTCCTCCAATCCATACAAAACTACGGTTTCAGCTGTGATCAACTGATTGGTTTTTAACTGAGTCTTTAAATAAGAAGATCATTGCTCCATTTTATTTTTGAGTATGGATAATCCATCGTGGACGCTGTGCCGGACTGCTACCGACTAAAAATCGACACGACCCCGGCAGGTTATTGTCCGTTGACAGATGTCATCGTGAGCGAAGTGATTCTCTCTCTCCCTTTCCGCCGCTTCCTTCACAAGCACCACCTCTTCGCAGAAGTCGACGACGGCTCCCCAAGTCCCCATACACTCTCGCTCCCGACCATGTATCTAATCACCCAATGAGGTCGTGTCGCAGCTCGGCCCAAGCTGTGCACACTCCCAGCATGAACTCCCCAACTGTCGGATTCCCCAAATCTAGCCACTCTAGTTAGAGTGAATAGATTTCTTGTGGATCTACGTGCTCCACACTGTCGCTTAACATTAGGCGAGTTGGTGTCCAAACGTAGATCCATTTTGGATAAAAAAAAGAAAGTCTAGGCATATTCCAGGCTCGAGTGAATTTTGTATGCCGATGAGTTTTATGATGATCCGCCCGGAGCGATTTCTGGTACGACGGTGGCACAGTGGTTACGTGCTTCACAGCGAGGCTCACGGAAGACCCCTTTTAGAGTCTCCCCAGGGAGATGCTGCAACAGGTGTTGTACAGAGTTCCGGAGCTGGACTCTTAAAAGAGGACCTGAAGCGTCCCTTCAAGTGCTAACCTTTTAAATAGCATCATGCCTGTGTTGTCAACAATAGCATTAGGTACATATCTGCAATCAATACAATGATACCACAATGTTTAATCGGATCAATTGACCTCATTCGTTGATGCAGTGGAGCGCTCGTTAAATGCACTTGTTTTTATGTCACAGAGTAAGAAAATGACTTGTATTAATATCTTAGGTTTTCACCGTACATGTAAAGGTATTTGGTATAAAAGTATCCAATGTGAGCCTCCTCGTGTCCCATGGTTCATTAATAGCAAATTAAATAGACAACAAATTGTTTCTGCATGTAGACTGCGTTCCGGACACATTCCAAGTAAAAGTTTTGGATTTTTTATGAGAAAAGTAGACTCGCCCAACTGTGATCAATGTGGTAAACGGATGATGTATATCCTCGATTAACCTCTCGTATGTCGCATTTCCAGACACAATAAAAATTGCATTGTGTGTCGCGTGGATCCACGTTCCGGCAGTCAAAAGGTTAATGGAAAGTGTCCGAAAAGCAGATAAAAGAGCGGAGTTTTGAAATAAGTTTAAATTATATATAAATAACGTTGGCTTATTTAAAGGTATTTTAGCTGAACCAAACTCTGGTGCTGCTAGAATGCTATATACCTTTGATTTTACTAGTACATAGTTATATTTAATTCGTAGTAAGTATATATATATTGTTACATTTAGGATAAGGTACAATGGGATTGACATCGTCATTATTATCATGTACAAAAATCACTTATAAATAAAAAAGATTAAAAAAAAAACGGATTAACGCGTGTATTCCGTTCTCTGACGTTTCGAACACTTTGCAGCTTTCGTGGTCGCAGGAGGACTAAGGTGTCAGGCGTCTCAACAGTTTATTTAAAATTATTTCAGTCTACCGCACATTTAATTGATAAAATTATTATTGTCTCTGACACATATTTAAAACTAAATCGCTACGGTATTTCAGAATTCTCAGTAGGAGTTTGCAATTGTGCAAAATTTAATAACAGCATCGGTGAAATGTGGGTGTACAACTGTGTACATCTCTGTCTAACCCTTCGGGGAATACAGGCTTGATGCTATGTATGTACGTAAGTTGTCTATAGGTCCTCAAGGATTCTAATATGAACCAAAATTGGGGTTCAACGATGTATATAGTTACGAAGATTCATTGCATCCGATACGCAGAAGATAAATGATGAGTTTCAATCTACTAAGGCAATAAAAAATATTATTTATTGCATTCAAATGCACAAATCAAGACTTGAATTACTAGAGAAAACGATATCCTAGTCTACAACCGGTTTACTGCATGTGTATCTCATAAAAATGACAAAAATATGACATTGAACATGAGTATCTGAATAGACACAGCGACCTTGAGAGATGTCACGTGCGCGTCCACGAGGCGGACTATACATGACAATAAAAGCTAAAATTTAGTGTTCACGATAGTGTGTAAAGTCATGTCAGAATAGATTTATATTCTCAAAGTATCAGAGGCCTACGGGCGGTTTAACACACAATGAGAGAGTAGATAAGATACATAAAAAAAATGCACAATTCCCATGAGTCATTGTGCATTTTATATTATTTCACAAATTGTCGCGTACCATAAAAAAAAACTCCTTTCGACCGTATTTCGGTCACGGCGGCCTATCTCTACGGAATTTAGCCAAGTACGCAGGAGATATTATAGTGCACAAGTGTATGCGCAAACAGGTGCACTCCCTCTTCCTTCACTCTCATATTCCGATGGGACGGAAATCCGACACGACCAGAGAGAGATCAGGCGCAGGACCGACGGCTGTACGTGCTCTCCGAAGCACGGGGGTGTCACACCACCAGCTTCCTGACTCCGAGCTGCTACTGAGAATTTCCTAACAGAAAAAATCAATAACAGTTTTTCCCGACAGCCGCGCTTGCGACCAATAGACCAACGAGGCAGTCGCGTACCATAACCACTACATTACTATAGTTTTATGTATATTACCCGGGTTAATGTAAGGATTCTAACGATACCCTACTCATCTAAGTCGGTTCAGGCGTTTAGAAGTTATGATGGAATAAAGAAACTCACAAACATACATGAACTCTAACAACATAACCCTTCTTTTTTTGACAGTCGTGTAAAAAGAAAGATGTTCTCGATGATGTGTAAAGCCATGTCAGAGGCCTACGGGTGATTTAAACTCTAACACTGGGTTGTTCATCATCAACACAGTCAATACAAATAAATAGAAATCAATAAAAAATTAAGTGTTTGTAATGTCAAAATAATAGTTTTTTTAAGGGCGACGACACCTATGCCTAAAAGTGAGTTTTTAAAATGTTTGTCTTTCTGTCCGTCTGTCTGACCGACTGTTTGTTCCGGGTAATCTATGAAACGGCTGGACCGATTCTGATAAGATTTTACAGGCAGGTAGCTGACTATATAAGGAGTAACTTAGGCAAATTTTCTAGCCAAAAACATTAAGGGGTTCCAGCAAAAAAACTTTTTTTTATATTATATTCCATGCGGACGAAGTCGCGGGTATCAGCTAAGTAACCATACGATAAGAGAACGTGTTGTCATTGTCGAAACGAGAGAAATCTCTCAATTTCAGTTTCTATATACTTATGTTTCAACAGCTGTTGACGTAAATAGATTTGATAATGAAACTTTCCGAGTATAATGAGCGCGTGGGTGCGTCTGTCCCGCGTTGAGCATGCAAGATTCGTTATTGAGATGTCAAATTGTATTTATTCCACAGGGTCGTTGTGGCCGAGGGTTGCGGATTAAAATATCCTGTGTGGTTCGAAGCCATTTGTTTTGGTGCCGAAGTGGAAATCCTTATTGATGTCCTCCGCTTTGGGGTAGGTAGAGCGGTCTGTCGGAATCTTGTTGTTGAAGGTGAGTGCAACTGCGATCCCGGGCCCAGTAAAGTTTGAGACCGTGTAGTCCCCGACCGGAGGCCTCCTACTCTATTACAATTACGGAGTCCGCAAGATCGACGTGCCTTTCGAAGCACTCCTTCTCTCTTATTGTATGGTTGAAACGGTGAAGGAAAACATCTTGAGGAAACCAACACACTTGAGAGATGTTCTCGATGGTGTGTAAAGCCATGTCAGAGACCTACGGGTGGTTTAAACTCTGACACCAGGTTGTTCATCAACCATTAAATAAGGAAAAGTTGTAATGGGATAGGAGGCCTCCGGGCGGTATGTGGAGAAACGTTAAGGATGGGCATTTACCAAAACTGGGCAAAGAAGAAATCTTTGTCACTTTTTCCACTAAAGCCGTGACAGAAAATTGTGATAAAAGTTAAGGTAACGCAGTGGCGACGTACAATGGGTTGGCACCCGGGGCAGTTTTCTATTGAGCATCCTTAAAGTAAAACAACAAATATTACTATGCGACTAATTTAGAAAGTTCGGAGGCCTTTCCAAACGATGCGGATAACACTACCCTACTATTGTTCTAAGCTATAGGACCTAGTGGCTAGTAAGCTGAGCGAGTGAGTTAACACTACGTTTTCACCCCTTTGTTTCTTGGCATCCGGGACGGACTGCCCCCACCACCGCCCCTTTACGCCGCCACTTAAGAAACAACTGCATGAAAGATTCCAGAAGAAACTCTATATTCAGTATTTTATTTTAATTCTTAATGGGCTTGGATTTGACCGCCACCTCACCTGATGTTAAGCAATGAGGCGGTCGACGCTCAACGCACTAATTCACGAAGTACCTAGAAGGTGGGCAGTACCGCCCCGCCTCACGTGACAAGGCTCACTGGCGTCTTGGCGTGACCGTCATGCCAAAGGCAATATCTCCATTAACTGCAGCAAAAACAATGCACAAAGAGGTAATTACCTCTCAGGTGCTTATCATAAATACGTGAAAGTCGATCAAGGGAGACGAATTAGCCTTGGAACTTGTGTAGATCAAATCTGCCTAGCCTTTTCCCAATTACATTGGGGTCGGCTTCCAGCCAAACCGGATGCAGCTTAATACCAGTATTTTACATAGAGCGACTGCCTATCTAACCTTCATAACCCAGTTATTGGGTATGCAGATGCACGACACATTCGTCATATGGCTGGTTATCAGACGCAGGACTATGTGATGTTTTTCTGTTATTAAAAAAGAGATACAATAGATCTTTCCAAGCTAAAAAATGTTTAGGTGCAATCCGTTTTTTTTTTGTATGGGTAGGTTTTCTGTACACTTAGGGGCGATCCATTAATCACGTGATGTTTTTTCAGCATTTTTTAACGCCCCCGTCCCCCTTGGTGATACGTGGTGAGGTTTAAGACTAACCCCCCACCCCAATCCAAAATAACGTGTATTTTTTTAGTACCTATACATGATCTTAAAATTTTTATTATATTATCTTTACACACAGAACATAAATACACGTGATATCTTGTTATAAATCGTGATTTTTGACAGATCCCCTCATCCCCTTTCGAGCCTCACGTGATTAATGGACGGCCCCTTAATTACGTTTGGAAACGTAAAACCATTACCCTATCAATTTTTATTCGCTTGAGAGTGTCGAAATATACGTTTTCTGCTGCATAAACGGCCATATAAGTTTGATTTATTCACCGCTTCAAGGGCCTGTAGACCTGTGTATATGGTTTTAATCTCAACTCGATACCTCCAGGCGTTCCCGAGATCTGACAGCCAGACGGAAAGCAAAATGATCCTATTGTTAGCATTAATGCTATTGTTATGAAAATATTCTATTGATTTATGTATTGATCTTCTTGTTTAAAACTATATTTGCTAAAATATAAACACTTATCAACCAAATGTATATTATACCTCTGTATTGCATAACGGGGCATTCCGACACCGATCGTCGGTGGAGGCTAACGTGTCCGTATCTCATAGTTTGTTATTATAGAATTTAAAAAGTAATCATTGAAGGGTTGTTCAGTATACTGTGAGTATTATTTATGGCTTCATCCTGAAAAGCTAACACTATGAGAGTTCCGTTTTTTCCTTTTGAGGTACGGAAGCCGGATGAATACTTCAGGAGCTCCGTCAATTAACCTATCCCGACCTCTACACACTATCCATCCGGGGGCACAGGTTCAGATCCTGCTCACGACCGTATTTTTCATGAAAAGGTCATGTTATCATGTTTCGCGCGCATGATTATAATTAAATACATATATCTGTTAATAATAAACTGTAATATTTTAACATAAACAAATTAGTAGAGCCGGTTATCGCCACGAACAGCTGTCGCGAGTCATGAGGTCTTTAGCGATTATGTAAATCTTGTTGCTAGGGCCAAAATGGAGAGAATGGCCGCAATTAAAAAACCAGATGAGAGCAAGTCTGATTCGCACACCGAAGGATTTTTATAATGAACCATAGGCAGTTGTCCCACCGCCGGCGGGGAAGCGACTATCGGCTATTTTCTCGCTCAAGAAACGTACAATAGATATACACATTTTTGTAAACACAAGAGATGGATATATTAATAGTTGATCGCTGACTGTTTACACTGCCAGCGAAGACTCGCTCCACTAGTTTGTCGCTGAGCGATAAAAGCTATGATAAATGATAAATGATTTTATTTCTGTAAAAAGATCTGTTGAAGACACTTTTACAAGTCATTTTTATAAACTAGATGGCGCCGGCGTTTCCTATCTGACTGTCTCTGAGAAGAAACGCCGAAACAAACTCAGAGGTCAACGTCTCTTTTAAAGTCCAGACATAAGAGTATGTACATATCTATGTGAGTGTAACGATGCAGGGATCGTCTGGAATGGTCTTTTGAGGCGCGAGCCATAGCAGCTTCGAGGTGACCTGTCCTGTCTGACGGCACGTATGCATCAGTCATCGTGTAGCTCAACCATAACTAAGGGAGCTCAACGACCCGTCACAAGACGATACCAGATCAGGAGGACATTTGCGTAGGGCACATAAAACGACTCAAAACCGCCAGACAGTCTATGAAGTTCATGTATGAATGAATTTCTGGCCCACATCGTACTCACATTCACATTGCAAATAGGTAGTGTCTAATAGAATAACAATATTATCAAAAGATAATACTCCCCAGCGATACTTTCTCAGCGATGATCGCTTGGCGGTCAGAACTCACGCCGAGAGACCAATCAGCGGTCATTTCTACCTAGAGTGTGGTAAACTTATCCATAGTTAATCATTATTAGTTATATCCATATTTTGACGGGACGGGAGCACGTGCATAGCGCGTGGTGCGTGAAATCGCCCGTCGCACTCGCACACTCGCTTAAAGCCCAGAGACAAAACTATCGAAACTACACACTCGCTTCTCGCTGCTCGCCAACTCGTTTCTTGTTTCTAGCTCTACTCGCTTCTCGCTCATCGTTGGCGGTGGGACAAGTGCCCTGTCGAAAATAAAAGTCTGATTGGAGGACAAACTTAATTTGGCAGTTGAAAAATATTTTCCGATAGATCGATATACGTGACGATCGATTCTCCAACTGCAAATGGATTTAATATCCGTGTCTTGGGGGCTGAGTTGCCCACGTCCGTAGGAGGGCACCCTTAAAATGGAATCCCTACACGTGGCCCCTGGGTGGCGCTAAACAGGCGACACAACTCTGGTGGGAGGCTTCGTCCGCGGCTGGTTACCACGCACCGGACGAAGCCATGCCGTTAAGCGACCTAGTCGTGTTTCGGGACGTAGTCCGGTGCAACCGTTGTGAGAGACGAGTCTGGGCAGTTGCATCAACTCCCCAACTATAGTTCTCCCTAAATCTATCCACTCTACTTGGAGTGAATAGATTTCTTCTGGATCTACGTGCTCCATTCTCGGCCACAACATCGCTTAGCATCAGGCGAGTTGGTGGCCAAATGTAGATCCATAATTCATAAAAAACAAAACACTTTAGGGTCTCCTTTCTCAAAAGGGAGAGGGTCTTAACAGGCAGACAGTTCCCTTTAATGTTATAAATGTTAGTGGAAAAAGACTACGGACGTGAGCAGGATTCGAACCTGCGCCTCTAACGCAACCGCTAAGCCATCTCGACCTCTCAAAATGGAAGAAGTCGAGATTGCTTAGCGGTCAGAGCGCCTTGAGTATTGATCCGGGAGATTGATTCATTTTCCACAAAAAATTATCTGTAAAGGTTTCTCTTTTTCCTTTTGAGGAACGGAACCCAAACATAATGAAATTAATTTAAAAAAATATGACGCCACTTGTGACGTTTTAATTTTTATTACACACCTTTTTGTGTAACATAGGAAGTAACGTAGCATTACGATTTTTTTTAATCATACTAACATTTGTTACCCGAGAATTGTCGGGAATTGACGTAGAATCCTTATCAATGTAAGGACATTGGACAACAATAACATACATCTACATCGGTTCAGGCCAGGGACCGAAAAGTTACCCGTATAGGGGTTTTAATCAGGTTAATTTTTAGGGTTAGCTGAAAAACCCTAGCGTAAAGGTTAACCCGTATTACCTATTGGGTTAATCAGCCTATAATAACCGGTTCACGCAGAAGGTTCGTTTTTGTTCATAAAAGTATGCTAGAAAGTGACGGAGATAGCACGCGCTCGGTGATTTGTAGTAGTTCCCTGTCTCTTTCATTCTGGTTAATCAGCAATATTTAAATGGTTAACCCATGATGCATATGGGTTAACCCCTATAAGAGTTAATCAAATATATGGGTTATCGGTTTTACCGGTTAACCTTTTAACCCGATTAATCGGTCCCTGGTTCAGGCGTTTAGAAGTTATGGTGGAATAAAACAACTCACAAACATATACATACATACATATATCAACTCTAAAAATATGACACTTTTTTTTGGACATTCGTGGAAATAACCGGGCAAGAGCGAGTCAAACTCGCACACCGAGGGTTTCGACAATATAATTATAATCAACATCGCCGAACATTTCTGTCGACGAAGGGATTGTATAACGGTACCTTTATAAAAAGGCTCGTCTAAATATGACTTTTTGTTTACTTTTCATTTTTAAAAAAAACGTTGCCCCGCACTAGCAATTTCTTCCTGTATCGTGGGTGCGTTTTACGGACATATAACCTCACATGCACACACACCCAGACCCGGAACAATTACCTGTAGATCATACAAATATTTGCTCCGTGCAGGAATCGAACCTGCGACACGCGACGCAGCAGCCGGCCTCTCGTCCACTGCGCCAACCGCGCCATCAAAATTGATTTCGATTAATAACTAAACTCGCGACAATCTAAGAAGTCCGATTTGACGTTTCTCATTTTACCTTTGTATGAACGTCTACGTAAGAAATTGAACAATCAAATTCATAATCCTAAATAATTTCTATGTCACCCATACACTATAACAACGAGTATCACTCGTAAACCTCAAGTTTAACTTTATATTGAAAAAATGCACTCAAAAAAGAAACGTCAAATCGGACTTCTTAGATTGTCGCGAGTATAACTAGTGCCCGCGACATCGTCTGCGTAAAAAACGTGTAGCCTGAGTTCCTTCTCCAAGTTCCAATCTATCTCCTGGCCAAATTTCATTACGATCCGTTCAGCCGTTTAGTCGTGGAAAGGTAAAAATCAAACAGAGTTACTTTCGCCTTTAAAATATTAGTATGGATTCATATTTACCCCCAGTTTTCAGATAAACACAGATCAACGAACTTTGAAATAATTTAATTAATAATGTCACAACTGACGACCTTTCCATCTCTCCTTATCAACCAATTTCAATTGCTTTTAATTTTAATTTAATTAAGATAATTCTGCGTTGTGTTTCATATATGCAGGTGCATTGACTTCCAGATAAGGAGGACAGGGCGTCTTTTATTCAATAATAGAAGTCTCTGTCTTTCATATCACATCATGGGCGTACCCGGGGAGGGGGGCAGCCCCCCCCCCTCCCCCACCTCCGGAATTTATATGCTTACAATTACATTTTATTACGCATAACTGCCTCGTTGGTCGAGTGGTCGCAAGCACGGCTACTGGCTTAAGACCTTGGGTTTAGTTAATGGAATTTAATTCCCGGGCAAAGTGTTATTGGGTTTTTCTGTTAGGAAATTCTCAGTAGCAGCCCGGAATCAGTAAGTTGGTGGTGTGTCACCCCCGTAGGAGTACACCTGTGTTTGCGCATGCACTCCTGCGTACTTGGCTAATCTACGTGGATATAGGCCGCCCTGACCGAAATACGGTCAGGAGAAGTATTAATTTATTATATTACGAATTAATTTTTGAAAAATCTCGCTGCGCGCCTGCCATGTTGTGTTCATGCAATACGCTTGCGCAGCAAGGCTGAGATCCACAATGATCGAAGTCAGGTTATCGTTAAATGTGCTCAGTGTACATAAATGAGTATTTAAATTAAAATTGACAGAGTGGCTCCAAAATAAGTGTTTTTATAGTATTAAGGAATATATGGATTTTAAAAATGTATGTTAAGGATAATTATAATGAATGAATTTGTTAATGAATGTATAATAATTGTATCCTAACATATAAATATTAATTGCATGTTAATAATCGACTTAATTTTAAATACAGTGACTTTTAGGCTTTAAGATCTTTTCTTTGTAATCTATGTATTTTCTCGCAAATAAACTTACTTACTACTTAAAAAAGTTGTAAACAGTATGCCCGGTTTTGCTGAATATCCTCGAAAATCAGTTTTAAAATAGATATTTAATTAACATAACATAGCATCACGCCTATATTCTCCGAAGGGATAGGCAGTGTACATAGTTCTACACCAACATTTCACCAATGGTGTTATTAAGTCCCATGTAATAGATGGTGAGCCTATTGCCATGAACCGGGCACAATTAAAAAATCCTGGCTGCTACTGAGAATTTCCTAATAAAAAAACTCAATAACACTTTGCCCGACCCGGTAATCGAACCCGAGACCTCCTGTTCAGCAGTCGCGCTTGGGACCACTAGACCAACGAGGCAGTTATGTTTAATTAACCAATTTAAATTAAATAAATACATAGATACTTATTTGTATTTATTTAACTACCTATGAAGCAGTATTTCCTACGGGTGTGTAAGGCTAAACGAGCGCGGGTGACCAAGCTTAAGAAATGTCCACCTCCCACCCTCCCCTTCTTTTCAGGGGACCCAGCCAGCAGACGTGTACCGTCAACTGTCGTGACTACGAAATTGACTATTTCAAATTCAAATTAAATATTATATATGTTTTATTTACTGAAACCAAATAACACTACCCGACCCGGGCATGAAACTCAGGACCTCACGTTCAGCAGCCGCCCCAGTGAGAGACCAATGAGTCTCATAATAAGTACTTCGTACAAAATACTTCAACTATGATAACATCACGCTATATCAAAGATGGCGTCATGTGGGCTGTTACGTATCACACTATGTGCTCTATCATAAATTGCTACAGAGATAAAACGGTCATAAATATTTACTCGCGCTAACTCCTGCGCATATACGTAGTACAAGTAAAAAAGAAAGAAAATGCTTATTTGACAGTCAGTAAGGACACAATTCATGTATGTACGTATACAAAATACAACAGGTATGAGCGGTCATTGTGTGCCTCACGGCTGCGCCAAAACGGGCCAGTGGGCTTACTCTTGAAAATAATTCCGCTCGATTGACATCAATGGAAATATGTCAGTTCATACTTTTAAATGCCAAAATGTCAAAAAAATAATTATAGATTCGGGATAATATGATGACAACATGCTTGAAAATTTAGGCAACTGTAATGTAGGTAGATTTATTTTAAAATTACGCGTTGTTTTAAGGCGTATTTAATATTGGAATTGGTATTAGTTTCAAGAGTAACCCAACAGTTCAGCATAATGCCAGACCGCTAGTTATTTTCTTTCAAGTGTTATTCTTTTAACCCTTCAAGTTATATGTATTAGCAAGGTCGCAAGAATTTATTGAGGGGGGAGGGGTTCTACCCTGATGAATTGATTGGGGAGGTTACCCTTTTTAACACGACTACCCAAAAAAGGAGTGTTATGTTTTTAAGTTTCATGTATGTATGTCGCAGATGGATAGTAGAATCCGCTGTTTTACAAAACCGCTAGCTGATTTACAAAACAGTAGTTTTATAAAACAGCTGAACAACGTTCAGCTGGATTGCCATTGCGATACGTTTACCAAAACTGCTACCCACGTTTAGACGTAATGCAGAATGACAAACAGTGGGACAGTTTTTTTTTTATTGTATCAGTATATTACGTGGATAGTCACCATTCATTAAAAAAAAGATACTGTATTCTGATTTCACTTCACGTGGCTGGGTCGACGGAGCCCCGCTCAGCGGGGCTCCTATTTTTGGGTCTGTAAGATTAGAAAAAACCTAAACACGAAGCGGATGACGGGGGTAGTTCGCTCGCTACTCTCGCTCACGGGCCCCCGTCATCCTCTTCGAACCTAGCCTGTCCGTGTCGGGATACACGAAACTCCCGAGCTCGCTTCATTTTCTTTCATAATCCCGATATATTGTCGACTATTATATGTTTTTGTATAGTAACTTTCGTGAGACACATTCATATTAATTATAGTTTAACGGTTATTACTCACGCGCATACTTCGGGATTGCCCGACTAGTTTCGAACTCGAACGGAGCTCTTATTCATGAGCTGAGCCCGCGGCGATGTCGCGAGTCAAACTTCAAACTAGTCGGGCAATCCCGAAGTATGCGCGTGAGTAATAACCGTTAAACTATAATTAATAAGACTATTATATGGTTAAGTATTTACGTCATTCAAAATGTTCATCTTTTTTTTTGCTATTGACAAGTAAAATAAAGTTAGGTTATTATTGTTAAGACATACAGAGCCATATGCGACAAAATTTCGAACTTAAATCAACAATCTGACAGTTCATTTCAAACTGTTTTACATAATCTCTGATCGTTGACCCGCTGCATTGATAACGCAAAACGTTCATACAATTCTGCGTGTTATAGTTCAGTAATTATGTAAAACCGCTAAACATCGTTCAGCTGTTTTTCATAACAGTACTGTTTTGTAAATCAGCTAACAGTTTTGTAAAACAGCTGATTATACAATCCATCTGCGACATGTATACAATGTTTGTGAGTTTCTATATTCCAACTTAACTTCTAAACGCCTGAACCGATGTAGCTGTACGAGGTATCGATAGAACCCTTACATTATCCCGGGTAACATAGTAGTAGAAGAACATAGTAGTAAGATTAAAAGAAAGTAGAGGTAATGTAGAGGTTATTGTAAACGAAATGTCAAAAAAAAAACACCGCACATAATATGGCAGGCGTGCGTTTTAATTTGTTAATAAATTTTATATTGTTTTTGATCTTTTCCAAAGAGTTAGGATAAGATCCTTGAGGATTTACACAAGAAATAAGATAAAAACAGTCAGTCATCTGTAAAGGGACTGAATAGATAGCAATGACTGGACCAAAATGACGTATTAAAATGTAGGCCATTTTCCATCCACAAATATTTATGGGAGAAGGCATAAATAGAGGTGTGGCGTGCGGTTTTGGCTCACTCGGTGGCGGACACAGCACGTTCTAACAGCTCCTGATGATGCCCCGTGGGGGGGCGAAACACGTGTAGAGTAGTTGGTGGTAGTCGCAATTTTGACCGCTTGCGTATGTGCATATATTTGCGGGCGGGCGGGCGGTGCACAGGTAATGCATGACTACCCTCAATTTTGTGGAAGTAGCTAGATATTGTATTTATTTGCATCAAATATTTATAACATAAGAAAAACACTTACCACAAAAGAATTCTTCTGCTCGAACGATAAAATCTGAAATGGAAAAGATATAAAATATTATTAAAACTGCCTCGTTGGTCTAGTGGTCCCAAGCGCGACTGCTGAGCATGGGGTCTCGGGTTCGATTCCCAGGTCAGGCAAAGTGTTATTGAGTTTTTCTATTAAGAATTTCTCAGTAGCTGCCTGGAGTTTGGAATTGTGCCCGGTAGATGGCAATAGGCTCACCACCTATTACATGGGACTTAATAACAGCATTGGTGAAATGTGGGTGTACAACTGTGTACACCTCTGCCTACCCCTTCGGGTAATACAGGCGTGATGCTATGTTATGTTATGTTAAAATATTATTTATGGTAATTTTTTCTAACAAGATAATTGAATGCAAGAAATGCAAGTGCAAGTTATTGTTAGCAAGATACATTTTTGAGGCTCTTTAAAGACTTTGTAAATTTTGTAAATTGTAATTTTTGACGCTTCCGACTCGAAAAGAACCGACTCCAAAAATAATTGCATTATTTACTTACTACAATTTATATAAAAATATTTTTTTAATTTTAGATGATTCTGAATAAAATCAATTTATTAGGACAATAATATACAATTATTATTATTTTTGGAGTCGGTGCCAGTATAGGATAATAAACGTGTAAGTACATTTATGAAGTAGCGTATTACGTTCGCTTTAGGCAGTAAAAGTATATTAAATAGCAAAAAAAAAATGACGGATTTTCGGTGCTTATCTTCCGGTTTCATCATCATCATCATCATCTGATGATGAAGCTGGAAAATAGGCAGTTCATTAGAACTATTCTAGAGACCGTAAACACCACCGGGAAGTCACAAGAAAGCAAAATACACCATTTCGTTTACTTGGACGACGTATTATTTTTCTGTTATTTTGATTTAAATACCAAACTAACAAACCAATTTTCATAAAATTTTAATGGGACCAATCTGAAAGTAAATCCTTTCAAATGAAAAAAAATAATTCCAAATCGGTTAATAAATGACGGAGTTCTGAGGTAACAAACATAAAAAAAAATACAATTGAATTGATAACCTCCTCCTTTTTGGAAGTCGGTTAAAAAGGTTGCCGACCCCTGGTATAGGCAATAACATAACATATTTCGATTTTCGGAAGGCATTTGATAGGGTCCATAACGACATCCTGCTGGAAAAGCTAAGTGATCTGGGATTCTCCCCAGCCCTTCTCCGGTTTATCGCTATCTTCGCGACCGCCAGCAGTATGTTCGACTCGGGCCATACGACTCTCAATCCTACCACACGCGTTCCGGAGTAAGTCAAGGATCAGTGCTCGGTCCTCTTCTATTCATCCTTATGATCAATGACCTTCCTGCAGTTCTTAAGTATGCGAAATGTCTTCTTTATGCCGATGATTTAAAGCTTTTTATGGAGATAGAAACACTAGAAGACTGTCTGCGGCTTCAACGGGATATCGATGCCGTGTATCAATGGAGCTTTCAAAATAAAATGGACTTTAATCCCAGTAAATGCTTCCATATGACTTTCGGTAGAATGCGACACCCAATCGAATTCCACTATAAACTAGATAGTAATGTAATAACAAGATCCACCAAAACTAAGGATTTGGGTGTCACATTCGATCGAAAGCTCACATTCCATGACCATATTGCAGCATTAACGAAAGAGTCATTTCAGCGTTTGGGCTTCGTTCTTCGCAATTGTAAAGATTTCCAGAACTTTGAAGTAATCAAATTGATCTATACCACCTTGGTTCGAAGTAAACTGGAGGCAAGTGCTTGCGTATGGCATCCGCACCAGACTTCATATACCCTTCTTTTGGAGAAAGTCCAGAAGGCTTTTCTAAGGTACCTGTACAAACGCATGTTCGGCTATTACCCATTTATGTACCCAACCAGGTTTCTCCTGGGATGCCTGGGGTATAACTCTCTGGAAGTCAGAAGATCCAATGACCAGTTAGTTCTAATGTCCAAAATCCTCCGCGGTAAAATAGATGCCCCTGACTTGATTTCCAAGTTTTGTCGTTTATTTGTCCCAAATAACTACCGCCGGAGTCGGAAACGCAGGCTTTTTGCTGTGCCGGGATGTAGAACTGTTGCTCGGGCGAGATCTCCCATACCTAGAGCCCTCACCGCGCTCAATGCTCTCCTGGACACTAGACCAGAATTTGATATATTTGCGGATGAATGGAAGGTGATATTGTTAGTATGTCTGGAGTACTGCGAGAAGATTGCATGATAGGTATGTTTCTTACATACATAGAGTTATTTGTATTGTCTCATTTGTAATTCTGCACTAAGCAAGTTACTCTGTTTACTGTAATTGGTGTTCCGTAGTAAACATAATAATAATAATAATGTATAAAATTCACTCCTGACTTGGAGCTTCCGACCAACTTTTAACTGCTTGCAAAATCATATACGGAGCCATTGACGAAACTAGTTTGCACGAGGAGCTGTGTAAACAAGGCGATATAATTTGTTTGCTGAGCCGCGTTGTCGTACGGTTGCGCGTCGTATGTCACCCATTATAGTGCTAGTATGTAATATTATGTTTTATTTCTTTGTTAATCTCGGAGAAAATTGACATTTGTTTTTTGTAAAACTCTTAATCTAATCAGTGTAATTGACTGTATGTCGTTCTGATTAAATAAATAAATAAATAAATAAAAATAAATAATAGGGAAATTTTAGATTATTGTAGATTTTTCTTGTTATTTCTTGTAAATAATGTTCCAGGGTGGGCCAGAAGGACTCTTGGGTGGGAGAGACCCACCTGCCCCCCTGCTACGCCTATGCTCAAATAAATTAATGTCTGCCTATGCTAACGGGCACTTCCAAGCACGGCTTAACATAATATTTAATATGATACTGCCTTATTTACCTAGTGGACGTTTCGCTGCCGCTGAATGCGAGGTCTTGGGTTCGATTCCCAGGTCGTGCAATAATAAAAAGAAATTCTCAGTAGCAAACTAAAGTTATTTTTTTAAGTATTATTAGTATTAATTTTAAGTACTATTATATTAACCTTAACTTAACATAGCATTACGCCAGTATTCCCCGAAGGGGTAGGCAGAGGTGTACCTACACCCATATTTCGTCCCATGTATAGGTGGTGAGCCTTTTACCATCTACCGGGTACAATTCCAAACTCCGGAGAGCAACTGAGAATTTGCTAACAAAAAACTTAATAACGCTTCGCCCGACCCGGAATCGAACCCGAGACCTCATGCTCAGTATTTAAAGCAGTAAACTATTTATTATACTTAGTGAAAAATAGAACTGATTAAATTTTAATTTATTCATGTTTTTATAGACAATCACAAATCCACTACATCCTACATCACTGAAAAAAAAAAAAAAAAACGGTCGAATTGAGAAACCTCCTCCTTTTTTGAAGTCGGTTAATAAAATCCTTGATACCTACGTCTACGGTCATTACATAAGAATGCATAACAGTTATACACTTCTGTCTACCCTTCAGCTAATACACGCGCTATGTTCATAATATACGCATAATAAAAGATTAAAAGCACGGATCTGCAAAAAATACGGATGTAACCTCGCCTTGCCATAAACGAAGCATAGATTACGCACACACACTCACGCAGCTTACTGGCGCCGATTGGATGAGTTTTAAGTATTTGTATGCGTTTATTTCGTGTATGACAAGCGAAATCGGATGGTTAGGCATGCTTCTCACATGTCTAACGCAACGCTCTGTCCGTATTTGTTTAAGATCCGTGTTTCAAAGCTGTAACCGGTTGGCGCCAGCGGTTGCTATGCAATATGCCACGCAACAAGTTAGTAATCAAAATATTATGACTATACCTATAGTTACAACACTAAAAACTAGAAGATAACAACAATTTAACTTACTATCATTGCTTTAATCTACAATAATTATCATTAAAACAAGCGACTTGTTTGTTATCTTTATTAGAACGCTATAGGTTGCTAACTGGACATCCACCCATTCCCTCCCCTCCACCCAGAAATATGATAGGTAATAGACAAGTAGCATTCTAATAAACTGTCACTTTCTCAAGATCTGGGACTTGCAACTTGCAAGTTGGGCGGGAAAATGCAGTTGATAGATAGTGTAAATAACTTTTCATTGAACACTTTAGTATTGATCGAAAAAAATAGTAGGTAGTAACAATATTTATTAATACATAAATTACCATAATCGTATCGTAGGTATCAGATATGTTTTCAGAGGAAGGAAATAAAAATTTATAATGTAGAATTATGATTGTGACTTGTGTGATCGATTGTGACGATTTTAAAAGACTATAAAGTCTAAGTAAAAAAAAAAACTCTTTTTTAAACTTCAGAAAATAATCAGGCATTGACCGTAGATAAGCCTAAATAATGCGACCCTTTTTTTTTAATAACAATACTTGGAAAAGCCTCGTAAATAAAAAAAGCGAACAATAAATCAATGTTGTTACTTTTTACTCGTTAATTCAAAATTAAAACGTTTCGTATCTACCTACATTTCAGAAACTTATATTTAGGTACTTAACCGGTGTTATTTCTAAAGTTATGCAAAGGTAAATAGGAATCATACCTTGAATTCCTTGGAGGTGTTGGTTTTCTTCTTACGAAAACCGGTATTGCTTATCTGTAGAAAGGCTCTTTATCGTTTCACTTTTTTATTTACTCGTTCAGTTCAGGTAACTATTTATTGAGTTTATTTCGATAAAACTATGATTATGTGAGTTATATGGAATTAAACAACTACTATTATCCTAATAGAACAGTTAGCATGAATTATAAAATAATTATAATGTTCTACAACTAACGATACAATATAAAACTTAAAATTATATGTGCAAAGTAACACATCCCTACCCGATGGACGTTGTTACTGCACTAATTTTTTTTTGCGAGAAATTGGAATGCATCGATGTTGCAACACTTTGCGCTTGAAATTTTCACATATTGCTTTATTGATTTCAGGATTATAAGATGTATAATAACTGTAAAATTAAGTATCATGACTATATAAATATGTGCATAGGTACGTTAACGTGTAATTTTCAATTACTTGCGTAACTAACGATTAAGGGAAGCTAACTATGCAAAAAGTTATGTACCGCTACCAAATGGTAGAAACTTTTAATACTGGTAACACGGAGATTGCGTTTCGTTATTCCTAATGTAGAAATACGCATTGTGTGTGAGTTTATATTTATAAATTACAATATGTAAAAACAATAAACATGTATTTTGAAAAATGTAATATATATTAAATTTAAATTAAGCCACAATCTGCCCTTACACAAATTTTAATAAGGTGTAATATGTTTTTAATTAAGTAAAATCAGCCACCCTTTCACTTCATTTTTGCATGAAACGCATAAATCGAAGAGAAAGAGAAAGGTCAATGAATTGCTAAACAAAATGGCCGATGAACGTAGAAAGGCGTGTCGCGGATACTTCTAGCGAATTACGCCGTCTCGGATACCATTGAACTTCAGTGAAAAGTTTACGTGTTTTATACTGGTTCGTAACTTTGTTTTGTGATTAATATAAGGTGAATATAGTATTTGATGTTGGATGTTCAGCCTGCCTTCTTCGAGGAGCGTCGCCTCACCACCTGCACTATGGAGGATATTATGCTGCCGCGTACGGCCTGTACCGTGAGGCCTCGCCGCGTGTGCCCGGAGGCTGCATGTTCGCCTCGCGTGGGCCTGTGTCGCTCGCGGTCGCTTCGCCCCTCGCGAAGCATTCGTACGCCCGCGCGCCGCTTTCGTACTCTAAGTATGTCGGTTTTTACAGCGGCGCCGCCGGGAATCGCGTCTGCCCGCCGCCAGGCACCGGGGCTTCGCCCCCCGCGTCACGCCGCGCGCGTTCGGAGCCCTCGCTCCATCCGATCCTTGAACGGAGACGCTCAGGTAAGATTTTCATGGTTTTCACTGCAGGTGAGGAAAATCGATTCGGCAGCCATCTTGTAGAGTATAAATAGAATAAGGTCGAACGGTACTTCATTAGCGGTCAATTGAACGGTTCTGGCATCATATTAACCCATTACACAATAAGAAAATTTACGAGAATATATTTCTGCGCGTTAGAACAACATACAATGTCGCCAGCATCCATTTTCAGTAAATAATAAAGCAAGGCGATGAAACAATGAAAATCAATACTTTGGAGTCATTCAAAATGGACTATGTCACCACTATAAAATGTGAAACTCATGTTTTTGTTGTCATGGATAAGTATAAATATGAACATATGCAGGAAATATCACATTATTAGATGAACAAAACCTTTAAAAAAATCTTTAACTATCAACCATGAACCAAATTGTATCGAACAAAAACTCATGCTATTTTAAACTATTTGCTCATGCTTTTATTTTATTTTTTGTCTCATGAGGATTATGTGGAACATATATCCCATTCCATTGTTTCAATAAATCTCCATACCCTTTACCAGTCTATGTAGATCTCGACTTCTAGTCAATTTTATGCAGCTGTTACATACAATTGTCTGTGCAGCATTACATAGCTGTGAGCGCCTCCATTATTGTAGCAGTATATCTGAATTTAAAAAAAAATACAATGTTAATAAAACTTGTAGTATTTGAATAGTGTTGTGAGGTCAAAACTTGGTAACAAAGGAGTCATAGCATCCATAACAATAAGACAAATTTTAGCTTCTATTTCCCTGTAATGTAATTGTAGAATATATAACATTTTATTATGGGCTATTCTTTAGAGATCAATAGTAAAACTTCCATCTTCTCTTAATTTTTCATTTTCATTTACAAATTTGGCTATCATTCTTAGGGATACATAATTAAAAATAAATGCTCTTACTTATGAGTCTAAACAAACAGTATACTAGTTCCTAAATTGCAGTTAATATACCTGCATCAACTGCCTATCTACTGCTTACTCTGCCTGCAGTCAGCATGTAGTTCTAATCATTGGACACACAGTTCTAATGCAGTCGGTTGGCAGTCTTCAGTTATGTCAATTATGACTAACATTGCCACATCTGAGTTTCATATGACATTTGACACACCTACAAGAAAATTTAATTTCTTTTTTCACACCCCTATGGTCTATAGTCCACTCATAGTGGAGAGGCATGACAAAGTTGCCAGATACTAAAATATAATACAACTAGCGGTCCGTCCCGGCTTCGCACGCAACTATAATTTGAGATTTAAACTATCCTATCTCTCAAGTTGGATCGAACTGCACATGGTGTGCGAATTTTATTATAATCGGTTAAGTGGTTTAGGAGTCCATTGAGGACAAACATTGTGACACGAGAATTATATATATTAAGATTAATATATTTCTATTTATAACCCAAGTGAATGATAATTTGTTTACAAAAATAAATAACTTTATGAATTGCCTTAAATGTTTGTATGAATTTAAAGGTGCAAACTTTTAGAATCCCGCACTAGTTCTGTAAAATGTAAAGAACCTAAACGGTTGCAAAAAAAAGCAACCTTACAAGCAAGTGTGATGAAAAATTAATTTACATAGTTCAGTCATAAATTCTAAAGCACTCTTGCTTATAAGAATATTTAATAGTTTCTTTACTTGTTTTTAAGCCAATTTTCCATTCAAACATATGAACTGACTATATGACATTGTCAATCGAGAGGAAAAATCCTTTCCGTTAAAGCCCAAAGCAAGAATTGTAAGTTACTTGCGTCATATAATATAACTCGTCTCTCTTGTTATGGATCAAAAATATTAACTGCAAAGTTGTCGGTTCAGTCACCCACGCCAACACCTCTACTGATGGTAAGCGCCGGTCCGGTCGAAGATTTTGCGCCTGTATAGAGTCTGATGACGTACCGATGACGTCACGACTCACTATAAGATCATCATCCTCCTGTCCTTATCCTATTTATTTGGGGTCGGCACAGCATGATTCAGACCTCACTATAAAATGTGGAAGAGATATTCGGAGTAGTCAGAGATGGTTTGGTTAGCAGAGCCACAGTTTTGTGTATCGTGTTGCCACGTTTCACTCCGGTGTCGCAGGTGCTACCCTCACTACATGCACAATCAAAATATGTGTTTTAGGCTCGGCTTCGGATTTCGGCTCGGATCTCTGAAAATTATTTTCGCACACTCTCATCCGTTTGCGTTTAATGTCCGCTAATAATATCAGTCAAAATTAAAAAAAGCCGCTCCTAAAAGCAAATTCATTTTAAAGTCATAATACCAAGTGTCCAGTGAATAGTGTGACTTACTGCGGGGCGTGGTAGCTTGGGTTCATTCTTACTTACCAAAATCGTACATTTTAATATATTCCGCAAAATGTACGGTATTTTCATAAGTATAGAAAAAATTTCCCCGCTGCATTACACGACTGCCCAAAAAAGGGGGGTTATGTTTTTAGGGTTTATGTATGTTTGTGAGTTGCTTTATTCCACCATAACTTAACGCCTGAACCGATTTAGATGTATGGGGTATCGTTAGATTCCTTACATTGTCTCGGGTAACACTAGGCTAGAATAATTTAAAATTTAAATATTAATATCGGCGCTATGGTACACAAAAAGGTTCGAAATAAAAAAATAGAATTTACACATGGATGTCTTCACTAGTTTTGCCCACGGCTTCGCCCACGTGGGATTCAGTTATTGATATAAAATACCTATAGGCTATGTTATTTCTGGATAATGTAGCTTTCTAATGGTAAAAGAATGATTAAAATCGAGTCAGTTTATAATAAAACAACTTTTAACCGGATTAATCGCGTGTATTATTTATTGGTTTTTGTTCAGCGTTCGTGGTCGCAGGAGGACTCCCTAAAAGTTGTTAGGTCAGGAAAAACAAAAACCAATAATACACGCGATTAATCCGGTTAAAAGTTGTTTTATTATAAACTGACTCGATTTTAATCATTCTTTTACCATTAGAAAGCTACATTATCCAGAAATAACATAGCCTATAGGTATTTTATATCAATAACTGAATCCCACGTGGGCGAAGCCGTGGGCAAAACTAGTGAAGACATCCATGTGTAAATTCTATTTTTTTATTTCGAACCTTTTTGTGTACCATAGCGCCGATATTAATATTTAAATTTTAAATTATTCTAGCCTAGTGTTACCCGAGACAATGTAAGGAATCTAACGATACCCCATACATCTAAATCGGTTCAGGCGTTAAGTTATGGTGGAATAAAGCAACTCACAAACATACATAAACCCTAAAAACATAACCCCCCTTTTTTGGGCAGTCGTGTAATGCAGCGGGGAAATTTTTTCTATACTTATGAAAATACCGTACATTTTGCGGAATATATTAAAATGTACGATTTTGGTAAGTAAGAATGAACCCAAGCTACCACGCCCCGCAGTAAGTCACACTATTCACTGGACACTTGGTATTATGACTTTAAAATGAATTTGCTTTTAGGAGCGGCTTTTTTTAATTTTGACTGATATTATTAGCGGACATTAAACGCAAACGGATGAGAGTGTGCGAAAATAATTTTCAGAGATCCGAGCCGAAATCCGAAGCCGAGCCTAAAACACATATTTTGATTGTGCATGTAGTGAGGGTAGCACCTGCGACACCGGAGTGAAACGTGGCAACACGATACACAAAACTGTGGCTCTGCTAACCAAACCATCTCTGACTACTCCGAATATCTCTTCCACATTTTATAGTGAGGTCTGAATCATGCTGTGCCGACCCCAAATAAATAGGATAAGGACAGGAGGATGATGATCTTATAGTGAGTCGTGACGTCATCGGTACGTCATCAGACTCTATACAGGCGCAAAATCTTCGACCGGACCGGCGCTTACCATCAGTAGAGGTGTTGGCGTGGGTGACTGAACCGACAACTTTGCAGTTAATATTTTTGATCCATAACAAGAGAGACGAGTTATATTATATGACGCAAGTAACTTACAATTCTTGCTTTGGGCTTTAACGGAAAGGATTTTTCCTCTCGATTGACAATGTCATATAGTCAGTTCATATGTTTGAATGGAAAATTGGCTTAAAAACAAGTAAAGAAACTATTAAATATTCTTATAAGCAAGAGTGCTTTAGAATTTATGACTGAACTATGTAAATTAATTTTTCATCACACTTGCTTGTAAGGTTGCTTTTTTTTGCAACCGTTTAGGTTCTTTACATTTTACAGAACTAGTGCGGGATTCTAAAAGTTTGCACCTTTAAATTCATACAAACATTTAAGGCAATTCATAAAGTTATTTATTTTTGTAAACAAATTATCATTCACTTGGGTTATAAATAGAAATATATTAATCTTAATATATATAAATCTCGTGTCACAATGTTTGTCCTCAATGGACTCCTAAACCACTTAACCGATTATAATAAAATTCGCACACCATGTGCAGTTCGATCCAACTTGAGAGATAGGATAGTTTAAATCTCAAATTATAGTTGCGTGCGAAGCCGGGACGGACCGCTAGTTAGTAAAAGAATGATTAAAATCGAGTCAGTTTATAATAAAACAACTTTTAACCGGATTAATCGCGTGTATTATTTATTGGTTTTTGTTCAGCGTTCGTGGTCGCAGGAGGACTCCCTAAAAGTTGTTAGGTCAGGAAAAACAAAAACCAATAATACACGCGATTAATCCGGTTAAAAGTTGTTTTATTATAATGTGTAGTGATCGCGTATACCTAAGATATTACTATCGGATCAGTTGTTTCAGAGTTTATCAATTACAAATCAACAAATCATTCTTCTTATAAATACTGCTTTTACATCATTTTTTTTTTTTTTTTTACGATCTGTACTCACGGTTTCGCCCGCGTTGCACGTTGATTTTCGGACTTATATCTTAATATCACTGAAATAAAATATAGCCTTAGTTACTCAGTGATAATGCATCTTTCTACTAGTAAAAGAAATTTTAAAATCGGTTATGTAGTTTTTGAGTTAAATCCTTACAAACAAACAAACAAAAAATCGAATATTTCCTCTTTATTATAGTAATATTATTATTTATGGCGTGTGCTAGTACGTTAACCTTCGTCTGCGTGACAAAACATCTTTCTCCAAGATCCAATCTATTCTTCTTATCATGTGGTTGATGAACAACCTAATGTCAGAGTTTAAACCACCCGTAAGTCTCTGACATGGTTTTGCACACGAGAATATATCTTAGGTGTGCTGGTTTCCTCACAATGTTTTCCTTCACCGTTTTAAGCAACTGATAATTAATTTATAATACGCACATGACTTCGAAAAGACTGGTTTGTGCCTTGGATTCGAGCTTGCGACCTTTGACTTGCCAGTCCAACAATCATACCACTAGGCTATCACTGCTATTATCCAATGTATTAAGCCAAACTAGCACTCCCCGCAGTATGCTATACTATCTGCTGGACATCTGAAAACGTCCATGTCGCGACACAATGCCATACCAACTCAACTTTTACCGAAAGCATCACAGGATCTATACTAAATAAACAAGTCTATAGAAACCTTCATCATCATCATCATCAGCCTTATCCCAATTTATTTGGGGTCGGCGCAGCATTCTTCCATACATCCTGTACTTGTACTGGAATGCTGCTAAAGTTTTGACTATGTTTTATGACCGGCCGCTTGCCTGACGTCAACCCTCATTGGGAATGCTGTCTGTAGTCTATAGAAACGTCATCATCAGTAAATGATTGTCTTGCAGGATGTCGTCCCGACGCAACGGCTCGGTCTCCCGGGCTGCGGAGGCGGCCTCCAAGAACCGGCTGCATATGGATAGGAATCCACAGCATTCAAGGATTACTGGTAGGTCAAATTTGGTTATATGTATTAATATCTTTTACGTACGTATATAGTTACACTCATATTATGTTCAATAAAATGATAGCTGGCCTTTAAAAAGACGTTGACCTTTTAGTTTGTTTCGGCGTCTCTTCTTAGAGCTAGTCAGATAGGACAATCCGACGCCATCTAGCTTAAAAAATGTTTCGACTTGTACAAGAAATATCTTTTTTTAATAAAAAAATGATCTACGTTTGACCACCAACTGGCCTGATGGTACGCGACAGCGTGGCCGAAGATGGAGCACGTAGATCCAGAATAAATCCATTCACTCTTAAGTAGGGTGGACAGATTTGGGGAGAACTATAGTTGGGGAGTTGATGCAACTGCCCAGACCCGTCTCCCACAACGTTTGCATCGGACTACATCCCGAAACACGAGTAGGTCGCTTCATGGCATGGGTTCGTACTGTGGGTATTAACCAGCCGCGGCCGAAGCCTCCCACCAGAGTTGTGTTGCCTGTTTTGCACCACCCAGGGGCCACGTGTAGCGATTCCATTTGAAAGGTGCACTCCTACGGACGCGGGCAACTCGTTCCCATTTATACTCACATGCATTTTTCGGGATTGCCCGACTAGTTTCGAACTCGAACGGAGCCCTTAGTCATGAGCTGAGCCCGCGGCGATGTCGCGAGCTAAACATCGCGAAGAATGCACGTGAATAATAACCGTTGAACAATAATTTGCATGAATGTGTCTCACGAAAGTTATTTAGTTTTAAACGCATTAACGCAGTTTTGTAGAAAGAAAAATACGAACCTGTACATCCCGTATAAATACTTCAGGCGTTCTGACCAGTAAGCCGATCTGCTATTGAGTATTTCTTATATGAAATTCTCAGTGGCAGTCCCGGAGTTACGAAGTTGGTGGTGAGACACCCCCGTGCTTCGGAGAGCATGTAAAACCGTCGGTCCTGCGCCTGATCTCTATCCGGTCATGTCGGATTATCGTCCCTAAGGACTATGAGAGGGAAGGAAGAGGGAGTGCACTTGTGTTTGCGCATTCACTTGTATATTAAAAATGGTCTAAGGTGGCATACAGGGTTAAGTACTTTGGAAACCCAGGTACCCATAAGATTACCAGCATTCTTAAAGGTTACTACTAGTTTCTCTTGAGATGTATAAAATAACTCAATTTCCATCCACAAACTAAACATATGCCTCAGTGGGAAATTTCTGAAAATACCTCCTTATAAATCTGCCTAGCCTTTTCCGAACTAAATTGGAGCCTACTCCAATTTAGTTCGGAAAAGGCTAGGTCCAGTCTAACCAGATACGGCAATACCAGTATTTTACATGGAACGACTGCCTATCTGACCTCCACAACCCAGTTATTGAGTAACACGATATCTCGTGGTAAGACTGGTTGTCAGACTACCTGTGGCGGCCGTCATAGATCTTTAATTGACAACCGGGACAGACGGTTTAACGTGCTCTCCGAAGCACGGAGCGATCTCGATATGAAATTATGGTCACCCATCCACAGACAGACCGCGGCAAGCACAGCTTAACCTCGATTGATAGATCTGTGCGGTTGTTACTTAGCCACGAGCCCCTTGAATTGTCCCTAAATATATATACTCCTCCCGACCGTATTTCGGTCACGGCGGCCTATCTCCACGGAGATTAGTCAAGTACGCAGGAGTTATTATAGTGTACAAGTGTATGCGCAAACACAGGTACGGAGTGTACCTGTGTTTGCGCATACACTCTCTTCACTCTCATAGTCCGATGGGATGGCAATCCGAACGACCGGAGAGAGGTCAGGCGTAGGACCGACAGCTTTACGGAGGTGTCACACCACCAACTTTCTGACTCCGGGCTGTTACTGACAATTTCCTAACAGGGAAACCCAATAACACTTTGCTAGACCAACGAGGCAGTCAAAATTCCCCTTATAATATACATACCAATTAATCATGACATTCTTTCACCAGATCCATCAAACCCGGCTGGTCGCCGGAAGGAAATAGACAATGTGATGAAGAGAGCTCGCCAGGCCTCCCCGGGCAGTTGGGACCGGAAGCTGCTGGAGGTCGAAGAGAAAGACCCTAACAGGTAAGAAGACTTCCACGAAGGTGCCCGTTATACAATCCAGAAATTAGTATTAAAAAAATATCATTATATATGATTTATAAAGGATTAGCTGTGTCAACGACCTGCCGCGTGGATGTCGTAAATATCAAATGTTCGACGTGATTCTTTAAATTGGCATATTTTATTTATTTATGAACCGATTGACATGAAACAAACACTAAATGCTAAGTGAAGCTTACCACAATATATTAGTGAAAACCACATCTAAAACGGATAAGCCGTTTCTGAGATTAGCGTGCACAAACGCACAGACAAACAGTCAAAAATTCTAACAATCATTGTTTTGGGTGCTATTTGCGTTGATAAAGATAAAGGTCCTAGTAATATTTCTTCTCATGGATCTTCCATGTACAGACAGCGATCCGTTACATTTTTATTATATGTATTGATGATGATTGGGACGTTGTTCGGCGATTTACAACTGCAAAGTGGTAACGCGGAGTTTAGTAGATCTGTAAATGATTGCTAGATAAATATCGCCAGGCGTCTCCTTAAGACGAATGCAAGGATGATTGAAAATTCAATAGGTTTGAACACGACAAGGTAGCTCAGTGGTAGAGTGATGACACGAAATGTCAAGGGTCGCGGGTTCAAGTCCCGTTCATGTCTATTATATTTTCATTGTTTCCTTGAATAATAGTAATTAATATAGGCATTACATGGCCTCAATATGTATAAAAAAAATATCATTATACATATATGAAATTAGTATTAGTTAAGCGCCATTCGTTAATTACGTAAGACTATTTTTGCTAGTTTTTGATCCCCTCCCCCCCTATTTAAGGTCTTAATTTATTAAGTAATTTCCTGTGAAAGGGGTGTCTATTAGTCAAATACATTCACTTAAGCTAAGAATTAAATAGATATAACAAATTATTTGTAATTAACATAGTACTAGCAAGACGAAAACTGCTCCTTGAACATCGAATATTACGAAAAAAAAATTGTTGAAAAATTTGAATTATGGCTTAAATGAATCCTTATCATTTACACATCGACCCCTTAAAATGAAATTACCTAATCAATTAGGACCTTATATACGTAAAATTAAGAATAGGCCCACCCCCTACCCCTGTTTAATATTTATTGCGTAAGCATGTAAGGAAAAAATGAATACACAATTGGTTAGTTTTAACCTCTTGTCTGTGGAGCGACCGACAGTCGGTCGATTGGCAATATGGCGCGTGTGTGGGGCCATATGTTCACGGGTGGACAGCGTGCTACCTCCTTACGTATACATTATGATATCTTTGTTTTTTGATATGGAAAGCACTATGGTGATGTATAGAAGAATTAAAGTATATTAAATTTCCTTGAATACGGTATATAACATGATAGACAAAAAAAAAAGAAAAATACGTTAAATTTGGCGGTAAACGCAAAATATCGTAATTTTTTACCTATTTTACATTATAATACATATGAATTATCATTTTGTAACGATAAAAACTATTAATCCCGATACAGTATACCTATTTACATTAATCTATTGAATAATATTGATACCCGTACATACATTTTTATTAAATAAACACGTTATCAAAAAATAACGGCCGGCGGAGTTCGTTGCCCCGTTATGGAAAGTGGAATTCTATTTATAGAATACTCGCTCGACTGGCTATATTGTTATTGTTTTGTGAACATAAGAATATAATCTACACATTAGATAACTCATATTAATGCACAGTTATAAGGATTAGGATATTTATCGAAATTAATCTAGGTACTTACCAGTACTGGGTACCGCCCACTGTTTTTATCAAAATATACGTAATCACTAATCACTCACTCACTACACTCACTAAATCAAATACTACACTATATTACCACTGCGTTATAACAATAAAAAAGGTAGGTCATCGCTTTAAATAAAAAGATATTACGATAACAAACACGTGGCGGAGCGTCGACCTTGTACCTACTATTGCGTCATCATTACGTAATTTTGAATTACGTTATTTTTATTCTAAACTTGCACAATACAACTTTTTGTTTGTTTATATAGTTAATGTAGTTAATAATTTACACTAATAATAACACTTTTATGGAAACTAACACGTTTTACCGCGAAAATTGAGCATTTATTTACGCGTCATGCCTCGAACGCTGCAATGAGCCGACTGTCGGTTCCTCCACAGACGCGGGTTTTCATAATGGCGGCGCCCCACTGACGAGAGGATTGTTTATTTCTCAAAGTAAAAAAAAAAAAACCGAGTGCACCATTGCACTCGCGCGGTTGTCAGCGCTTTTTCGAAGTATTAATCTTTAACATTTTTGTGATCTTACGTCGAAGAACCATCAAGACCCCCTCCCACCCCCTTGTAAGAAAAAACAATACATGGTCGACCCCCCTCTCCCCCTAAATCGTCTTACGTTTTAAATGGATGGCGCCTTACATAGAAATTATGGTCATTCTGTAGGACTTTGTGTCATATGTTTCGTAATATTTTTGATCTTAGGACTAGGAATGGAAATACAGTTAGATTTCACGGTTCGATTTTTATATTAAGGTTCTCATAAATGTTCCGCTTTTCGGTATAGCTCTGGTTTCGGTTCTATAATATCGGTATCGTATGATCTGAATTGATGTATTCGACGTGTTCCTGGCGTACTAATAAGTAATTGTAATTTGACATCTCTTAATGAGAAATTAAGAGATGATTATAATTTTACTAGACTGACTCTTATTAGACTGCCTCATTAGTCAAGTGGTCCCAAGCGCGACTGCTGAGCGGTCTGCGGAGGTCTCGGGTTCGATTCCCGGGTCGGGCAATCTGTTATTGAGATTTCTGTTAGGAAATTCTCAGTACCAGCCCGGAATTTGGAATTGTGCCCGGTTGATGGCAATAGGCTCACCAATTGGGTGCACAATTGTGTACACCTCTGCCTACCCCTTCGGGGAATACAGGCGTGATGCTGTGTTATATATTTTATGCTATGATAATCTTACTTTTAGTAAAATATATCATAATATAACATAACGAACTTATATCTGTCCCAATGCAGGGCAAAGGCCTCTTCTCAAACAGAGAAGGCACGAGGATCACGATGCTAACAATTCTCTGCGAGTTTTGGACCATTAAGTCCAGATTCCCGCACTATGTTTTCCTTCACCGAATGTCTATGTGTTAGAATAACTAAGAAAATACATATGACATTGAAAAAATAACATAGTACAGTCACAAGCACAAACTTTATAAAACTCACGGATAATATCTGTAGCGTGTATTACTAATATAATTCGGTATGTACTATCGCGTACACTCCCGCCTGACCACCACTAAGTTCATTTTCGCTTGCACTCAAAAAATGAAGCGTTCTGTAACCCCGCCAAGGTCAAATTAGAACGTCCTTAAAATTTACAAAAGGGAGTACACGTGATGCGTCACTAAGCTGCGCAGTACAGATTGCAACTATTACGTTCTGGCTTTCCTAATAGGCGAACACTTTAAGGGGGCGTGGCATGGCGCTGGCGCCGGATTTACACTTTTTTTTTTAAGTGGGCAGGCTGAAAAGGCCGCGATAGCACGTATGTAACACAGATAGGAGAACCATTCCTTCTACATATAGACATACATTAATAAAATGCAAATGTATACATGTTTGTGCGCATGCCTGTGTCTAAATAACATCCGCACAGATCGATCGAGGTTAAGTTGTGCTTACCGCGGTCGTTCTGTGGATCCCCACCATTTCATACCGAGACCCCTCCGTGCCTCGGAATGCATGTTACCGTCGGTCCCGGTTGTCAAATTAATATCTATGACAACTGTTACGGGTATTCAGAGGCCTGAAAGTCTGACAACCAGTCATACCACGAGATATCGTGTTATCTCGTAACCAGGTTGTGGAGGTCAGATAGGCAGTCACTCCATGTAAAGTACTGGTATTAAGCTGCAACCGGATTGAATGGAAGCCGACCCCAATGTAATCGGGAAAATGCTAGGCAGATTGATTGTACTCGTGACGGTACGTGTCAGATTAGAACTTGTGGCTTAAGAGGCAGACTCAATCCACTCTGCCACTATGAGACAACTAAAAGATATCAATGATTTAATAGGACATCAGGATTAAAGTCGTACGTTTCTGGACTAAATAATTAACGAAGTTTAAAAAAAAATTGTGTAACAGGCACCTATAAGAACCTTCGTTATGAGACCACCTTTATAATACTGCTACATAAGACGGTTATCATAGTATATATTTAGAATAAATGTATGTTTGGATAAAACCACAGAATAACAAGTAAATGGAGTGCACAGAACTTCTTCAAACGCAAATAGACTTATCACCGTCATATATCTTAAATTGCATCCGGCAGATGCCTGGGGAGACTAAATGCCAAAGAGCAATCGAATCAACATTTTAATTTGCTGGGGAGTTTGTTGCGCCGCTTCTTCCCAGCTGAAACACTAGGAAGCGGTGAAGGGTGGGCTTTTTTGGGGGCTGTCTTAATTTTCGATGTTCAAAATGCACAATAGGCATGATGACAGATTTTGAAATCTCCTTTTATAATGTAGGTACAGGTCTACTATATTTCAGCAATAAACTAAGTTTCAAAACTAATTATTGCATTTTAATCTATCTAATTCGATTTAACCGCGAAAACGCTGCTGGGTGTCATGGCGCCGTTTGGACATCATGCCTCAGCATATTTGACATACGTTGAAACCATAATGTACGGCGATGATTAACATTTGACTGAGGCGTGACGTCATTCGCTGTGATTGACGTTTCAGTCAACATGGACGATTGCATTTTAAACATTCATTTTATTGAAAATCTTATTAATCTTAATGTTTTTAATAAAAGTAGGTAATTTTTTAGATTCCTTTGTGCCTATAACCTCTAAAACCATTTATTCTTTAGTTATTTGGTCATCATACCTATTCTTATGCCTAATTTGTTAAAATCTGTAATAATGGATTTGATGGCAATTTGTATATTAGACCTCGGCGCTTTTAAAGCTTTCATTTTAAGTTTTTAGACATGCCTCTAATCATAAAAATAGCGAAACTCGTAAATATGTACTCCATTTACTAGTTACTCTAGCGATGGGCGATTGTTATTAAAATCGATTAAATTATAAGACTAGTCGATTGCAATCGATAGTTAGTCGATTGTGCATCAAATAAATGAATGCTCCCCCTTGAGTTGCGTGCGTCAAAACATTTTCTATATTCATACGAATATTGTACAATTGTCAATTTAGTCGATTGTTTTTTTTGTTCAACAATTGCCCATAGCTAAATTACTCTGTGCTTCCCACCTGATATAGTCTGTGCGTCTTACGATCCTACGCGAAATATTAGATGGGCTATTCCTAGTTGAAAGCTGTGAACATATCAAAATAGGCTAGCTGACTACTTTTAACTAAATATCGATTATAAAACATTTAATAAAATCGATAAAAATTTAAAGATTGATTGCGTTATTTCATAATGTAAGGGACCATCCATAAAGTACGTCACACATTAAGGGGAGGGGGTCGACGAAGTGTGACATTATGTGACAAGGGGTGGGAGGGGTCCTTAGTTTCGTGACGTCACATTTCTAAATCGAATACATCTAAGTTTGATTTGATGTTGATTATATTAAAAAATAATTTTAATGGAAATAAAACTAATTTCGGACCTGCTGTTTCAATTTAATAATTTCTAGGTGTAAAATTGCAAAATATGTGACGTCACACTAGGGAGGGGAGGGTCTCACAAGTGTGATCAACTGTGACAAGGACGGGGGAGGGGTCAAAAAATCACGAAATTAGTGTGACGTACTTTATGGATGACCCCTAATTCATCTACTATTCATTCGTCAAAAATTCAAAAACGCAGTAATACTGATGAAAATAGAATGTTTTTACTGCACTAATTTGTTAAATATGTACATTTTTAGTGCTTAAATTTTGTATTTAAAGTTGTAGAGCTATATAACTGTAATCAAGCAATGACTAGTCGTTTTTTTTTTATGTTATAACGTTGTTGTTCAAACTGCAAATGTAACTTCTATGCCCAACTGTGATTCAGACATGGAAATATACCTACACTATATGGGAAAAACTTAATTATCAGCGAATGCATAAAAATATATAAAAAAAGTATATTATGTATTTTATAAATGGTATTATAGTTAAAAAATATACTGAATTTCAGCTCTATAAAGCTATGTGTATAAAAGTAGTCCTCTACCCTATTAAGGCTGGATTTCATTAACGTCTGAAAACGATATCCTTAGAATAAAGATGTTTCCTTTCGGGCCACCATTACATAGATGAATTGAATAATAAAAAATAGGGTATTATCTTCAAAAACTAAATAAATTAATTTGAGTTAAAGTGCAGTTGTACTAAAATTATTTAAAATTTTGACCGTATTTTCTGGCAGCCAAAACAGTTGTTTGAAATGAGTTTGATCAATAATAAACACTCATGTCATTGAAATGTCAACAGTAATTGTCAAAGTGACATTTCCCATAAATTAAATCCACCATTTTGTGTTGTGTTAGTCTCCTTGACCAATATATCTTGAATGTACAATGAAATGAAGTAACACTAAAGTGTTACTATATAGTAAGGCTTTATTTAAATATAATATACTGGGATGAGGGGCTCGTAGCTAAGTAACAGCCGCATAGATCGATCGATCGAAGTTAACCTGCGCTTGCCGCGGTCGGTCTGTGGATAGGTGACCATAATTTTCATACCGAGACCCCTTCGTGCCTCGGAGAGCACGTTAAGCCGTCGGTTCCAGTTGTCAAATTAAGTTCGTTACGGGTAGTGAGACACCTGAAAGTCTGAGAACCAGTCATATCACGAGATATCGTTTTACCCAGTAATTTGGTTGTGGAGGTCAGATAGGCAGTCGTTCCTTGTAAATTACTGGTATTAAGCTGCATCCGGTTTGACTGGAAGCCGACCCCAACGTAATCGGGAAAAGGCTAGGCAGATATATATACAAATAAATGCAAATACAATACAAATAGTTTGTTCACATAAATGTTGATACAAGAAATAATTGAATTCTCTGACCCCTGAGGTAGGTGTATAATTATATACTGTACATGGTGCTAGCCAAACTCCATATATTTCTGAAACATCATTATATTTTTGACACCTGTCAAAAATACAAATCTCGCTCTCAGGGTAACATTATCTGACGTTTATAAAATCCAGTCTAAATTTGTCACACCGTTCGAACAGATGGCGCCACAGCGGATACAAACAGCTGTATCTAGACGGGTCCAAGTCCCCGTCGCCACGGAGATCCAGGTCCCCAGCAGTTAGACGGTCCAGGTGATTACTTGTCTATAATTATATGAACCAGGGTGGATGGAATTGTTTGGTTCTTTGCTTGGAGGATATTTGACTGAACTCGACACCTCTATTAAGGGCGATTTTGATTGATGTGTCGTTTAGAATCCAACAAACACATTAGCTTTTTATATATTTTTTTTATTATGGATGCAAATAAATACAATATCTAAGATAAATCTTTGAAAAGCATTAACGCATGCTTAGCTAACTCTAAAGTTACAATATTAAATGGAAAAAAATACGGTCGCGAACAGGATTCGAAGCTTCGCCTCCCGGATGAATACTCCAGGCGCTTTGACCACTAAGCCATCTCGACCATCGATCGATCGAGAATTGGTTTAGAAATTAATCTTCTCGGATTTATAAAATATAATAATTTATAATTCTAATAGTTTACAACAGAAGCTTCATTGAAATATTTTTTAACTCAATCTATTGCATCTATTAACTTTTTATTTACAATTTTATTAAAAATAATTATAATTGTGGGGCTCGTGGCTAAGTAACAGCCGCACAGATCGATCGATCGAGGTTAAGCTGCGCTTGCCGCGGTCGGTCTGTAGATGTGTGACCATAATTTCATACCGAGACCCCTCCGTGCCTCGGAGAGCACGTTAAGCCGTCGGTCCCGGTTGTCAAATTAAGATCTATGACAACCGTTACGGGTAGTCAGAGGCCTGAAAGTCTGACAACCAGTCATACCACGAGATATCGTGTTACCCAGTAACTGGGTTGTGGAGGTCAAAGGCTAGGCAGATAGATTAAAAATAATTATAATTAAACATTTCGAAATTTCTATTACAATAAATTTCTTTATATCTACTTCCACAATATTGAGGGTAGTCATGCAATTACCTGTGCACCGCCTGCAAATATATGCACATACGCAAGCGATGCCGCCTCAAGGGGACCGTGCAGTGTCCACCACCGAGTGGTTCTGCTCTTGATGATGTCCCGTGGGGGGGGGGGAAGGTGAAATGAAACACGTTGCGTATGTGCATGTATTTGCAGGCGGTGCACAGGTAATTGCATGACTACCCTCAATATTGTGGAAGTAGCTAGATATTGTATTTATTTGCATCCATTGTGGTCTTCTGCAAGGTAACGCCTGAATCTAAACAAAAATATTTAATAATTTTGAATTGTTACGACGTTGTGTTCATTTAGGACTTTTTATTTTCCGACATCCACGCGAGCGGAATTCGGGGCAGGAAGCTTTTAAAATACTCTCCATTCTATCATAATTTGTTACGAACACAGAAAACTAAAATGTTTTTATGGTGTACTTCGTATCACCTCGAACGTCAAATGTTTGACAGGAAAGTAGGTAGAACAGTTTATATGGGCAAATTAAATTGTTGTTTTTTCAATCTTCCTCGCAATTTTTCTATATTTTCTCACCGTTTAAACCTTCCCTGGACTACGACAAACATTTCAAAACCAAAACCATCTAAATCGGCCCGGCCCGCTCGAGTTTTAGCGAGACAAACGAACAGCAATTGATTTTTATATATATAGATAGATTAGCTTTCTGTCCGCGATTTTGTCTGGGAACAAATCACAATTGGGTTCATCCAGTTCATGCAGGACCACCCAGGGGCCACGTGTAGGGATTCGCTTTTAGGGGTGCACTCCTACGGACGCGGGCAACTCAGCCCCTAACCCAGATGAACAAACATTTTTTTTTTATCCCGGATGAACCCAATTGTGTAGTGTTCCCAGAAAAAATCGCGGACAGAAAGCTAATCTATCTATATATATAAAAATCAATTGCTCTTCGTTTGTCTCGCTAAAACACGAGAACGGCTGGGACGATTTAGCTGATTTTGGTTTTGAAATGTTTGTCGTAGTCCAGGGAAGGTTTAAACGGTGAGAAAATGTAGAAAAATTGCGAGGAATATAGAGAAAACAACAATTTAATTTGCCCATATAAACTGTTCTACCTACTTTCCTGTCAAACATTTGACATTCGAGGTGATATGAAGTACACCGGGTCATCTAGTGTTCTATAAAACTAAATACTATAGGTATCGTAAGATGATAAAGTACTATATTAGGTGTATAAACTAGTCCTATTTAATTAATATACAATCGAAAATGTGACTGTGAAAGTCTAAAATCGCTTGTATTAATAGGCATGATGACAGTATTAAAGAACCAAAGAATAAATGGTTTTAAAGGTAAATATAGGATTCAAAAAAATTACCTTTTTTTTATTAAAAACATTAAGATTAATAAGATTTTCAATAAAATAAAAGTATAAAATGCTGCAATCGGCCATGTTCACTGAAACGTCAATCAAGCGAATGACGTCACGTCTCAGTCAAATGCCAATGGTCGCCGTACATTATGGCTTCAACTTATGTCAAATATGCTGAGGCATGACGTCAAAACGGCGCCATGACACCCAGCAGCGTTTTCGCCGTTAAATCAAATTAGATAGATTAAAATGCAATAATTTGCGTTGAAACTTACTTTATTGCTGAAGTAATTGTTTTTCAGATGTAGTAGACGTGTACCTATATTATAAAAGGAGATTACAAAATCTGTCATCATGCCTATTGTCCAAACGCAACGGCGTCAATTCTAATGTAACAAACTAAACTAAATTTAGAGCATTGCTGTCTTTTACTAACCGTTATTATAAGAGCGGGACGGGATGACGTCAAATTCAAATTTAATCACGTCAATCTTAAATTTCCATAAAGTTCTAGTTTGAAGGCTCTAATTTTAGTGGCTACCTAAAACAGTGCCTTAAAAACGTGAGATTTTAATTTGACGTGAATTACGGTCGTGAGCAGGATTGGAACAATGCGCCTCCCTGATAAATACTCCAGGCGCTCTGACCGCTAAGCCATCTCGGCCTACTCACTACCACGAATTGTTCTTCCACATTTTAAACGTCTTTTGGTGACGTCATTGCAATCAACACAGCCCTTTTAAAAAAAACAGCTGTTGAATAAAAATGTTCATACCCACTCGACCAAAATGTATCAAGCAGCAGATTTTTTACGTGCTTTCGAAGTTGTTGTCCACAGTAAAACTTGTTCGTATACAAGATTACATTGACCTCTCATAGTATGACCACAGTATGAACACGTTGTATCACATTATGCATGATGTTATGAATAAATGGTTTTAGAGAAAAATATATGTACACATACATGTATCTATAAAATGACCTAGTTTTAATATAAACATTAAGATTAATAAGATTTACAATAAAATAAAAGTGTAACAAACGCCATCTAGTATTTCTCACATACAACAGTATGTCATGCTTAGAAGATATCAGATACTAGCTATCTCAATCAATAACATTACAGTCATAGGCAGCTAGCGCCGTCTATGAATACCAAGTGTATGAAGCCACAACAGCGCCACCCTGCGAGACTTAACATCACAACTACATACAAATATGTGAAGACATATAAACACACACATGTAAACCTGTGGGATTTATAAGCAGCGGAACGGCGGAACAAGTTATCGACGCTATAACCCTGCTCCAAGAGAGCAGTAGGGCCACCAGCACAGTACACAGACACAGACCTCCGTCATTTCGGCCTCGCCGCCGAGGCCCATCGCGACGTCCCCGTAATGCACCTAATGCATCACCTCCCCGACCCTTGCTCGTGCCAGCCCGCGTAGCCGCTGAGCCTGTAGCTTTAAATTCCCCTCATAATAATAATTATGATTCCTGTTCGATCCAGCCAGTCCCTTGCTGTCCTCCCTCAAGCGACGCCCTAAGCCGAGGCTCGTACCCCGCAGGGGGTGCCCTTAGCGTTGTCGCTTTAGAATTAATTTAGTCGTATGCCCCTGGCTGGAGGCCTTAATAATAGTTTATTATTAGGGCATCCACAGGAAAGTCCGGTTAAGCAGTCGACAACCTCCTAGGTTGACCTGCGAGATGCCATTACCAAAAAAAAAAAAGAACAAGTTATCATTCACTAGGTAGAGGTTTAGCGGTAGCCACGCAGCCAGCTCAAACCTAAGTCAGCCTAGTTCCTGCTTCGATAGCCTAGCAGTCTTCAGGAACTAGTCAGCTAGGGAGGACTGAAGGGCGATAGCCACGCAGTCCCTTTCAACTCCTCACTTATCTATCTGCCTAGCCTTTTCCCAATTACATTGGGGTCGGCTTCCAGTCAAACCGGATACAGCTTAATAACAGTATTTTACATGGAGCGACTGCCTATCTGACCTCCACAACCCAGTCACTAGGTAACACGATATCTCGTGGCATGACTGGTTGTCAGACTTTCAGGCCTCTGACTACCCGTAACGGCCGTCATAGATCTTAATTTGACAACCGGGACCGACGGCTTAACGTGCTCTCCGAGGCACGGAGGGGTCTCGGTATGAAATTATGGTCACCCATCCACAGACCGACCGCGGCAAGCACAGCTTTACCTCGATCGATCGATCTGTGCGGCTGTTACTTAGCCAGGAGCCCCTCGTTTCAACTCCTCACTTAGGGTTGCCATATAAATATTAATATTATTGTAAAGTGATAGTTCTAAGTTACCAGAGCAATAAATATTATAATTCAACGGGGTCTTTAATTTCAAACTAGCAATCCTACAAAAGTATAAAATACTGCAATCGGCCATGTTGACTGTAACGCCAATTACAGCGAATGACGTCACGCCTTAATTGAATGTCAATCACTGCCATGGTTTTGCTTGAACTTTGGTCAAATGTTATCGAAGCGTGACGTCACAACTCACTATAAGCGGCGCCATGACACCTATGCGTGTTTTGGCGCTCAATTCAAGTTAGATAGATTAAAATGCATTAATCTGCGATAAAACAGAGTTTATTGCTGAAATAATGTGTTTTTTGGAAATAGTAGACGTGTACCTATATTATAAAAGGCGATTTAAAAATCAGTCATCATGCCTATTTATATTATTCGAAGTATAAATAAGTTTGTCATTTCTTATAGGACTCCGCTGCCCAGCCGTCGGTCCCGCTCTCCCATAGCGCGGCGCTCCCGCTCTCCAATAGGGCGGCGCTCCCCGCGCAAGTCACGTTCTCGCTCTGCTCGCCGAAGCCCGCGCCGGAGCCCTAGGAGGAGCCCTATAAGGTAAGAACATTGTTAAATCAGCAACATTGAAGCCATGTAAATAAAGTGAACGCAAATTAGTTTCAGAGAACTGTCTTGTTGGTTTATTGTTCCCAAACGCGACTGCTGAGCATGAGGTCTCGGGTTCGATTCCCGTGTCGGACAGTGTTGTTGAGTTTTTCTGTTGGGAATTTCTCATTAGCTGCCCGGAGTATGGAATTGTGCCCGGTAGATGGCAATCAGCTCACTACCTATTACGTGGGATATTAATAACAGAAGTGGTGAAATGTGGGTGTAGAACTGTCTACGCCTCTGCCTATCCCTTCGGGGAATAAAAGCGCGATGCTATGAATTTATCCGGGAGGCGCAGGTTTCGAATCCTGCATACGGTCGTGTTTTACTTATCACAAAAATTATAGCTTTAAAGATCGCTACGTATGTTTGAAAGATTTATGTGTATTTGTTAAGGTAATCGTATCTGTATGACATAGTACATACTGCAAAGTTAACTCGCTCCTCTGCCTACCCCTTTGGCGAATACAGGCGTAATACGATATGCTGTATGTTATATCTGAAATAACGTTTCTCCTTCGTAACAGACGCAGCCCACTCCGCAGTCCCCGGCGCCGCTCCCCCCGCGCCGGCGTGGCGCCGCCGCGGCGTGATGTCCGGCGTCCTCCACCGCCGGCTCGGCCAGTACGGCCACCATCACCGCCGGATCCTAGAAAGGTGAGATTACTGTATTTTTAAACGGCCGTGAGCACGATTTGAACCTGCGTTTCCCGGATAATCCGCCACATTAAAGCATTTTTGAGTCAGCGCCAATTCTATGTTGTGTTCTTATATTTTTTTGTTCTGATTATTTCTTTATTACTACATTATGACACAAGTGAATGAAGGTGGTCATTACAGTCGAGGTTCATAGGCGAGGCTAGCAATGGTACCGAGACGTGTAATGATCATAGCTCACGCCTCTCACACGACGTTTTTCAACACACTTGCGTAGAAACAAACAAGAATAAAATTATATTTTGCAAAGGCATTCAACTATAAACATTTTGTTATTAAAATGGCTTGCGATTTTTTTTTTTTCGTACGCCGAGTCGATGGTCTATTCGCACGTAAGTGAAAGGACTATATTTTTTAGTTTGCAGCATTTTATATTAAAAAGATTATAATAAAGACTGCCTCGTTAGTCTAGTGGTCCCAAGCACGACTGCTGAGCATGAGGTTCGATTCTCGGGTCGGGTTAAGTGTTTTTTTGTTCTGTTAGAGAATTCTCAGTAGCAGTCCTGAGTTTGAAATTGTGCCTGGTAGATGGCATTAGGCCCACCACCTATTACATGGGACTTTAACATTGGTGAAATGTGGGTGTTCAACTGTGTATACCTCTGCATATCCCTTCGGGGAATACAGGCGTGATGCTATGCTATGCAATAAGATTATTTTGACAGTAGATTTATAATCCACATTTTCTTTTGTCTCCTAGTCCTCGGGCTCCGGATCTTCAGTAAGCAGCTGTTCTGACGAGTCCTGCTCAGTATGCTCAGCGAAGAACAAGAAGACTGGACCGCCGCAGCCGCCCAAAGGCGTCAAACCTAGGTATGTACTTATATATTACATTTGTCGGATTATTTAGCATTCGCATTAATTTTAAGCATACGAATTCTCATTTAGCATTTAGCTTGTTTTTTTTCACGACTGCACAAAAAAGTCGTGTTATGTTGGTTAGTATGCTTCATGTTTGTGAGTTTCTTTATTTCGCCATAAATTCTAAACGCCTGAACCGATTTAGTTGGTATCACGATTTAGATGTATGGAGTGTCGTTAGAATCCCTAGTAAGATAATATATATATATATATATATAGTGGCTATATTACACAAAATGTATGAAATTAAAATATATAATATACAGGCAAGATTTTTTTTATTATTAATTTCATGCCTTACAATATTTATAGGAGTTCAATCCGATATGTTCTCAAAAGTAACACCACAAGAGGAAATTAATCAACACAAAAAAAAAATTATTGTCTGTTTGTATTGAAAAATAATAGTTTTTTAAACTCAAACAGTTATTTGGCATGACACTTTGCCTAAAAATTGGTTTTGTTTTTTTCTTGCCGGCTCTTCTCCATAAGACCAACGCCTTGGAACCGTGCACCTAGCTTTAACTTTTCATAAGTGCTTGTAATATGGCCTATTTGAAATAAAAATCTTTTGACTTTGACTTTGACTACTCGGTACCTATTCGCTATCTCGGTTGCCAACCGAATTGATGGACACTTTGTAGTACATATCACATTATCTATATGTATTTTTTTTTTTCAAAAAATTATACGTGTGTTACAATATTATGGGATTTAAAAATGTTATTAAATATTAACAAAAATGCCGTTATTAAGTATACAAGATTCATAAGCAATTAATTATACAATACAGAATTATGTCAAATAATCAAAGTAATGTTAGAGTAATACAACTCATTTATAAGTCATCAATAGAATATGAACACTTTTCGGCAGACAAGCCTTTAGCTCGGCTTTAAATTGACTGTTATTTCACACCTGTGTATGCATCATGGCAACTATATTACCGTATTGTTTTTAAATATAGATAGTATTGATTCGATACCTAATATCTTAGAGGACCAAACGGGAGACGCCTTCTGACTAAACAAATAAAATTGTACAAAATTGCTCGCCATTTTTGACGGAGGGAGACACAAGCATAAAAGTACTTATACTAAAGCGAAAATAGCTCTCATCATTACATAAAAAAAACTAAACATAAACAAAAAATTGTGTTACACACGATTAAAATCGTGTACTATCATTGTAACCATACTGGTAAAAGGTACCTTTATATGATTGGGAATCTTATGCCAGTGTAGTAGTACACCCTACATGATTACGCTCACATAACCATAAAGATGATGTCTGGACTTTAAGTTTTTCTAAGACTAAGACTAAGAGTTTGTTTCGGTTTTTCTTCTCCGAGGTAGTCAGATAGGAAATACCGGCGCCTTCTAGATTAAAAAATGACTTGTAAAAGAGTTTGTAAAGACATATTTACAGAATAAAAATTTGAATTTTGAATTTGAATTTGAAGTGGTGAGACGGGTACGCCCGCTAAAAACTACTCCAGTACTAATTCCTTCAAGCCTAATATACATCTAAATCAGTTCAGGCATTTAGAAGGCATGGTCGAATAAAGAAACTCACAAACATATCAAGGGTTGAAAGGCTATATGGTACAAGTGTATTTACTGTGCTTTAAAAAAAAAAAACCTTAACAGCCTTTAGAGACATTTTCAATTTACACGAAAATGTCGCTTAGATCAATTAGTCTTTCAACCGTCAATATGAAACTTAAAAACATAACACTCCTGTTTTTGGGCAGTTATGTAAAAATACAATGTGTCTTACAAGTATTTTCTTTACAGAACTAGCTCAGTATCCCCTGCCCGCCCGCCCCGTCCTACCGCGCGCGCTGTACAACCCACTAGAGAGCTGCTGAAGGCTAGAGAGGCTTCCAAGAGGACCAGAGAGGAGAAGGTATGTACTACTAATGTATGTACGCTTTATATATTCATCTTCATACTTTATTCCCTAAAGGGGTAGGCCTATTACCATTTACCGGGTAGCTACTGAGAATTTTCTAACAGAAAAAAAATCAATAACCGCCTGACTCAGGAATCGAACCCACAACCTCATGCTCAACAGTTTCGCTTGGGACCACTAACTAACAAGACGAAAAATCTGCTTAGCCTTTTCCCAATAATATTGTGTTTGATTTCCAGTCAAACCGGATGCAGCTTAATACCAGTATTTTACATGGAGCGACTGCCTATCTGACCTCCACAACCCAGTACTGGGTAACACGATATCTGGTGGTATGACTAGTTGTCAGACTTTCAGGCCTCTGACTACCCGTAATGGCTAACATAGATCTTAATTTGACAACCGGGACGGACGACTTAACGTGCTCTCCGAGGCACGGAGGGGTCACCAATCCACAGACCGATCGCGGCAAGTGCAGCTTAACCTCGATTGATCGATCTGTGTAGCTGTTACTTAGCCACGAGCCCCAGAGAGACAGTTTCTTATAATGTAATGAACTTCCTCACAGGTATTAGAATGGCAGCGCTCTCAACTAGCAGTGCGCCCCCCCGTGCCCGCCACACACATCAAGCGCGAGGGGGAGCGCCGCCCCCCCGCGCCCCCGCCGGCGCCCCCCACCGCCGCCCCCCCGCGACCCCGCCGCGACCCCCGCGCCGTGTCCCCAGCGGCTATAGCGGCGGCACTCAATGATTCTGATTCTGACTCCGAATCTGATGCCAGTTCTGAACCGCAGCCGCAGAGGTAAGTAATCAAGGCATTGAATTTAAAAACTTAGTCTCAGCCTTTAATATCATCCCCCTACCCTTATCCCCATTTATTTGTGGTCGGCGCAGCATACCTATATCTGGCATGCTGCTAAAGTTTTGTCTATGTTTTATGACCGGCCGCCTGCCTGACGTCAACCCTCATTGGGAATGCTGTTGTTGGTGGTAACCGCCAACGATACGGTCTCCTTCTATCTAAAGGCTAAAGCTAAAGCCTTTAATATAAAAATATTAGAAAAACTTGATATGTGTCAAGGGACACCCGGACGGAACGAAGTTAAAGAGAAAAATATATATATATATATCTGGCTTGCTTTCTATAAGAGAGAGAGAGAGAGAGAGACAGACAGAGAAACATGCGCACGCCGCACGGCTTACAATAGCAAAAAGTGTCGTTACAACTTTTCGTCTTAATTTTTTCCGTCTAGCCCCCTTTCGCAACGCGCGATAAGGAACTTCGTTCCAATTATTTATTACTAAAATCAGGTTACAAATTACATTACATGGTGACACAATATCATTATAATGATCCTTATACATATCTGTACATTATATTAACCCTGCCTCTTAAACAAGGGTAACCTAACCTGCATCTTATGAGACAATGTTCGGCTATTTAATTCTATAAATGTGGTTTATACAATAAAAACAGCTGGTATAGTGTCTATCTATGTAGTAGGTACATGGATTACCTTAATAATATTTAATTTTAACAGATTTAATTGCTCCAAGATAATTCTTTGAAAAGCATTAACGCATGCTTAGCGAACTCTAAAGTTATTATATTAAATGGAAAAAGATTACGGTCGCGAACAGGGTTGGAACCTGCACCTCCCGGATAAATACTCCAGGCGCTCTGACCACTAAGCCATCTCGACCTCTGCTTACCACCGTGAATTCTTCTTCCATATTTTAACACGTCTTATGGCGACGTCATTGGTATAGCCCGTATAGGGACTGAATTGATAGCAATGACGTCGCCATAAGACGTTTTGCGTTAGTGAAATTGTGGATTGTGTGATTTTATTAATGGTTGTGGCATCCTTTAAAACCAAATTAGAGGCAAGCCATATTTCGGGCACACAATAGATAATAAAAGCCGATTTCGATTCTTGCCAAGGTATATTGTTTTTTTTTTAAATCCAATAACACAGTTTTAGTTTTCATCTGATGACTGACTTGTTGGTCTAGTGGTTAGTAGCCCTGACTGCTATGCCGGAGGTCGTGGGTTCGATTCCCACCCAGGACAAATGTTTGTGTGATGAGCACGATCATTTGTTCTGTGTCTGGGTGTAATTTATCTATAATATGTATGCATTTAGAAATATATAAGTATGTTTATCAGTTGTCTAGTACTCATAACATGGTTGTGGAATATTATTATTATTTAAATTGGGCCTGACAGTCCTTTGAGTACTTTCCTAATATTATAAATGCGAAAGAAAGTTAAATTTGATTTTAAATTTAAATTCACCTGTATAACCAGCTCATAACTGTTCCACTGCAGGGCAAGGGCCTCTTCTCATACAGAGAACCCTTCTCTGTATGTATTAATAATGTAATTATATAATTCGCAGACTAACTCTGTCCGAGCGTTTCGGCAAGATGGCGCAGTGGTCAGCGGACCGGTCGGCGCGGCTCGAGAACATGCGCATCACGCGGCGCGAGAGCACGCTGCACGTGCGCATCGAGCGGGACCGCGCCGCGCCGCCGCCCGCGCCCGCGCCCGCGCCCTACCCGTACGTGCCAATACGTTACATTGGGGCCGGCAAACAGTACAACCGGATGCAGCTTAATACCAGTATTTTACATGGAGCGACTGCCTATCTGAACACACTGTCTCCACAACACAGTTACTGGGTAACACGATATCTCGTGGTATGGCTGGTTGACAGACTGTCTGTTAACGGCTGTCATAGACGTTAATTTGACAACCGGGACCGACGGCCTAACGTGCTCTTCGACGCACAGAGGGGTCTCGGTATGAAATGATAGTCACCCATCTACAGACCGACCGCGGCAAGCGCAGCTTAACCTTGATCGATCGACCTGTGCGGCTGTTACTTAGCCACGAGCCCCTCCGTGTCCCCAAGTGTTTATACCTATGTATACTATTTTTATCCGGTTTTTCGATTAGAAAATTCTCGTACTAGTAGATTGCAGTTGTCTCAGCACCTATTACATGGGACTTTTTCCCGTTTTCACAACAATTTTCATTGATGCTCCGCTCCTATGGGTCGTAGCGTGATGTTATATAGCCTTCCTCTATAAATGGACTACCTAACACATTTTTTTTTTAATAGGAACCAGTAGTTCCTGAAATTAGAACTCTTCAGCTTTATAATATTAATATAAATACCTGAAATACCATTTACTAGTGAACTTGGTACTTAATATATTTGTTTCCCCCCCAGAGCACTGGAAGGCGCTGCTGCCGGCAGCTACCCTGAGGAGTTGCTGCTCGCTGCGCCCGCTGGCTTACCGTCCTGGGATGATGTTCGCGTCAGATATGATTACTACAAGAAACGTGGATATCTCAGAGGTAAAGCATATGGATGCTATGACAATAAACTATTCAACAGATAAGTATGCGCGCGGAGAATATCGACAAATCTTTAAAAAAAAGACATTTTAAAGCTGCTTCATTGGTCTAGTGGTTCTATTCCCGGGGCGGGCAGTGTTGTTGAGTTTTTCTGTTTGGAAATTCTCAGTTGCAGTCCGGAGTTAGGAATTGTGCCCGGTTGATGGCGATAGGCTCACCACCTATTACATGGGACTTAATGCGTACGCAACCGTACGATATTTATCGTAACCATACGATAATTTCATGCTAGGGGACGATGTACAATATCATTATTATCGTACGCAGATGGTATGATAATTTTCATTATGCTTTAAATTAATTAATTATAGTGATAATTTTGAAAAGCAAGTTATATGTTATATGTAATTAATTTCAGCATACGCTGATATATTGATATCACATTTAATATGATTAATTTTGCTCCATGTATGATACGATAGTTGTCTTGCTTCAAGTTGTGAACACTGAACAGCATTGGTGAAATGTGGGTGTACAACTGTGTACATCTCTGCCTACCCCTACTGCGAATACAGGCGTGATGCTGTTATGTTATATGATTAGTAAAATCTTTTTGTTTGCAGGTCTAACCCTGGGTGATTATGTGAAGTGGGAGGAATGGTGGTATAAATACCAGGAGTGGCTGAAGCATGAACGTGCTTACGAGAGGTGGGCAGAGGGAGAGGTTGGCACGGTGAGTGGTTTTATAGTTCATACTTTTTAACACCTTGCCTTTCTTTATACAAAATGAATCCACGTTTGGCCACCAACTCGCCTGATGGTAAGCGACGGTGTGGCCGAGGATGGAGCACGTAGATCCAGAATAAATCTATTCACTCTAAGTAGAGTGGATAGATTTGGGGAGTTGGTGCAACTGCCCAGACCCGTCTCCCACAACGGTTGCATCGGACTACATCCCGAAACACGACTAGGTCGCTTCACGGCATGGCTTCGTCCGGTGGGTGGTAACATGCCGCGGCAGTTTATACTTTTTAATACCTTGCCAATGTAAGCATTTCTCCTATATTGCATCGGTGCGTTGACAGACCCAAATCTCATGCACACACACGCAAACACATCACACACACAAGCTCGGAATATTTATGTTCAGATCATACAACAACAATTAAAGTTATAAATTTATGTGGTAAAAAGAATACGGTCGCGAGCAGGATTCGAACCTGCTCCTCCCGGATAAATACTCCACTAGAATAGAACATTAAACTTTCTTTATCAGCATAGTTGCATTTAAACACGGTGAATTTTTGAAATGGGCATGGGTGACCAAATTCGAAATTATAAGGATTAGCGAAAAGTACTCGAAAGCGTCGGCCCCGATTTTTATGAAAACAAAAACAGCTTCATTGGATTTTTGAAAAATCAACGTTTTTAGCCAGGAATAGGCATGATGACAGACTTTGAATAACTAACCTTTTATACATGTCTTCTATTTCCGAAAAACACATTATGTATTATTACGCCATCAGTGTTGTGTTGCTAAAATGGCATTATTGTGGCAAACTTGGATCCGAACTTGCGACCTTTGACTTGTTAGTCTGTCATACCTCTCAACGCATTTATTTCAATTAGAACTTGCCGCGTTCCTAAGTGTGTCTAAGGAGACGACTGGGCTAGTTACTCCACCTTGATCGACCAAATGATAAGAATAAGAATTTAACTATGTTATTTGTACAGGTACGTCGCGAGAGGCGGCGGCGCGGGGGCCGCCACCGGCGCAGCTGAGGGCGCGCCGCCCCCGCGGCCGTCCTCTCTGTGGATCTGGCCGCGGGGGCTCATCCCGAACTCTAAATATTCGGGGTGACCTCCAGACTTTTAGTTTATAGTGATTAACTCTATAAACAGACAAGAAAACACTTAAATAGTGACTAGTGTATGTGATAGATGTACAAGACACTTTTACAGTGACAAATTTGTGTTAAGAAAGTGAATAACTAGTGTTATACAGTGATAACATGTCTAAACTGTGCAGAAAATAGTGTTAACACGTGAATACAGCTTTCAGTACTTATCAAGACGCTCGTAAGTGCGAATTTGTTTAAAAAAAGTACAATAATGTATTTGTGTCGTTATTTACGTAACAAAACTGAGTTTCTGACACTACAGTGCAAAACTTGTGTTAAGGAAAAGCTATCCAAGACACTTTACAGTGCAAAATATAAATCTAAATTTTTTAAATGAGTTAAATGGCACAAATTAACATACATTGCTTTCTAAGCCAGTCTTATAAAGCAAAAACTTGTGTTATTATCATATGAAATTGGAACAAAATGCATGAACTGACACCATAGTGCTTCTGAAGACGCTTTGTAGTGCAAATTTTGATGCTAATATTAATATTTAAACTACAAACAGTGTTTTCATGACACTACAGTGCATAAAACAACATTAATATCGATAAAAAGGTGTGCTAACTCAACCTAATTGTCTTACAAAACAATTTAGTGACAATCTGAGCTTGTTGAAGACACTTTCTAATGTAGATCTTGTTCAAATGCATTGCAAATTTTTTCTAAGACATTTATGAAGTGGTGAGAGTATTTAAAACAACTATATTATGCAACTATATTACTGCGGGTTGTATGTGTAGTGGAATGACATGTTTTAGAATGCTCTTCAAAGACACTGTCGTGCAAATGTTAATATTTATGCTAACAGAGCAACAGCAATTTGTGTATGAATCTGATCAAGAACACTTTAATAGTGCAGATTTTTATGTTATGTGTGAACTGAGAATGTTACAGTACTTGTAATTGTAGATGCCTATTTGATACTTGTAGACCCTCTCAAAATTATTTATATGCACTGTCAAGATGGGTGACACGGACCAATAAAGAGTATTAAAGACACTGCAATATCATAGATAAACATTACTTAATGTTGATCTAGGAGTCCCAAGCGTGCCTGCTGAGCATGTGGCCTACGGTTCGATTCCCAGGTCGGGCAGTGTTATTGAGATTTCTATTAGGAACTTCTGAGAGTTCGGAATTATGCCTGGTAGATGGCAATAGGCTCACCACCTATTACATGGGACTTAATAACAGCATTGGTGGAATGTGGGTGTACAACTGTGTACACCTCTGCCTCCCCCTTCGGGGAATAAAGGTGTGATGCTATGTTATAAAAAAACTATAATGTTTTGTTTCTCAAACATTGCATGAATACAAAGTTTGAGGCAGCCCCAGTAAGTTACAAAATACTTGTGTTGGGGCGTTTATTCGCTATGAGAAGCAATTGAGTGATGAATGAAATTAAAATCCAAAATCTTGTAAGAATCGTCAAATTTCTGTGCAATATTTTAAGTGTGTGTACTGTAGAAAAGGAACTAATTGTTGAGCAAATATTGTAGAAATGTCTTAAGTAATACTAGAAGTTAATTCAATCAATTTTGACTTTTATTGCCTAGGGGATATGGTAAAAGACAGCTGCAGTAAACAAGTTGTATTGTAAATAAGATGTCGCTTCCAATTTTATCTGTATGCCTACATAATAAAGATCAAAATCAGTTGTATTAATCTTTTTATAAATTGTCAGTGATAGTGTTTTACTGGAGAACCTATATTGAAAAGGTGTAAATCTAAAGATATTGACACGAAAATAAGTTAACGATATTTCATTGAACTGAAAAAACCACGTAATCAAAAAAAAATTACTATTATATGAAAATCTTAAAAAAAAACTAATCTAGTTATAGAACTACACTAAACGTCTATTTAATCATAAATTAAATCGCAATTATATTATACCTATATGTGTAGAAGACTTACATAATATACAAAAATGAAAATAATTATTAATAAAAACAGATTTAGTCGATTTTTTTATAATTATTATTCAACAACAGAAAATGAAAGACTTCTCACCAGATAAGTCTGCACGCGGTGCGTATTTTATATTAACAATATTGTGAAATTATCAACGATCAAAATACAGTCAGCCTATGGTATATTTTACATTATTGTAGTTTATAATTATATTTTAATTATATAACTGCCTCGTTGGTTTAGTGGTCCGTAGCGCGACTGCTGAGCAGGAGGTCTCGGGTTCGATTCCCGGGTCAGGCAAAGTGTTATTGAGTTTTTCTGTTAGGCAATTCTCAGTAGCAGCCCGGAGTTTGGAAATGTGCCCGGTTGATGGCAATAGGCTCACCACCTATTACATGGGACTTAATAACAGCATTGGTAAAATGTGGGTGTACAATTGTGTACACCTCTGCCTACCCCTTCGGGGAATACAGGCGTTGTTATGTTATAATTATATTAAAATCGACTATAAAGAACCTGACCTATAAACTAGTATGTAAAAGTATAGTTTACAGGTCATGTTCGATAAATATAAATTATGTACTAGTGTGCATAGAGCTTATATTGTAAATAAACCTAAATACATGAGTGTATGCGTCTATATGTATGTAAAAACATACACAAATTAATATAGAATCTAATAATTATGTTTTATTTAACATTGTATTATAAGAAAGTCAAAATTTTATCGGGAATCTAACCAAAGTCCTTGTATTGGGCAGACACTTGCAACCACTGGACATTGTGGAAAAAAAATATATGTAAAATCTCTAAATATTATATAATTTCTAAATAAACTGTAATGAAGTATGTCTTTAAAAGTACAATGTCTTATATTTTATATTATTTAACTCTATATAAAGTCTTCATTTATTAGTTTTTATTAAACAAGTCGAATACATTTACTTGACATCAGTGGCGCGGTGAATAACAAAAATTTTAATAACTTGAAAATCTTTTGCGTGGTCCCCATAGGCGAGGCCGTCGCCGACACCTAACGCCGCCACTGCTAGACAACATTCATGAGATTGTAGTATCAATTGATTGTCCTGTCAAGTCATACCCCAAACAATTTAATTATTTTGCAAACATCCTTATCCTGTGTTATATATAGAGTATTTTCATAATTATGTAAAGTACACTGCCGTGCTAATGCTACAATAATGGCAGTAAATCAGATTTTAGGATGAATCGAGTTAAATTCAGATTCGGAACAATCAGTGTACTCTATTAAAGGTTTGATATCAACTTTAATATTTCAGCGAGAAGTGGTAGATTCCATAATAGGCATGATGACAGATTTTGAAATCTTTTATAATGTAGGTACACGTCTATTTCCGAAAAACACATTATTTCAGCAATAAACTAAGTTTTTACGCAAATTATTGCATTTTAGACTATCTAATTTGAATTAAGCGCGAAAACGCTCATGGCGCCGCTTTTGACGTCACTTCCAGGTAAATATTTGACAAAAGTTCAAGCAATACGTACGGCGGTGATTGTTATCGTCATTCACCGTGATGGATGTGCCAGTCAACATGGCCGATTGCAGTATTTTATACTTTTATTTTATTGAAAATATTATTAATCTTAATGTTTTGAATAAAAAAGAGGTATTTTTTTTAATCCTTTGTGCCTATATTTACCTTTAAAACCATTTATTATTTTGTTCTTTAATACTGTCATCATGCCTATTATAAGAGCAGTATGATCTAAATTGTTACAAAGCTTACCTTATATTAAACAGCAGTAAGTTCACTTACTATCGGTTTTTAATTAAATCAGATTTAATGGCATTATCGTAACCACAGCAGTACATGTGTAATAATTATCTATTTACATAAAAATATTGGCATCGCCTTAACTGGATAATTAATAACTATGGCAGCATGCATACTAAAATGATCAGGAAAAATGAAATGATTCAATTACTGTACTGCCTCGTGTGTCTAGTAGATACAAGGCCGGCTGCAAAGCTTGAGGTCCTGGGTTATTTTACTGGGCTGGGTAGTGACATTGTATTATTTTTTCTGGAAATGCTCAATCATCCCGGACTTTTTAATGACTCACCAACTATTACAGGAGACTTCTGCCCAATCCCAACAGGAGTACAGTCATGATGCAATGACCTTGCATACCATTTATTTGCTTTGCATAGAACACCTTCAGGGGGTTTAAAATGGCCACTTTGAGGGTTTCTTCTTCAATCTTATTTATAATATAATAATATTCCACAACTAGATGAATTGCACGCAAATCATATCATGATTTTGTCCATGAAGTGACTGACCATTTTACGATTTGTGAAATGAATCATATTAGGATCCTATTATGATTCAAGATAAATCTTTGAAAAGCATTACCGCATGCTTAGCGAACTCTTAAAGTTATTATATTAAATGGAAAAAGTATACGGTCGCGAACAGGATTCGAACCTGCGCCTCCCGGATGAATACTCCAGGGTCGAGATGGCTTAGTGGTCAGAGCGCCTGGAGAATTCATCCGGGAGGCGCAGGTTCGAATCCTGTTCGCGACCGTATTCTTTTTCCATTTAATATAATATCCTATTATGATTCAGCCGAAATGGCCTTTTTAGACCCCCTGCGTATATATTCGCTATCTCGGTTGCCAACCGAATTGATGGACACTTCGTAGTACATTGCGTCGTAAGTTTTTACTATTGTTGCTCATCATAGACAAGCTGTAACACACGACGCGATGTACTACTAAGTGTCCATCAATTCGGTTGGCAACCGAGATAGCGAATAGGTACGCTGGTCATAGACATCTGACCAAGGCGATGCCAATAAATACTTTTTTTTATTAAATAATATGTATTTTTCGTCTATAAATAATAACGTACGATTGTACAGTGTGCGTTAGTAGAGTTAAAATAAAACTATTTGTGTAGTATTTTCTATATTGTAACTGTCATGCAATTAATTATAAGGTTCGACATTTCAACTGGAGTACCTTGATCCAATATTAATGAAATAACGCTGGAGATTGTTTGAGACGTCAGGAATTACGAAACCCAAATAATACTTAAATGTGTTTAATCTTGCTATAACTGACATTATTGGTGATATCCTCCAAAAAGGTCAGGTGTCAACTGGCGAGTGTATGATCTGATGTATGAACGTGGACGAAGCAGAAGGCATATGTAAGGATCATAGAAGGAGGCGTTTATGTATGTATTGTTGCTATAGGTTCGAATTACAATCTCTTTTGGATCAAGATATTATGAAAGTGTTTTGTCTATTTAACATTAGTCAAATGTCTTGCACTAGCAGTCGTAAGCCTATCAAAATATTATAAATAAATTTTTTAATGGCCTCTTGATCACCTATTTTTACGACCCAACCTGGTATTAGTCGAAACTGTTAATGGTTGACCTCCACCAAGGCCGACCCAGGAATTGATTGGGAGACGGGGTTGTAGCGTATTTTTATACCAAGTGAAAACATTATATTAGGAATAATTACTTTTTGTGTGGGGGGGTTGTTTGAACACCCTAATCTCCCCCATGGCAATATGACCTCCACTAAGGCTAAAATTGCTTGCATGGAAGTAGCGCGACGCGTTTTGGCTATAATACCTATAGCCAAAACGCGTCGCGCTACTTCCATGCAAGCAATTTTCGCCGACATTTTTGACTGTACTGAGCATCAATTGACTTTCAAATGTGGAAAATTATCGCGGCATTTGTTAAAAAGACCTTATTTCTACCAGATTAAGGTGCAATTTTGATTGTATCCGATACAATTGAAAAACCCTTGCTCCATTTCTGGGCGTGTCGTGTTGGTAAGAGAAAGTCTTACAAATTAAATATCTTGTATATTGGTAAATTAAAAAAATAAACAGTTTTTCATAGTTTAGATTTCTGTCGGCGGTCCCCACGACGCTTCTTTTATTTTCAAATGATCCCTATACTTTTAAATGCTTTTAATGCTCACTTGTCAATGGTACTTTCTTAAGTTATTATATTAAATGGAAAAAGAACTTTAGAGTTCGCTAAGCATGCGTTAATGATTTTCAAAGTTTTAGAGGTACTTTCTTTGTTGTTTTAAGACACAGATATACGGTGAAGGGAACCTGAAATTTTAATAACACTGGTAAAGTAGGCCTGTGACTGCTGTGTTAGATATTATAGTCACCCAGCCGATAGATTAGCTATCGCAACGAATATTGTCCTTAGATATTACGAGATTAGTTCTAATTATACATATTTTTTATTTAAATAAATTCAGCTAATTCTTATTGTTGTTTTTTATTTATATCCCTTGCAAATTATTTAATATAGCTGCTCCACTAGGATTTTTTTCTGTATCGTGGGTATGTTTACACAATCGAATCTCTTAAGTAAGGATACTCATCCCAGCGGCCCCAAAATGATCGATATCAGTGCAACTTTTGCACTGAGGGAGACAAAATTGTGTCCCAAATGCTAGGTTAATTTTGCTTTGTCGTCAAAATAAAATGATAATACAGTTTTTTGCATTAGCTAAGTTTGACAAAGATATTGACGTTAGACTGCTGAGCAGGTCTCGGGTTCGATTCCCGGGTCGGGCAGTGTTATTGAGTTTTTTGTTAGGAAATTCTCAGTAGCAGCCCTGAGTTTGTTCCGGTGCCCGGTTGATGGCAGTAGGCTCACCGTCCACATGGGACTTAATAGCAGCATTGGTGAAATGTGGGTGTACAATTGTGTACACCTCTGCCTACCCCTTCGGGGAATATGGCGTGATGCTGTTATCGATACATATAAAATATTTAAATAAAAATCACTTCTAAAAATTCATAGGTACATTACATTTAATTTAACTCATTCTTCATTCAATTTAGGTTGCCTATGCCTTCTAGGCCGAGTCCTGCTATCAGTCAACTTCCCAGGACTGGTAGCCCTTCTAAGAGTCCTATCTCTCTCCTCTTTCCTCCCAGACCTTGAAGGGATCTCCAGTGACCTCGCATTTTCCTTCTCAACTGCTTTTGGCGTAGAAAATTCTTGTTCTAAATTCTTGACTAAACCTTTCCTAAGATTTTTTGAGTATGTCTTTATAGTATTTAGGGGCGTGAAGAACTGTTGTGGGGTCGACAGAGGAGTAAAAAACTCGGAATTTTTATCGACTTTTTGATTTTTTGTTCTTGTAGTATCTGTGACCGTTATATTCGGTTTTCGGGTCACACGAGGCGTTAGCGTTTCCAAAACCGGTTTCGAAGTTACCGGTACCGGTATTTTGAGTTCGGATACCGGTTTTCTGGGTTTCGGTTTCTCGAAATCTCTCTCGTCCGAGCTGTTTTCGTCTAAATTGAGTTTTATTACTTTTCTCTTCTTGGGGAGTTCCTCGTCATTCACTTTTCTTGCCGACATTTGTGGCAACTTCGCCTTAGATTCTGGAGTTTTTGCTGCCTCAGTTTTAATTTTAGGACTGAGTTTCAGGTTTTCAAATTCAGCTTCAAGGTCAAACTCATGTTTTTTAACTACATTCCTTACTTTAGCTGACGCTATCATCAAATTCATGATCTCATTGCTTAAATACCCATCTCCCCTGTCCAATTCTTGGACAATCTCGTGAATAGTTACAATATAATCATCTGCGGCGTCAAAATTTGCATTTTTAAGCTCAAAAAACGACGCCTCAATCAGAATCTCTAACTTGGATTTCCTAAATAAGTCTTCATACATTCGTTTTACGTAGTCTATGACATAATTCTCGAAATCCACCTCCGAATATAATTTTATTACGTATTTTAATTTCGCATCGAAATAGCCAAAAGTGCTTATGACTCCTTTGAAGTAATTTCCGGCGATTTCTAGTTCATTCGCTCTAAAATACATCGAAGCTTCTAGACCACCAGTTATGTACGAAATTATTGGACAAAATGGATCTAAGCAAGAGTAACAATCACAGTTGATATGGTTGAAAAATTCTGGTATTTTAAAACCTGGTATTGTAACATATTTTCTGGTCGGACTAACTTGGGATTTGAAGGTTTGACATTCTAGCATCATTTCGAAGTCCTGCTTTGGCGCAAACATTGGTACTTTAGCTGTTATTGCTGTGGATGGCTGCTCGTTAGATGTTGGTAAACCGAGGATGTATTTTAGGCGGTTGTCGATCTTTACCTGCAAATGAGATTATGGTAATTAATTATCGGTTTTTTGGTCTAGTCGTTAAGCGTGACTACTGAGTGAGGGGTCCTGGGTTCGATTCCCGGTCAAATCATATTAGAAAAACTCCTACTGTGTTAATACTGTTAATGACGAGAGCTATTGTTGCTTTAGTACAAGTTCTTTTGTGCTTGTGTGTTACCTCACCCCCCGCCAAAAGTGGCGAGCAAATTTGTTCGATATTTAGTTAGAAGCCGTTTCCTGGACCTCTAAGTCTTTATCATACTTCACCGATGCTGTTATATTGAGAGATATGTATTTAAAAATGTATCATAATTACCTGAGCGTCATCCATTTTGTAAGCGTTGACAATGTTGGCATACAAGAGCGCCTGTGGCGCGGCGGCGGCGGCGGGCAGTGCGCAGGCGCACGTGCTGCGCGCGCGCCGCCACAGGCGCAGCGCGCGGCACGTGCGCGCCGAGCGGGAGCTCGACTCGCTCAGGTGGTACTTCAGTGTTAGCGCGCGCAGACGACGCGGGGACCATTTTGATGCTGAAACAAAAAATACCGTTACAAAGCATAGCATCACACCTATATTTCCCGAAGGCGTAGGCAGAGATGTAATCAGTTGTACACCCACATTTCACCAAGGCTGTTATTAAGCCTTATTTGGGTGGTGAGCCTATTGCTATCTACCGCACAGTCCCAAACTCCGGGCTGCTACTGATAATTAGCCCAATCCGGGGATCGGACCCGAAACTCATATTCAGCAGGAAGAAGAATTCGCGGTGGTGAGCAGAGGTCGAGATGGCTTAGTAGTCAGAGCACCTGGAGTATTTATCCGGGAGACGCAGGTTCGAATCCTGCTCGCGACCGTATTCTTTTTCCATATAAAATTATAACTTCAGAGTTGGCTAAGCATGCGTTAATGCTTTTCAAAGAGACTTATCTGTATACCTCAACTTGCTTTTTAACCGACTTAAAAAATAAGAGATTTCTCAATTCGACCGTATATTTTATTATATTGTTTCTACTACGAGTTTATGTGGATTTTAAAGTGTACAATAAATACAAATTATACTTTTGAATGGTCCAATTGGAACAAATAATTTGACTTTGAAATAACCGTTATTTTTTAAACTGTTCTATTAATATGAATGTAGTCACAAAAATGTTAGTCAAAACTTACCATTATTGCAAATAGACAAGTAGTGCCGTTGTGTGCCGTTGTGTGCCGTTGACGCACTTACTCTACTATAAATATGAATGTAGTCGCACAAATATTACAGTCAAAACTTACCATTATTGCAAATAGAAAAGCAGTGCCGTTGAGTGCCGTTGACGCATTTACTCTACTATAAATATGAATGTAGTGGCACAAAAATTACAGTCAAAACTTACCATTATTGCAAATAGACAAGTAGTGCCGTTGTGTGCCGTTGACGCACTTACTCTACTATAAATATGAATGTAGTGGCACAAAAATTACAGTCAAAACTTACCATTATTGCAAATAGACAAGTAGTGCCGTTGTGTGCCGTTGTGTGCCGTTGACGCACTTACTCTACTATAAATATGAATGTAGTCGCACAAATATTACAGTCAAAACTTACCATTATTGCAAATAGAAAAGTAGTGCCGTTGTGTGCCGTTGACGGCACTTACTCTACTATAAATATGAATGTAGTCGCACAAAAATTACAGCCAAAACTTACCATTATTGCAAATAGACAGGTAGTGTCCTTGTGTGCCGTTAACGGCACTCACTGTGCTAATAATATGAATGTAGTCAAAAGACATTACAATCAAAACTTACCATTATTGCAAATAGACAGTTAGTGCCGTTGTGTGCCGTTGACGGCACTTACTTTGCTATTAATATGAGTGTAGTCTCAAAAATATTACAGTACAAAACTTACCATTATTGCAAATAGACAAGTAGTGCCGTTGAGTGCCGTAGACGGCATTTACTTTGCTATTAATATAAATGTAGTCGCAAAAATATTACAGCCAAAACTTACCATTATTGCAAATAGACAGGTAGTGTCCTTGTGTGCCGTTAACGACACTCACTGTGCTAATAATATGAATGTAGTCAAAAAACATTACAATCAAAACTTACCATTATTGCAAATAGACAGTTAGTGCCGTTGTGTGCTGTTGACGGCACTTACTTTGCTATTAATATGAGTGTAGTCTCAAAAATATTACAGTACAAAACTTACTATTATTGCAAATAGACAAGTAGTGCCGTTGAGTGCCGTTGACGGCACTTATTTTGCTATTAATATAAATGTAGTCGCAAAAATATTACAGTAAAAACTTACCATTATTGCAAATAGACAGGTAGTGCCGTTGTGTGCCGTTGACGGCACTCATGGTGCTGGGCCCGGAATTACGGCATAACAGAGTCTGTGCTTCCATCAGTCTACCCACTGCTAGATCCACTGAAATAAGAGTAAAATATTCTTTATAATAATTAGTTTTATCAACACTTGCTTTTAAAGTGAATCTTATTGCAAATTTTTAAGGTTTATAATGCAACTTATTACATTTATAATAACCGTACTAGAGCGGTTATGTTGTATGAGATATTGCAACTGTAGCGACATCTATCTCGCTACATGGGAACTACGCGCACAACACTCTGCATCGCGCAATCAAAGTTTGACGACGAGTTAGTATATATACAACCGCCCGACATTAACCGTCGGGCTGTGGCCCCCAGGCAATATCACCCGCCTGGTTGGAGGATCCTCCCTTTTCTATGGAGGAACACCACACCTCGTTCCTACATACAACCAAGCGCGCGGCTAATTCATTTTTTATTTTTCCTTGCTCGTGTGTTGTAAACATCGTATGAAACTTCTGAGCTTTGGTTATTACACTCTCGGCTACATTACGCCGACGCTTACAGCTCGGCTTGAAGGAATTAGTACTGGAGTAGTTTTAGCGGGCGTACCCCTCTCGCCACTGGCATATGATTCCCAATCATATAAAGGTACCTTTAACCAGTATGGTTACAATGATAGTACACGATTTTAATCGTGTGTAACAATGTTTTGTTTGTGTTTAGTTTTGTTATGTCTTTTAATACTGTTAATTTAATGACGAGAGCTATTGTTGCTTTAGTGCAAGTTCTTTTGTGCTTGTGTGTTACCTCACCCCCCGCCAAAAGTGGCGAGCTAATTTGTTCGATATTTAGTCAGAAGCCGTCTCCTGTCTGGTCCTCTATTTATTTTTGATAATTTTTTACTGTTTTTTCAGTTATTTTTAAACACACTTTTCACTTTGAAAGCTAGTGTTCAATAGAAACAGTGATAGCCTACTGGTATGACCGTTGGACTGACAAGTCAAAGGTCGCAAGTTTGAATCCAAGGCACACACCACTGTTTTCGAAGCCATGTGCGTATTATAAACTAATTATCACTTGCTTAAAACGGTGAAGGAAAACATCGTGAGGAAACCTGCACACCTGAGAGATGTTCTCGATGGTGTGTAAAGCCATGTCAGAGACCTACGGGTGGTTTAAACTCTGACACTAGGTTGTTCATCAACCACACGAGAAGAAGAGAAATAGAAATCTACTTACAGTTGATGTCAGGATATTTTTCGTAAGCTCTCAATATTCTCATCTGTGCCAACTGGGCCAATTTGGCAGATGTGCCCAGAGAACCAATACTATTATAATAAATCTGAAAAAAAAAAAAACAACAAATTTGTAGTTTTCTGTTAATGATTTTCTCTATTCCGCCATAACTTCTAAACGCCTGAACCAATTTAGATGTATGGGATATCCTTAGAATCCTTATTTATATTTTTAAACTTTTTTTTGAGTCATAGTCACTATATTTTTTTTTTACTTTACTAGCCTATGTTACCCGGGACAATGTAAGGATTCTAACAATACTTGGTTTGACTGTCCTGTTGGTCTACTGGTTAGTAGCCCTGACTGCTATGCCGGAGGTCGTGGGTTCGATTCCCACCCAGGACAAATGTTTGTGTGATGAGCACGATCATTTGTTATGTGTCTGGGTGTAATTTATCTATAATATGTATGCATTTAGAAATATATAAGTATGTTTATCAGTTGTCTAGTACTCATAACACAAGCTCTGCTTAGCTTCAGACTAGACGGCGTTGTGTGATAGTTGTGGAATATTATTCATGTGGAATATTATTTATATTATTTAATACCCCATATATCGAAATCGGTTCAGGCGTTTAGAAGTTATGGTGTAATAAAGAAACTCACAAACATACACACTTACATACATACATACATGAACCCTAAAACATAACACTCCTTTTTTGGGCAGTCATGTAAACTAGCTTCTGGTCGCGACTTCACCTGCGTGCCCTTAAAAATTGAGTCCAGCCGGTGTTAAAAGTATCCTAAGTATTAATCCAGGTTATAAACTATCTGTGTGCCGAAACCCTTCCAAATCCGTTCAGTAGTTTTTGTGTGAAAGAGTAACAAACACCCGTCCATCCTGACCAACTTTCACATCCATACTAATATTATACATGCGAAAGTAAATCTGTTTGTTTGTCACCTTTTCACGACTAAACGGCTGAACGGATCGTAATGAAATTTGGCAAGGAGATAGATTGTATCTTGGGGAAGGACATAGGCTACCTTTAGCCGCGCAGACGGAGACGCGGGCACCAGCTAGTTTAAATATTAGTAAGGTTAGTACGAAGAGTTATACTCACAGTAGCATCGCAGACGAATATGATAGCAATTTCGATAGTATCCACATTTTGTATGACATCTGCCCAGTTCTCTGACGCTGTCAACATGATATCCTGGAGTAGGGCATTAGGTTTGTCTATATGATACATTAGAACGCCCGCATTGCGAACGAAGATTTCTCTGTGAAAAATAAAAAATTAAAAAGGACGCCTGACATTTTTTTTATCTTACTAGCCTATGTTACGTGAGGGGCTCGGTAACAGGCGCACAGATCGATCGATCGAGGTTAAGCTGCTCTTGCCGCGGTCGGTCTGTGGATGGGTGACCATCATTTCATGCCGAGATCCCTCCGTGCTTCAGAGAGCACGTTAAGCCGTCGCTCCCGGTTGTCAAATTAAGATCTATGACAGCCGTAACGGGTAGTCAGAGGCCTGAAAGTCTGACAACCAGTCGTACCACGAGATATCGTGTTACCCAGTAACTGGGCTGTGGAGGTCAGATAGGCAGTCGCTCCATGTAAAATATTGGTATTATGCTGCATCCGGTTTGACTGGAAGCCGACCATTTAGCCTATGTTATCCGGGACAATGTTAGGATTCTAAAGATACCCCATACATCTAAATTGGTTCAGCCGTATAGAAGTCACAGATAGATACATACATGAATGCTATAATCATAACACTCAATTTTTGGGTAGTCGTGTAAAAAGGCTAGGTAGGTCGATTTACTTTCGAACGTATAAAATAATGTTTTTATTGTATCAAATATTGGTGCCTGCCTCGTAGGTCTAGTGCATGGACTAATTATAAAGAGGACATGGCTTAAGCGACTGTGCACCGTGATTTCAAGTGAGTCCTGACGTCAAACAACTGTGTGTGTGGCCCGGTCAAGCCACGCCCACTCATGCTCAGTCTGCCAGCAGTCATCCTGTGCATACGACGATCGCGATCACATAGTATTTTTTGATATCCTTCGATATTATTATGAGAAATAAAAAACTGTTGTATTTTATCCTGCAAGAATGACTCGGATAAACGTTCTGATGCCATGATAGGCATCACATTTCATTTGTAAGTAATTTTAGACGCAATTTATTAGGCAAGTTCCAGAAAAATCTATGAAACGTCATATTTGTTCTATAGTTTTTCTACTCGCCGCCAGACGTCGAAACCTTTAAATATCACTTAAATAGCTAAAATTGTCATAGAAAAATACTTTTCAGTTGATAATTAATCGTATGAAAGTAGATTTAACACCATACAAAGCTAAGTTTGACAAAAAAATATCGTATTAAGATTTATCATTATGTCAAATTTTCTAATGATAGAATATTCAATAACCGCCATCTACAGTGTAGAAAAGGCAATCCTTGAATAGCCGAGTCGTACTGTAAGTTACGATGTTTTGATAATGATATTTCATAACATTTAATACATATGTCATTTTATTAACTTTTTTCAATACTATCACGACTAAAATATAATAGGCATGATGACTGATTTTGAAATCTGCTTTTATAATAAGAGTACACGTCTACTATTTCCGAAAAACACATTATTTCAGCAATAAACTTAGTTGTAACGCAAATAACTGCATTTTAATCTATATATTTCAAATTATGCGCGAAAACGCTCGTGGGTGTCATGGCGTCCATTGTGACGTCACGACCCAGTATACATTGCATTGCTGCATACGCTGAAAGAAGAAAATCAACATTATTACATATTTCCTGTGTTAAAATGAATTCCAAATATTACAACGTGGTGTGCGGATCCTCTGTGCAAAAACACATCAATATCAACACCTAACAAATTGTTTGTTTATGTTCCAAACGAGAAAATAGTGCGAGATAAATGGCTAAAGCTCGCACGGCGAGACCTGAGACATCGAATTCGTCAATTTATTTTTGTGAAGACCACTTTAATGTAAGTAGTTCTATAGATTTAATAGGTGTGAACTCTTAAATCTTTGTGTGTGATTAAATACTTTAGCAATTAATTGAGGTTATGTTTGTTTTGGTCAGATATCGTTTTTGTTAACAATTTGGACATATCTTTTTTCAGCTACCAAATGATATGGAAAATTATATGCAGTATCATGTGATGGGATCAGTGACACAAGTGCGTATGAAACTAGGGTGTATGAATAATATGAATGCCAACCATACAGAAAAATGCTAACATCTGACACTATAGAACGACCTTATATGTGTAAGAAACAAAAGATGGCTATTGTAGAATGTGAAAAGCAATTAGAAGAAAGTAATATGGTTCCAGAAAATGTAATTTACAAGAAATTTCATCTGGAAGTTCAGGTACACATGTTTTAAGATTTATATAGTTTCATGCTTTAATAACGGGTTGAATGCAACAAGAAACTTTAAAATGTTATTATGTACCTAATTAACTAAATAATGACACAAATTTGTAATTTATTAGCCTTTTTTATTTTATGATTAGATCAATATTTACTTAGTATAGTCATATCTACCTGTTTTTGTTTCAATGAAAATCTACAGGTAAAAGAAGGTATATTTTGTATAATCTCTGGCACTCTTATCTGTTCTATCACCATTTAAATAAATATTGGAATATTTATTTCACTACCTATGTAAAGAAAGAAATACATATTGAAATAATTTCCTTTTACAGTTCAGCACAATATTGAAGAACTTCAACAAGTAACACCAAAAACTATAGATAAATCATTTCAAGTACATGTGATTAAAACTTTCAAAGTAAAGCTAATCAAACAGAACAGTTGGTAAATCAGAATACATCACCATTTAAGCCACACCTGCACTCTGTCTCTACATCTCAAGTTTAAGACAAGAGTCAATCTCAACCCATCAAGTTCCAATGTAAATGTTATAAGAAGAATGTTTAAAAAAAGAAGAACAAGCAGATATTGATACTTCTTATACTCCTTCTGTGACTCCGATAGAATCATCACCATCAACAGTCCCTTCAAATGGAATCTGCTTCTGACTGCAGCAAGATGACACAAGATGATAAAAAACAAGAGGCTTTGAGGAGTTTGCTCAAAGTTCTTGATGATGTAATAACAATAACATGTGGTTTAATTAACTTACAAAACTCTTATTAAATAAATGAAACAAAACTGCATTTTTAGTTATTTCTCTGTACTTTCATATAACAATGGATATACATAGGATTTCCAGAATGTAATTACATTTAAGAAAATCTGACATATTCTTTATCAAATGTTACACATATAATTTCAACATGTTTATTGTTACGGTAATCAGAGTCGGCCACACATAAATAACACTTTTTCCATCCATTCAAATATTTTGAACTCGCATCTCGCATTTGTCCATGGGTTTTCCATTTTTTTTATAATTCAGATAAGTTTTCTCACTCATTGGGACTTAATTTCAACAATGCTATCTTGACAAATGCCATCAGGTGAACCAGCTATCATTGGATAGCTTTTTGATATCATGAGCCCAGAACACCAATTCTTTTTCTAGCACTGTTGGATTTGATGGTCAGATAGGGCTACCGTTTGACAAGTCCTTTGCTTTTATAAATTTCAGAGTATTGCTAACTCTGGATAGTTTAGACTTCAGCCAGTAACATTGTACTTCAGTAAAGGATGGTTCTTCACTCCTGCGATGAACCCACATAAGGAGCACTATGGCATGCTTGCAACCCCCTTGAGCAGCAACACAATCGTGGCATTGAACAGATGTTACCTTTTCTTCATCTTCATTAACTGTCAATGTAACTGCATATAACTTTGCATGGACTTTATGCTCCGGGGAAATTTTCCCTTCACGTTTAAGTTGCACGATAGCCCTAGCATAATTCACCATATGTGATATGACGGTCTGGAAGACCTGAAATAAATAAAATTGATTAGACTAATAAACAAATACAGAAAGTGGACTTGGTGTCTAATAGATGTTGAATTTACGAGTGCGCATAGCTGTGGTAGGGTTTAGTAGATTGGTTTGTAAATTAACACATTATTACTTGTGAAGTTTAAAGAAAAAGATACTTTAAAAGTAAAAATAGTATTAGTTTCGTTAGCTGCGAGTTAGTTAACCTCAAAAATAACCGACGACTTATGTGTTAAAACAGGCTTGTGTAAGTAGAATTTTACTTAGCAAAATAGATTAATAATAATGTACTTACAAGGACGTTTTCACATTCCGAAATTCAGATGAGCAAAAGTCTTTATTTATCGCAAGAAACTCTCCCAACATCAACAAATCAATTCTTGGCAAATTACTGCTATTTGCTTTAATAAAACCTTGTTCGATCGTTGATGATTCTTGAATGTTTGTATTTTAGGTACAAAACCACGAATAAACAACAAATTAACTAATTTAATGATGTAGAAATCAATTAAAACGAATTTTTACAACGAAAATTCAAACAAATGTAAGGTGATGTTTACATTCCCGATGAGGCGTGACGTCATTCGCTGTGATTGGTGTTTCAGTTAACATGGCCGATTGCAGTATGAGAATCCTGTGTACATATATTTTTCTCTAAAACCATTAATTCCTTGATTCTTTAATACAGTCATCATGCCTATTCTTTTTTAGCGGTGCGAACACTTATTTCTTAATAAAGTTTAAAGACACTAGAGACATCTAGCGTAATTTAGCTGAATTACGTAAGAATGAATTGTAACTTTCAGCTTTCCCTATTCACCGCTAGGCGAAGAATGTAGAAGTGGGCGGCGTTTTCAGCGTTTACAGCCCCCCTCAACCCGCAAATCGTCACGCAGTGTTCCTTTAGAAAAGGCTCTTAGAACATCTCTTCTTTATAATTGCTTCATGGTCTAGTGGTCCCAAGAGCAACTGCTGAGCAAGAGGTCTCGGGTTCGATTCCCGGGTCGGGCAGTGTTATTGAGTTTATCTTAATAGATACTCCGGGCTGCTAAGTAGCAGTAGCAGCCCGGAGTTTGGAATTGTGCCCTTCAGATGCCAATAGGCTCACCACCAATTTACATGGGATTTAATAACAGCATTGGTGAAATTTGGGTGTACAACTGTGTACACCTCTGCCAACCCTTTTGGGGAATATAGGCGTGATGCTATGTGTGTATGTAGGTATTGATGACTCAATATTAATTCTATAACATAAACTATTTCCAAACCAAAAATATAATTAAGATGGTTGAGAGGCTAATTGATCTAAGGGAAATTTTTATGTAATGCTAGCTGCGCCCGCGACTCCGTTCGCGTGGATGTCGTAAATTAACAAATGTTCGACGTGATTCTTTTCTTTAAATTGGCGTAACTTTTTTATTTATGAACCGATTGACATGAAACAAAGATTTAATGTTTCTTTTTTAAACGTTGCCCCACTCTTGGAATTTCTTCCTGTATCGTGGGTGCGTTCACAAACATATCATCTCACATGCACAAACACCCAGAACCGGAACAATTATCTGTAGATCATACAAATATTTGCTCCGTGCAGGAATCGAACCTGTGACACGCGACGCAGCAGCCGATCTCTCGACTACTGCGCCAACCGCGCCTTCAAAGGTAAGTTGTTAAGTGAAGCCTACCACAATATATTAGTGAAAATCACGTCTAAATCGGATAAGCCGTTTCTGAGATTAGCAAGCACAAACACACAGACAAACAGACAAAAATTCTAACAATCATTGTTCTGGGTGCTATTTGCGTTGATAAAGGTCCCAATAATATTTTGTCTCATATATCTTCCATGAGTGACGTGGTGGCCGAGTGGTTACAGGCCCGCCTCCTGAGCCGCAGGTTGTGGGTTCAAACCTAGCATGTACCCATGTGACTTTTTCAATGTCATACGTACTTTCTTAGTTAATCTAAGACATCACAGACATACGGTGAAGGAAAACATCGTGAGGAAACCTGGACTTGGTAGTCTGAAATCGCCCGCAGTGAGCTAGCGTGGTGATCAAGCTCGTGCCTTCTCTGTATGAGAAGAGGCCCGCGCCCTGCTGTGGGACAGTTATGGGCTGGTTATTTATATGATGTATATCTTTCATGTACAGACTTTAAATTTAATAAATCCGTTAAATTTTTATTACATGTAATGATGAAAATGTCTCCAAAGGTTATTTAAGGTATTTTAAGTATTTTTTTAAAGCACAGTAAATACACTTGTACCAGCCTTTCACCCCTCGATTAGAAAGAAAGAAATGGCTTCTTTCACATATACGTCTGATGGTGACGTCATAGTCTGGAATATTTTATATGGGGGACGTGGGTTAAAATCCTGTCCACGACCATATTTTTCTGGTAAATCTGTCACATTAACGCATGCGGAGCGAACTCCAAGTTATAAATAGTGTTGGAAAAATACGATAGCGATGACGTCATCAAAGGACGTATTAAGAACGTGGAAGAATAATTCAGGGTAGTGAGCAGAGGTTGAGATAGCTTAGCGGTCAGAGCGTCTTGAGTAATTATCCGGGAGGCGCTGGTTCGAATCCTTCTCACTAGCGTATTTTTCTTTCTACCAAAATTTATAGCTCGTTTTTTTAAGTTTAGCCATATCTAATATACAAAAATCTCGTGTCACAGTGTTTGTTATCTAACTGTGCGCAGGCAATTTTTTATACCCCTAGGTGATAAGGGTATCCAGAAATTTTATAGAACAACGTTTGCGGGACACGGTTAGTAATTATAGAAAAAAATTATACTTACTTATCATCAATATATTTGGCCATATTACAGCATATATGGGCGAGTTGTAGTCCATGGCCCATTCTACTGAAGTGCAACAGCTGTTGCACAAATATCTCTGCCAGTTGCACAGCGGGACGGAGTAAATACTTCATCGTTACTGTGAAATATTAAAAAATAAGTCGGAGATGGCAACACTGTTTTACATCGTTGACGTGGTAGCGCTGGGACACTCTAAATGATAAATGATATTTATTTCTGTAAATACATCTGTTATAGACTCTTTTATAAGTCATACATTTTATAAGCTAGATGGCGTCGGCATTTCCTATCTGACTAGCTCTGAGAAGAAATGCCGAAACAAACTCAGAGGTCAACGTCTCTTTTAAAGTCCAGACATCATTTTATTCAACATATGAGTGTATTTTGTAGGGATAGGTCTGGGATGGCCTTTTGAAGAAAGAGCCATAGCTGTTTTAAGCTGCTAACTTATCTAGACCTCTGATTTCTTATTATTTAAATACCTACATTGTCCATTGTAATATGAAGTGACTCACTACTAATCACTAACCCAAAGTAAACGTGCTCTCTGTGGCGGAGAGCCTTAATATTGGTTTTATTGATATTACCTTTAAAATCCTGACAGACAGAGACCTCGGATCCTAGTCTTTTAACCGTTCTCCGTCAAATATATGTTAAAAGTTAATGTTATATATTTTGTTGATTAAATGTGTAAGATGGATTACTATGACTAAGGTTCTATTGTCAGATATTTTTGTGTGTGTCAAACGCATCGTCGAGTTTGTTTTTTTTTTTTTCTTACAAATTAATTTTATGTATTTCTAATGGCCATATTATATAAAAACTAGCTGTGCCCTCGGCTGTGACCTGCGTATATATTATAATTAGCCTAAGTTACTCCTTTTAAAATCAGCTACCTGCCAGTAACATCTTATCAGAATTGGTCCAGCCGTTTCGTAGATAAGCCGGAACAAGCAGACAAACAAAATTTTTTAATAATGTAACTTTCATTACAGGCTTCGGATTCGTGCAATGTATGAACGTGGACTAAGCAAAAGGCATATGTAAGGATCGTAGCAGATGGCGTTCTGTAGTTTCTGCCTACCCCCATGGGAGAAAGGCGTGAGTTTATGTATTATGTATCGTGCAAATAAATCCAACATTTGCGAGCTTAAAAAAAGCCTATTATTTTGACATGACAAACGGACACTTAAATTTTATTTATTTGTCTTGATGTATAAATATTATCTTTCTGCACTCCTTCCCCGTATAAACTTTAAATGTGCCAAATTTCATACTCCTCCGTCCGCGTTTCTGCCTAGCCTTTTCCCAATTACATTGGGGTCGGCTTCCAGTCACACCGGATGCAGCTTAATACCAGTGTTTTTACATGGAGCGACTGCCTATCTGACCTCCACAACCCAGTTACTGGGTAACACGATATCTCGTGGTATGACTGGTTGTCAGACTTTCAGGCCTCTGACTACCCGTAACGGTTGTCATAGATCTTAATTTGACAACCGGGACCGACGGCTTAACGTGCTCTCCGAGGCACGGAGGGGTACGGTCACCCATCTACAGACCGACCGCGGCAAGCGCAGCTTAACCTCGATCGATCGATCTGTGCGGCTGTTACTTAGCCACGAGCCCCACCGTCCGCGTAATTTTCGTAAAAAGGGGTAAAAATTGTTTGCTTGACATTTCCTACTAATATTATAAACGCGAAAGTTTGTAAGTATGGATGGATGGATGGATGTTTGTTACTCATTCACTAACTTTACAATAATATAGCTTATACATCAGAATAACACATAGGCTACAATTTTAAAAGATATTGTGTGAATTGTCCAAAATATGACGATAAGTGTCAAGTAAGTAGGAAAAAATCTACCATCTGCGAGCTATTCTGGCGTGCACTGCCTAAACCCTTTGAGATATAACAAAATGATGTATGGTGGAATTGTGTATCTTATATAGGTCTACAGAAAAGTCCGCGATTGCATATGTCTATCTCTTAAGGATAACATACTACATCCATTTTCATACTAAAAAAAAATAGGCAATTATGAAGCGGTAATTGGAAAGCGGGACCGGGATCAAAATTTCATGATTACTTTTGGTCGCGATATCCGACATCCATGCGGGCGAAGGAATCAGGTAGTTGATTAATATAATAATTAACCTGTATCAATAATGACAGCCAACTCCGTCCATATGTCTACAGCTTGTATAGCTCTCTGTAGCGCGGCGTGCTCTTGAGATAGCGTGCGCATCGCCTGGGAGAGGTCAGGGTCTATGCTCTGAAATTATACGAATAATATAAAATTAATTTATCCATATAAAAGATTTATTTTTGACAATAACATAAAAAGGTTGATGGACGTATCGGTGGCGGTTACCACCAACAACAGCATTCCCAATGAGGGTTGACGTCAGGCAGGCGGCCGGAATAAAACATAGACAAAACTTTAGCAGCCTGCGAGATATAGGTATGCTGCGCCGACCCCAAATAAATTGGGATAAGGGCAGGGGATGATGATTGATGGCATTAGGCTCACCACCTATTACATGGGACTTAATAACAGCAGCAGTGAAATGTGGGTGTACAACTATGTACACCTCTGCCTACCCCTTCAGGGAATACAGGCGTGATGCTATGTTATTTTCAAACTTTTCAGGTTTCATTTTCAACGAATTTTTTTTTTTGTAAAAAAAATGTGCGTACTTCCAACGCACATTTTTTTTTAAACATACTCGTCGACGTTAAAATTAAAAACATAAATTATAATAATGGCGAACAAGAACAAAACGTAAAGTTATTATATTAAATGGAAAAAGAATACGGTCGCGAACAGGATTCGAACCTGCGCCTCCTGGATGAATACTCCAGGCGCTCTGACCACTAAGCCATCTCGACCTCTGCTCACCACCGCGAATTCTTCTTCCATATTTTAACACGTCTTATGGCGACGTTATTTTTATTTATTGTTTTTTGTTTTTCCTGAAGGTTCGTACACTTCGGAGCGTACGTCCTCCTACCTACGACCACAAACGCTGCAAAGTTTTCTAACCGTCGGAAAAACAAAAACCAATAATACACGCGATTAATCCGGTTAAGAGTCGTCCAGAAAAACAAAAACCAATAATACACGCGATTAATCCGGTTAAAAGTCGCCCAGAAAAACAAAAACCAATAATACACGCGATGGTTAATCGGTTTCGGTTAAAAGTAGTTTTATCAAAATGTATAGTGATATTATTACAAAAACAATTATTTATAATTTTATAGGTACTTACAGCTTCTGTGACCTTCCATCCATATTTGGAGCTCGCGTCAGCTATATCATATTCAGCTTGTAAGAATAATAAAATTGTTTGTGCCAATCTGATGTCAGACGAAATTGGTTCCTGAAATAAAAAGTTAAAGATAAATCTTTGAAAAGCATTAACTCATGCTTAGCGAACTCTAAAGTTATTATATTAAATGGAAAAAAGAATACGGTCGTGAGCAGGATTCGAACCTGCGCCTCCCGGATAGATACTCCAGGTAAAAAAGTTATTTACTTATTATACTCCTCCCGACCGTATTTCGGTCACGGCGGCCTATCTCCTGGAGATTAGCCAAGTACTCAGGAGATATTATAGTGTACAAGTGTATGCGCAAACACAGGTGCACTCCCTCTTCCTTCACTCTCATAGTCCGATGGGACGGCAATCTGACACGATCAGAGAGAGATCAGGGCGCAGGACCGACGGCTTTACGTGCTCTCCGAAGCACGGGGGTGTCACACCACTAACTTCCTGACTTTAAAACTTAGCTTTCCAACAGAAAATCTCAATAACACTGCCCGACCTGGGAATCGAACCCAGGACCTCACGCTCAGCTGGCGCGCTTGCGACACCAGACCAACAATTTAAATATTATACAGTCAATTTCGATTAGCGTTCGATGCCCGGTTCGGGCAATGTTATTGGTGTAGAATATGGAGTAGTGAGCAGAGGTCAGGATGGCTTAGTTGACAGAGCAAGGAGTATTTATCCAGGAGGCGCAGGGTTAGAACCCGCTCACGATCTTATTTTTCTTTCCACAAAAATGTATAACTTAAGATTATTAGTCGTTAAACAAAATTAATTTCTATAATCTTAGTGTTGGTCTAGTCGTCCCAGACGCGACTACTGAGCATGAGGTCCTGAGTTCGATTCCTGGTTCGGGCAGTGTTATTGAGATTTTTCTATTAGAAAATTCTCGATGGCAGCAGGGGCGTAGCTACCACCGTATCAGCCGTACCAATTGTACGGGGCTTCAGACCCCCAAGGGCCCCAACGTATGTACTGTGTAAATTTTGATATAGGGCCCCTTAAACCTCCAGGGATATGCCTAAACAGGCGTTGCACAGGGGGGTTCCGTAGGTGGTCTTCAAAAATCCCACACTCCCCGATCTTATCCCCAGAGGCCGGGTACATTTTGAAGGTTTCCCACCGACAAAAAAAAGGGGCCCTGAAGCACTAGCCTCACCACTGGATAGCAGGCCAGAGTATGGGATTGTGCCCGGTAGACGGGAATAGGCTCACCACCCATTGCATGGCACTTAATAACAGCATTGGTAAATATCAAGATGGCTTAGTGGTCAGAGCGCCTGGAGTATTTATCCGGGAGGCGCAGGTTCGAATCCTGTTCGCGACCGTATTCTTTTTCCATTTAATCTGATACGTTTAGAGTTCGCTAAGCATGCATTAATGCTTTTCAAAGATTTATCTTGAAGCTATTTTTCAAAGAAACATTGAAAAAATAATGGACAAGAACGGGGTTTGAACCAGCGACCTTTGACGTTCCGGGTCATCACTCTACCAGTGAGTAATTAATATAGGCATTACATGGCCTCAACATGTATTAAAAAAAAAAAATGATTTATCTTGAAGCATTGGTAAAATTTTAAGTAAAACTTTGTACACCTGTCTACCCCTTTAGGGTATACAGGCGCGATGCTATGTTATAATTTCTATACTCACAGGTATTTTCTCAATTCTATCCAGTAACTGTTTGACAATAACTTTGAAGTAATCGCTGTGTACAGTACGCACTGCTGCCGGCGTCAGGGATATCACTTCCAATAATGTCCACAATAATGTCTCCGAGTCTTCAACTGTAATAACGAAATACAATTAAAATCATATTCTTCTCCTCATCGTGTGGTTGATGAACAACCTAGTGTCACAGTTTAAACCACCCGTAGTTCTCTGACATGGCTTCACACACCATCGAGAACATCTCTCAGGTGTGCTGGTTTCCTCACGATGTTTTCCTTCACCGTTTTAAGCAAGTAATAATTAATTTATAATATGCACATGACTTCGTAAAGACAGTGGTGCGTGCCTTGATTCGAACTTGCGACTTTTGACTTGTCAGTCCAACGGTCATAACACTAGGCTATCATATTAAAAAATAAGTTATAAATCGTGTAAAGAAAAATACGTTCGTAAGCAGGATTGGAACCTGCGTCTCTCGGATAAATACTCGAGGCGCTCTGACCACTAAGCCATCTCGACCTCTGCTCACTACCCTGAAGTCACCTGCTAAAGGACTGAATAGATATCAATGACGTTACTAAAAAACGTATTAAAATGTGGAAGAAGTATTCGGAGTAGTAAGCAGAGATCGAGATGGCTTAGTGGTCAGAGCGCCTGGAGTATTTATCCAGGAGGCGCTGGTTCGAATCACGTTCACGACAGTAAAGATTAAATTTGAGAGGAGGAGGAATTCGAGGAATTCGAAGTAGCGAGCAGAGGTCGGGATGACTTAGTGGTCAGAGCGCCTGGAGTTAAAATTATGTTCGTAGAACACAAAATGAAATTATTAGAGTACGAAAACATGGAAATTTCGAGAAAATCTGAAACTGTCGAGTGTGCATGTTTGTGTGTAAGTTAGTGTGTGTGTGTGTTAATGCGTGTGTGTGTATAAGTGTGTTAATGTGTGTGTATTAGTGTATGTGTGCTAGCGTGTGAGTGTGCAGGCGCCTTGGCGTGCGTGTAACTGTTACTAGTTTAAACATGTCTTACCTGTCATCCATTTCTCGTGTCCCCCGTCTAAGAAGGAGTGTAAAGACCTCCAGACGCCTGCGACGGGAACGATCGACGGCCATAACTTAGAGTACATGTCGAACTCATGCTTCAGGAGTACGCTGAAATAAAAATATAGAATAGAATAGAAAGTAATTACAATTTTTCAAGGAAACATTGAAAAAATAATACACAAGAACGGGGCTTGAACCCGCGACCCTTGACATTCCGTGTCATCACTCTACCAACTGAGCTACCTTGTCGTGTTCAAATCTATTGAATTTACAACGTTTACGTCTTAAGGAGACGCCTGGCGATATTTATCTAGCAATCATAAGACTTATACAAGGAGAATTTAAAATTTTGAATTTAACCTTCCTCGAGAACCAATCTATCCATTGGTGAAACCAGCATGAAAATCGGTGCAGTATTTTTTGAGGTTATCGCGAACAGGCAGACAGGACGCGGCGGAGGACTTTGTTTTATAATATGTTTTTATATTTAATCAAAGATAGTTACACAAAAGAATTAACATCGCGCCTTCTTCAAAGTGGTAGGTCGTGATAAACCTATTGCGTTCAACTCCGCGTCGAAATTTCCTAACAGAAAAACACATAACGCTTTGTCCAATCCGGGTATCGAACCCAAGACCTTACGTTCAGCAATTGCGCTTTCAGCCCCTAGCATGCATAGCATCACGCCTGTATTTCACGAAGAGATAGGCAGAGGTGTACATAGTTGGGGAGCCTATTACCATTTACTGGGCATAATTCGTCACTACGAGGCGCTACTTAGAATTTCTGTGAAAATAATTTTGAGGATGGCCGAGTTGGCAGAGCGTTGGAGTATTTATCCGGTAGGCGCAGGTTCAAATCCTGCTCACGCCCATATAACCTTAGAGTTCGCTACGCGTGAGGTACAAAACTGCTAGCTGATTTACAAAACAGTACTGTTATGAAAAACAGCTGAACGGAGTTTAGCGGTTTTACATAATTACTGAACTATAACACGCAGAATTGAATGAACGTTTTGCGTTTATCAATGCAGCGGGTCAACGATCAGAGATTATGTAAAACAATATATCGGGATTATGACAGAAAATAATATTTCTATGTTGTAACAACAGATAATTTTCCATTTAAAAAAATAATAAACGTACCTGAATTTGATATCCTTAAAAAACGGCTTCAGGTCTCCATACATCTTCTTCTCCATCACAATTTTACAAGCATCTAATACAGACATTAGTTGCAAATCATCATGTTTTTCCTCATCACCATCATCGGTTTCATCACATTTCAGTGCTTTAGCTTTAATATCCATCACCAAGCTCATATACTTGTCCGAGCTTAATTCTTTAGAAAATACCAAGCTCAAAAATGCATCCAATAAAGCATTTTCATGCTTTTTAAAGTCTAATTCACAAATGCTTTTGTTATAAAATGCTCTTGCAACGTTTTTGTGTTCAAAATCATTTTTATTGACACGCATTTCGTTTTTTATATATATATCGAATAAATCAATTGAAAATTCGTATTTTTGATTTTTATTTAATAAAATGGCGGTGTTATGAGTATCTGTTTGCAATTTTCTGTGACACTTCTCATAGTTAACGCATCCTAATTTCTTTAATTCATCCATAATTACATACTGTTTGTCTATAACTCTTTTATAAATCGGCAATAAGTTAGTTATAACTGTATTGTGTTGAACAGAATTAGTAATAAAATGTTTTAGTAGAAATGATATTCTCAATGCATCATGGAGACCTGTTTTGACTCTACAATTATCACATTTCAATAATTGATTGCAGTATTTCAATTCATTTAATATTTTCAACATGAAATTTAGAGTATTCTCCTGTATATCTTCAGTGAAGTTAGTTTTAACTGAATATTCAATGTATAGTCTCAAAAACTGCCCAATAAACGGGTAAGTGGCGCTCAAAGCTGATTTATATCCCATTTTTTCAGTCATCTCACAAGAAATTGTGAGATTATTGAATACTGTGTCAACATATGTTGTTTTATTTTCGAAAATATCACAGAATGCGTTCAAATAGAAGGTCTGTAGGCAGTGGAATATGTCGGAGCGGTGTCCAAGAAAAGTAATAGCGGTTCTTACAGTTATGCTAATAGCGGAATCTTTGAATTGGCATTTTGATGAATTCTCAGCGATAACGTATAGACAGTCACTGAATTTCACGTACAAATCTAAACTTTCACTATCCTTTAACTTCTTAAAAGCATTCACGTCACTTTTTCTTGACAAATTCTCAAATATCTCCCCGTACATCGTGTTTAGTTGTTCCGAATAACATTCACTGTATATAAAATGCAATTTCTTGACTAAAAACACGATAACGTTGGCACAAAATTGTGCTGTATCATAAATATATAGGGTTTTTATAATATCTTCAGTGAGTTTTGGTAATAGCTTATGAATTGATTTTCCTTTAAGTTTCTCGATGTAAAGGAGACGGTCTGCGATGATGTTCCAATATGTTCTGGAGTATTCCTTAAGGAAGTTCTTGGAGTCGGCCTCAAAGGCCATGAAAGATAGTTTGAGAATCAATTCTGGAGGTATTGGGGCATTCTGAAAGATAAGATCAGATAAGGCCTTGTTTGTCTAGTGACTGTCTATTGGTTAAGTGGTCACAAGGGCAACAGCTTGGCAACTGGTCTTGGATTCCATCCCCGGGTCGGGCAGCGGTCCTGGATCTGGGCAGGATATAATAGTCAGCAGCTGCTCTTGCAACCACTACACCAATATTGGAGAATAAAAATTGAATGTGTTCAATTATTTTTTGACATCCCACAGTAAAAATGTGGTTATTAATGCTTGTGCGTTCTTTGTGTAAGAAAAGCTCTTTGATAGAAGTTGGAATGGGTTAGTTGAGTTCACATTAAGATATAAGATATTTATTTGCCAACTAAGTGTACATAATTATGATCATATATCATTATATTTTTTTATACATTTTGAGGCCATGTAATGCCTATATTAAATACTATTTTTCAAAGAAACATTGAAAAAATAATGGCCTAAAACGGGGTTTGAACGCGACCTTTGACGTTCCGGGTCATCACTCTACCAACTGAGCTACCTTGTCTCGTTCAAAATCCATTGAATGTTCAATCCTCCTTGTATTCGTCTTAAGGAGACGCCTGGCGATATTTATCTAGCAATCATTTTACAGATCTACTAAAATCATTTTACATATGATGTTGATACATATAAAAATAGTTCTCTTAAACTTAGTTGACTTTCTCAGGCATTGCAAAAAAAGAGGGCTATGCAGTTATTATTTTAAATTTTTACCTCACAAATTAATGTAAGAAAACCTCGCAAAAATTAGAAATAGAAGTGGACAGATCGCCGTATTAATAGGTAATATATACTTCAAGATATGTCTTTGAAAAAGCATTAACGCATGCTTAGCGAACTCTAAAGTTACAATATTAAATGGAAAAAGAATACGGTCGCGAACAGGATTCGAACCTGCGCCTCCCGGATAGATACTCCAGGCGCTCTGACCACTAAGCGGTAAGAGGTCGAGATGGCTTAGTGGTCAGAGCGCCTGGAGTATCTATCCGGGAGGCGCAGGTTCGAATCCTGTTCGCGACCGTATTCTTTTTCCATTTAATATTGTAACTTTAGGTAATATATAATTTTTACATTGGTTTTAATTGAATAGAAACAATTTTCAATTCTACTTCTTTTCGTGTCGATTGACTCGTATTAAATTTTGTCACACCAGTATTGAGCAACCTGTACAGCTCTAGCGTAAGCCTCATTTAGATCCTGGGTGGTGCAGGTGGTTGCGCACAACGGGGAACTAAGGAGGTGAAACATGTCCTGTGATGGTGCTCCACACTGGCACTGCATTTGGGATGGGTGCAGAATGCCCCATTTGGCCAAATTAGTGTTACAACGGCCAACCTGGGGTGCATGAAAGGAGCCTCCCCGAGCGGCGTTTATACAAATCGTTCTGCGATTCCAAACGCCCGGCGTACCCTGGACAGCTAGCACTAGGTAACGCAGAGTCTAGCTGACTAATCCTTTTACCACAATGACTCCATCTCAAACAATTTTCAATGAGGAATGATTTAAGTTTTTTGATTTAATTTTATCAATTTAAAGTTATTATATTAAATGGAAAAAGAATATGGTCGCGAACAGGATTCGAACCTGCGCCTCCCGGATGAATATTCCAGGCGCTCTGACCACTAAGCCATCTCGACCTCTGCTCTCTCTTCTTTTTCCATTTAATATAATAACTTTAGAGTTCACTAAGCATGCATTAATGCTTTTCAAAGATTTATCTTGAATTATTAAGGTAATTGCATTCTTTACGGCATTGTATTAACTGCAAAGTTAGTCGGTTCGGTCACCAGTATAGGGACTGAATTGATTGCAATGACGTCGCCATAAGACGTGTTAAAATATGGAAGAAGAATTCGCACTGGTGAGCAGAAGTCGAGATGGCTTAGTGGTCAGAGCGCCTGGAGTATTTATCCGAGAGGCGCAGGTTCGAATCCTGTTCGCGACCGTATTCTTTTTCCATTTAATATAATAACTTTAGAGTTCGTTAAGCATGCGTTAATGCTTTTCAAAGATTTATCCTTTTTTATATTGTTTGGTAACTTGTTGTAAATTTTTACTGCCATGTAATAAGCTGTTTGGTTGAGCTGGATGGTGGTACGTACAATCTATGTTGATGGCGAGTGTGCATTAATTATTGTTCAACATATTATAGTGACTAAAGTCTGTTGAGTTTGACAGCGCGGTTGGCGCAGTGGTCCAGAGACCGACAGCTGCGCTGCGTGTCACAGGTTCGATTCCTGCACGGAGCAAATATTTGAACGATCTACGGATAATTGCTCCGGGTCTGGGTGTGTGTGTGCTTGTGAGATTATATGTCTGTAAACGCACCCACGATACAGGAAGAAATTCCTAGTGTGGGGCAACGTTTTGTAATAAAAAAAAAAAGTTGGGAACTAGTTAGGCAATCCCGAAGAATGCATGTGAGTAATAACCGTTGAACAATAATGAATATGAATGTGTCTCATGAAAGTTATTATACACAACTGCAAAGTTAGTTGTTCGGTTTGGTCACTGGTGGACTGAATACACGGCAGTGACGTCGCCAAAAGACGTATTAAAAATGTGGACAAAGAATTTGCAGTGGTGAGTAGAGGTTGAGATGGTTTAGTGGTCAGAGCGCCTGGAGTATTTATATGGGAGACACAGTCTCGAATCCTGCTTGCGACTGTATTCTTTTTCTATTTAATTTTATAACTTTATTACACACAGATGAAATATATTAAAAAACATGCAAATTGTATTTTTTATTTCATCCTTTTTTGAGTACTAAGTACAGCTTCTTTAAATACATATATAAATCTAAAAAAAAAAAAAAAAAACTATAAAGATTTGAATGACACATTGAAATTGGTTAAGACATTTTTGAAGTTGTTGTAGGATAAACAAACTCACAATACATAAATGAACCCTACAAACATATCACTCCTTTTTTTGGGCAGCCGTGTAATAAGCAGAGGGCCCTGAATAGAACAGTTATGGGCTAGTTTTGTTAGTGTTTAGTGTCACCTACCTTTCTGACCACATATCTATGGATATGGTAGATACAGGCTAGTGTTTTGACCTGTTCCGGCTTGTTGAGCCCTCTTGTCTCTCTGATGCAGTCTATGGCTAATGTCAACAAGTCTTTGGTGTCTATGCTGTCCTTCCACTTTGGTGCCTTGTCGAGATTTCTGGAAAATATAAAAAAATTTTTAGGTACATAAATTCCTCGAGTGAGACTATGTAAAATAAGTAAATAACCTGCATTGTGGGTGCATTTACAGACATATATACACAAACCCAGACCAGAATGAATTCTGTAGACCATACAAATATTTGCTACATGCGGGAATCGAAACCGCAACACGCGACACAGCAGCTGTTCTCTCGACCACTGCGCCATGCACAGAAGTCAATCTCTAGAATACTACCATTTAGTCAATAAATATTGCTTGAGGATTCATTAAAACGGTCCAGTGTGGGGTCAGTGGGTCGTCTTAAGAGCGTAAATTTGAACCTTTCTGCTCAGTAACGTACAGATCTGTATGTTGTAACAATAAAATTCTATTGTGTCTGCTAATGACTGAGGCAACAGCTTAAAAGTTAGAGAAATTAGGGTCTGTTAGAATTCAGAATCAGCACTACAGATTTTCTACGTAGGTTAAGAAAAGTCACACATATCATCTGAAAAGTCGGATTATTTACAAGACTTTTAGAGGGTAATTTTTGGTAGATAATTCAATAAATAGAGCAATATAACTTACCTGCATAATAAACACAGCACGTTCAACGAAAAAGACCCTCTGTCTTTCGATGATAACTTAAAAGAAATCGCTTTGTAATCGTTATAAACTATTGCCAAATTATTCAAATCTTTGTCGTTGTCATTTGCTTTGATTTTCGCTAGGAAATCATTGGCTTCCATGTTGGTAAAGTATCTATATAAAAAACATCACACAAATAAAACTTTTTGGCACTATTCACAATATTTTGCGGAGAAATCAGAAATCATTACAGACTAATTCAAACTAGTTTTGGCCGTTATTTTTAATTTCAAATGTCAACGTCAACAAGTCGTAGAAAACCTTGTGTTTGTGGTAACTAGTTTATAACCAATTATAACCCAGCCGCCTAAATTTACACCAATCACAATGGTGCTGATAATTTATTGAACGTATCGGTAAACTTACTTGCGTAGTATTACGTTTCGTTTCGGAAATGTATTAAACAAAATACGTTTTAGAAATACACCCTAGTTATTATTATTATATAAAACCTTGTGATTACTAACTACTTAACAAACAAAAATAATAATTCTTTCTTAGAATTCAATGCAATTAACATTTAACATGTTTTGTTGGATTGAAGAAAGTATCCGGCATTTACGTGTAAAGAGGCGCAATATACGTTTTGTTTTAACTGATCTTCACTTCTTCAGTCAGTTTGCTTAATATTTAGTATTTATTTATTATTCTTTGCGGTCGTATATATCATTTAATAAGAAATATTAAATTAAATTATGGCCTTATTACACAATTGCATTTCTTTGTTTTGTCTAGAATTACACAGTTATTTCATGAGAATAATCACAACGTTTTGTTACTAATCGATTAGAAGCGTCTTTCATGAAGTTTCATGAATTGTCAAAAAGGCCGCCATTTCTCGATAACAATTTTGTCATGCTGCAATCCCGGCGAATTTATAAAAAACTAGATCAAAACAATGTTTGTACGCTGAATAATTATCCTGGAATTAATTGAAGATACAACTAAGATATCTGCTGTAAACTTAATAGTATACTTTGGATTTACTTGCACGGTAAGTGTTTTTTTTATCACCTATTGAATGATTTAGATTTATTGAATTGTCCTAGACGCATGTGCAGTAAGACCTATTTCCTCCCGCATAATCTTTTTCCTATATTATTGCCTGTAGATTACCAGCTTAATCTTTTTCCTGTATATTTGCCTGTAGATCTAGTTTGTTTTTAATATACTACACGATACATACGATAAAACAAAATAGTTTTGTTTTCCTCCACATTGTTAAATTGGTAGGTAGAGTTAGAAATGCGATTAAGAAAAATGTTAAGTTTACATAAACAAGAAACTTCCTTTATAAGGGATAATGTGTGACTTTTACCATATTTAGGCATAATTTAAAATTTTAATTCTCATCTTGCTACAAATAATCTGTTATTTCCTATTAATTCTTGTCTTATCTGAATGTCATCATCATCATCTCCCTTATCCCAAGGGTCGGCGCAGCAGGTATTCTTCTTCCATACATATAGATAGTACTTGTACTGGAATGCTGCTAAAGATTTGGCAATGTTTTATGACCAGCCGCTTGCCTGAGGTTAACCATCTGAATGTATCTGACTTGAATAGTAGACTTCTTCAAAGGAAGTTAATTTTATTATTTACTAGCAGTCCGTCCCGGCTTCGCACGCGACTATAATTTGAGATTTAAACTATCCTATCTCTCAAGTTGGATCGAACTGCACATGGTGTGCGAATTTTATTATAATCGGTTAAGTGGTTTAGGAGTCCATTGAGGACAAACATTGTGACACGAGATTTATATATATTAAGATTATGTGTGGCTATAGTGTCACTTAGACCATAAGAGGTCTATTGTGATCGCCACTTCGCATTTAAATTAGGATTCATTCGTAAACCCGGCCGCTGTGATGAACTGCACGATTTTTCTAGGGGTGAGCTCTTTTATTTCATCTGGGCTTAAAATATATTTCCCTAATAAGAAAATTTCCTATTTATAATATAATATGTACCTCAACCTCGGCAGGTGCTTGCAACCGTTAGACCAGGTTGAGGCTAGGGTTGCCAACTTTTATTAGAAGAAATAGAGTATATCTGATTTCAAAGGAGATAAATAAAGATTACAGACTTCCAAAAAAGAGTATAATTTTTAATAATATTTTGAAGATAACGCTGCTTGTAGTAGACAGTTCCAATACTTCTAATGTCTCCAAATATAAGCAGTTTATCTTTATTGTCCTTTGATAGCGCTTTACTTGTCGATGTAATGACAAAATATTGAATAAATCAATATTTTTTATTGAGGCACCGTTACCTAAAAAAACACTTTTTTACTATGGAAGACAGTGAATGCTCGCACTAGTATAGTAATCATTGTGTAAAAAAGAGTATTTTAGCATACTCTATTAGTGTTATATATTATCGAGTACGCCTACATGATATAGAGTACAATACTCTATTTAAGAGTAAGTTTGGCAACCCTAGTTGAGCAGCTTCAATAAAAAAATAGGATTTCAAGCAATGTACAGTTAGCGTCTAATAAGTGTACCTGTTTGAATGAAAGAACGTTACTGCCACATAATAATTCATTTGTGTATGAAAAATTAAATTCAGAAATTATATACTCCTTCCGACCGTATTTCGGACACGGCAGCCTATCTCCGCGGAGATTAGCCATGTGCGGAGTGCACTCCAATGGGACAGCAATCTGACACAACGGGAGAAAGATCAGGTGCAGGATCAACCGCTTTACGTGCTCTGCGAAGCACGGGGGTGTCACACCACCAACTTCCTAACTTTAAACTGAGAATTTCTAACAGAAAATCTCAATAACACTTCCCGACCTGGGAATCAAACCCAGGACCTCACGCTCAGCACCCGCGTTTGTGACCACTAGACCAACGAGGCAGACGAATCAGAAATTAAAGAAAATATAAACATTTTTTAAATTACTAACTTGTTTTTTTTTTTTTTGTATAAATTTTTTTGTTATGTATCTGTGCATTCTGGGTTACTATGCCAGCTTCATGGGATCATTCATACCATGGCATAATTAACTAATGGGTTCGATTCCCAGGATGGGCGGTTCCTAACAGAAAACCCAATAAGGGTTTTCTGTTAGGAAATTCTCAGTAGCAGCCCGGAGGTCAGAATGGTGCCCGATAGATGGCAATAGGCTCACCATCTATTTATTACATGGGACTTAATAACAGTTTTGATGACATGTAGGTATACAACTGTCTCCACCTCTGCCTATCCCTTTAGGGAAGACATGCGTGGTGCTATGTTAATAAATTATTTGTTATGTTTAATAATAAATAAATAATTTCTGTTTCAGGAATCCTTCAAATGGATAACTCATCGAGATATTACTTGCTGCTTCTTCTCCAAGTTGCAGCATTTTACTTGGCATCAAAAGTAATATTCGACAAAATCAACGACACCATTGATATTGTTATAGATGAATACTTCCATATACCACAAGGATTATCCTACTGCAACGGTAATTTTTCACACTGGGATCCGAAAATAACGACATTACCAGGCCTATATTTAGTGTCCTCCGTGATTGGAATATACTTTGAGTGCAATACTTACAATCTACGCTTCGTGAATCTCATTGCTTCATGCATCAACTTAATTCTGTTTGCAAGTATACTGAAATATGTTTACTATAACGATAAAAATCACATGAAGATCATCTTGCAGGCTGTGAATCTTGCTATACTACCTCCGTTATACTTCTTTTCTCATGTATATTACACCGATGTTCTATCTCTAACTTTCCTTCTAATGTTTTCAAGACTATGTTTAACAAATAGATACTTAATTTTAATTTTAATATGCGGTATATCTTCTATAATAATGCGTCAAACTAATGTTGTATGGATTGCAATGGTGTTCGGTCACAAATTGTTAGATTTATTAATTAAGAGCTCAAGGGTATTCGGTAACCAATATATTAATGATGTTAAGCTTAGTAAGCGGTCCTTAATAGCTAAAGATGTTGATAAGTCTAAGTTGAAAAGGTTTTACGGTATGTGGGATGTTTATTGTGCAGCCAAATATCATTTAACATCTAAATTGACAACATTTTTCAAGTTTGTTACGTTCCATGATGCTACAATACTGTTCACTCATATTCTTATCTTAACCGGATTTATTGGTTTCGTTTATATCAATGGTTCTATTGTAGTTGGTGACAAAACTGCTCATGAAGCCACTATACATGCTCCTCAATTACTATATTTCTTAGTTTTCTACGGAGTGTTCGGTCTCCCATATGTGGTCAGTAAACTCCCTTCAACATTCAAACTCATTTTTAGGGAAAAGATTCTAGTATTGCTGTGCGGTATTGTGTTTAGTTTAATAGTACATCATAATACATTAGTTCATCCGTATTTAGTGGCCGATAATAGGCATTTCACGTTTTATATATGGAACCGTTGGTATGGGAAATATGATTTTGCAATCTATGCTATGGTACCGGTATACATATTTCTTTTGTTCAGCATATATGATAATTTAAAGGATCACAATTGCATATCTTTTCTCTTACCGTACACGGTGAGCTTATTTTTAGCTTTAGCATTACAGAAATTAATTGAAGTCCGGTATTTCTTGATCCCTTACATAGTTTTAAGGTTAAGGTTCGGCAGGCCATCATACTTGGTTGTTTTATCAGAATTTGTGTGGTATATCTTGATTAATGCTGCTGCTTTTAACATATTCTTCAATAAAGAAGTCTTCTGGCAAGACTTTGATTATGCACAGCGAATAATATGGTGAATTAAAATGTCGGATTAATGTATAAACTGTAAATTTGTTGTAAAATTCTAGTCTGGGTACTGAAATTATATGAAAGAGTTGTTTAACAAGTCTCATAGTATAATTTAGGTTTATTGTTCAAATGTCTAATGTTATTTTAAATACGGATTTAATACTTGGTTATAAAATACTTGCACAAATATATATACAGCACAAAGGATAAGATAATATTTGCTGTTTAAATATCTTAAAACATAACTGAAATTTGCCGCCTTCACAATGCTGGGCATATTCCAAGCGATCGTTTTAATTTTAAACAGCGGCCATATTGTACAAATACCATACAGCATCAAGTTATAAGTTGTATAAAAATAATAAAAACAATAATAACAAAGAGGTCAGTGCCCTATTCGTGTGGTAACATCAGACGCTTATCTCAAAAATTTACGTATACTACGCACAGGATTAACAGCGGTCTGCGGATAATAATTTAGTACCGAGACGCGTATTTTCCAATTTTCCGAGCAACCTTTCTGATTTTTCTTTATTTAAAAAGTTTATTTGGACAGTTATGAATATTTTAAATAAAATCTGCCGCTTTATACGCTTACTAAAGATCAGCGTGAAATTTATTTTTATAGAAGTCAAAAAATTTTATGATTATTAAATAAAAATGGTAGGTTTAAGAGAAAAATATACAAAAATGGTAGGTTTAAAATGAAGAAACTTCCGTTTATTGTGGAAAAATTAAATAAAATGGAAAAAAATGTGAAAGAATCATTAAAATATGTCTAAAAATGAAAAAGTTATGGAACTTTGAAGTTACGCTTGCGAGAATAATTTCCTTACACGCGGCGTCCCAGCGTCTGACATCACTTGACCTGGACGACGCGGCTCATATTCGATGAGGGCTTACTAATTGACGTATTTTGTTTATTACACGATATCTCAGGTTAAAAAATACGCCATCAAATATTGTATTGTCACTATGTGATGTCCTAATATTTAAAAAGCCAAATTTTTGTTATTTTCGCGTACCAAATGATACGAATAAATGGGAGAAAACTCACAATAAATGGAGGAACTAATCTGTAAGAGATTTGTGGTACGATCTCCGATCATCGTTGTCGAGACCACACCAGACCACACACACATTCCGCGCTAAAATACGTAAACTTCAATAATCAATTTCACAGACATTTATTGATGGATTTTAAAAAGTTTAACATTATGAGACTTCTACATTCACTGACTTGAATTTGCGTTTATATAAAAATAAAAAATAAAAATGATTTATTATTAAAACGTGGATCTCTAGTAGGTAAATAAAAGTATAAAAAAATTATATGAAAAGGATTATAAATAAGTATAAATTTGTTAAAGGGCCGTTCAAGTATTAAGTAAGCAGACTTTTTACAGTTATGAACCCCCTCCCCCTCGTCAGCAAAAGTAAGCAAAGCTCTTACCCCCCTCCTATGCTTTCGTAAACATTGGTACGTGATTTTTTTTATGTGTTCTGATGTCTCGGTTCTTAGCGAGTAAACGTATACATTATCTTCGGGAATCATTGAAAATGTGTTTCATTTTCAAGCATAGGGAAGTAGGGTTGCTAATTGCCATGTGTTCAAACCAAAAGCGATAAAACTTTTAGAAAATTAAAAAAATTTAAACATTTATACTGCTGACGTAATCACCACCGGACCCCCAGCCCCCATGTCTACAAAAATAAGCAAAGCAAAGAGCCCCGCCCCCCTGTAGTGCTTACGTAATTCTTGAATGGCCCCAAATATGTAATTATTATAATTATTATGAAAAATAGATTATTATTTATGAAAAATTTAAATTGATGTCATAAGAAATGCAAAAATATTCACGGTGGATTTTTTATATGACGGTAGATATCTTTAGGTGTTATTGCTACAGAAAATCGTTCTCTGTATTTTACTAATACTTACTATAGGTTTTACGTGCTCTCCGAAGCACGGGGATGTCACACCACTAGCTTCCTAACTCCAAGCTGCTACTGAGAATTTCCTAACAAAAAAAAATGCAATGACACTGCCCGACCTGGGAATCTAACCCAGAACCTCACACTCAGCAGCCGCGCTTGCGACCACTAGACCAACGAGGCAGTCGTGAAAAGGTAACAAATAGACTTTCGCATTTATATAAATAAAAATGAATCGCCGAAATGTTTGTACGCGCATAACTTCCGAACGACTGCAACAAAATGTATAATTCTTTTTTTTGTGTTCGTTATTGTCAGGACTTAATTTTCTTTTATACTAAGGTTTGTATAAAAGAAAATTAAAAAAACAACAGCACAGAAAAAAAATGCGGTACGAAGTTCGCTGGGGCTGCTAGTTTATAATAATAGTATGGATGTCAAATACACGTGCCAATATAAATGTTTAGGAAAATAATAATAGAATTGAATTAATTAAATTGTGAAAAACTAAAGAAATTAATTTGATTGTGAATTAAGCCTAAAAGTCCTAATGATCAGTATCTTTACTCTTGTAATTCACACCATATTAACCAGTAATGGATGCAAATATATACAATATCTAGATACTTCCACAATATTGAGGGTAGTCATGCATTACCTGTGCACCGCCCGCCCGCCCGCAAATATATGTGGCAATAAAGTGGCACCGTTGACTGAGAAGTTGTGTAGAAATCATTTTGCATGGTATGGGCCATGTGATGCGGAGGGATGAGGGTCATGTGACAAGGAAAGTTTTGAGTATGAATGTAGATATATAAGAGTAGAGGAAGCGATGGATGGACTGTGTTAAAGAGTGACTGACGATATGACAGCTAATAAAGATGTATGGAATAAGAATATATGCTGCGCCAACCGCAAATAAATTGGTATAAGGGCAGGGGGATGATGATTCCATGCACGCTTTGCGATGCGACACAACGTACGCATCGACTAAACAGTTTCAACCGTATGCCTCTCGCACAGAGTATAATATTCCTTAAACGTGTGCCACGTGTTACACGTGTGCGTCCGAATACATATAATTTTAATGCAGATATGAAACTACATTATTTTTGCATATAATATGATAAGTTAATTTTAAGCGAACGAAAGTCATTATTAGAATTTATGATACTTACTTATTTTTTATGTAATTTTGTAATTCCAAAAACTGATTTTTCTATTGTATGTACGTATAATTAAATTATTTTTGTAATAAATCGAATTGAACTGATGTGTTTTGTTTTTATTGTCAATGTCGTCATTTAATTAAATTAAACAAAGGAATTGGAATCCGTAGATGGGCTTGTGAATTGAAACGAAAGAAAAAAATTGAAATATTTATTTTTTGTAAGAATTTAGTCAAAATATAAATTTTTACATCAATTTTACATGCCGAGATACACATACTGTTATTATTAAACGCTACTAAATCTACAAATTGATTTCTATTAGAGTTCTTACATACGAGCGACATGTTGTCAACGACTGTCGCCGACTCGAGATGACGGCAGCCGCCGAGCGTGTCGACGGCAGTCGTCGCCGCGCTCTGCGGCTGCCGTCAACTCGAGTCGGCGACAGTCGCCGACGCGCATGCGCGTCAACTGCAGCAGTCAACACGTCCGTTTATCCTTTTAGTTACTGTTTAGTTGAATGCAAATAGTGTGAGAGCGCACACGTACTAAATGAGCTCCGGCAGCAATATCCATATTGACTTATTAGGTTACTAAAAGGCTAAACGGATGTGTTGACTGCTGCAGTTGATGCGCATGCGCGTCGGCGGCTGGCGACGACTGCAATCGACACATGTCGACGACTGCCGGCGACAGTCGTCGACAAGCTCGGCGGCTGCCGTCAACTCGAGTCGGCGACAGTCGTTGACAACATGTCGCTCGTATGTAAGAACCCTTACAGTATTACACGTACACAGTATTCATAACTTGAAGCAAGACAACTATCGTACCAGTAGCATAGAATTATCGTACATGGAGCAAAATAAAAATCGTATTAAATGTGATATCAATATTTTTGCATATGCTAAAATTAATTACATGGAGCAAAATTAACGTACCTTTCAAAATAATTAATTAATATATAGCATAACGAAAATTATCGTATCATCTGCGTACTATAATAATAATATCGTACATAGTCCGTACTTAAATGTTTTAACTTGCATAGGGACAGGATTGCCAGGTCCCATAATCGGAAAGCAATTAACTATTTTTCTAATTGGTGCCCCCGAATATGTATTTTTTTTCTAATATGCAGACACAGGCTAATAATTACAGTTTTTTTTTAAAAGCATTATCGCATGTTTTACTAACCTTAAAGTTATAAATTTTATAAATAATAAATGAAAGCCTAATAATTGTTTTGTGTCGGAATAGAAACCGATTCGCGGTGCAGATGTGGATATTTCAACCACTAACATAAGTGCCCTAAACAGAATCAATTTAGGTCTAGTCATAGTGCAAAAATGCCACCTGACTACTATCCAGGTGGATCACGAAATGATGATGTTGATGGCAGTAGGCTCACCCGGGTCATTCTTCAAGTTGGATCCTTTGCGTCATTATCCTCGCTTTTAATATTTTTATGAAACTAACTTCGAAATAATAAAATTTTCATTAATACAAGCTGATTGTATATCCATGAACTAAATTATTATATAAATATTAATGCAAATTATAACATTTTGAAGTTATTTTCATAAAAATATTTGCGAGAGGAAAATGACGCAAGGAATTTAAGGGTTCTTACATACGAGCGACATGTTGTCAACGACTGTCGCCGACTCGAGTTCACGGGAGCCGCCGAGCGTGTCGACGACTGTCGCCGGCAGTCGTCAACGTGTGTGACTGCAAACGTCGCCGCGCTCGGCGGCAGTCGTTGACAACATGTCGCTCGTATGTAAGAACCCTAACCTGAAGAATGACCCACCCGTGTCATGTTTATAGAGCAAATGAAAAGAAAAAGGTGCAAGGTACTGACAAATATTTATTGCAGTCGGGGAACCTATAAAAATGTTTCATAATACTATCGCCCAGCTATGATGAAAATTCTTTATCTACCTTGTTTTTCACCTTTTAGTACATGGCAGGCTTTATGGATTTTTTTTTTCACCTTGTATAGATTCCTGTAATTATGTGTTAGCTGTACGTGTCTCCTCGTCCCGCCAATAAAATGTTTGGGTATTTGCGTGTTACTCACTCCTTAGGGGCCGTCCATAATCACGTGAGGTTAGAAAGGGGGGGGAGGGGGTTTGACTAAAATCACTTAGGGGGTGTACTAAGATAACACGTGTATTTATTTTCTGTATTTAAAACTAATATTCAAAGAATTTTAAGAATCTTTGTAGGTACTAAAAATACACGTGATTTTGGGTGGGTGTGGGGGTTGATCTTAAACCTCACCACGTATCACCAAGGGGGATGGGGGGGGGCTAAAAATGCTAAAAAAACATCACGCGATTAATGGATGGCCCCTTAAGTACTTGCTCTAAAATAGAAAGAGATGACAACACATTTCAAAGAGAGAGTTTATTTAATTAAGATTATGGGGTGTAAAGAATTTCTATTATACATTTTTTTATCATTTAATGATATATTTTCTTAAATCTAATTAACTATCACAATATAAATTAAATAAATAGATATCACAAAAAAAAATAGCGGCTATGTAGAAGGATTTAGTCTGCCTTTTCCCAAGAATGTTGGGATGGGAGATTGAACCTGATTTGCAGGAGAATATCCTTCTCCATTAGCTGGTTCAGTAGTGTTGCCTAACTATCGATAGCTGACCTTGACCTTGAAATTATAAGATAAACGTCGAAGGAAAGGCAAACACGAAATAACACTTAACATGTAATTCTAATTGAAGGGCTCGTGGCTAAAAAACAGCCGCACAGATTGATCGATCGAGATTAAGCTGCGCTTGCCGTGGTCGGTCTGTTGATGGGTGACCATCATTTCATACCGAGACCCTTCCGTGCCTCGGAGAGCACATTAAGCCGTCGGTCCCGGTTGTCAAATTAAGATCTATGACAGCCGTTACGGGTAGTCAGAGGCCTGAAAGTCTGACAACCAGTCATACCACGAGATATCGTATTACCCAGTTACTGGGTTGTGGAGGTCAGATAGGCAGTCGCTCCAAGTAAAATACTGGTTTTAAGCTGCATCTGGTTTGACTGGAAGCCGACCCCAATGTAATTGGGAAAAGGCTAGGCTAAATATGTAATTCTAATTGAAATATAATTATATAAGGTGTATAATATGACCAAAAATTTATATGCCGTTTTCAGGTTAGACACGAAGAGACGAGAAATTAAAAACCATGTTTGATACAAATAAATATCTTTATCTTGTAATAAATACTATTGAGGAAGAGCAATACAGTGGCGTAGCAAAGGGGAGGCGGCGGGGGCGGGCCGCACCGGGTGTCACCTTTTTGGGGTGACACCCGGTCTCTCAAATATAAGAACAATGCACAAACAAAAAAAAATCGCTAGCACAAAAATTTCTTTTTCGGGGATTCCCCCACTAGCACTAGCTCGGCTCTATGTATAATTCGGGGATTCCCGCAAAAGAGCCTGCTTTTTACTTTCGAGGGGGTGACACCACCAAATTCCGCACCGGGTGCCACCCAAGGTAGCTACACCACTGGAGCAATAGTTTCGATACTATTGAGAACCGATACCGATAGTGTTCAAAGTCAATAGAGAAAAACTCAATATTATCGATTCTGAATATAATAAAAAAACATTTTAGTTGTAATACTATTGCAGTGATAGCCTAGTGGTATGACCGTTGAACTAGAAGTCAAAGGTCGCAAGTTCGAATCCAAGGCACGCAACACTGTCTTTTCGAAGTCATGTGCGTATTATAAATTAAATATCACTTGCTTAAAACGGTGAAGGAAAACATCGTGACGAAACCAGCACACCTGAGAGATGTTCTCGATGGTGTGTAAAGCCATGTCAGAGACCTACGGGTGGTTTAAACTCTGACACTAGGTTGTTCATCAATCACACGATAATTATTATTAAGTACGACTTGTTGACGAAGTCACATAAACATTGAGAACTTATCGATAATTTAGGCAACACCAACTTCGGTATAATTTATAGTAAACATTAGTTTTTTTTTTATGATAAGTTTGATAATTAAAATACAAATTATCGGAAATAAAAATCACAAATCTAGTATAAAACCAGAATTACTTGTACTTAAATATTTGTATAAAAAAATATATTTAGCTATCACACAAAAACACAAGGAATTATTCCAAAAACCACGATCCAAAAGAGATTAATAAAAAAGCTGCAAAAAATACACACTTTAAAAATAAAAAAATGGTCGCCAAAAAAAAAATTAAAAAAATATCAAAAATCTAGCTTTACTAAAATATAAAAATAAAATGTCTATAAATCAACAACACAAATTTGTCGACAATGTAAGAAGGCCGATTTGACGTTTCTTTTTTGAGTGCATTTTTTCAATATAAAGTTAAACTTGAGGTTTACGAGTGATACTCGTTGTTATAGTGTATGGGTAACGTAGTAATTATTTAGGATTATGAATTTGATTTTACAATTTCTTACGTAGACGTTCATACAAAGGTAAAATGAGAAACGTCAAATCGGACTTCTTAGATTGTCGCGAGTTTAAGATACAACACTGTTTTAAATTACCATAAAAAGATTAAAAGATAAATCTTTGAAAAGCATTTATGCATGCTTAGCGAACTCTAAATTTATAATATTAAATGGAAAAAGATTACGGTCATGAGCAGGATTCGAACCTGCGCCTCCCGGGTAAATACGCCAGGCGCTCTGACCACGATGCTTTCTCGACCTCTGCTCACTACCGCAAATTCTTCGTCCACATTTTTTTATTATTCCCACAAAATTATTTAACTTTAAAAACTTTCGCTAAGAATGCGTTAATCTTTTCAAAGATTTATTTTTATTTATTAAGGTAATAGCATCTTTACGACATTGTATTAACTGCAAAGTTCGTCGTGTCGGTTCGGTCACCTTTATATACTGAATAGATAGCAATAACGTCGCAAAAAAAACGTGTTAAAAAAATGTGGACGAAGAATTCGCGGTGGTCAGCAGAGGTCGAGATGGCTTAGTGGTCAGAGCGTCTGGAGTATCTATCCGGCAGGCACAGGTTCAAATCCTGCTGACGACCGTATTCTTTTTCCATTTAATATAATAACTAAATATAGGTTCTCGGCGCTAAAGGGAGACAGATATTGACAGAATATAAAAAAGTGAGTGATATAAGACGCTGTTACTGCGCTCCCGCACAACGATTTTATCCTAAAATTGACTATGGTGCAGCCTGCTTAGGTAGAACTGCACATGCACAGGTATATTGTGACAACTGCAGGTATATAAAAAAAACCAAAATTTCCAAGTCACACGTGACGGTAAAAATTGTGCGTATGTACTAGAGTATTTCTCTAGTACAATGATAATCTATTAGAAAAGATGACGTTATATAGTACGAAAAGTTTCAAATAATCCAAATATTTTCTCTCTCTCTCTCGGTAATTAAAACTTAGTGATGTATAAAAATGCTATTATTAAACAATAAAATTCAAATATAATTAAAAATAATTATTTGACTAAAACAATTGAACTAATAATTGAAAATAATTATTTGACTAAAACAATTGAACTAATAATTGAAAATAATTATTTGACTAAAATAATTTAACTAATTATTCGTAAAAATTGGGGTAACTAAAACATTACAAAAATATCACAATCGACAAAGGAATGTTCGTTAACAAATTAGTTCATCAAAAGCATTACCTATTTCTCACTTCATCCTATTCTAAATTTATAAAATGCAAGTCTGGACAAGTAATTATAAAAAATAATTATGCATATTATAGTCACACCGCTGAAATTAACGTAACCCGTAAGAAATAGTGACTTTTTTTATATAAGGTCCTAATTTATTAGATAATTTCCTTTGAAAGGGTCAAATACATTCACTTAAGTCAAGAATTAAATGGATTTAACAAATTATTTGTAATTAACATTGAACGGCGAACATGAAGAAAAAAATTATTGTCGTAAAAAATTGAATTATGACTTAAATGAATCCTATGTTAATCACAAATAATTTGTAATATCTATTTAATTCTTAGCTTAAGTGAATGTATTTGACTTATATATTACCCCTTTCAAAGAAAATTATCTAATAAATTGGGACCTTATATACAAAAAGCACGAGTAGTGTGTGTGCGAGTGAGTCAGCAATATGCTTTACTCTATGTTAGAAAACCTACAAATCGGTAGTCAAACATTTCTATTGACTTGATTTATATTTCTAGCAACTAAAGTTAAATGTCTGAAAAATCTATCAATCAATCCGTCATGATTGATTGAAAATTCTAAAACCTTTTTTTATAAACGGAGTAATGAAGTGAGGACCTTGAGGTCAACAGCCGTGCTTATTACTATTACCAAATAGGTGATTTAATTACAAAATCTCGTAAGAATTTGATTACATCAAAAATCTAATATTACATTATATTAAAATAAAACAACTTGTAACCGGATTAATCACAATACACTTTGCAGTGTTCGAAACGTCAGGAAAAACAAAAATCAATAATACACGCGATTAATCCGGTTAAAAGTTATTATTATAATGTGTAGTGATCGCGAAAACCTAAGATATTACTACATTATATTAATGTACTTTAAATATGTTAAGTACTACGTTTAAGTAGGTTTAGTACCAAAATGGTACATTTAATGCCTCGATAAAAACATATATTTAATGTTAAATAAATCGAAAACGTCAAATCCAAAATAATAAAACAATAAAAAAAAGTCATATATAAATATAAATAAATATTATAATAAGCGTAACATGGCCTTAACATAGATAAAAAAATAACAAAATAACTTTTTTTAAATAAAATCTGTGAAAAATAAACCTTTATAAAAAACTTTGTCGAATTTTGATGTAAAAATACATAAGAAAAATATGTCAAAATAAAATATAAATAATTTTCATCGTGATATTCATACCCCTCAACACAGTTAAAGTCTATGTCAAAATCTATGGTTAATAAATAAATAAGAATATATAGGGTCAACCCGGGTAATTGTAAACAGGGATTATGAACAGTTAAAGTGTAAGCGTATGTTGAGACCATGTAGTGCCTACATTAATTACTATATTTCAAGGAAACATTGAAAAAATTATAGACAAGAACGGGGCTTGAACCCGCACGGAATGTCATGGGACATTCCGTGTCCTCACTCTGCCAACTGAGCTCCCTTATCGTATTCGATTCTATTGAATTTCAATCCTCCTTGTATTCGTCTTAAGGAGACGCCTGGCGATATTTAGAGGGAAATCATCACACCTGAGAGATGTTCTCGATGGTGTTTAAAGCCATGTCAGAGACCTACGGGTGGTTTAAACTCTGACACTAGGTTGTTCATCAACCCGATGAGAGAGAATTACCCCTGTTTACATTTACCCTGGTTGCCTGGGTAAAATATTATGCCACAATAATACATCACATCTTTTATGTAGAAATAAATCCTATAAAAATGGGAAAATACTAATTGAAAATTAATTTAAATAAATATATTATACCTGTTTCAAATATTTCAAACTAAAAATAAAATAATACAGATACGTGTCACGTGTATAGGGACTGAATAGATAGCCATGACGTCATCATAAGACGTATTAAAATGTGGAAGAAGAATTTAGAGTAGTGAGCAGAGGTCGAGATAGCTCAGTTAGCAGAGCGCCTGGAGTATTTATCCGAGAGGCGAAAGTTAAAATCCTGCTCACAACCATACTTTCTTTCCACAAAAATAGAAACTAAAACAATAATTTACTTTTTTAAATAATAAAATTAACACAGCCAAAAAAAATTTGGTACGCAAATACATACCAGACCTGGTATTACCGAACCAGGTTTCCAAATAAAAACCTGGTATTTTTACGAAGATTTAGATCCATTTGTCATCTTTCTTTCCATTCGTGAGTAATGGTGACGATTCTTCTTTGACATCTTTGACTGGGCTTTCGGGTTTTCCATTGGCATATTTCGCAGAGTTTATGCAAGATACGATGTAGGGGGTCCCAGCTAGGTCTGAAGATAGGGGATTGTAGTATTGTCGATAACAGAATATTGCTACGGAATAGCCTAAAATTGAGCCGACCAGGATATCTGAAAAATTAAAAAATCAACATTAATATATTTTATCAATAAGTATAATAAATTATGAGAGACATTTATTTAACGCAGAATTTTAATGTTACAGTAAAAACTGAATTCACAGAACCAGTCCTCAACATCGCAATGCACTAATTTCTCATTTTACTAACATAATATAAAAATAAATACTAACGTCGGTGGCGGTTACTTAATCTTAAATTATATTGTATTTTTAGTCAAATTCTCATGTGAGTGGCTTACATGTCTTTTTGAGAATAAATGATTTAAACCGAAAAACCACGTTCGCCCAACATAAATATGCAAGAATTTATGCTTTGTCACACAAATACACACGCCACACCACACACAGTCGCACACATAAACACCCACAATCGCGCGTGCACGCACACAGACACACACACCACACCACACACATACACACGCACAATCGCGCATGCACGCACACAGACACACACACCACACCACACACATACACACGCACAATCGCGCGTGCACGCACACAGACACACACACCACACACATGCACACACAATCGCGCGTGCACGCACACAGAGACACACACCACACCACACACATATACACGGACAATCGCGCGTGCACGCACACAGACACACACACCAAACCACACAATCGCGCGTGCACGCACACATACACACCCACACTCGCGCGTGCACGCACGCAGACACACACCACACCACACACAGTCGCACACATACACACCCACACTCGCGCGTGCACGCACTCAGACACACACCACACCACACACATTCGCACTCTTAAACACCCACACTCGCTCGCGTGCACGCACACAGCCACACACATCACACCACACACATTCGCAAACATAAACACTCACACTCACGCGTGCACGCATACAGACACACACCACACACATACATACCCACACTCGCGCGCGTGCACACACAAACCACACACACTCACGCCCACGCATATAGGGTAGTATATTCTTCTTACACGAATGCCCAAAAACAGATTATTTTTTTAGGGTTCATATATGTTTGTGAGTTCCCTTTAGCACCATAACTTCTAAACGCCTGCACCGATTTAGATGTAATGTGATGTCCCGGGTAACATAAGCTAGTAAGATTTAAAAATAGTAATATAGTACGTAACTAGAAACGTCAGGAAAAACAAAAACCAATAATACACGCGATTAATCCGGTTAAAAGTTGTTTTATTATAATGTGTAGTGATCGCGAAAACCTAAGATATTAGTAATATAATAGCTATGGTACACGAAAAGGGGTCGAATAAAAATATATTCACAAACGGCAGCCATGCTTTTTAATTAACTTCATTAATATATCCCTTAGTCGCCTCTTATGATACCTATGGACAGAGACGAGATGACCAATACTTTTCTGAAAAAAAAAAGGTTAGGAAGATTGGACATACCTTGCCAGTGATGGTGGTAGTCACAACTCCTGGACAGCGCGACACAGGCGGCTATCATGAGAGGGAGAAGACAAGCCATCACCCTCAGCCCACTCCCTCGACGACGGGATAGCACTCCAAGACGCCCACAGATCCATGCTGAAGCCACTCCGAGAGAACAGAATGATACTGAAAAGAAAATACTTTTGAGTGTGGAAAATCCATCATGGACGCAGTGCCGCACTCCTACCGACTAAAAACCACACGGTCCTATTCTAACTTTTACCGAGGTCCCGGGTTCGTTGCAGCGATCACCGCGACAACCGTATTTTTTTTTTACTTCGCAAATTGCCCTCGCATACCTATCTGACACGGGGAGACAGAGTGGTTATGTAGGACTCGAACCCACTAAAACTCCACGGTGTTCCTCCTCAGCCACTTGACGGCGGGACGCGGGAACGCTCTCCCAACCGCTAACCCACCAGCGGCAGTCCGTTGCCGGACTCCGTCTCACGGGGAATTGCACCCCTCCACGGCATACCAGACACATGGCGTGCCGCAACCGCCTCGGAGACCATGTGCAAGGGGCGCCAGACGACCCCGTGTCTAGACGCCTCGGTGCCGCCCATACGACGCCGCAGCCTACGTCAGTTGTGACACCCCCCATTAGGCCCGCAACCTACGCCGGCGCCGCTCCAACATGGGCTTGAAGGCAAAGCACAGAGCGGCCCTCCTCGGGTTCCGTTAGTTTCACCGTGGGTGACCAAGCCACGGCTACTAGAGCCCCCCCACCACGACAAGGTGGAACCCCTGGGGGGCCACCGCGACCCCCGCAAGTTATGGTCCGTTCAATATATTTCGACGGAAACTCCAGGTATTTAACTAACTGCCTGATAGCTGGTACCTTTTTTCAAGTCTTTAAAATTACTTACACCACCGTCTCTGTATAGTTTAGAATCCAATTTAAACTTATTTGTTAAAAAAACTCCTATTAGTACGTGCTAGGGGGCCATTCAAGTATTACGTAAGCACAACAGGGGGGCGGGTAGGTCTTTTCTTTGCTTATTTTTGATGACATGGAGGACGGGGGAATATGAATGGTGATTGCGTCAGCAGTACTTCGAATTTTCTACAAAATTTTCTCGATTTTTGTTTGAACACATGGCAATTGGCAAACCTACTTGTCTATGCTTGAAAACGTAAAACATTTTGGATGATTCCCGAAAATAATGGATGCGTTCATTCGCTTAGCACAGAGACACCAGAACACATAAAAAAAACATGTACCAATGTTCTAAATTTTGTTCTGTAAAAAAGTTCTAATCCTAAGTTCTAAAATCTGCTTACGTAATACTTACGGCCCATAGCCACGGATCTTAGAAAAATACGGACGCAGCGTTGCGTACGACATGTGAGAAGCACACGAGCTAAACACATACAAAAACTTAAAACTCATCCACTCAGCTCCAGTACGCTGCGTGTGTGTGTGCGGAATCTATGGTTCACTTATTACAAGGCAAAGTTACATCCGTATTTTTTTTTCAGAGTCGTGGTGCTAGTAAATATTCACCAATTATGTCCATTGGCGTAGCTAGGGATTTTGTCTAGGGGGGACAGCCGTCCACCTCAACTAACCACAGTCGTTTAATGAGCGATCATAAATGATCCTAGTAATCATCAATCATTATCAATACATATAATAAAATGATACAGATCGCTGTCTGTACATGGAAAAAATATATGATTGGGACCTTTATCAACGCAAATAGCACCCAAAACAATGATTGTTAGAATTTCTGTCTGTTTGTCTGTGCGTTTGTGCACGCTAATCTCAGAAATGGCTTATCCGATTTAGATGTGGTTTTCACTAATATATTGTGGTAAGCCTCACTTAACATTTAGTGTTTGTTACATGTCGATCGGTTCATAAATAAAAAAGTTATGCCCATTTAAAGAATCTCGTCAAACATTTGTTAATTGTGAATTTGTGTTCATACACGACATGGTGTTAATTTACGACATCCACGCGGACGGAGTCGCGGGCACAGCTAGTATTATTATATACGTAATTTGTTTCCACATATAATTTATAACTTAAGAGTTCGCTACGCATGCGTTAATGCTTTTTAACGATTTATTTGTAATCAAAGTAACTTACAACTGCTGTGACCGCTGGGGAAAGATTTCCTTCCCTCCATAATCTCTGTCGGGTCTCCTGTGCACTGCAGGTACTTCGTCTCCACACCATCAGGGAAGCAGCGGTAGAAGAAGTCCGGACGAGGTCGGCCTGAGAGGAAAGTGAGGGCGTGTGAGAAAAACTAAGGTTAATAATAATGACGAGAGTCAATACATGGCCGTTTCTGGGGGTTTCAACCCCCCCCCCCCCCCCCCCACCGCCGCCTAAATCTTGGAAACGAAGAGATTTTTTTATTTCAAAGTCAAAGTCAAAGTCCTTTATTTGCCAGAATGTAGGTATACAGAGTATGATCTTAAATATAAAATGGCCCATTTACATTCAACCATTACATATGGTATGCAAATATTTGTTTAAGTAGACAAACACAAATTATATTATTTTAATGTTAATTATTTTAAAACCTTAAATAAAACAGCAAGTTAATATGAACTACCGTAAATGATAATTGTGATACTAATTAATTATACAATGTCAAAGAAATAATATATATGTCAGTTCGAAAGCTAAAAATAATAATTTTAATATGATATGTATGTCAGTTAAAGAGATTTCTATTAGTCCACAATTATATTTTAAATGTCAAAGCTTTTATTAACACATTTGAGCCTACGTTAACTATAATCATAAGGTATATACCAATGTTATTGATTACTTTTCTTCTCCGCGATATGTCATATATTCATTTAGATCGTAAAAACATTTTTCTTTTAACCAATGCGTTAACTTTTTTTTAACATTTATCAAAGGTAAGTCCATATAGACATTGGGTAATTTGTTATATACCTTTATTGCATTTACGTACGAGTTCCTTTTATACAATTCGAGCTTGCATTGCGGTAAACATAATTTATGCTTATTTCCGGGAGCTACATTCCGTTTCGTAACATCTTTAATCTTAATAAATAATTCCGGATTTTTTTGTACAAATAGGCATAATTCTTTAATGTACATACAAGGTAATGGCAAAATATCATACTTTTTGAACAAGTGTTTACAACTGTCTGTATACCAGGCTCCACAGATTGCACGCACACATTTTTTTTGCACTCTAAACGCTTTTATAATATCCACCGAATTTCCCCACAGTAAGAGACCATATGAGAGTACGGACGAAACGTATCCGTGATATGGACACAGAGCCGCTTCTGTGGATACCGTGACTCTTAATCTTTTTATAGCATAAACAAATCTGTCGAGTTTGTCACAAACGTAATCTAAATGTGATTGCCAGTTGCAATTCTGATCCAACTTTATACCCAGAAATTTTGTACTAACAACTTCTTCAATCGTCGTATTATTATATTTAATATTTAACGTCAATGGTTTTCTTTTATATGCCTGGAATTGGATCATTTTTGTCTTATCAATATTAATTTGTAAATTATTAGAATTTAACCAGTGTATTATGTTTACTACTGCTTTATTTATGTCTGATTCATATGTATTGGCGTTTTCATTTTGTATAATAAGGGTTGTGTCATCAGCAAACAGGATTGTCTTATGGCAAACGGTATTTGGGAGATCATTAATGTACATAAGGAACAAGAATGGTCCCAATATACTGCCTTGAGGCACTCCAAAATCATTTTGCTGATAGGCACTTCTATACACTACTTTTTTGACATTGTTATGGATTTTAGAGATTTCCACACATTGTTTTCGTTTAAAAAAGTACTTTGCCAACACTAGGAATTTCTTCCTGTACCGTGGGTGCGTTTACAGACATAATCTCAGATGCACACCCAGAGACCCAGAACAATTATCTGATCATACAAATATTTGCTCCGTGCAGGAATCGAACCTGCGACACGCGGGGCAGCAGTGATCGAGAGATCGGCCAACCACGCCGTCATTTATTTTTAATAATATGTTTACATTCGTTCCGTACGAAACAAATTCCTGAAAGTAGAGTCGTCCCCCACCACCGAAAAAAACGGCGACGGGCGACGGCCTGGAGTCAATATCAGCCCATAATTTCCCACTGCAGGCGCAGGCTCTTCTAAAGCAGAAGGCACGTGCATTGATCACCACGCTAGCTCACTGCGGGTTGGCGATTTCATTTCATTAACTGAGAAAGTACATAAAACACCTGCATTTTAGACACACTTTTTTATCGCCTTGCATTCATCCTCTCAACATGACCAAACCATCATACATACATACTCTTTAAAAATGTTGTCACTACATCTTCTTTTAAACGTTGCTTCTTTAAAACGCCGTGGTTGCCCGTGATTTCACTATCAATGAACGGCCCTATCCGAAAACCAGCGCTGCGTCATTTCGATGGAGTAGCTTATGCTGAGATAGGGGCCTTTTTTGGTCTCGTGCAGGTTCTTAGTATTCATAATTTTAGTTTTATGATTTTTGTATTTTTTTTATGTTTAACCTGCTTACGAGGTCAAAATAAATACTTTCTTTCTTTCTAAACCACAATCACTGATCTGATCACGTCATTCCTCAATCTATCACAGTGACATCATCCCCTGCCCTTATCCCAATTGTATTGTACGTCATTCACTACTTTTCTAGCCATATCATGTTTAACACAATCATTTTTACAAAACACATAACTCAAACTATGAAAGGAACTCTGCTTACCCGCTATTAATTTAACCATGTCAGTTATTACACCATTGATTCCTAACGCCAGAGACCAGGATAGGAGAATCTGAAATTATGAAAAAAGTATATAAAATCTTCTCGTTTTCTAAATCCTTGCTCTACTGAATGTTTACAAAATCCGTCATGGACAAATGCAAATAAATACAATATCTAGCTCAGTGTTACCGATCCGCGGTACGATAATTATCGTACCCATACGATAATTTCATGGCTACGGACGCTGTACGATATCATTATTATCCTACGCCGATGGTACGATAATATTCATCATGTTGTATTAATTGATTATAGTGATTATTTTGAAAAGTACGTTAATTTTGCTCCATGTAATTAATTTAAACATACGCAAAAATATTGATATCACATTTAATACGACTTATTTTGCTCCATGTACGGTAATTCTACGCTACTGGTACGATAGTTGTCTTGCATCAAGTTGGGAACACCGATCTAGCTACTTCCACAATATTGAGTAGTCATGCAATTACCTGTGCACCGCCCACCTGCCCACAGATATATGCACATACGCAAGCGGTGAAAAATTGCAACGACCACCAGGACCAGTAGCTGTTAGACCTTGCAGTGTCCACCACCGTTCATTTGCCACAGTCATTGCAAAAAATTGTGGATACATGACTACCCTCAATATTGGGGAAGTAGCTAGATATTGTTTTTATTTGCATCCATTGTAATAGACTTCCGCAACGTAACGCCTGCATCTATTCAATCCTTCATGGCCGCTGTGACTCCTATCGACTAAAAACCACACGATCCTAATAATAATGTATTCCTGACCGTATTTCGGTCACGCCGGCCTATCTCCACGGAGATCAGCCAAGTACGCAGGAGATATTACAGTGCACAAGTGTATGCGCAAACACAGGTGCACTCCCTCTTCCTTCACTCTCATAGTCCGATGGGACAGCAATCCGACACGACCGGAGAGAGATCAGGCGCAGGACCGACGGCTTTACGTGCTCTCCAAAGCACGGGGGGTCACACCACCAACTTCCTATATCCGGGCTGTTACTGAGAATTTCCTAACAGAAAAACCCAATGACACTTTGCCCGATCTGGGAATCGAACCCAAGAGCTCACGCTCGGCAGCCGCGCTTGCGACTACTAGACCAACGAGGCAATCACGGTCGCCACACAGTCCTACTCTAACCTTTATCGAGGTCTTCGATTCGTAGTTGGATTCACCGCAATCCAGGCAGGGTATAGTCCGACGAAGGCTTTGATGAACCTCGTCATTTATGAAGGCTAGCCAAAGTTGACCAGCATAGGCACTACAGAGTGGCGACGATTTGAGTCAGTGACAAATTATTTTATTTCTGTAAATAGATCTTCTGAAGACACTTTTACAAGTCATTTTTATAAACTAGATGGCGCCGGCGTTTCCTATCTGTCTGTGTCTGAGAAGAAACGCCGAAACAAACTCAGAGGTCAACGTCTCTTTCAAATTGCAGACATAGACACGATGACTGATGCACACGTGCCGTCAGACAGGACAGGTCACCTCGAAGCTGCTATGGCTCTTTCCTCAAAAAGCTATTCCAGACGATCCCTGCATGCACACTCACATAGTTATGTACTATACATAGGAGGAAAGAGCCATAGCAGCTTCGAGGTGACCTGTCCTGTCTGACGGCACGTGTGCATCAGTCATCGTGTAGCTCAACCATAATTAAGAGAGCTCAACGACCCGCCACAAGACGATACCAGATCAGGAGGACAGTCGATGGTCGGGCGGCGAACTATCCAAATCCGTTCGTACACCACTGTTCACGGTGACCGGAGATCCTTGAGCGCCCTCTGGTGCCTGGCGCGTCTTTCTATTACTTAGCAGTGATCTCCGGGACTCCGGTAAAGGTTGGTGGAGAACCGTGTGGTTGATAGTCGTTTAGATAGGAGTCACAGAGTCCATTATGAAAGTTATACATGTACAGGCAAATCTTTAAAAAGCATTAACACATAAATGGCGAACTCTAACTCTAGGACTTGTGGATAGAAAAATACGGGTATGACCAGGATTCTAACCTGCGATTCCCAGATAAATATTCGAAAGTCTACTCACCGACTCTCTCAGACAGAGACGTGTAGCTGGGGAGTTTGTTGCGCCGCTTCTTCTCTCCAGTGAAGCACTAGGAAGCGGTGAAGGGTGGGCGTTTTGGGGGACTGTCTTATTGTTATGTATGACGTTCAAAAAGTACCATTTCTAATGGTCTAATTTGAATAAAGATATTTTTGATTTTTGATTTTGATTTTTTGACCGTATTTTCCTACCCACAAAAATATATAACTGTAATTATACATTATTAAGCTTTTTTTTATCAAAAATGGATCTACGTTTGGCCTCTAACTCTCCTGATGGTAAGCGACGGTATGACCGAGGATGGAGCACTTAGATCCAGAATAAATCTATTCACTCTGAGTAGAGTGGATAGATTTCGGGAGAACGATAGTTGGGGGAGTTGATGCAACTGCCCAGACCCGTCTCCCACAATGGTTGCACCGGACTACATCCCGAAACACGACTAGGTTGCTTCACGGCATGGATTCGCGGCTGAAGCCTCCCACCAGAGTGAATTTTATTTGAAGTGTATTTTATTATTTGCTCTAAAAATATGCCACAGGTGCAGATCAAGACCTTGTATTAGAACATATCAGATACTTACCTCAAATGCATCATTGCAGTCATTGCAGCCAGCCCACGCTATCAAAGATAGGGTACACGGCACAGAGAGTACAATGGCCCAGAGAGCTCCTCCTGGGACGTAGGAATCCATATGAGGATACATGAAATCACTTTCTAATTCAGCCTTCTGGATGACACGGGTGAACGGTTGCATGGTTTCCATATAGCTGTGAAGATGGAGAAAGGATAACATAACATGACACATCACTCAAGATAAATCTTTGAAAAGCATTAACGCATGCTTAGCGAACTCTAAAATTACAATATTAAATGGAAAAAGAATACGGTCGCGAACAGGATTCGAACCTGCGCCTCCGGGATAAATACTCCAGGCGCTCTGACCACTAAGCCATCTCGACCTCTGCTCACCACCGCGAATTCTTCTTCCACATTTTAACACGTCTTATGGCGATGTTATTGCAATCAATTAAGTACCTATACAGGTGACCGAACCGACACGACTAACTTTGCAGCTAATACAATGTCGTAAAGAATGCAATTACCTTAATAATTCAAGATAAATATTTGAAACTCATTAATGGACACATTGCATGCTCTAAAGTTATAATATTTGTTTTGTGGAAAAATAAATGCTTCCGACAGCAAGTTTTATTACTAAAAAATTATTAATTAATATTACCAAAAATTATTAAGACTTCGAAATAGTGATTACAGGTATGGGTTGGCTTGGATAACAGAGCACCTGGAGTATTCATATGGACACGCAGGTTCAAATCCTGCTCACAACAAAAAAAAAACACGAATTTTTTTACTCTTTATGGTGTATCATATTTATTTTTATGGTAACTTTATGCAGGGCATCATAAATTCGTCACAATTACGTCAATTATTGATTCATACTATCTAATTAGAAAATTATCAGATAATTAGTAAGGGGAACCGTAATTAGGTAAAGTCCCTATTAAGAATGGTTGGTACAAAATATTTTAGTAAACCGGTAATGATGATGTCACATTCTTTTGTGCCTGCAACGGTAAAAATGATATGCGCCCAAAATTAAAATCGTATGATACGAATCATATTTTAGTATTAAAAAAATTACGTTTTCAATAAAAAATATTCTACTAAAATGTAATTCAACACCAAAAACTATGTTTCGGTACAGCTTGTGGTAAATAAACAAATATTTAATTGATAAATATAGTTAAATGTGTTAGTAAATATTGTACCAACATATGGACGCGACTTACCAAAAAGCAGACACTAAAATGATACGCACAACTATTTCAATAAATAAATTAAAGTTCGCGGAACGTATTAACGGCATTTTTGTTATGTATTTTATTTAAATAAACTGATAAATTAGCAAATTCTGTTCGCAATACTGAAAATTTCAATGATAAGGATTTGACGTTGAAAGTTACGTTCGGAATCCATGTTACATTTATTTTTGTCATTCACCTAAAATACGTTTGGTTTATGCTATTGTGTTGTTGTTTATTATTCCTTTGCCATGCAGACACTAAAATGTAGTAAGAGAAAAATCGCGGTCCAGAGGAATATGCCTGAGTAAAGAGACTTTCTGAAAATCTTTCTTTGTGGCCCATACAGGCATCCACAAAACCCATTAAGTTTCATCTTTTTCTTTTTAATAACGTTGTTCCTGGTTGTTCCACACTTGGAATTTTTCGTGTATCGTGGGTGCGTTTACAAACACCTAATCTTACATGCACACATATCCAGACCCGGAACAATTATCTGTAGATCACATAATATTTGCTATAATTACATTGTACAAAGTCAAAGCACGCATGTGTTTTCATTTTTTCCCCCTACGTTTTTGTGTACCATAGTCACTCTATATTACCCTTTTTTGTTTAAATCACTAGCCTATTTTACCCTGGATAATTTAAGGAAGGATTCAAACAAAACCCCAAACATCTAAATCGGTTCGGGCGTTTAGAAGTTATGTTTTAATAAAGAAGTTCACAAACATACATATTACATCATTAACATCCCCCTGGCCTTATCCCAATTTATTTGGGGTCGGCGCAGCATGTGTTCTTCTTCCACTATCTAATTGTATTTGAAATTGCATGTTGCTAAAGTTTTGGCAATGTTTTATTACCAGCCGCCTGCCTGACGTCAACCCTCATTGGGAATGCACTCGTTGGTGGGTTGGTATCGGTGGCGGTTACGCCACCGATACCATCTCCTTCTGTCTAGCTCTGTCACACCAAATGTTATCCATGCGTCAGGTTCTAATGTTATACTACTATCACACTCCACTAACCAGACCATACATACATGAATCCCAAAAACCTAACACTACTTTTTTGGGCAGTCGAGTAAATAATAAACGAAGAAAAGTTTATATTGTTTATTTACTTAAACCTAAATATATAAATATAAGTAATATCATGTACACGAGTCTTCTTATGACAAGATTATAAAAAACTTAGTTTTATAAGAGCACTAAATGTAGATACTTAACAAAGATATCCCGCGCGGATAAAGAATGGACTCAAAATGGCGTCGTTTATATTTATCTCTTGCTTACTCACTATAGAAATGAAAGAGAGGTGACGTCATTTGCCGTCCCGTTCTTAATATATTTTATTTTACTACATAACTCAGTCATTAAGTTGTACAATAAAATTATAATTTCGAACTCGGAAATTAATAAAAATAACGTGAATATTTTCCACTAAAATAAAAAGGCAGGCAAAACACGTCTTTAGAATTTGTCTAATTTTAATTTGCAGTATAAAAGACAGGCTCTATAAAAAACTTTTTTTTATTTTGTTTTATAATTTTGTGATACATTTTTTAGAGTATTCAGATACATAGCAGATCTTATATAACTATATAAAAAATAGCTTCAATTATTTAAGTACGTTTAAGTTTCTTACAAAATAATTAATGTTTACGTCTAACAAAAATGTTTATAATTTTTTAATTTAAATGCGTAATAAAATGCCGAACGTAGTTTCAATTTTCAACACTCGATGAGAAATACTGCAATTTGTAAAAAAAGGTTTTGAGATTTCGCTCTATTTAATAAATAAAAATCTAACTTATATAATATGACTATAGATTTAATCTATTTTACACGTTGGCCCAAAATAGGCCAATTGTGTTGCGCACCAAAGTTTGCCTAAAATAGGCTACCATAGACAATATTATGGTACGATTTCCATCAACCAAGAACCAACTGATAGAATATTAATAGAGGGTTATTTACTTTTAACTTCGATTAAAACTGGAGACAACACAAAAAATGAGACTTTGAATATTTCTGTTGGAATAGGTATATTTATTTTGCAAATCTATTTACTTCTAAGTAGGATATTTGACCACAAGTGCTGTGGCGTTCACTGTACTCTGTTTTCTGTTGCTTTGTTTTATCTCTTGACCGTTTGACTCATTTGGTCCGTTAGAAAAGCCCAAGATGTCGTTGTAGCAGCCTCAGCAGGAAGTAAACATATCCTAACGCACTACTACATCCGCCTTCTGCCGTGGGACCTCCTACAGAGCGGTACAGCACTTCTTGTCAAACTATATTGGAAACGCCGAGACGGATCGCCCTAGGACATACACGGATCAGATTAGTGATGTCCGTTAAAAGTAGTGTATTACTATGCCGCGAAGCGCGTATATGACCAGATTTATGAACGTGAACGAAGTAAAAGGAGTATTTATTGATTGTAACAGGTTCTGGCGTTCTGTAGAGTTTCTGCCGACCCGTATGGGGAAAAGTTCCGAGTTTTTTATGAAGAATACTAAAATAAATATTCAAGGTTATTTTTTTTTACTCGAAGTAGCAATTCGTAGTGTGCTCTCCAGTTATATCTTCATAATATAAGATGGGTATAATAAAGATATTATATATACATACAAAATAAGTTTCCTTCAAGATATTTTTTTTACAGTCAACACGATTATTCACATAACTTTTAAATTTAAAAACAAATGCTATCTTTGTATAATAACTTTCGTGAGGCGTATTCATATTAATTATTGTTCACCGGTTACTACTCACGTGCATTTTGCGGGTTTGCCCGACTAGTTTCGAGCTCCAATGAAGCCCTTGGTCATGAGCTGAGTCCGCGGCGATGTCGCGAGTCTGATTCGCACTGCACGTGAGTAGTAACCGATGAAGATTAATGAATACAAATGATATAATTTACTAGGTAACAAAATAATAAGACAAAAGACAACAAGCGCTAACGAAACTTGAAACAAAAACTATTTAGAAAACTCAAAATTCCTTTCTTCTTCTTTTTTTTTATTTTACTTGTTAGAAAAATAAGGCAATCGGTTTTTTTTTATGGGAGTGCTAATATGTATGGCTAAGATAAAAAAAACATTACTCAGCATGCGTTTTGGCTAGAGGCTAGCTACAAGTACAAGCTAAATACGGGAACATAGATAAGCAGTGTTGCCAGATCGACCACCGGCGAGCCGATTATTGGCCTTTCAGAATATGTGCCTTTGGCAACCCTCGTGCTTTAATCCGCCATTGAGCCTTTGTTTACAAGCGTATAGCTACGCGTTTAAACAAAGGCATATTTTTTATCGGTCCTTCCTGTCAAAAATTTGCCCTTTTTAACACAAGTTTCGGCTAATTTGATTCATCCAACTGGCATGGCAACACTGTAGCTAAGCCAAAGCACCTGCTAAATAATGTCTATGTGCCAATACCTGACATACAAATAAAGACTATCCGAATTGTTTTTAACGCTATTTTCCTTTGCAATATAATTTATAAGTAATAACCCATTGAATGCGTCCTAGCATTCCTGTAATAATCAAAATATTCTTGTGGTGAATTCGCGTGTTTTTTTACAACTTCATCTAACTGCATTTGGTCGCCCCAGTCGGCCTAAAATATAAAACAAATATGGTTAATTATACACATATTATGAGATGAGGATTGAATAAGTCCATGAGTACATTTATCTTGGCCAATTAGTCTCTTTTTAATTAGAGCTTTTAATCGATGATCTCATGAAGGGTAACCTTCCCCTAGGTCTCACGATAAAACTCTCAGACATGTGCTTTCCCCCCATCCTCAGGGTCTAGGGTGCTCAAACCTGGTCTTTGACAGAACATCAGAAGTCCGTACTTGGGGTTTGCCAGCGAGCCATGGAGCGTAGTATTCTGAGAGTTTAACTATCAGAGCGCATAATGACCAACGTCGGCGATTTGGCGACACATACTGTGCTCCAAAACCCAAATTGCCGACGTTGGTCAGAAAGCTGCCGATCTGAATTGGAACGGGCTGGACATATCTGCCGCATATCGAACGAGTTACAAAACATTACACGACGTCGCGGCAGGCCCAGACGGAGATGGCGAGACGAACTGGACGCTTACTGTCCAAATTGGCCTAAAAAGGCCATAAACCGTGAGGAGTGGAAAGAGGGTATCCCTGCATCATAGGAAGTGAACAAATTCGAACTGCCAGAGCAAGAAACACTCAATCTGATTAAAGATCTAAGGTTGATAGTAGATGGAAACAAAAGTGTATGCACAAACACAGGTGCTCTCCCTCTTTATTCACTCTCATAGTCCGATGGGACGGCATTCCGACACAACTGGATGGAGCGACTGCGATGGTTGTATATATTAAGCTATCACCCAATCGTAGAAAACCTTCAGTATTATTGACATGATAGACAGAAATAAATATATGCAAATATATACTTACAAAATTAGGGAACAACCCCCTCTTCTCATCGAATTTCCTCTCGTTGACACACCGTAACAGATACAGCCTCTCCACCCACGGCCAGACCATGTAGTCCAGCATACCTGGCCGGGTACCTCCGAAGTAATTTGTTCCTTTAAACGAAAAATATATAAAGATAAACAAAATTTCTTGGCGGCAGTTTACTATAATAATCAGTAAATATAACGAAATGTATGAATCGATGTTTTTATAATATCGGGGTCAACGAACTTTCAGTAATGTGATGACACCGGGCGGCTGATCAGCGGATTTCTTCCGTTTTAAATAAAGAGTTGAGTAGTTAGAGTGGGCTCTAAGAAATATACTTTGTAATGTTTCGAAGTCAAAATTTGGCTATTCAATAATCGTAAAGTTTAAAAGTAATTTTACATAATTGTTTATTCGGGCAATAAGGAGTGTTAAGGGGTTCATGTATGTATGTTTGTTTGCGAGTTTCTTTATTCCATCATAACTTCTAAACCCCTGAACCGATTTAGATGTATAGGGTATCGTTAGAATCCTTACATTATCCCGGGTGACATAGGCTAGTAAGATTAAGAAAATAGCAATATAATGTACACAAAAATTGCACATAGCAGGCATGTTTTTTATATTTAAGTAATTTAATCATTTTGACATTAAAATTTGCTCTATAAATACTTATGGCGCGGATATGAATCAAAGTTTGTACCTATAGTTATACATATAATTGATGGCTTACCTCTCGATGCAAGTTCCTTTTCAAAGATATCTAGTGTTTGCACTATCTGTTCACTTCCAAACGCGAAGTTTGTGTCGAAACATTCTAAGCTGCCTTTTATTAACTGAAAATAGAAATATTATTACATTTATTCATTAATTCATGAAACAAGTGGTAAAAAGTATTTCGGGAGAATGCTCCTATATGCTGCTCTTCCGTCTTATCGTACGGTTGATGATCAACCTAGTGTCAGAGTTTAAACCACCCGTAGGTCTCTGACATGGCTTGACACACCATCGAGAACATCTCTCCGGTGTGCTGGTTTCCTCACGATGTTTTCCTTCACCATTTTAAGCAAGTGATAATTAATTTATATAACGCACATGACTTCGAAAAGACAGTGGTGCGTGCCTTGGATTCGAATTTGCGACCTTTGACTTTTCAGTCCAACGGTCATAACTGTAAGCTATCACTGCACAAACTAAACTACATGCTGCTAAAGCTCCCACTGAGTTTCCTAACAGAAAAACCCAATAAAACTGTCTAAACCGGGTATCAAACAGGAACCAATATCTAATGCTAATATATTAATGCCTAGAATAGACTGTGTCGTTGGTCCTAAGCGCGATTGCTGAGCATGAGGTCTCGAGTTAGATTCCCGCAAACTGTTATTGAGTGTTTCAGTTGGGAAATTTTCAATAGCAGCCCGGAGTTTAGACCTGTGCCCGGTAGATGGCAATAGGCTCAACATTTATTACATGGGACTAAATAACAGCATTAGTGAAATATGGGTGTACAACTGTTTACATTTCTGCCTACTTCTTAGGGGAATACAGGCGTGATGTTATGTTTTAATATATTAATCTCATTGTACTGTGGAAATTGTTCATGAATATCGTGCTGAACTTCTACCGACTAAAATAGCGCAGTCCTCCACCAACTTTTACCAGGATTTGCAGGATCGCAGTTGCATTCTCACAACCCACAAAATTTTACCAGACTTCAAGCAACTTCAAGCTCAAGTAAAACTTCTTTAGGCGCGTTGAGCACTTTTTGGGTGTACGAAAATCATGGCACTCGCGTCATCGTCACCGAGCGCTTTCCATGAGCTAAAAATTTTTTACTTCTATCGGCAGTCCCCAAAGACAGCCCCGCATGTTTTTCCTGAGGGAGGCCTAATTTTAAGATTATAGTACATTTATCTTGTTATTAAACAATGTTCTAGTGTCAGAAGAACTTTAGCCCGTTTCCTACGCCTATGCTGCTACGGTAGCTCCATCAACGAGGTAGACTATGGCTTTTGATGATGACAGAAATACCACTTACCTCATTAAACCTCTCAATAAGGAGCCTATCCTGAGCCTTCACATAGGGGTCTCGTGAATGCAGTTGATTCCTACCATATTTCTCGTCAAGGTAGTCACATATCACTACACTTTCGAACAAGTATTTATCACCACTGTCTGTTGGAATCTCTAGCACTGGGATTTTTACTGGAAAAGAAAAGATATTTACTTGTAAAACGTTCATTAGTTTTGTTGAAGAACAACACATTTTGATCTAAAATTTAACATAACATAACCAGCTCATTACTATGTCACTGCTGGGCAAGGGCATCTTCTCATACAGAAAAGGCACGAGTATGGATTACCACGCTAGCACACTGCGGATGGCGATTTTAGACTATTAAGTCCAGGTTTCCTCACGATGTTTGCCTTCACCATATGTCTGTGATGTCTTAGATTATCCATGAAAGTCATATGACATTGAAAAAGTCACATTAGTATATGCCAAGTTCGATACTTTGGTTCAAGAGGCCGTTACCACTCGGCCACCACGACACCATGAAATGTAAAATACATTAATGCATTTCAAATAGGTACACCATATTAAAGACACTTACTTATGAAACTTTCAAAGCTAGGTACACGGTTCATAATGATAATCTTATGGAGAAGAACCGGCACTCCATATCCGATTGTATCTCTATCAAGCCTGTATGCCCGAAGAGTGGGGCAGAGGGGTACTGTTCCACCTTGAACCAATGATATTATTAAGTCCCATGTAACAGATGGTGGGTCTATTGCCATCAACCTGGTAAAAATCCAAACCCCAGGCTGCTATTGAGAAATCCTAACAGGTACACCCAATAAAACTTTGCCCGGCCCGGGTCTGGATCCCAAGATCGCGAGGCAGTTACGTTAATAAATTCTGTTAGTACTTACATCTCGGATTCTTGCTTCTGAACCACTCTGGTAACCTGAGGGGGTCCAGCTTGTACACTTCATACTTTGCCTTCTTAGCCTCCAGGATCAATAGGACCCTGTGGCCATAAGGATTCATATCCACATGGTACAGCCGCAGCTTATCTGTCAGCGCTGGTGGTGGTAGGGGGCCTGAAAAAGAGGATTGTGAGATCAAGTTCAGAGAATTGCCAAATTTACAATCCAGGCCCAAAATTTTCTGAGATGAGCTTAGAATTATTTTGTTTTGTCTTAAGTGAGGGGCTTGTGGCTTAGTAACAGCCGTTCAGATCAATGGATCGAGGTTAAGCTGTGGTTGCCGCGGTCGGTCTTAATTTATTTCATTAATTTCTATAATTTTTACTTTCTGAGCGAGCTCGTGATCGATGCTCGTGCCTGCTCTGTATGAGAAGAGGCGCTTGCTCTATAGTGGGTAGTTGTAGGCCTGGTAGGGGCATCACACATGTAGAGAAATTGTCTGGGAGTGGGCACGTCATATTTAGAATGCACTCAGATTTTGGGCTTGAATCGCTACCCAGTGGGTGCCTAAAGCTAGTTTCAAATGTTTTGGCCAACTATAATATAATTGTGAAAAAGTTTGTGAGAATTAATGTTTGTTCCTCTTTCACGCAATAACTACTGAACGGATTTGAATGAAATTTGGCACATAGATAGTTTTTATCCTGGATTAAAACTTAGGATACTTTTTATCCCAGCTGGACTCAATTCTAAAGACTCGGACGAAGTGGCGGGCAGAAGGTTGTTAGAAATAAAATTGAGGCTTAACCATTTACATTTATTTTTCTAAATAAACATGATATCAAGTTCATGTGAATTGATTCTGACGGAGTAAAAATATCACGTTTAAGTCTATGTAAAGTTCCTGAGAATTGATTCTGACAGATTAAAAACGTCACGTTTGGAAGTGTAATTCTGCTAAACTAAGTCAATGTGAGTTAGTTGTAAATCAGATAACAGCTATATCTGCCTATTCTCTATTCCAACTTGAAATATTATTCTCCAAGACACGAAGACGCTCAGATAAAACCCATCTACTAACTGATCGCGCAAACCATTGCTTAACCTCAGTAATTTTTTACGGACCAGAGTTTGCCTTGGAGGAAGGATTGGAAGCACTTTTCAATATAGCCTTTAGAGGCGAAAAAACCTAAAATTTAATCCTAAATTATTCGAAATGTCGGTAAGAAAAATAAAAATGTTGAACATATCGGTTCTGCCACTCGCCGGCCGCTGCCGAAGCACCGCTCGCTCGGCTCGTGCGTAGTTTGGTCACAGTTCTAACATAACCAAACCTATTTTATGGTTGTCTGTCTTTCAATTTTCTTTGTTTTTTATGCGGGTGGCTTGGTCCCTCGAACCTCCTTGCGGGCTCACTGCCCCCCTGGCTAGAGTTTCTTCCCTCAGGGGTTTCTCCCAAGGGGTGCTCCTTGTTAGAAATAATGACTAAGAATTTGAGTCAACTTTATAAAGCGTTATTTATTCGTTTTTGCTAATCTCGGATTAACATTCAAAAACTTCCGGCAGTTGAGAATACCCCTAGATTCAAGATAAATCTTTGAAAAGCATTAACGCATGCTTAGTGAACTCTTTTTCCATTTAATATAATACCCCTAGATATCAACACATTGTATTTAAGTAACTATAGATTACAAGTATTTTGATTATTTTATAATAATACCCTTCGTACTCTACACAGTAAACAGAAGATGCTAAGTACCTATATGTTTATTTATAAATGCTGCAACTGACTTTCGCATGTTTACAATGATCGCAAGACGGAGGCAGGTACACGTTTATAGATTTATCATTAACCTATTTGCATTTAGGGTCAAGGCGAATTACATCGATACAACAATGGTTGCCGAGCATTGTTTATTCGTTTACAAATCTAATGGTTATCTTCGTAACTTTCTAACAATTTGGTTTTAACTGTTATGGAAGTAGTGTGGGATGATTAAAGAGAGAATCGTTACCGGAAAATTGCGAAAGAATGTGAAAGATGCGATGTCGTGGGTTGTGGAAATCAGATAGGCTGTTGCTCCATGTAAAATGCTGCTATTAAGCTGCATACGGTTTAATTGGAAAATGATCTCAATGAAATTGAAAAATGCTAGACAAAGATGAATCTTGTTTATGTACTTGTAACATCATAGCATCAGTCATCAGCACTTTACTACTTTACTTCCAAGAATTCCATCCTTATTAGCGACACTATCAGATGGTCTCTTAATAAAGTGTGAATTTTTACTTTCGAAAATCAACAATGCTGCTGGGCCATTGATTTAAAAAAAAAATACATTGATGCTGTATTAGTGTTCATCAAAATCGGGCCCGAAACTCCTTTGGGTATGTTTCGATATTCCTTATAGTTTCGGATTTGGCCATCCACGACCACTACACACGAAAAATTCAACATGATGAAGTACTTTCACCTAATTTACTTTCATTTCATATGATATGCGAGGAGATAGCATCGCTGAAACACTTTCTTTTGATTACGGCGTGGAAATATACCAACAAAATATTTTTTAAATGAGTCATCATTTTTAGAGGCAGCATATCTTTTATATTTGTGCATGCCTTATCTAAAGTTTAGCCTAATTACGTCAATTACTTTAATGAAATGCAAACTGTTACAGTGAAATTGGAAACACCGGAAAAGATAGCATTTTTATAGCCACGATAGCGACGATATGAAATTGGTGTTTACGACGATTTTTTTGCTACGCTGCTAGACAGTTCTGTCTGTTGGTAAGTACCCAAAAAGTAGAAATTAATTATTTTTTGGGGGCTGAGTTGCCCGCCTCCGTAGATGTGAAACCTTAAAATGGCATCCCTACACGTGGCGCCTTCATGGTGCAAAACAGGCCACATAACTCAGGTGGGAGGCTTCGGACACAGGACGAAGCCATGCCGTGAAGTGACCTAGTCGTGTTTCGAGATGTAGTCTGGTGCAACCATTGTAGGAGACGGGTCAGGGCAGTTGCATTAACTCCCCAACTATCGTTTTCCCGAAATCTGTCCACTATACATATGAATGAATAGATTTATTGTGGATATACGTGCTCCATCCTCGGCCACACCGTCGCTTAACATCAGGCGAGTTGGTGGCCAAACGTAGATCCATTTCTCATAATAGTTTTATTAAAAAGCACGCTTTTTATGTACCATGCCACTGACACATTTTTTTTAAGTATTTTTATCCTATTTCTGTCTGTTTGTTCCGGCTAATCTTTGAAACGGCTGGACTGATTCTGATAAGATTTTACTGGCAGGTAGCTGACTATATAAGAAGTAACGTAAACTACAGATAGGTACTTAAATCCTCAATAAGCCAAAGACTTGGCCTATTATAATCCACTGCTATCAGTCAATATCACAGCTAAGGTATACCTATATAAATTTCAATTTAATCAATCCAAATTTTGGCATGTCTGTTGTACTGTGAGAGTGATTCACGAAAGCGCTGTTAACCTACTTTTTGAAATTTTTAAGGTTTATTATTTTTTGTATGTGTTTAGTAGTTTTGTGATTTTAGTGTTATGATTTTTGAATTTTAAATTTAATTACTGTAATTGGTATTTAACCGTTGTAATTAATTAAATAAATAAATTAAATAATAGCTGGTGCCCGCGACTTCGTCTGCGTAACAAAAGGTAACCTATGTCCTTCAAGTTCCAATCTATCTTCTTGCCAAATTTCAATACGATCCGTTCAGCCGTTTAGTCGTGAAAAGGGAACAAACAAACTAACATTTTGCATTTATAATATTATGGATGGGCTGGAATCCGATAAAACTAAACTTGTCGTATAAAATGTATATTATGTCAGTTAATTTAATAACTTTACGTGTAAAATTACAAATGCGACACAAAAAGAAATGTAAAATCCTATATCTAACAAATGGTAAGATTGTTTAATTAAATGAAAATAGAAAACAAATTAAATGTAATTTGTTTTCCGGTCAGTGGTACGTGTTAGGGGCAGATTGATGTTTATTTCACTACATCATCATCGGAAGGAAAGAAAATGAGGCCGCCTATTTTCGTCCTGAAACATTGCACATCCCTAATTTCACTTAAGTATTAAGTAAATTGCACATCCATAAATTCATTATAACGTACAAGTACGATAATTTATGTCCGAAATGCTAAATAAAATACATATGACGTAATTTTTCAATGCACTCGTTTTTGTTTAAGTAAATAAAGTCTAGACGAGGTCAAAGTAATTTACACAGCAGTTGCGAAACGTTGCACATCATGAATGACACAATTTTTCATTAAACAGCTGTTTAATACAATTGAGATGCCACATGATTTTTCATCGTAAACATCTTGAAAATAATGTTTAATTCATCACTGTGAAATAATGACGATAATTCTGGCACCATTACCAATTTATTTAAGGTTAAAAATTAATTTTAATTAATACGAATTATTACGAGAACAACAAAATATTTTCAAAAAAAGATCAGTTTATGACTATTCCCGGTTAGAATATAAAATAGTACGATTGAACGAACGTACCACAATATTCCGATCAATACTCAATAAATATAACAAAATAACACTCACCGACACTCCGTTGTTGGTAATATGACATATTTTTTATGTATTTTCACGTTTAATTATAGAGAAATACGATTAACTCGAGTAATCGCGGCCGCGGACCTCGAAAACCTGTGTAGAAATAATAACGTCATTCTTAAAATTAAAGTCGCCGACGGAACTAACATACCTAGCTTACATCACGCTATGGTGATGTCATGATTATTTATTTGAGTGTTCGTCATAGTAGGCCAAACGACACGACTAGGCGACTGACAAACGCAATATTAATCTTTTGACTCGTTAATTACCAGACACAATAGAAATCTTATTGGTATCAATACTACTTTCGCGAATAGTGTGACGTAGAAACACAAAAACTAAACTCTTTATTCGCAATAAATATTACTGATATTTATACTGTGGAGGAATAATAATTAACAACTTCAAACTAGTCAATGTTCATTAAACTTAATAACAATAGCGGGGGTATTAACTATTAAACTATCGCGTTGCATGATATTACTATATAATAACAGGAATTAACGCGCAATAAATACCTTACCTTTAAATAACTTACGCAAGTAATACCTGGGGTATATTTGAGGTATGTACCTAGTACCTACATAATCTTAAAAGAGTGAGGAATATACTTTACTGTATTTGCTCAAAAATTTATTGCTTGCTATCGACAATATTGTTATCGTCACGAGTTATGTCAATTCAATCTACATTGCATTGAATACATATCTAGTCGTTTTGGAATTGTTTAAATTCACGATGCGGATCTCAAGATCTCCGGTAGCTCACTATTCAGTGAATTTCAGTGGTATTTCCTACCTTATGATAGGCAGCAACGAATCGTCTATATGTGAAGTGTAACCTAAATATACTAATGTCCCCCTGGTATGACATCATCTGTGACCCGATTATCTATAACTCCACCAAATGCGACAGTTCAAAACATTCAACCTTCATGCCATGTACTTAAAGTATTTTTGATTTAGCCGCATTATTCTTAGAAGGCCAATTCTAGGTGTTTGTAATTTTTTACTCATACCTACTTTTATTTAAATAAAATGTGTTTAATCTGATTAATGACTGGAACGTTGCTTTTAATTTTGGAAAATGAGTCATTTGAAGATATTTATGACGCGTTTCAAGAATTTTAATTGATTGACAGTCGGTCGGTATATCATAAATATTAATAGGTATGGTCTCTTTTTGTATAAATTTAATGAACAGGAATTAATTATCATTTATAAAGAGACATAAATAAAATTAATTCCGTGTCGTTCGTACTTTCAAAGAAATCATTACAGAGTCGTAGGACTCGTAGGTGCTCTGTGAAATGAATTCAAAATTATAAAGTATTGCAATCTATTAAAAATAAAATACTATAGTATATATCTGCCTAGCCTTTTCCACACTTTGGGTCGGCTTCCAGTCAAACCGGATGTATCTTAATAACAGTATTTTACATGGAGCGACTGTCTATCTGACCTCCACACTCCAGTTACTGGGTAACACGTTATCTCGAGGTATATTTGTATAATAACTTTCATGAGGCATATTCATATAAGCTGTTGCTTCGCTCATTAGCAGACACAATAGAATTTTATTGTTACAACGTATAATTCTGTACGTGGCTGAGCCTAAAGGTGAGTAGAAACCAGTGAACAATAATTAATCTCGTGGTATGACTGGTTGTCAGACTTTCAGGCATCTGACTACCAGCAACGGCCGTAATAGATCTTAATTTGACAACCTGGACCAACGGCATAACGTGCCCTCCGAGTTACGGAGGGGTCTCGGTATGAAATGATGATCACCCATACACAGACAGACCGTGGCAAGCGCGGCTTAACCTCGATCGATCGATTTGTGCGGTTGTTACTTAGCAACGAGCCCCAATAACTTAGATAATTAATGTTTGCCAACAAGTTCGTTAAGCCTTGTATATTTTCGAAATATTTTCTAATCATACGTACTACGCATGTACAATAACTAGAGAGTTGGACCCGGAGACATCAACCAAAAATAAAGTTGCTTAGAGTTAATGGTCTACTATCGAACTAACTCGCCCTAAACAGGTTTTTTCAAATCAAAAATGGATCTACGTTTGGCCACCAACTCGCCTGATAGTAAGCGTCGGTTTGGTCACTTCACGGCATGGCTTCGTCCGGTGGGTGGTAATCAGCCGCGGCCGAAGCCTCCCACCAGAGATGTGTTACCTGTTTTGCACCACTCGGGGGCCACGTGTAGGGATTCCACATTTAAGGGTGCACGCCTATGGACGCGGGCAACTCAGTCCTCAAAAGCTCCAGGTGCGCGTGAGTAAGTGAAACGTGAGGTGGGTGAAAAGCTATTCACGTGAGTGTCTCTTGTTAATGTGCAGGTGCATGTGCAAACGTTTTATTGTCTATTATGTGAAGCCTAGTAGCTATCACAGAAAAATAGTCAGATAGCTAGAAACTTACTAAAAGCTTTCAATGATTTTAAAATTCCATAGCTATACTACGAAACCTAGGACAACCTTTATTTTGAAAATGTAGATTTTTATTTCTTCTGGTTTTGCTCTACTCATGCATTTAGCCAATGTCGTGTCAAACAATAGTAGTTTTAAAAGTGTAGCATTAGCAACACAAAAAAAAAACTGTCAAACAATGTAACTGTCAGTGTCAAATGTTATTTTTTTAACACGTTCCATTACTTTTTAATTTGAAGCATTTTTCTTAATCGTGCTGATCCTCTCACACTCAAAGAACAATGAATCTCCCATCTCTCTCGCAATTAAAAACAAGAATTCCTGACATAAATAAAAAAAATCGAATATTTCGAAGTTTCTTTTTGCAATTAAAATAAATGAACAGAAAGGCATATTAAATACTCTGTAAATAAGAAACTATTATAAAAAATACTGATGTATTAATACAGTTCGTGAGAGGATATTTTAAAACAGATAATGTAATTTTTTTGTGAACAATAACTTTGTCTTTTATTAAAATTGAATTCTTATAGCAGGTAATTAAGCCTTTATCCTTCACATTTATTAGGTTCTCTAAATTGTTATCAGTCTCTGGTACATACTAAGCAAAAATAAGCATCTAGCAGATGTTTATTAGTTTTTACTGAAGCAAAAGATGTCATGATCTCATAAAATACAATTATCAGTGAACTAGTCCACGTCCGTGTCTTGGTGGCCGAGTGATTATAAGCCCATCTCTTGAGCCACAGGTTGTGGGTTCAAACCTGACATGTACCAATGTGACTTCAATGTTACATGACTTTCTTAGTTGATAGCACAATTGGATTGAGTTCTGTAGTGTTTATTTTTATCATCCCCCTGCCCTTATCCCAATTTATTTGGGGTCGCCGCAGCAGCATACCTATATATGTCATGCTGCGAAAGTTTTGGCTATGTTTTATGACCGGCCGCCTGCCTGATGTAAACCCTCATTGGAAATGCTGTTGTTGGTGGTAACTGCCACCGATACAGTCTCCTTGGTGATTATGTATAAATACTTTCTGAAAAAAATGTGTTTTGATCAGTGCTCATGCCTTTTTTGTATGAGAAGAGGCCCGCACCCGCCGTGGGAGTGGGGCAGTTATGGGCTGGATGTGTTTTATGTCGAGCCACATCCCATATTTCTACCGTATGCCTATTCCCGCAGTAAATCTGTATTTTCTAAGTCGTAATGAAGGCAATAACCCATATTCCTTGTGATCGGTATTGTGTTCTACGCTATCAGTTAAAGTTAGTAGTGATAGCCTAGTGGTATGACCGTTGGACTGACAAGTCAAAGGTCGCAAGTTCGAATCCAAAGCACGTACTACTGTCTTTTCGAAGTCATGTGCATATTTTAAATTAATTATCACTTGCTTAAAACGGTGTGTAAAGCCATGTCAGAGACCTACGGGTGGTTTAAACTCTGACACTAGGTTGTTCATCAACCACACAATAAGAAGAAGTTAATACCGGACTTCAGGTTCTTCGGTTGCAGTATGGTGTTTTAAATATTATTTTAATGAAACCAATGTCAGAGGGAGTAGGCACATCTTAGATTTGTATGTTAAGTTTTTAATGCAAGAAGGGTGCGATAGAAGCTCATTTGATCATTATTATTTATATGCGTTTCTCTATGGGGCTGGCTTAGCTGCCTAGGGTGTCCGAAGCCTCATTAAAAACTAGATTAAAAAAAAAACATATTCCTATTTTAAATATGTACATATACGTACATTTAGCATTGATGTTTAATCACACAAAAATATTAATTTTCAGGAAACAATATGGAAACGGAAGAGGTGGAAGAAGTAGTTATAAAATGTGAAGTTATAGAAATATCTGATGATGACGAGGAACAGGGGAAAAAGAAAAAGTAAGTTTATTAATTACTGGCTGACGTGACCGACATCCAATTTTAATGATATTCATTTTATTGGAAATTCATTGGTTGGGCACTAACTTGCGCCTCCCGGATAAATACTCCAGGCGCTATGACCACTACGACATGGCTTAGTGGTCAGAGCGCCTGGAGTATTTATCCGGGAGGCGCAGGTTCGAATCCTGTTCGCGACCGTATTCTTTTTCCATTTAATATAATAACTTTCGAGTTCGCTAAGCATGCGTTAATGCTTTTCACAGATTTATCTTGAATTGGGCACTAACTCTTTCTACTTGTTGGGGTATCCTCTATAATCTGTAAATGTTTCAAAGTGAAATTTTAGCTAGGGGCCATTCAAGTATTACGTAAGCACTACAGGAGGGCGGGAGTGTGGGGGGTATTTGCTTTGCTTATTTTTGATGACATGGGGGATGGGGGGGTCTGGATGGTGAATACGTCAGCAATATTAATTTTTTACTCTTTCGGATTTTCTATAAATTTTTGTCGTTTTTGGTTTGAACCGTAGACAGTTGTTTACTCTGTACTCTCGGTTTGAACACATGGCAAGCCTACGTGTCTATGCCTGAAAACGAAACACATTCTCACGTTTATTCGCTTAGAACCGAGTAAAAGACTTTTGACATTTCTAGGCTTAGAGCTGCTGCTCACGGATCAATAAAGAAACCAGAACACATTGAAAAATGCATGTACCAATGTGTACGTAAGCATGGCGGGGGGGGTGGGGGGGTAAGAGCTTTGCTTACTTTTGCTGACCAGGGGGACGAGGGGATTAATAATTGCAAAAAAACTGCTTACGTAGTACTTGAACGACCCCTTATTTTACATAACCGTAAAATAGAATGAAGTAATTTTACATAATTAAGCACATTTTTTATTATTTGTTCCATAAAAATGACAAGCGTATTGATCAACAGATTGTATTGAAAAATACACCGAGAATTTTACATGATTCTCTTGTGTAGTTTGCCATGCCACACCAATTGGACCTGTCAACAGGCTTCTGTAACCTATTAAAAGTAAATTATTTTATGGATGTCGCAGATGGATTGTAGATCCGCGGTTTTACAAAACTGCTAGCTGTTTTACAAAACCGATCCGTTTGTTCAGCTGGATTGCCATTGCGATACGTTTAACAAAATTGCTACCCACGTTAGGCGTAATGCAGAATGACATCTACAGTCAGACAGATTTATTTATTGTATAGGTATATTAAATGAAAATCCCCACACGAGTAAAAGAAAAGATACTGTATTCTAAATTGTCTTTCCGTAGCTAGCGTATGAGCACGGATCTTTTCGCAAACTTGTCGACTGGATTAAAGTTTTTATGTATTGAATTTTATCGTTTTATCAACACTATTCTATCTATTCATGTCAAATTTGATATTTAAAATCGACAAACATGTCGAATAAAAGAACCATGTTCGCACTGCTGGGTCGACGGGGGCTCCTATGGCCTGCCTGTAAGGTCAGAAACAAGGTAAACACGGAGTGTATGACGTTTTATTTCACGCTGTTTTACATAATCTATGACCCGCTGCATTGATAAACGCAAAACGTTTATTCAATTCTGCGTGTTATAAGTTCAGTAATTATACAAAACCGCTGAACGTCGTTTAGCTGTTTCACATAACAGCACTATTTTGTAAATCAACTAACAGTTTTGTAAAACAGCTGATTCTACAATCCATCTGCGACATAGACATACGGTGAAGGAAAACATCGTCAGAAAACCTGTACTTGATAGTTTGAAATCGCCAACCAGCAGTGAGCTAGCGTGGTGATCAATGCTCGTGCCTTCTCTATGTGAGAAGAGGCCCGCACCTTGCAGCAGTGGGCTTGTAATGTTATTATTTTATGTAACCCAAAACTCTTTGTTTCAGACGAAAAAGAAAACGCACAATACCAAAAGAGAGATCCAAATGCGATCACTGTCCCAAAACTTTTGCTACTGGTTACGAGCTTAAAAAACATATCCGCACCCACACTGGTGAAAGGCCATACATGTGTCCAATATGTGGCAAAACATACACACAGTTAGGCCACCTAAGCATACATCAGCTATCCCACGAAGGGATAAAAAACTTTAATTGTAATGACTGCGGTGCGTCATTTTACCGGAAGGCAGATCTCGATCGCCATGAAAAAATTCATTTAGGAATAAAACCTCATGTTTGCGAGATATGTTCGAAAAGCTTTACGCAGAAGAATAATTTGGTTATGCATGTTAAAATGCATGTTGGTGACCGAGCGCATTTATGTACGGTATGCAATAAGCGCTTTATGACTAGAAGTAAGTTAATGTTGCATTCTAAAAGGCATGAAAAGGCTAAAAAGTGTAAGAATGAACTAGATTTGGTCGGACATGATATGGATTGAGTTGTATTATTTTTATAGGAAAAAAAATATATTTTAACGACTTATTGCGCTTTTTGCAAGCACGGACTAATAAAAAATAGAGTCTAATCGTGAGTGAAGCGTGCAAATGGCCGCTCCCTGTACATGTGTGCGTGCTATGGCTCGCTGTGATTGGTAGTACTGTCACCGACTGTCGGATCTTGACGTATTTGTAGCGCGCGTATTGACAAGCAACGTTGTGCAGTGTAATCAAATTTTATATGTATACTGTGGTTGGTTTCCCGCTGTAAAACGATTTGCCCTCAATAGAAATAACGAAACACAGAGTAGAACTCACAATCAAGTCAACTCGAAGGTATAAGAAACAATAGTAATTCACTAAAACGTAATGCAGAGGTCACTACTCGAACCGCACGCGTGGGTCAACAACCGTGCGGCCGGCCGGGCCGTCCGCGCTGCATGTAGCTCGGTATTACTATTGGTCGAAGTCGGTTTTGAGTAGTGTTCACCATTTTTCTGACATTTAATGGTTTTAATAAAAAAATATTATATAAATCTATAAATTATTATTAAATAAATATCGCGTCTCTCTAAGACGAACACAAGGAAGCTTGAAATTTAACAGCATCGAACAACGACACGGTAGCTCAGTTGGAAGAGTGATGATACGGAGTGTTAAGGGTCGGTTCAAGCCCCGTTCGTGTATATTATTTTTCAATGTTTCCTTGAAATATAATAATATATCATTATATAAGAAATATATATTAATATATTGTTCTACTAAAATAAAAGTAATTCGCTGCGGTAAAACCGCATTTAAAATTTCAGCGTGTATGTGTAATATTATATCTGGTTTTAATTACATTAGTGATTGCAAAATGAGAAATAAGTTCTTTAAATTTTACGCCGTACGTTAGTGATCACTGGTGCGGTTCCAAAATCTACAAATAATACAACGTGTTACAGAATTCTGTAGCCACACTTTAAAAGTTAATGAACCCAACAACAAACTAATGAAATAACTTTTACTATGGAACAAACTTCGAAAGTCAGGAAAGAAATCAGCGTTCCACAGAAATTTTCATATTTACCCTTGAAGGAATTAGTACTGGAGTAGTTTTAGCGGGCGTACCCCTCTCGCCACTGGCATATGATTCCCAATCATATAAAGGTACCTTTTACCAGTATGGTTACAATGATAGTACACGATTTTAATCGTGTGTGACACAAATTTTGGTTTGTGTTTAGTTTTTTTACGTATTTTAATACTACATAGATAGCAATGACGTCGCCAAAAATTTGAGATGGTTGAGATGGCTTAGTGGTCAGAGCACCTGGAGTATTTATCCGGGAGGCGCAGGTTCGAATCCTGTTCGCGACCGTATTCTTTTTCCATTTAATATTGTAACTTTAGAGTTCGCTAAGCATGAGTTAATCCTAGTAATATCTTAGGTTTGCGCGATCACTACACATTATAATAAAACAACTTTTAACCGGATTAATCGCGTGTATTACTATGGAGGACTGTCCTCCTGCGACCACGAACGCTGCAAAGTGTTCGAAACGTCAGGAAAAACAAAAAACCAATAATACACGCGATTAATCCGGTTAAAAGTTGTTTTATTATAATGAGTTAATCCTTTTTAAAGATTTACTGTTAATGTAATGATGAAAGCTATTTTCGCTTTAGTACAAGTTCATTTGTGCTTGTGTTTTACCTCACCCCCCGCCGCAAGTGGCGAGCAAGTTTGTTCGATATTTAGTCAGAAGGCGTCTCCCGTCTGGTCCTCTAAGTATTTACTCGACGAAAATGAATGGAGCAGCATTGTTTTTTCTTGCTTTCCAAGTTGGTCTATAGTAATAGTCGTTCGTTTTCACGAGTTCATTGACCTCTCAAAGTATGGCCACTGACTTGTGTTACACACTGTATATGGCCTATAAAAAATTTAAGTACTTAATATAATAGGCATCATGACTGATTTTGAAATCTTCTATAATATAGGTACACGTCTACTATTTCCGAAAAACACATTATTTCAGAAATAAACTCAGATTATTTCATTCTTATCTATCTAATTTGAATTAAGCGCGAAAATGCTAATGGGTGTCATTGCGCCGCTTATGATGAGTTTTGACGTCACGCCTCGATACCATGCAAAAACACGGCGGTGATTGACATTCAATTGAGGCGTGACGTCATTCGCTGTAATTGGCGTTTCAGTCAACATGGCCGATTGCAGTATTTTATACTTTTATTTTATTGAAAATCTTAATATATTCAACTCGGTATTTTTTTGGTATACTGTGTACATATATTTTTCCTTAAAACAAACGGTTTTAAGGAAAAATATATGTATTCTTTTATTCTTTAATACTGTCATCATGCCTATTTAAGAATTAAATCAATATGAAGGTGTCTAAATATTGGATGGGTCTTTTTTGACTATAGAACCGTAGAAATCTAAATAATAAATCAATAGAAATGTCATCAACTATATTTTATTACCGGATGCGTGTCGCCAGTTTTTAGCATGGTACTCACTCGCACACACACTACTCATACACAACTGCCTCGTCAGTCTAGTGGACGCAAGCGCGGCTGCTGAGCGTGACGTCCTGGGTTCGATTTTCGGGTCGGGCAAAGTGTTATTGGCTTTTTCTGTTAGGAAATTCTCAGTAACAGCCCGGAGTTAGAAAGTTGGTGGTGTGACTACCCCGTGCTTCGGAGAGCACGTAAAGCCGTCGGTCCTGCGCCTGATCTCTCTCTGGTTGTGTCGGATTTCCGTCCCATCGGAATATGAGAGTAAAGGAAGAGGGAGTGCACCTGTGTTTGCGCATACACTTCTGCACTTTAATATCTCCTGCGTACTTGGCATATCTCCGTGGAGATAGGCCGCCGTGACCTAAATACGGTCGGAAGTAGGAGAAGTATAGTATGGAGTGTATAATTAACGATTTATAAATTTCATTGAAGGGATTTTCTCTAAAGAATAACGTTAAAACTCAAGAAGGATCACAAAACATGATAAACACTCAGTAACAACATACTCGAGATATTGTCATCGCGGACAGTGACGTCACGTTACACTCCAACCAATAGCGTGCGCTTTGACATATTAAACTTCCCTCGCATGATTCTCACTTTTCAACTTTATTATTTAATAGTTAAAACGTGATTATTTAAAAAAGTAATTGAATACGTAGGGCTTTCAATGTATTCTCGGTATCGGTATGAAAAAAAAACTTAATTCAAATAAAATTATTTTTATTTTTCAATATAATCCCCCATAACCTCAATGCATTTGTTACATCTCGAAATTAATTTTTCAATACCCTGTAAAAAATAACTTTCCTCCTTCTCTGAAAAATGCGCATTTATGGCCGCCTTAAGCTCTTCATCGTTGGAAAATCGTTTTCCCCGAAGATCTTTTTTCAAATTAGGGAACAAATAATAATCGCTAGGGGCTAAGTCTGGACTATAGGGTGGGTGGTTTATTTCTTCGAAACCACAATCTCGCACAGCAGCCTTGGCAACACGCGCCGTGTGGACTGGGGCGTTGTCGTGAAGAAGCAACACACCGGCGGTCAGTTTACCCCGTCTTTTTTCTTTAATTGCCTCCCGTAAATTTCTCAAAGTGGATGCGTAGGATGCTACGTTTATGGTTTCACCTTTTTTTGTGTACTTCGTGTTTCCGGCAGACGAAACGACTTTTAATTTCTAAGGGGGGGCACTACCCTTCTTGTGCCACTGCATGGACTACTGCTTACTTTCAGGGTCATAATGGTGAACCCACGTTTCATCTCCAGTAACAATTCGATCGAAAATATTTGATTGGTCTTCACCACAGAGCTCTAAAAACTCTCTACAGCACTCGATTCGCACTTGTTTTTGAGGCGCCGCCGTGAGCATTCTCGGCACCCATCTTGCACTGACTTTTGAGAGGTTAAGGAGGTCATGAAGAATAGTGTGTACGGTACCAACGGAGAGGTGGGTCAGCTCTGCTATAATTTTGACCTTCATTCGGGCATCCTCCAGTATTAACTTCTCAACTTTTTTCACGTTTTCTTCCGTAGAGGCAGTAACCGGGCCGCCCGAGCGAGTGTCATCTTCAATACTCTCTCTGCCCCTTTTAAATTCACTTGACCACTTTTGTACTGTCGATAACGAAGGTGCAGAATCTTGGTAAACAGCCACCATCTCTTCGTGAATAGTTTTTTGACTTTTTCCTTGTTTGGTAAGGAATTTAATCACAGCGCGGTGCTCGATTTTCTTCGACATTGTCACGTTAGCCATTCCAGTTGTCGTTGACTAAGGGTAACCAGCAAACTAATGATCAGAACTATATGAAATTTCATATTTATACCCTCAGATAATGTCATTACTTAATTAATTATTCAAATTACCCACATCATTATTAAATCACCCCCATACCTAGAATACATTGAACGCCCCTCGTAGGTGTCATTCTACAGCAATAAAGATTACGGAAAAATTTTTTTTACTAAATATGAATCACATGCATATTCCCTATTATTCAAAATAATATTTATTTAGTTTTAATACAGTTTAGGATTTAAATTGTAAATACTTAGGAAAGCTAGATACTAAAGATAGTTTGTCTATCGTAATATGTCATGTCAGTGGGTTTAGGAGTCACTAAATTGGGTGACATATAAGTTAAAAACTGAGGGGCTCGGGGCTAAGTATCAGCCGCACAGATCGATCGATCGAAGTTAAGCTGCGCTTGCAGCGGTCGGTCTGTGGATGTGACCATTATTTCATACCGAGACCCCTCCGTGTCTCGGAGAGCACGTTAAGCCGTAGGGCCTGATTGTCAATTAAGATCTGTAACAGCCGTTACGGGTAGTCAGAGGCCTGAAAGTCTGACAACCAGTCATACCACGAGATATCGTGTTACCAAGTAACTGGGTTGTGGAGGTCAGATAGGCAGTCGCTCCATGTAAAATACTGGTATTAAGCTGCGTCCGGTTTGCCTGGAAGCCGACCCCAATGTAATTGGGGAAAGGCTAGGCGGATTGATTGATTAAGTTAAAAACTGCCTCATTAGTCTATTGGTCACAGGTGCGGCTGCTAAGCCTGAGCTCCTGGTTTTGATTCCCGGGCCAGGCAAAGTGTAATTCAGTTTTTCTGTCAGGAAATTCTAATTATTGGCCGGAGCTTGCTCACCACCTATTAAATGTTGGGTTGTTATTAAATTACATGGGACTTAATAACAGCGTACATCTCTGCCTGCCCCCTCGGGGAATACTGGCGTGATGCTTTATAAAAAGTTAAGCGAGGGCCACGTATGCCGATCAGTACACGTGAAGCCGCCAAAAAATGTCTCACTTAAGCGTTTACTACGCATGCCTTAATGCGCTTGAAAGATTAACGATATCTGTATTTGTTAAGGTAATTGCATCTGTACGAAATTGTTTTAACTGAAAAGTTAGTTGTGTCGGTTCAGTCACCTGTATAGGGACTGAATAGATAGCGATGACGTCACCAAAAGACGTGTTAAAATGTGGAAGAAGAATTCGGAGCAGTGAGCAGAGGTCGAGATGGCTTAGTGGTCAGAGCGCCTTGAGCATTTATCCGGGTGGCGTAGGTTCGAATCCTGCTCAAGACCGTATTCTTTTTCCACAAAAATTTAAAACTTTATAGTTCATTATGCGTGCGTTAAAGCTTTTCGAAGTTTTGTCTCTACTAAAATGTGTTGAGAGTTCGCTACGAATGCGTTGATGCGTTTCAAAAATATGCCTTTGATTTTTGTCTTTTATGAACGATTTTTTACTAAAAATTAATTAATGAAATAATTGTAAATACGTTTTAGTTCCTTTTTCGACCGATAGTGGCGCTAGTGTGATTGTTATTGCCCCTATAGAAAAAATATTACAAATAATTGTATTATATTAATTTTTAATTCAATTATTACGAATTGGATTTTGTTAATAGTTGATAAATTTAGTTTTTAAGTCTTGTGTTTTTATAAATAAATTGTAAAAACATTCCAGAAATAACTTTGTTTTATTGTATTTTTCGATTAGGTAACCTTTAGTTTGAGGCCCTGGGTCCGACTCCCGGGTCGTGAAAACTGTTATTGAGTTTTTCTGTAGGATAATCCACAGTAGCCACCGCCCGGAGTTTTGAACTAAGCCCGGTATAGTGTCATCTATTACATGAGATGTAATAACGGCGGCTGGGGTATAACGGAGCATTGTACACCGCTGAATACTCCTTTAGGTAATATACTCGTGATGTTACATTGTAGAAGAAATAATATACATACCTTTTATTATCGTGTGGTTGATGAACAACCTAGTGTCAGAGTGTAAACCACCCGTAGGTCTCTGACATGGCTTTACACACCATCGAGAACATCTCTCAGGTGTGCTGGTTTCCTCACGATGTTTTCCGTTTTAAGCAAGTGATAATTTTAGTGTCTGACCGAAACAGGTTTTTCAGTCGAAACCGAAACCGAACTTTCGTCCTTGCTCTGTTTCGGCTGAAACCGAAACTTACTAAGACTAAGTACAAGTACAAGTAAAAACAATAGAAATACTTACCTAATCATTTATATGTTCAAAATACGAACTCAACTCCTGCGATCAACGAGGGTGAACTGAGTCGGCCCGGGCAAACTAGTTAGCCGCGAAGTTCGCCGAACGACGCACGATACGAATACTCGAATAATTCGGTGCAGCCGAAAGATGTGACCATTTTTTGCCCGAAACAGAAACTAACCCCGAAACTAGATTTATTGGCCGAAACTGGCCGAAACCGAAACCGAAATTTCGGTCAGTCACATTTAATTTATAATACGCACATGACTTCGAAAAGACATTGGTGCGTCTTTAGGCTATCACTGCTTATACATAACTAGTTGTGCCAAACTGTTTCACTCGCTTTTTTTGACGTAATGAAAGATAGCCTATAACCGTCTTCCCGATTTAGGTTATCAAAGTGAATGACAATGACCCATGACTACCTCGTTGGTCTAGTGGTCGCAAGCGCGACTGCTGACCGTGAGGTTCTAGATTCGATTTCAGGGTCGGGCAAAGCGTTATTGGGTTTTTTCGGTAATTATCATAATGATCATATAAGATGAAGGATGAAGGATATATAAGTATGTGATAGAGATGTATAGACTAAGAATACATGCTGCGCCACAAATAAATTGGGATAAGGGCAGGGGGATGAAATTTTCTCCTTGGCGCAATTTTGTCTGAACTGTTGGCACCCACCGTGGGCCACTATCTTACCGACTATTATTATAGGTTAAACGTGTACAAAGCACGGAGACTCGAGGATCAGAATGCTCCTACCGGTCACCCATCTACAGATTCACTGCGCAAAGTGTTACTTACTTAGCGAAACTGGCTCATTGGTCTAGTGGCCGCAAACACAGCTGCTGAGTGTGAAGTTCTAAGTTCGATTTCTGGGTCATGCAAACTCTTATTGAGTTTTTATGTTAGGAAGTTCTCAGTAGCAGCCCGGAGTTTGACTCGCGACATAGCGCGGGCTCAGCTCATGAATAAGGGCTCTGTTCGAGTTCGAAACTAGTCGAGCAATCCCGAAGAATGCGCGTGAGTAATAACCGTTAAACAATCATTAATACGGAGTTAGGAAGTTGGTGGTGTGACACTCCCGTGCTTCGAAGAACACGTAAAGCCACCGGTACTGCGCCTGACCTGTCTCTGGTAGTGTCGGATTACCGTCACATCGGACTATGAGAGTGAAGGAAGAGGGAGTGCACCTGTGTTTGCGCATACACTTGTGCATTATAATATCTCCTGCGTACTTGGCTAATCTCTGTGAAGATAGGCCGCCGTGACCGAAAATTCGGCCGGGAAGAGTCCCTCGGCGACAATTACCAAACACAGTTTCGGTTTAAACTAACTATATTTCTCATTATGACAATCGTCAATTACATGAGCACAATAATAGGTTTTTAATAGCTTATGTTAATAATAAGATGCAAATGCAATACTTTCAGAATAAACTACATACATCTACTTAAATATATATATATTTTTAAATCCATCATGGCGGCTTTGAAAGGATTCTATTTAAACATATGACATCCGATATGGCGGAGTCATAAAAAGGAAATTGCTGTTACTTCAGATAATCCCTCCGCTTGCATGTGAGAACACTTTCAGACTATTTACATACTTCTGGGGTAGGCAGAAAGCCTGGTATATCTTACTATACAATAAAAATAAAGAAAGATACATCCATGTAAAATAAATAAGTTTAATACCTACTTACATAAAAATATGAAAATAATATTTTAGACTTATGTCCTACTAATAGATATAAATTGATTACTGCTTAGCCCTCTTCCTCTCTCCTAAGTCTTTGCTGGTCCCGACAGGGTCCATAATGCTTCTGTATTTTTATATTTTTTAGACTATTTATGTACATTATGAAACGAAAAATACTACACTTATTTCCTACTAATATTATAAACGCGGAAGTTTGTATTTATGGATGTTTGTTACTCTTTCACGCAATAACTAATGAACGGATTGGCATGAAATTTGGCACACAGATAGTTTATAACCTGGATTAACACGATATGATACTTTTGTCCCGGTTCGACCCAATTCTGAAGTCCAGCGTACCTATTCGCTATCTCGATTGCCAACCGAATTGATAGACACTTTGTAGTATATTGCGTCGTGTGTTACAGCTTGTCTATGATGAGCAACAATAGTAAAAACTTACGACGCAATGTACTACAAAGTGTCCATCAATTCGGTTGGCAACCGAGATAGCGAATAGATATGCTGATGATGCCGCGGGCAGGAGTTAGTCTATAAATAGGTATAATAAAATGAATGCCTATAAGAAAAGCTCATAACTAAGTAACAGCTGTGCCAGATTGAACGAGGCTAAACTGCGCTTGCCCCGGTCGGTCTGTGGATGGGTGACCATCATTACTTTAATATGTTTTTAAATAAAATTTTGCCCCACACAATGAATTTCTTCCTGTATCGTGGGTGCGTTTACAGACATATAGCCTCACATACACACACACCCAGTCCCGGAACGTGGCGGTTACCAGCAACAACAGCATTCCCAATGAGGGTTGACGTCAGGTAGGCGGCCGGTCATAAAACATAGTCAAAACTTTAGCAGCATGCCAGATATAGGTATGCTGCGCCGACCCCAAAATTGGAGTAAGGGCAGGGATGATGATGATACAAATATTTGCTTCGTGCAGGACTCGAACTTGCGTCACAGCAGCCGATCAGCCGATCTGTCGACCACTGCATCAACCGCGCCGTAAAAGCGATTTATCTTTCCACGATTTCATCTTCTTGGAATCGAGTCCAACGGAAACGATCTTTATAATCTATACCTTTAATACTAATTCAATTTTTTTTATTTCAAACTAGATGACCCGGTGTACTTCGTATCACCTTGAACGTCAAATGTTTGACAGAAAAGTAGGTAGAACAGTTTATATGGGCAAATGAAATTGTTGTTTTTACTATGTTCCTCGCAATTTTTCTACATTTTCTCACTGTTTAAACCTTCCATGGACTACGACAAACATTTCAAAACCAAAATCAGCTAAATCGGCCCAGCCGTTCTCGTGTTTTAGCGAGACAAACGAACAGCAATTGATTTTTATATATATAGATAGACCAGATTACAGGTACTTAAGAGAAGTCAAAGCTAGGTGCACGGTTCCAAGAAGTTGGTCTTATGGAGAAGAATCGGCAGGAAACTCCAATCCAATAGAAATCATCATCAATACAAATAAATAAAATTGAAGTGTCTGCTTGTAATGTCAAAATAATAGTTTTTTTTAAGCTCATACACTTATTTGCACTTAATTTTTTTTTATCTGTCTGTTTGTTCCGGCTAATCTTCAAAACGGCTGGACCGATTCTGATAAGATTTCACTGGCAGGTAGCTGACTATATAAGAAGGAAATTAGGCTAATTATAATGTAATTATACGCGGGTGAAATCAGGCACAGCCTACGCAGCTATCGTCGCCGCTAATAATCTGCTAGGCCGCAAAACTCGCAGACAAACAAAGGGGGATAGCAGACTTGCGCTAAATCCAACAAGGATTTGAAACAGCGGGGTCCGGAGAAGGACACGTGCGATAAGGATGGCTTCATCAGTGGAGAAATAGAAGAAGAAGCCTTCTTGTCGGAACCAGTGCGGTACCGCGCCGGCGGGACCCAACATGCTGCTGCGTCCAGCAATACCTATGACGCAGCTGTACGTGTGCCGCCTAAGTTTACCTACGAAGGTCGAGGCGATCGTGGAGTATGTTAAAATAAATTGTTTTAACAATACATAAAGTAATGTAAGAATAATGCAGGTTAACGTGAAGAATCACACACACACTATGCAAGCGAGCATATTATAAGTTAGAAGACTATATTGTTGATAAAAAAAATGCTTGGCACAATGCTGGTCCTGCTCCACAATAACCCTAAAGAATTTCTAAAGAATTTGTAAAAATCAGACTAAATATATATATATTGTAATTAGTAGTTCAATTGTGACATGCTCCTGATGAATCCTGACTATATCGCTGATATTAAAAATAATATGCAATAATATTAATTGATTTGTAAATTAATACGACAAAATTTAATTGTATTTTTATTTTTCAAAATTAATTAACTTGCTCTGCATAATTAACTCATTTTATAATAAATAGCAATAAACTAGTACCTAAATATAAATATTGTAAATGTGAGTGCTACGTAACCATTTTACTAAACTTTCTATTTTGTTTGTTGTCTGGCAGTTGGGAGTATGTCATGCTCACTAAAATGTCTCGCTGACGGTGGCGTGTGTGTTGAGTCATTCGATTCCCTACAACATGGTTGAGTTGGGTGATGCTGACGCATGCGTCATGTTCGTGAACGGGCGCCGTCAGTTGGGACTGGTCATCTCTGGACTGTCATGACGGGAAATTTGAATTGTTAAACTACACTCTTTTAGTATTATCTTACATTGTTCTCACATATTTAAATTATTATTTTTTTGCAACAGTGTCAGTGTAACCAATACCTGCTATTGTGAAAACCTATTTTATAAAAAGAGTAACCATGGAGTTTCTTGCCCGTTCTTCTCCATAGGAATCTACACTTTGGAACGTGGCAACTAGCTTCTGACAATTCAAAAGTGCCTGTAAAGGGTCTAATTGAAATAAATGATTTGACTTTGACTTTGACTTTGAATAATGAAAGAAATCGATAGAAACAATTACGTACTTACATATGCGCTTTAAAATAATTGCCAAAGCTGTTAAGAGCTGACCAGTCCCGAAAGGCAGCACCCGTTCACGAGCATGACGCGCACATCAGCCTCGCTTTGAAGTTTCGTTACGTTGTAGGTAAGTATTTCAATTTGCAAAGTATAATAAACTAATAAAAAGTTTCCCTATAAAAATGATAAACAGAATCGCGTTTTGATTTTTAATCAGTTATTTTTCACCGATCACGGTCACTTGAATAATGGTGGACTTTTTTTGCTATCAATAATTAAAATTTAAATTGAATTGACTGCCTCGTTGGTCTAATGTTCTCAAGCGCGACTGCTGAGCACGAGGTCTCGGGTTCGATTGCGGGGTCGGGCAAAGTGTTGTTGAGTTTATTCTGTTAGGAAATTCTCGGTAGCAGCTTGCAATTTCGAGTTTTGCCCGGTAAATGGCAATAGGCTCACCACCTATTGCATGGGACTTAATAACAGCATTGGTGAAGTGTGGGTCTAAAATTTATTTAACATTATTAAATCTGCTTAGGTCTCACTCTTTCTGCCTGCTCCTTTGAGGAATATAGGCGTAGTGCTATATAAAAATTAAATGACAAAGGACATTAAAACAAATGTCTTGACAAAAAATAACCGCCTCGTTGGTTTAGTGGTCCGTAGCGCGACTGCTGAGCAAGGAGGTCTCGGGGTCGGGCAAAGTGTTATTGAGTTTTTCTGTTAGGAAATTCTCAGTAGCAGCCCGGAGTTTGGAAATGTGCCCGGTTGATGGCAATAGGCTCACCACCTATTACATGGGACTTAATAACAGCATTGGTGAAATGTGGGTGTACAATTGTGTACACCTCTGCCTACCCCTTCGGGGAATATAGGCGTGATGCTATGTGTTGACAAAAAATAAAAATGTGTAAGGGAAAAGTCAAACTAACAACAATTATCCGCCAAAATCCATTTTCAACCAAGATTGTCAAAATTATTTACACAAATATCCAAAAACTATATTTAGATACAAATAGCAAAAAAAAAGGATTTTTAGACTATATAACATATTTATAATACAAAAGGAAACCTAATGAGTAGAGTAAAAGGTCAAATTGGCAACTATTACCCGCCAAAATCCATTCTCCAACAAAGAACAAAATATTACTATTTAAACTATTATGATAAATATCTAAAAAAAAACATACAGATGCTTAAAGCAAAAAAATGAGTATTTTTATCACGAAACGCCAACGCATTTTAACTAAGTAAACTTTAGCTGATATATAAAGGGGATGCCAACGGAAGCACGGCATTCAGACTCCAGCATTGGTAACAGCGCCATCTTGTGACAAGAAAATAAATCAGTAAACTTTTTAAAATGTTGAAGATCACGGCAATCGTTTCTCTCATGCTTATTGGTAAGTTTTTTTTTTTAATAGTTTTATTGAAGCATTATTTTAAATTATGGTATTATTTTTACTGTCATCACAGTATCTACATAAACTAACTGACTCAACAGATGTCGTATTTTATTTCTTCATATGATTTTCCTCTAACTTCAATGAATATTTAAAATAGTTGCTGAATTGGTCCAGCCGTTTTCGAGTTTTGCGCTCTGTTGGCTCGCTAATTAGCAGACACAATATATTTTTATTGTTATGGAGTATAATTTTATACTTCTCCCATTCGAAGAATTAACAACACATGTAGACATTCATTTTTATTTATTTAGATAGATAGTCAATAAATTGGTTTAAAAAATACTTTGTCTGTCTAAAATTTTCTTGTGTTGAATTTTTCGGGTTTAATTTTTATAATAAACGAGTGACTCGCCCTCGCACGGGTTAATTTATACAAAAGTACCATCCGAATTTCCAAATATACCACTAAGTTTTTCAAAAACTTTGTTGTACTGACAATTACGAATAAAACCAAAAATTACAGCCAAATCGGTCAAGCCATTTTCGGGTTTTTACGAGACTTACACACGGTAATTGATTTTTAAATAAATATGGAAATAAACCAATACAGCTAAATCTAAAGTTATAATTTTAAATGGAAAAAAAACACGGTCGTGAGCAGGATTCGAACCTGCGCCTTCCAGATAAATACTCCAGGCGCTCTGACCACTAAGCCATCTCGACCTCTGCTCACTATTACGAATTCTTCTTACACATTTTAATACCTCTTTTGATGACGTCATCGCTATCTATTCAGTCCCTATACAGGTGACTGAACCGGCACGACTAACTTTGCAGTTAATACAATTTCGTACAGATGCAATTCAAATACAGATAAATCTTACAACCGCATTAACGCATGCATAGCAACTCTAAAGTTAAAGTGGTCGAGATGGCATAGCCGTCAGAGCGCCTGGCTATTTATCCGGGAGGCGCAGGTTCGAATCCCGCATACGACCATATTTTTTATTTCACGAAAATCTTTAACTTCAAATAATACATTTACAGGCACTTTTGAATTGTCACAAGCTATACTCGCGACAATCTAAGCAGTCCGATTTGACGTGTCCTTTTTTGATTTTGAGTGCATTTTTTCAATATAACAGGGCGGTTGGCGCAGTGGTCGAGAGACCGACTGCTGCGTGTCTCAGGTTCGATTCCTGCACGGAGCAATTATTTGTACGATCTATAGATAATTGCTCCGGGTCTGGGTGTGTGTGTGCTTGTGAGATTATATGTCTGTAAACGCACCCACGATACAGGAAGAAATTTCAAGAGTGGGGCAACGTTTAAAAAATTAAAAATTTATAAAGTTAAACTTGAGGTTTACGAATGACACTCGTTGTTATAGTGTATGGGTAACATAGTAATTATTTAGGATTATGAATTAATTTTACAATTTCTTACGTAGACGTTGTCGCACCTATGTGACGTTTTGTCAGTCGTTGTTCAAGTGCGACAGAGATAACGCTCTACGAAGCCGAAATTAGCCGATTGTCTCTTTCCAAAGGTCGATGTGCAATATTTATCGCCGGGTACTGTACACAGTTGTACACACCCACATTACACCAATGTTAAACCATAAACAATTAATATTACCTAAATTTATTTACCAGCGACTTGGTCGCAGGCAGATTCTAAACGATTCAAAAAGGAAGCCACGCCATCTGCTGATTTCTCATCAGGTTAGTTAGAGGACGTTAATGTTAGATGGGTGGATAGTGACGTCAATTCTCATGTAAGCAAACTAAACAAAATTTGGAACATTCCTCTCTTTTACTAACCGTTACAATATGAGCGAGATGGCACGAATCAAGAGATATCAAAATCGAATTTAGATGCGTCAAATTAACATGCTTTCAGGCGGATTTTGGAGAGACCACTTTATATGTTAACAGAGTTACCCATTTACGCAATAAAAGAGTTTGAGTTTGAAAATCTCCGAACGTTTTCAGTAAGCACAGGTTTAGGTAGAAAATTGTATGGAAATTTTAGGTTGACATGATTAAATTTGAATTTGACGTCAGCGCGTCCCGCTCTTCTTACGGTTAGTGAAGGACAGCAATGCTCTAAATTTTATTTAGTTTAGTTTGACGCAGAATTGACGCTAATGTAATTAAAAGCATGTATGTTTTATGTTAGATTTGTATTCTTCCGTGTGTTAGATTTGTTGGCACCCACCTGCACCGTGGGCCTCTGACTTGTGACTTGGATTAATAGCCGGGACCGACGCTTTAACGTGCACGAAGCACGAAGACGTGAAGATAGAAAGCTTTCCAGCATTAGTTAAATGAAAAAAATGATGGTTAACCCCTTAATATAAAATGTTAGAATGGATGCAAATAAATACAATATCTAGCTGCTTCCACAATATTGAGTCAATAGTGAGTGAGTGAATGATAGTCGTTAGTGCTTACTCGGTGGCGGACACTGCTCTGTATAACAGAGTAGTCGGTGGTAGTTGCAATTTTTCATTGCTTGCGTAAGTGATTGTGTGTATGTACGAGTATATTTGCGGGCGGGCGAGCGGTGCACAGGTAATTGCATAACTTCCCACAATATTGTGGAAGTAGCTAGATATATTATTTATTTGCATCCATTGTAATTGACTTCCGCAACGTAACCCCTGAATCTATTCAGTATATGTTAGAAACTTATTTAAATGTGTAGATCGACACTGGTTTGTTTGTCTCCAATTACGCAATAGATATGTCAATTTCGATGCAGCTCAACTAAACTAAAATTAGGGGGTGAAAAGATGTCAGTAATATCAAATTTAGTCATGTCAACCTAAAATTTCTATATAATATTTGTTTGACGTCTCTAATTTTAGAGTCGACCTAAAATGTGCCGGCGCATGTTCGGAGATTTTAGGTTTCCCGTCTACAACGAATGTGGATAATTAATTAAAACAAATATTTTAATTAATTATTCACCGGTTACTACTCACTCGCATTTTTCGGCAATCCCAAAAAAATGCACGTGAGTAGTAACCGACGAATATTTATTTAAAATATTTGTTTTTTAGACATTGATCGTGGCTAAGTAACAGCCGCACAGATCGATCGATCGAGGTTAAGCTGTGCTTGCCGCGGTCGGTCTGTGGATGGGTGACCATCATTTCATACCGAGACCCCTCCGTGCCTCGGAAAGCACGTTAAGCCGTCGGTCCCGGTTGTCAAATTAAGATCTATGACGGCCGTTACGGGTAGTCAGAGGCCTGAAAGTCTGACAACCAGTCATGCCACGAGATATCGTGTTACCCAGTAACTGGGTTGTGGAGGTCAGATAGGCAGTCGCTCCATGTAAAATACTGGTATTAAGCTGCATCCGGTTTGACTGGAAGCCGACCCCAATGTAATTGGGAAAAGGCTAGGCAGATAGATAGATGTCGGGCTTTAGTTACGATTTTAGTGTAGTTTTATGTGTGAATGCCTCGTTGGTCTAGTGGTCGCAAGCGCGGCTATTGAGCGCGAGGTCTTGGGTTCGATTCCCAGGTCGGGCAAAGCGTTATTGGGTTTTCCTATTAGAAAATTCTCAGTAGCAGCCCGGAGTTAGGAAGTTGGTGGTGTGACAACCCCGTGCTTCAGAGACGTGCACTATAATATCTCCTGCGTACTTGGCTAATCTCTATAGAGATAGGCCGCCGTGACAGAAATACGGTCGGAGTATTAATTATTTATTGTAGTTTTATATTTATGTAAGTAGATTTCCATGTTTCAAACTTTTCGGTATCATCTATATCAACAATTTTAGAGGAGTAGCATTGGTGTAACCTAGATTGTAAAGTGAATGTTAGATTGTAATATATAGACATGCACAGGTGTTGTCCATGAACTATTGTTAGATTATTCTGTGTATTATAAAGTAAGAAACCGACTGGCTGACTGATCAACGCAGATCTGAAACCGCTGAGTCTAGAAGCATGACATTTTGCACAAATGTTCCTTAAATGACGATAGTGTGCACTAAGAAAGGATTTTTGGAAACTCATCCCCTAAGGGGTTAAAATAGGGGATGAAAGTTTGTATGATAAGCTTCTTCATTATTGAGCTTAGAAATTTAAAAATTGATATAAGACCACTTGATTAGAGAAAAAAGTTTACAGTATAATTTTTTTACGACAATTCGTTCTTTTTGTGGGTAAAATAGGAGATAAATTTTGTATGAAACTTATTAATTTTCCTAATCTCTTTTTTGACGGGGCTTCCACTGACAGAAAGCTGTGAGTTTAAGGAGTAACTTACGTTACTTTTATTTAGAAAACGAATTAGGTTGCTCGCAAAAAAATCTGTTACGCAGGTGACGTGGCGGGAACCAGCTAGTTTGAAATAAAAATAGGTTTACATAGTAATATCTTAGGTTTTCGCGATCGCGATAGGTAGTGCTTGCTGCCTTCGAGGTCACTTAATGACACTGATCCTGCAACCATGAACTCCGCGAAGTGTTCGAAACGTCAGGAAAAACAAAAACCAACAATACACGTGGTAAAATAACTTAAGATTACGCGACGAATGTCTCGCATATTCCAGGAACCCAGAATCAACACTAGGCCACATGCCTTCAACGGGTGCTGGAGTGCTTTGATCATATATATACAAATACATACAGAACATAGTATCACGCTTGTATTCCCGAAGGGGTATGCAGGGGTGTACACAATTGTAAACCCACATTTCACCAATGCTTTTATTAAGTCCCATGTAATGCCATCTACCACAAACTTCCAAATTCTATCTCAGGGCTGCTACTGAGAATTCCCTAACAGAAATACTCAATAACACTTTGCCCGACTCGGTAATCGAACCCGAGATCTCACCAGCAGTCGCATTTGGGACCACTTAACGGAACAGGCACTTTTAAATACTGACATTATTGCAGGAAGCACCCTGTGGGCGGCCAGCCTCTCCTGCGACTCCTGCGGCAGTGAGTGTGCGTCGGCATGCGGTACCAGGCACTTCAGATCTTGCTGTTTCAACTACCTGAGGAAGAAGAGGGGACCTGAGACCATCAAGGTATAAAAATATTTTTTTGGAGTCAAAGGCGTGAGTGGAAATGCTGGAAGGGTACGCATTAGAAGGAAATGCACTGAAGTTATTGAAAGAATTAATGAATATTTATTTGCTTGAAATATGGTACATTACAATAGGTTGGTCTTCTTCTTATCGTGTGGTTGATGAACAACCTAGTGTCAGAGTTTAAACCACCCGTAGGTCTCTGAGTCTCTATTTGAGTTTCTAAGTTGTAAATAATGAGAGCAACGATTCTATGCGCAAAGATTAGTTTGATTAAATTCATAATTAAAACATAATTCTTTGTGGAAAGAAAAATATGGCCGTGAGCAGGATTCGAACCTGCGCCTCCCAGATAAATACTCCAGGCGCTCTGACCACTAAGCCATCTCGACCTCTGCTCACTACCGGGAATTCTTTATCCACATTTTAACACGTCTTTTGGCGACGTCATTGCTATCTTTTCAGTCCCTATACAGAAAATTGATCATTTTTTTCTTTCCTCAAAAATATCTATTTAGCAAAAATCTTTAGATAACTAAACTTCTATATAGTCTAAGGAAAACATTGAAAAATAAGAGACATGAGCAGGACTCGAACACGCTACCCTTGACGTACCGTGTCATGGGTCTCCCGACTGAGCTATATATATATTGAGACGAAAAGGGAACATGAAATTTAATGGATGCTAGCATGAGATGATAACTCATTCGGGAAAGCCATGACACGGTACGTCAAGGGTCGCGGGTTCGAGTCCTGCTCGTGTCTATTATTTGTCAACGTTTTCTTAAAACAAAAAATATATATAGGCATAATTAACATGGCTTTAACATGTATAAAAATAATTTAAAATAATTTTATAAGTATATTCTTTTACATTACAGTTTTTGGCGCCAAACCAGGAGGTCAAAGAAAACCAGCCGAGATCTAAACTGCCCATGTTTGTGGTTGAAAACATCCCCGTACCAGAACAATGGATCTCCAGCATGTTGGCCAACGAGAACCACCCTTACTCCCTAGAAGATATGGTCGAAAATCGCATGTACGACGCTTAAGCGTTTAACGTAATCTGCAATACCGTTTGAAAATACTTTGATACATTTTAGATAACTGATTTGACTGATAAATTATAATTATGTATTAACTAGCAACACGCCCCGGCTTCGCACGCTCTGTGCGACCGGTTTTTTTTCGACATCTTTCGTCATATTTCAACCAATTTACACAAAACTTCAACAAATTATACATTTAACCCTTTCTGATGAATTACTTTGTCCATTGGTGAAAACCGCATGAAAATCCGTTCAGTAGTTTTTGAGTTTATCGCGAACAGACAGACAGACGAGGCGGGGGATTTTGTTTTATAATATGTCATAATGATTTATAAAAAACACTAAAAAAGTAATAGGTACTTCAATATAGTACAAAGTTTTTCAAAATTAATCCGAATTATTTGTAGAAATTTCATCTTATTGTGTGGTTGATGAACAACCTAGTGTCAGAGTTTAAACCACCCGTAAGTCTCTGACATGGCTTTACACACCATCGAGAACATGCCTCATGAACTGATTTCACAAAAAAAAAATTGTTTACGTACTTAATGTCATTCAGTCACATAAAAAGCAGTGATAGCCTACTGGTATGACCGTTGGACTGACAAGTCAAAGGTCGCAAGTTCGAATCCAAGGCACGCACCACGGTCATTTCGAAGTCATGTGCGTATTATAAATTAAATATCACTTGCTTAAAACTGTGAAGGAAAACATCGTGAGGAAACCAGCACACCTGAGAGATGTTCTCGATGGTGTGTAAAGCTATGTCAGAGACCTACGGGTGGTTTAAACTCTGACACTAGGTTGTTCATCAACCACACGATGGCGACTATTACACATAATTGACTCATCATCATCACTCCCCCTGCCCTTATCCCAATTTATTTGGGGTCAGCACAGCATACCTATATCTGGCATGTTGCTAAAGTTTTGGCTATGTTTTATGACCGACCGCCTGCCTGACGTCAACCCTCATTGGGAATGCTGTTGTTGGTGGTAACCGCCACCGATACGGTCTCCTTCTACTTAGCTATGTCACACCAAATGTTATCCACGCGCCAGGTTCTGATGTTATCCTAATATCACACTCCACTAACTGTTATATATAATTGACTAAAATGTTTAATTGTATTTTCAAGCATCTGTCAATTTGAGAAGTTGCATACAATTACAAAATAATTTAAAATACTGTTATAAATGTTTGTAATTGATTAAGTTTAGTGTTTCATATAAAATTAAATTTGATTGTAGAGTAATTTATTTTTTCATATTAATTTTATCGTCCACCGTTTATTACTCACGTGCATTTTTCGGAATTGCCAGATAAGTTTTGAATTTGCCCTAACGGAGCGCTCAGTGGAGAGCTGAGCGACGATATCGCGCCTATGTATAATAAAATTATACGAAAATTATTGTTTCATATAAAATGCAATTTATAATTATTTAGGTTAATTTTTTTTTTTTTTTTTTTTTTTAATATTTTTGACCGAATATTAATTTAAGTTGTATAAATAGTATTTTAGTTTTTGTAAGTTGTTTTTTATTTAGATTCTAGATCTATTTATTGGCTGGATAAATAGACATAGAATCCATAATTTATGTTATGAATAATTTATTGCACTCATAAAGTATTATATAAAGATGTTACATTAAGGAAAGAAGAATATATAATTCAATTATAATTAATATATATATAATTATAATAATTATAATAATAAAGAAATTAACATCCATTATTTTTTTTGTAAACCCTAGCATAAATTACCTAATCACATATAGCATCATCACGCCTGTATTACCCGAAGGGAAGGCAGAGGTGTACATAGTTGTTCAACCACATTTCACCAATGCTGTTATTAAGTCTCATGTGGCACAATTCTAAGCTCCGGGCTGCTATCGTGAATTCCCTAATAGAAAAACTCAATAACACTTTGCTTGAACCGGGAATCGAACCCAGGACCTCATGCTCAGCAGTCGCGCTTAGGACCACTAGACCAGTGAGGCAGTTCCTACTCCAGTACCAATTCATTATTTTTTAAATAACTTGGCCCCACACTAGGAATATCTTCCTGTATCGTGAGTACGTTTACAGACATATAATCTCACAAGCACACACACCCAACCCGGAGCAATTATGTGTAGATCATACAAATATTTGCTGCGTGCAGGAATCGAACCTGCGACACGCGGTGTAGCAGCCGATCCCTTGACCACTGCGCCAACCGTGCCGTTTAACATAGGATAGCTTCACACGTTTGAGGAGTATAAATTAAAAAATACTCCGATGGTATTTCGGTCACGGCGGCCTATCTCCACGGTGATTAGCCAAGTACGCAGGAGATATTATAGTGCACAAGTGTACGCGCAAACACAGGTGCACTCCCTCTTCCTTCACTCTCATATGATGTTCTATCAGTCGTCAGGTTATCGTTTACTCCCTTCTCATTCATAACATCACACAATTCATGCATATTTTCTTTGGTCTCCCTCTTCCACGTGGACGGAGGAGTACGAAATTTGTAACAGTTAAAGTTTATACGGCGAAGGAGTGTAGGGACCTAATATTTTTAATTATTATGCATTAGAAATACATTAAATTAATAAAAAAACCATAACACACACTACCATGAGTTTGACACACACACACACACACACACATTCACACACTTCTTTAACAATGAAATTTAAATGAACTATTGTCGTTTAGTTAAAAAATTAAATGAACTATGGTCGAATTTCATTCAGTGGGCGACCACTAGTTTATATTAAGGAGCTCACGGAGTAATCGTAACCGAATCTGATATAAAAGTTTCAAATAAGTTGTCTTAGCACAATATTAAATGGAAAAAGAATACGGTCGCGAACAGGATTCGAACCTGCGCCTCCCGGATAAATAAATACTCCAGGCGCTCTGACCACTAAGACATCTCGACTCTCTGTGGTCAGAGCGCCTGGAGTATTTATCCGGGAGGCGCAGGTCCGAATCCTGCTCGCGACCGTATTCTTTTTCCATTTAATATTGTAACTTTAGAGTTCGCTAAGCATGCGTTAATACTTTTCAAAGATTTGTCTTAGCACATTGAATTTTAATTGTTATCACTAGCAAATTTTCATATAGAAAGAAGAAAGAATTCTTCATCCATATTTTAACACGTCTTTTGGTGACGTCATTGCTATCTATTCAGTACCTATACAGGTGACCGATTCTATATCTTTGATATCTTTGATATCTTTTTCCATTTAATGTAATAACTTTAGAGTTCGCTAAGCATGCGTTAAGGTTTATATTTAGTTTTATCTTTAATTGTTAAATTAATTGCATCTTTACGACATTGTATTAACTGCAAAGTTAGTCGTGTCGGTTCGGTTTGAATAGATAGCAATGACGTCGCCAAAAGACGTGTTAAAATATGGTGATGAGCAGAGGTCGACATGGCTTAGTGGTCAGAGCGCCTGGAGTATCTATCCGAGAGGCGCAAATTCGAATCCTGGTCGCGACCGTATTCTTTTTCCAATTAATATAGTGACATAGCTAGATAGAAGGAGACCGTATCGGTGGCGGTTACCACCAACAACAGCATTCCCAATGAGGGTTGACGTCAGGCAGGCGGCCGGTCATAAAACATAGCCATAACTTTAGCAGCATGCCAGCTAAATGCTGCGCCGGACCCAGATAAATTGGGTTAAAGGCAGGAGGATGTCTTCGAGGCAGACCTGACCTCCCGGTTAATGATCTCGGCATCGGCTTCCAGCTTATGCGACGTCAACTACCTGCGAAACTAATACAAGCCTCGTATCGAGTGTCTACCTTCCATTTAAGGACGCAAGACAGTCTCATCAAATAACCACAGTAAGAATAAAATTACCTCGTTTGCTCTATGTTAGATTCCCGAGTCGGGAAAAAAATTGAGTTTTCTATTAGGAAATTCTCAGTAGCAGCCCCGAGTTTGAAATTCACCAACTATTACATGGGAATTAATAACAGGATTGGTGAAATGAGGTTGTACAGCTGTGAACACCTCTGCCTATCTCTCCGGGGAATACAGGCGTGATGCTATGTTATGTAGCTATGTTTTTGGCACTATATCTAGAAATATCACAGCTTAGTCAGTAACAAATACTACGGGCTACGTCGTTGTCCACGTAGCGATCTGTGCTACGCCATAGTCATAACGTAGATATTTTTATTAAGACAGTACTGTACGTCTAGCCCAGGGGTCGGCAACCTTTTGAGCCGGAAGAGTCAAAAATTACAATTTACAAAATTACAAAGTTTTTAAAGAACCACAGCTTTTCTTCTTGCCAACTATATATACGACTTGCTTAAATAGTTTTTTTATAAAAAAAAAACTAATCCGCTTGTGGCTCGCGAGCCACAGGTTGCCGACCCCTGTCCTAGCCCATCGGGTAATACAGGCATAATGCTGTGTTATGGTATATAAATATAGCAATTATAATACATAATACTCCTCCCGACCGTATTTCGCCGTGACCGAAATACGGTCGGAGATTAGCCAAGTACGCAGGAGATATTATAGTGCTCAAGTGTATGCGCAAACACAGGTGCACTCAATCTTCCTTTTCTCTCTCATATTCCGATGGGACGGCAATACGACACGACCGCAGAGAGCTCAGGCGCAGGACCAACGGCTTTACGTGCTCTCTGAAGGGTTTATATTGTAATTAACAATTTACTGACACAAGTTACCAGATGGTTAGGGTTCCAGAGAGAGAAGCCTTCTGTCAATTCGCGCCGTGTCCAAGAGTTTTCTGCATGAAGCTCTTGACTTCGATCGGAGGAGAAGGCGTCAGGGAGGCAATCGTCCTGGTGCCTAACAGTTAGTTAACTAGTATTATCACTTAAAGCAAGTGGGTAAAGGGACTATCTACCAATCAAGTGTCCCTAAAGAGAACGGTGGCATGGTGAGCACGTGCTACAGCGAAGCTTTGAAGTCTTCCACAGTCTCGCCAGGGACGTGCCTTGTGTTGTACAGCGCTGGCTTTGGAGTTGGTCTCTTAAAAGGGCCTGGAGATCCCCTGCATGTGCAGATGGTGATTATCAAGTCAAAGTCAAATAATTTATATCAATTAGACCCTTTACAGGCACTTGTGAATTGTCAGAAGCTAGTTGCCACGTTCCAAAGTGTAGATTCCTATGGAGAAGAACGGGCAAGAAACTCCATGGTTACTCTTTTTATAAAATAGGTTTTCACAATAGCAGGTATTGGTTACACTGACTCGGTTGCAAAAAAATTATAATTTAAATAAGTGAGAACAATGTAAGATAATACTAAAAGAGTGTAGTTTAACAATTCAAATTTCCCGTCATGACAGTCCAGAGATGACCAGTCACGAACACGCATGCGTCAGCATCACCCAACTCAACCATGTTGTAGGGAATCGAATGACCCAACACACACGCCACCATCAGCGAGACATTTTAGTGAGCATGACATACTCCCAACTGCCAGACAACAAACAAAATAGAAAGTTTAGTAAAATGGTTACGTAGCACTCACATTTACAATATTTATATTTAGGTACTAGTTTATTGTTATTTATCGAAGTGATTTTAGTGGTCTATTACTCATACCCACAGGCCAGGCACCTTTTTCATGTTTCCGCTGCTCAGTAGTGAGCAGAATTATCGCCACCCATGGACACCCGCAACCCCAAAGGAGCTGCAAGTGCGTTGCCGGCCTTTTAAAGGGTTTGGGCCTCCGGTAACCTCACTCACTCGGTAAGCGTTGTTTCACGCCGGTTTTCTGTGAGGCCGTGGTATCACTCCGGTCGAGCCGAAGCATGGCTCTTCCACTGCTATAAATGAGCCTATTGCCATCTACCTAGGCTCGAATTTCCTAAAAAAAAATCACAATAACATGAAGACTGGCCCGAGAATCGAACGCAGGACCTCATGGTTGCGACTACTACACGAACGAGGCAGTTAGTAATAATAATAAAAAAGTATATTAAATAAAAAAACCAGACCATGCCTGCGACTGTGTTTCTTTTTTTAATTAGTTATTGTTCACCGGTTACTACTCACGTACATTCTTCGGGTTTGCCCGACTAGTTTTTTTAATCTTTCTAGCCTATGTTACCCGGGACAATGTAACGATTCTATCGATAACCCATACATCTAAATCGGTTTAGGCGTTTAGAAGTTATGGTGGAATAAAGAAACTCACAAACATACATACATGAACCCTAAAATCACAACACTCCTTATTTTTATTAGTTATGGTCTTGCGTTTGACCGCCATCTCCCCTGATGTTAAGCGATGATGCGGTCTTTTATGTTTTTTATGAATAATGGATCTACATTTGGCCACCAACTCACCTGATGCTAAGCGATGTTGTGGCCGAGGATGGAGCACGTAGATCCAGAAGAAATCTATTCACTCCAAGTAGAGTGGATAGATTTGGGGAGAATGATAGTTGGGGAGTAGGTGCAACTGCCCAGACCCGTCTCTCATAACCGGTTGCACCGGACTACATCCCGAAACACGACTAGGTCGCTTCAAGGCTTGACTTCGTCTGGTGGGTGGTAACCAGCCGCGGCCGAAGCCTGCCAACAGAGTTGTGTTGCACCACTCAGGGGCCACGTGTGAGGGAATCCATTTTAATCGTGCAATCCTACGGACGCGGGCAACAAACCCCCTAAATATCTGTCTGCGGTCTGCGATGGTTTTTTTGGGCAGTCGTGTAAATAGAATAGAAAATCATTTACTTGTAAATACTTAGCAGTAGTGTAGAACATGTATATACAATTATCTAGAAATAAATATTCTAAGCTAAAAGCTTTGCCGCTTGCTTTGGAGCTCTTTAAAAATTAATAGCTAGGTCTTTTGTGGTTCAAAGTGCGACTGTTGAGCATGAAGTATTTTGTGGTCCAAAGTGCGACTGCTGAGCATGAGGTTTTGCGATTGATTCCCAGTACGGGCAAAGTGAAAGAAAGAAAGAAAAAAAAAATCAGTCTTGTAACCAGGGACTACTAGACAACGAAACAAATTATAAAAAAATATACATTAAGAATATAAAGAACCTATACGAGACCGAAAAGAGCCTCTATTGAATTTTTTTCTGTTAGAAGAGTCTCTGTAGCAGCTTGGAGTTGATAATAGTGCCCGATCTATCGCAATAGACTCACAACTTATTACGTGGGACTTAATAACAGCACCGATTAAATATGTGTAACCTACAACACTTTTGCTTACCCCCTCGGGGAATACAGGCGTGATGCTTTGTATTTAATTATACAGCGTGATTAAAAAAAAAAATGATAATTTGAGAATCAATGAAAGACAAGGCAGGTATAAGTGGAAATGCCGGGAGGGGACGCCCTAGAAGGATATACACTGGCCTTATTAGTGACTAGCTGTGCCTGCGACTCCGTCCGCGTGGATGTCGTAAATTAACACCATGTCGTGTATGAACACAAATTCATAACAAATGTTCGACGTGATTCTTTAAACTGGCATAACTTTTTTATTTATGAACCGATTGACATGAAAAAACACTAAATGTTAAGTGAAACTTACCACAATATATTAGTAAAAACATATACGTATACTTTATGATCCAAGTGCGCTTTGACTTATTGTCAATTGAATTGCTACCCGAGCCTTTAGACGAGAGTAGCAATGACCGACACGTGTATTGACCTAATGATCAATACACGTTGACCAAGAGGTCGCGCGTACTACTGTACGTTCGCGTCTTATATTACGTTTTTCAAGTGTCGTGCGAAGAAAAAAAAAGTTACACAAAATTACATTTTGCATAACATAACATAGCATCACGCATATATAAACATATACATAATATATACATATATAACATATTCCCCGAAGAGGTAGGCAGAGGTGTTGTACACAATGGTATCCCCACATTTTACCAATGCTGTTATTAAGTCCCATGTAATAGGTGGTGAGCCTATTGCCATCTACCGGGCACAATTTCAAACTCCTGGCTGCTACTGAGAACTTCATAACACTTATTTATTTATTTTATTCTTTATGCACAATTGTACAGAGGCGGACTTCATGCCTTAGGCATTCCCTGCCAGTCAACCTTCGGGTGGTGCAGAAACAAAAAGAAAGCACTTATATATATTTTGGAATTAAAATGGCATATAAATTTCTTTTTTTGTACGGCGAATCTAAGGAATATGCTCGCGCAGGCGGCAGGCGGCTCACTGGCGAAGTTGCCGAACAATTTGATAACCCACATTAATGTTAATTTGTCGACAAAACATCGTATTTTATCTAATACTATATTTAATAACACAAATGGTAAATCACAAAAATTATCACCTGGCAATATTACCCGACACGTCACCTGGCAATATTACCCGAGTTGTCTTCTGGCAATATTACCCGACACGTCACCTGGCAATATTACCCGACATGACACCTGGCAATATTAACCGACATGACACCTGGCAATATTACCCGACACGCAACCTGGCAATATTACCAGACATGACACATGGCAATATTACCCGACTTGTCACCTGGCAATATTACCCGAGTTGTCTTCTGGCAATATTACCCGACTTGTCACCTGGCAATATTACCCGAGTTGTCTTCTGGCAATATTACCCGAGTTGTCTTCTGGCAATATTACATGACACGTCACCTGGCAATATTACCCTCATGACAACTGACAATATTACCCTCATGACACCTGGCAATATTACCCGACTTGTCACCTGGCAATATTACCCGACATGACACCTGTGCAATATTACCCGACATGTCACCTGGCAATATTACCCGAGTTGTCTTCTGGCAATATTACCCGAGTTGTCTTCTGGCAATATTACATGACACGTCACCTGGCAATATTACCCTCATGACAACTGGCAATATTACCCTCATGACACCTGGCAATATTACCCGACACATAACCTGGCAATATTACCCGACACGTCACCTGGCAATATTGCCCGATTAGTCACCTGGCAATATTAACCGACATGACACCTGGCAATGTAACCCGACATGACTCCTGGCAATATTACCCGACACGTAACCTGGCAATATTACCCGACACGTCATCTGGGAATATTGCCCGACTAGTCACCTGGCAATATTACTCGACAAGACACCTGGCAATATTACCCCATATTACCCGACACGTCATCTGGCAATATTGCCCGACACGACACCTGGCAATATTACCCCCATGACAACTGGCAATATTACCCGACATGACACCTGGCAATATTACCCTCATGACAACTGGCAATATTACCCGACAGGTGACTAGTCGGGCAATATTCCCAGATGACGTGTCGGGTAATATTGCCAGGTTACGTGTCGGGTAATATTGCCACGAGTCATGTTGGGTTATATTGCCAGGTGTCATGTCGGGCAATATTACCCGACACGACAACTGGCAATAATACCCGACATGACACCTGGCAATATTACCCGACATGACACCTGGCAATATTACCCGACATGACACCTGGCAATATAACCCAACATGACTCGTGGCAATATTACCCGACACGTAACCTGGCAATATTACCCGACACGTCATCTGGGAATATTGCCCGACTAGTCACCTGGCAATATTACTCGACAAGACACCTGGCAATATTACCCCATATTACCCGACACGTCATCTGGCAATATTGCCCGACATGACACCTGGCAATATTACCCTCATGACACCTGGCAATATTACCCGACATGACACCTGGCAATATTACCCGACATGACACATGGCAATATTACCCGACTTGTCACCTGGCAATATTACCCGAGTTGTCTTCTGGCAATATTACCCGACTTGTCACCTGGCAATATTACCCGAGTTGTCTTCTGGCAATATTACCCGAGTTGTCTTCTGGCAATATTACATGACACGTCACCTGGCAATATTACCCTCATGACAACTGACAATATTACCCTCATGACACCTGGCAATATTACCCGACACGTAACCTGGCAATATTACCCGACACGTCACCTGGCAATATTGCCCGACTAGTCACCTGGCAATATTACCCGACATGACACCTGGCAATATAACCCGACATGACTCCTGGCAATATTACCCGACACGTAACCTGGCAATATTACCCTCATGACACCTGGCAATATTACCCGACATGACACCTGGCAATATTACCCGACATGACACATGGCAATATTACCCGACTTGTCACCTGGCAATATTACCCGAGTTGTCTTCTGGCAATATTACCCGACTTGTCACCTGGCAATATTACCCGAGTTGTCTTCTGGCAATATTACCCGAGTTGTCTTCTGGCAATATTACATGACACGTCACCTGGCAATATTACCCTCATGACAACTGGCAATATTACCCGACACGACAACTGGCAATATTACCCGACATGACACCTGGCAATATTACCCGACACGTAACCTGGCAATATTACCCGACACGTCATCTGGCAATATTACCCGACACGACACCTGGCAATATTACCCCCATGACAACTGGTAATATTACCCGACATGCCAACTGGCAATATTACCCTCATGACAACTGGCAATATTACCCGACATGACACCTGGCAATATTACCCGACACGTAACCTGGCAATATTACCCGACACGTCATCTGGCAATATTGCCCGACTAGTCACCTGGCAATATTACCCGACAAGACACCTGGCAATATTACCCCCATGACAACTGGCAATATTACCCGATATGACACCTGGCAATATTAGCCGACATGACACCTAGCAATATTACCCAACATGACACCTGGCAATATTACCCGACTTGTCACCTGGCAATATGACCCGACATGACACCTGGCAATATTACCCGAGCTGTCACCTGGCAATATTACCCGACATGACACCTGGCAATATTAGCCGAGTTGTCTCCTGTTAGGGGCTCGTAGCCGTAGCTAACTACGTAACAGCGGAACGGATCGGTTAATTTAGGTAAAGCTGCGTTTACTGGCTGCTCTGTGGATGGGTGAGCATCGTTTAATAACGACACCAAACAATTCATAAAAGACAATTTAAAATAAAAAAGTTATCATTTTCGTACCAGAGCAGAATATCTACGGAGGTTTGCACTACTGATAGTGAGGCGCCTGGAAGTATGACACTCTGCACCCAATCTTACCACGAGCGGTAGATTATACGCTCGCCACCTATTACACGGGACTTAATTAATAACCGCATTGGTGAAATCTCGGTGTACGACTGTTTACACCTCTGCCTGCTCCTTCGGGGAATACAGGCCTAATGCTATGCTATGTTAAACTGCATCTGGTTAGACTGGAAGCAGAACCCAACGTTGTTTGAAACAAGGCTAGATGGACGTTAAGTTATTGGTCCGTCCATCAAGTCGTGGCTACAGTACTACTATTATTGTATACAGTAGTGTTACCGGCACGAAGTCATGGAAGTGCATTCTAAAGGAGAGGACCTAGAACTGACCCCTGCGGAACCTCACGACTTACACTCTAAATGAAACTGTAATTTATACCCCCAAAAATACTTAACAGTTCCTGGCAGTACCAATATGTCATTTGAACTATTAATATTGCATGTTTCAAAGAAAAGCGTAGTTAACTTAAACATTTTTGTGTGATATACCTCATCAAACGCTTAGGCAAGAATTGTATAATGTGAGACCAGTTCGGTAGAATGGGATATGACGAGTGATTGGTGAGTGTGAACCGACCGTCAGTGTGCGCGGCCGCGTCGCCGACGATGCCGGCCAGGTCGGCCAGCTCCCGGCGCAGCGCGCGCACGGCGTCGCCCGCGTCCTGCTCCTGCGCGCACTCGGCCGCGTCGCCCGCGGCGCCCGCGGCGCCCGCCTCGGGCAGCCGAGCCAAGCCGGCCGCACCTACGCCACAGAGGAACGGTTTTCATTTACATTTGTTTATTCAATAATTGACACTTGGTTCCTTGCTGGCACCCAGCCTCGTGGATTTTTTACACATCTTAATCGGATAAGCCGTTTCTGAGATTAGCGTGCACAAACGCACAGACAAATAGACAAACTGATAAACAGACAAAAATTCTAACAATCACTGTTTTGGGTGCTATTTGAATAATATATTTTTTCTCAAATATCTTCCGTACATGGACAGCGATCCGTTACATTTTTATTATATGTTTGATGATTGATGATTGATGATGATGATGATGATGATGATGATATCCTCCAAAAAGGTAAGGTGCGTAGTACTCGCAACCGGCGCGCATGTATGACCAGGTGTATGAACGTGGACGAAGCAACAGGCATATGTAAGGATCTTAGCAGGTGGCGTTCTGTAGTTTCTGCCTACCCCCATGGGAAAATGGCGTGAGTTTATGTATGTATAATAATGTGTGTCAATTGTCTAGCATAAATATCTTTAAGTTAAAAGGTTTGTCTTTCAACGCCAACGCACATAGACAAGTAAACATTAACTCATATAAAAAGGGGATGTAGGCAGTTTACAAGACATTCCGACATCAACACTGGTAACAGCGACATCTATTGACGAGAACAATACAATAAGTATTACAAAAATGTTGAAAATCACAGCAGTTGTTTCACTTATGTTTATTGGTAAGATTGTTTTTTTAATAACTTGTCTTTCAATGCTTAGTCATCATCATCGGTAATAGTAGGTTAAGCAATCATGGGCTACGGTCTATCTGTAGATGGGTGACTAGGACCATTTTAATTTGTGTGTCTTTGGAGAGGTCGTTATCTCATCGGGTCGTAAGTCGGAGGCCCACGGTGGGTGCCAAGGATTCTGACACTAGCTAACTCTGGTAACAGCGATATCTAGTAACGAGCAAAATAAATTAATAAAAATATAAAAATGTTGAAAATCACAGCTATTAATCACTTAAGTTTATTGATCAACTTAATTTTTATTTTTTAATATCTTGTCATTCAATGCTTAGTCATCATCATCGGTAATAGTAGGTTAAGCAATCCTTGGCTACGGTCTGTCTGTAGATAGGTGACTAGGACCATTTTTATTTGTTAACCTGTCAATTCGGTCCCTAAGTCGGAGGCCCACGGTGGGTGCCAATAATTCTGACACTAGGTAAAACGAGAAAAGTAGAAGCAGCCCGTAGAAGTCTACTGGGCATAAAACATACACGAGTGCAGTTAAAGCTTACAAATAATTAGTTAATAAGTTCCGAACCCTGAAAGATATTGAAATGGATGCACATGTACGATTTTTTTTGTTAAAATTACTGTTTTTTTGTTAAACCTTAATATTTTCACTTAAATTAGTAGAGCCTTTCCATATGACAAGTATTAAAAACTTTTTTTTTATAAGGCATTGTTTAAGTAGCAGTTTTCACTGATATGGCGTTTGTATTGAAGTTTCAGACCGAAACTTAGATTTTATTTCTTGGTATAGATGATTAAGTCACTCAGCTCTCTTGGTTATGATTGAGCTACACGATGACTGATGCTTTGAAGGAATTAGTACTGGAGTAGTTTTAGCGGGCGTACCCCTCTCGCCACGAGCATATGATTCCCAAACTTGTACCTGTACAGTTACAATGATAGTACACGATTTTAATCGTGTGTGACACAATTTTATGTTTGTGTTTAGTTTTTTGCGTGTTATAATACTGTTAATGTAATGGCGAGAGCTGTTGTTGCTTTAGTGCAAGTTCTTTTGACCTTGTGTGTTACCCCACCCCCCGCCAAAAGTGGCGAGCAAGTTTGTACGATGTTTAGTCAGAAGCCGTCTCCCGTTTGGTCCTTTAAGACTGATGCATAAAAGCTCAAAGCTGCTATGGCTCGCGCCTCAAAAGCCATTCCAGACGATCCCAATACTCAATACTTTATTGTATTCTATAATGTTATACAGGTGATACGCAACTATGAGATGAAATTATGGACCTTGTCGGGCACAGCACAGGAATCTCTGATCCATGCACAGTTACACTCACATATATATGTACTATTACGTCTGGTCTTTAAAAGCCACGTTGACCTCTGACTTTGTTTCGGCATTTCTTCTCAGAGATAGTCAGATAGGAAACGCCGGTGCCATCTTGTTTATAAAAATGACTTGTAAAAGTGTCTTCATAAGATCTATTTATGATTTAAATTTTAAACTAATTTTGAGTAAATATCTTCCCGGATAAATACTCCAGGCGCTCTGACCACTAAGCCATCTCGACCTCTGCTCACCACCGCGAATTCTTCATCCATACTTAAACACGTATTTTGGCGACGTCATTGCTATATATTCAGTCCCTATACGTGTTAAAATATGGATGAAGAATTCGCGGCGGTGAGCAGAGGTCGAGATGGCTTAGTGGTCAGAGCGCCTGGAGTATTTATCCGGGAGGCGCAGGTTCGAATCCTACTCATGACCGTATTTTTTTACCATTTAATATAATAACTCTAGAGTTCGCTAAGCATGCGTTAATGCTTTTCAAAGATTTATCTTTAATTCTAAATGCTTGATATTTTTACAGTGAGCTCGGTGTGGGCTGGCTGCGACTCTTGCGGGAGTGAGTGTGAGTCTTCATGTGGAACCAGGCGCTTCCGGACATGCTGCTTCAATTATCTGAGGAAGAAGCGAGGATCTGACACCATTAAGGTATGCATAATCCTGTTTCAACGGTCACTAAGCAAATATACTATCGAGAACATCTCTCTGGTGTACTGGTTTCCTTACGATGTCTGCATTACTAAAGTTACAATATTAAATGGAAAAAGAATACGGTCGCGAGCAAGATTCGAACCTGCACCTCCCGGATAAATACTCCAGGCGCTCTGACCACTAAGCCATCTCGATTCTCTCCCTAACTTTTTTAAGCAAGTGATAAAATAATTTCTACATAGCACCACACATATATTTCCCGAAGGATCTTATGCTCAGCAGACGATTCCGTCGGTTCCAGCTTGGGAACACAAGATCAACGTGTAGTCAATTATTACGAAATAATATTTTTTTTACAGATCGTTAAACTTACCCAGGATGTTAGAGGAAGCCAGCAGAAAACTCAGCTCCCTGTGTTCATCGTTGAGAATATTCCTACGCCAGAACAGTGGATCTCCAGCTTGCTATCAAACGAAATCAATCCTTATTCCACAGAAGATATGGTTGAAAATCGTCGCGATTAAGAATTTATTTGTGTTTCCAATATTGTGAATAAATTAAAGGTCTCTGAATAATTTGGCAACAAAATGTCGTTATAATTTTTCTACAAATAAATGTTAATTAATGAAAAATGACATTTTATTTCAAATATATATTCTTTAGTCACTATAATATTCATACTTCTTCTTATCGTGTGGTTGATGAACAACCTAGTGTCAGGGTTTAAACCACCCGTAGATCTCTGACATGGCTTTACACACCATTGAGAACATCTCTCAGGTGTGCTGGTTTCCTCACGATGTTTTCCTTCACCGTTATAAGCAAGTGATAATTAATTAATAATACGCACATGACTTCGAAAAGACATTGAAGTGTGCGCGAGTTGGATTCCAACTTATCAGTCCATCGGTCATACCACTAGGCTATCACTGCTATATAATTCATACTGATATATTTTTAAACTCGTCAGCGCATAGGTAGTGTACTCTAACTTTGACTGCTTCCTTGGTCTAGCGGTCGCAAGCGCGGCTCCTGAGCGTGAAGTCCTGGGTTCGATTCCCAGGTCGGGCAAAGTGTTATTGATTTTTTCTATTAGGAAATTCTCAATAGCAGTCCGGAGTCAGGAAGTTGGTGGTGTGACACCCCCGTCCTTCGGAGAGCACGTAAAGCCGTCGGTCCTGCGTCTGATCTCTCTCTGGTCGTGTCGGATTTCCGTCCCATCGGAATATGAGAGTGAAGGAAGAGGGAATGCACCTGTGTTTGCGCATACACTTGTGCACTATAAAATCTCCTGCGTACTTGGCTTATCTCCGTGGAGATAGGCCGCCGTGACCGAAATACGCTAGTACGAAGTACGAAGGAGTATTTTTAATTTTTAGTGTACTCTAAAGTTATATTTTTTTATAGAATGAAAAATACGGTAGCGAGGAGGGTTTGAGAACCCCCCGGATCAATACTCCAGGCGCTTTGCCTATTGAGATATCTCGACCTCCGCTCAATATCCCTAAATTTTCATTTAATACGTCTAGTGACGCCTGTTCTATGGTGAAGGCAGTGTCATTTATTGATAAAGTTCAGAACTACTCGTAAAGTTTTGTTAAAATGACGTAAAGTCGAATTAGTATCCCAAGGGAACACATTACCGGAATAAAAAGTATCCTGTGTTAATCGAGGGAGTGGTCTAAGTGGCAATTTTCATCCATATCTGTTGAGCGGTTTACGCGTGATTGAGTAACAAACATCTTCACAAACTTTCACATTTATAATATTAATGTAGTAGGATAATATATATTTTTTCTATTAATTACAAATTATATTATTCATAGTTATGTTCAATGATTATTGCGTTCCACAATGTAATTTAGGTGGTAAATATCATTAATTAGATCATTATGAATCCTGTCCAGCCAAGCAATATTCTATTATTGGAAATTTTATGTTTATTTTGCGACAAAATTAAATAATTTTAAGAATTGAAATATTTATTCGTCATATTATAAGTATAACAGTGTTAAATCTCAGCAAACAGTTTATAAACATAATAATAATAAATAAATAATACTAAATTGTTTTATATAATTATATTTTTTAATACATGTTGAGGCCATGTAATGCCTATATTAATTACTATTTTGCAAAGAAACATTGAAAAAATAATGGACAAGAACGGGGTTTGAACCCGCGACCTTTGACGTTCCGGGTCATCACTCGAGAGTGAGAGTGATGACGTCAAAGGTCGCGGGTTCAAACCCCGTTCTTGTCCATTATTTTTTCAATGTTTCTTTGCAAAATAGTTACTAAATTGTTTATTCAGATAAAGTGCAATAAAATTTAAAAAAATATTTTAATTAAAATTAAGCAGACATTGCATTTTTGCATATTTCATCATAACTCTTAGCTGATATTTAATGAGAAATGTAAATGTACTACGTGTGCTTTTTTAGATAACCGCAGTAGTATGGTAATGTTAATTGAGCAGCACGTGTGCGTAATAAGTCTCATTATGAAATTTTGAACACACAAGATGAAATTAATGAAATAAATTAAAAGCACGCTTGCGGTGTGTTTTATTTCACAGTTTTTTGTGTACCATAGCTAATATGTTACTTTTTTTTTAATCTTACTAATCTATGAAATGAAATTGTTTATTCTGTAAGTAGGTCTTTTAAAAACTCTTTTACATGTCATTATATCTAGATGGCGTCTAATCTATCTTACTCGGGACAATGTAAGGATTCGAACGATACCCCATACATCTAAATTGGTTCAGGCGTTCAGAAGTTATGGTGGAATATAGAAACTCACAAACATACATACTTACATACATGAACACTAAAAACATAACAATCTTTTTTTGGGCAGTCGTGTAAAAACACTACTCTTTTAAGTTCTTATTATTTTGATATTAAAATTTTAGGCTGAGAGGTGCTCGTGACTAACTTAACAGCAGCATAGATCGATCTATAGAGGTTAAGCTGCGCTTACTGCGGTCGGTCAGAAGATGGGTGCCCATGATTTTAAATCGAGACCCCTCCGTGCCTCGGAGACCACGTTAAACTTTACTATAGTAATCTCTTAGGTTTTCGCGATCACTACACATTATAATAAAACAACTTTTAACCGGATTAATCGCGTGTATTATTGGTTTTTTGTTTTTCCTGACTTTTCGAACACTTTGCAGCGTTCGTGGTCGCAGGAGGTCTCTTCCTCCTCCTGCGACCACGATAAACTTTTGGTTATCAAATAAAGATCTATCACAACCATTATGGGTAGTTAGAGGCCTGAAAGTCTGACAACCAGTTTTTCATCCTATTCTTCAATAACCCAAGCACCAAGATATTTATATTGGCCTCGACTCCGTTGCAACAGGACCTTTAAAACCAAAATCAGCTTTGCAAGCCACATTCGGGTACGCAATAGAAAAAAATAAAGCCATGGTCGCCATTGTTGGATACGACAAGGAGGACAATACATACATACATATACATTTATTGAAAGCAATGGTCTGGCTTAACAGAATTTTTGAAATTGGTGTTTGTTAATCAGTTTTTCAATAAATGCAGCTTAAGTTTATAAATGTATGTGTCGCAGATGGATGGTAGAATCCGCTGTTTTACAAAACTGTTAGCTGTTTTACAAAACAGATCCGTTTTATAAAACAGCTAAACAACGTTCACCTGGATTGCCTTTGCGATACGTTTAACAAAACTGCTACCCACGTTTAGACGTAATGCAGTACGACATATCTACAGTCAGAAAGATTTATTTATTGTATAGGTATATTAAATGGACAGTCACCACTCAAGTAAGTAAAAAGATACTGTATTCTAAATTATCTTTCCGTTGCTGGGTCGACGGAGCCTTCTATTTTTGTGTCTTTAAGGTCAGATAAAACCTAAACACGAAGCGGATGACGGGGGTTGTTGGCTCGCTCACTGGCCCCTATCATACTCTTCGAACCTAACCTGTCCTTGTCGGGGTACACGGAACTCCCGAACTCGCTTCGCTCGCTCATGCGTCAATTTTTTTTTCTTAATCTGATTTAGTGTCGATTAGCATAGTAGTTTAGTATTTATGTCATTCTAAATTCCCGTTTTTTTTTTGCTACTTACTTAATAAGTTTAATAAAGTTAAATTATCGTTGATAAGACATACAGAGCCATGAGAGATAAAACTTAGATTAAAATCTACAATCTGTCGTATAATTTCAGGCTGTTTTACATAACCCCTGACAGTTGACCCATTGCATTGATAAACGCGAAACGTTTATACAATTCTGCGTGTTAAGAACTATAATTCAGTAATTATGCAAAACCGTTAAAAGTCGTTCAGCTGTTTTACATAACAGTACTGTTTTGTAAATCAGCTAGCAGTTTTGTAAAACAGCTGATACTAGAATCCATCTGCGACGTATGTACTACTCCGGCTTATGCATATGTATTGTATGCGAGTTCCCTTCAAAATGGTTGAGTTCAGCAATGCTGATGCGCACGTCATACTCGTGAACGAACTGGTCAGCTCATAATTGCCTTGGTAATCGTTTTGGCTTTATAAACTTGTACTATTTCAATCATTTGCTTTTGTTTTCCTCTTACATTATTCTACGTTATTCTCACATACCACCAATAAACAATTGTAAATAAAATTTTATTTTAAAAAGAGTGTCTATGTCTTGCCGGTTCTTCTCCATAAGATCAACTTTTTAGGAACCGTGCAGCTAGTATTGACGTTTCATAAGGCCCAGTAAGCAGGCCTACGTGAAAAAAAAAAGTATTTGAATACAAAGGATTTGTAAATAGAGATAAAAGTAATATGAACATATTTTTTTATTTATAATCACAATAAATACATTTAAATATAATATAATTATGTTACAATAAAATATACTTTTTACATCATTTTATAACAAATTTACTGGCAATTAAAAATTGATTTTTAGTTCAGTTCAACCGGTTTTCAAACATATCTTCTACGTAGTAAGGGTAATCTTTGGAGATCCACTGTTCAGGCATATTGTCTAAGACGAAGATGGGCATTTTTGATCGTGAGTGAATTTCCTTCACATTCTGAGCGAGCGCATGGATCTGCAAAAAAATAACAGTAATAAGATTAATTAATGTATTCTAAGGAAACATTGAAAAATATTAGACACAAACGGGACTTGAATCGGCGACCTTTGACATACCAACCCATATATGACATCCCGTGTCATGGCTACCGATCTACCGTGTCGCTGCTCATACGCACGACAATCTAAGAAGTCCGATTTGACGTTTCTTTTTTGAGTGCATTTTTTCAATATAAAGTTAAACTTGAGGTTTACGAATGACACTCGTTGTTATAGTGTATGGGTAACATAGTAATTATTTAGGATTATGAATTTGATTTTACAATTTCTTACGTAGACGTTCATACAAAGGTAAAATGAGAAACGTCAAATCGGACTTCTTAGATTGTTGCGAGTTTAAGATACAACACATTTTTTTTATTACCATAAAAAGTTTAAAGACTAAATCTTTGAAACGCATGCTCAGCAAACTCTAAAGTGATTAAAATAAATAAAAAAAAGAAACTTAACTGCAAAGTTAGTCGTGTCGGTTCGGTCACCTGTATAGGGATTTCATGGATAGCAATGACGTCGCCAAAAGACGTTTTAAAATATGGATGACGAATTCGTGGTGGTTAGCAGACGTCGAGATGGCTTAGTGGTCAGAGCACCTGGAGTATTTATCCGGGAGGCGCAGGTTCGAACGCTGCTCACGAACGTATTTTTCTTTGCACAAAAATTTATAACTTTTGATTTCGCTATGCATACGTTAATGCCTTTCAAAGATTTATCTTACATATTATACACTATGCCCTCCTCTAAAAAGCATAAATAACCTCGATGGTGTAAAGTGTTTACCTTGTGACCTTTGTAAATAGATTATGCATACCTTGATGGCATCAGGTCCTCGCTTCTTCCTCAGGTAGTTGAAGCAGCATGCCTTGAAGCGCCTGGTTCCACATGAAGACTCACACTCACTCCCGCAGGAGTCACAGCCGGCCCACACCGAACTCACTGGAAGAAAAGATTGTATAAATATTTAAGGTTCCTTAAACATTGTATATGACATAGCATCACGCCTTTATTCTCCGAAGGGGTAGGCGCAGAGGTTTACACCGTGGGAGAGGCATGCTTCGGCACAAATGAGCCGGGTCGACCGGAGTGATACGACGCCCTCAGAGAAAACCGGCGTGAAACAACGCTTGTGTTATGTTTCGCCGAGTGAATGAGGGTACCGGAGGACCAAACCCTTTAAAAGGCCGGCAACGCACTTGCGACTCCTCTGGGGTTGCGAGTGTCCATGGGCGGCGGTCATCGCTTACCATCAGGCGAGCCGTCGGCTCGGTTACCCACTATGCCATAAAAAATATACAGTGATAAACCCACACCATTTCATCAATGTTATTCTTAAGTCCCATGTAATAAGGTAGTGAGCCTATTGCCATCTATCAGGCACAATTCCAAGCTCCGGGCTGCAATAGCGAATTCCCTAATAGATAATCTCTATAACACTTTGTCTGACCTGGAATGCACCCCGCACCTCCGTAGTCGCGTTTAAGAGTTATTTACATAACATAACAAGATCATTATGATGCCCTTATCTCAATTTATCTTCCATACATACTCTCTACTTGTACTGGAATGCTGCTAAAGTTTTGGCTATGTTTTATGACCGGCCGCCTTCCTGACGTCAACCCTCATTGGGAATGCTGTTGTTGGTGGTAACCGCCACCGATACGGTCTCCTTCTATCTAGCTATGTCACACCAAATGTTATCCATGCATAACATGATGAAATATATATAATTATTAAATTAAAAACCACGCCTGCATGTGTCAGTAATATTTTTTTATTTCTTACTTTTAACATTTAAATATTCTTTAATCTTACTGGCCTATGTTGCCCGGAAAAGTGCTAGGATTCTAACGATACCCCATGAACGAAATCGGTTTAGGCATACAGAACTTTTGGTGGAATAAAAAAGTAGGAGTTAAAATCTGCTCACGACCGCGATTTCTTTGTACAATAAAAATAAAACAATTTAGTTTCTGAAGTCAAACTGTAGCTAAGAATGAAATACAAAACCAACGTGATTTATTGCAAAACCTTTGTTTACTTTTCTCTAACGGTATTCTCAGACACAGCCTATAGGATATTGGTTCGGTAAAAGCAATCAACTCGCTTCCTCTCATCAAGAAACTGTTGATGAAGTGTCTTTATGTTTTGTTTTGTTTTTATTACACGACTGCCCAAAAAAAGGAGTGATATGTTTTTAGAGTCACTGAAGAATTCGCGTTAACCTGTGTTCCTATCGCAGATGGCATAGTTTAGCTAGATGGAATAGGTTTGCTCAGTATATATTTTTTTATATTAGTTGAAGCATATTTCGGTCACGGCAGCCTATCTCCACGGAGATTAGCCAAGTACGCAGGAGATATTATAGTGCACAAGTTTATGCGCAAACACAGGTGCACTTCCTCTTCCTTCACTCTCATAGTCCGATGGGATTGCAATCCGATCCGACTGGAGAGAGATCAGACGCAGGACCGACGGCTTTACGTGCTCTCCGAAGCACGGGGGTGACACACCACCAACTTCCTGACTCCGGGCTGCTTCTGAGAATTTCCTAACAGAAAAACACAATAACACTTTGCCCGACCTGGAAATCGAACCCAGGACCTCACGCTCAAAATTATATACCAATAAACAAAAGTGAAACAATTTCTGTGATTTTCAACATTTTTGTAATATTATTAATGTATTTTACTCGTCAATAGATGTCGCTGTTACCAGAGTTAGCTAGTGTCAGAATTGTTGGCACCCACCGTGGGTCTCCAACTTACGACCCGATGAGATAACGTGCTCTCCAAAGACGTACAAATTAAAATGGTCCTAGTCACCTATCTACAGATAGACCGTTGCCAGGGATTGCTTAACCTACTATTACTGGCTGATGATGATAATGACAAAGCATTGAATGAAAAGATATTTTAAAAAACAATCTTACCAATAAACATAAGTGAAACAATAGCTGTGATTTTCAACATTTTTGTAATACTAATTGTATTGTTCTCGTCAATAGATGTCGCTGTTACCAGTGTTGATGTCGGAATGTCTTGTAAACTGCCTACATCCCCTTTTTATATGAGTTAATGTTTACTTGTCTATGTGCGTTGGCGTTGTAAGGCAAAGCTTTTAACTTGAAGATATTTATGCTAGACAATTGACACACATTATTATACATACATAAACTCACGCCTTTTTCTCATGGGGGTAAGCAGAAACTACAGAACACCACCTGCTACGATCCTTACATATGCATGTTGCTTCGTCCACGTTATACATCTGGTCATACATGCGCGCCGGTTGCGAGTACTACACACCTTACCTTTTTGGAGGACCTTCTAAGGCATCCCCTTCCGGCATTTCTACTTACACCTGCCTTGTCTTTCATTAATTCTGAAATTATTATTTATTTAGAAAATCGGCTATATATAGCTCAGAATATTTGTTTCTAGATATTTGTACACACTATTCTAGCCTATTGATAAGTACTTACCAATAAATGATTGTTTATTTTATTTATTTCAATAACTGCTTCGTTCGTCTAGTGCTCTCAAGGTCGACTGCTAAGCATGAGGGCCTGGGTTCGATTCTGGGTCGGGCAAAGTGTTATTGAGTTCTTCTATTAGAAAATTCCCAATAGCAAACTGGAGTTTTATTTGTGCCTGTTATATGGCAATAGGTTCACACGGGACTTTATAACAGCATTGGTGAAATGTGGGTTTACAATTGTGTACGCCTCTATGCTATTTTTGATAGCGTTTGTTGGCGCAGCGGTGGAGAGATTGGTTGCTGCGTCGAGTGTCGCGGGTTCGATTCCTGCACGGAGCAAATATTTGTATCATCATCATCATCATCCCTGCCCTTATCCCAATTTATTTGGGGTCGGCGCAGCATACCTATATCTGGCATGCTGCTAAAGTTTTGGTTATGTTTTATGCCCGGCCGCCTGCCTGACGTCAACCCTCATTAGGAATGCTGTTGTTGTTGGTAACCGCCACCGATACGGTCTTCTTCTATCTAGCTATGTCACACCAAATGTTATCCATGCGCCAGGTTCTGATGTTATCCTACTATCACACTCCACTAACCGGGCTATAGCCTACAAATATTTGTATGATCTACAGAGAGTTGTTCCCAGTTATGTGAGGTTCTGTGAAAGTCTAGAGGCAGTTCAAGATCAGGCACGAGAAAATATCGTCGTTATCGGTGGTTTTAATGCTAAAATTGGTCAATCGAAAACCGACGACAGTGAAAACTTTGTATTAGGAATATTTGAATACGAAAACAAAAGCGAAAGAAGAACTTGAAGGTATTTATGCTATAAGGAGGGCGCTACTGTGCGTAAACAAACATCTGCTCCGTGGATTTTAAAGTTTAAAAATAGTTAAAGTGACAATACAATTATAAAAAGTTATTAAAGTAGTAACAATTCAGACGCTACAGTGATCAAAGTTGAAGTACACAAGTTTTGGACAAGTTCTATGAAGTTTTCTTCAAATAATACAAAGTGTCAAAAGTTTTAACGAACAAAATTCAAAACTAATCTTTTATTGGCTGCTCATCAAGTGGAGCTGAAATATCGTCGTGGCCATCAGAAACAGCGAGTGAAATAAAACCTTAATTAAGGTACGATAATTGATTATAAAATTAACATAATAAACTATCAAAATAAACCAAAAGCTGCTTGTCATTCAGACCAATTACTGATAACAGCGCCATCTACCATCAAGTAGACGAACTAGCTCCTGTCGTCGACTGAACCATCGATAAACTGAAGGTGATAACATTTGTGCCCGCTAGATGGCGGCACCAGCAACGAAATTACTCAAAATGGCACAAAAATGCGCAGGTTGTACACAAGATCTCTCAACAAGCGAATATCTTACCTGCACACTATGTAGTTATAAATATGATCTCGAGTGTGCAAACATCCCCAGAGACCATTTTGAAACGGCAATGTCTGCGGACCAGAAAATAACATGGAAATGTCAAGACTGCCGCTGCAAAATGCCAAAAATAGGAAATTCGAACACTCCTATACGCCCACAGATTTCTATTTACAACCAGCAAATAACATCGCCCAGTGAATCAGGCAACGTCACGCATAGAAAAAGAACTACTCACCCCAGCAATGATTCAACCTCTTCTGATGAACTTAGTTTATTGGGAGATACACTCCTCCCAGATGAAAACAAGTCTACAATAAATACTAATACACAGTCAGAACACTTACTGCAAAGTTTGAGTCAAGTGATCAGAACGCGTCTGAAGGAAAACAACGAAGCAATAATTTCAGAACTACGATGCACTATACAAACAGAAATTAACAAAGCTATTGCCAAACTCACAGAAGATTTTGAGCAAAAAACCAATAACCTATCAAAACAAAATGATCAAAGAAAATTGGAATTGCAAAAAGTTGACACCAAAATAGAAAACTTAATAAAAGAAAATGAGAAACTCAAAAAAGAAATATCAGAAATAAAAGCAAAATCTGCCACCTCAGTTATTAAATGCACAGAAAGCAATTCAAAGAAGATAGTCCTACACGGCTTAACAGAGTATTCGAAAGAATCGGAAGTAGATTTGCATGATAGAGTAATTAAAATATTCCAAGACATTTTGCATGTGGACCTAACGGGTTATATAGAAAATATGTATAGATTAGGAAGAAATACTACCAATACCCGACCCCTGGTAGTAGAACTACTAAGCCAAAGAATGGCGAAGTACTTAATCAAAAATAGTCTTTACTTTATGGGCACAAGACTATCCGTATCTGAATTTTTAGATGAAGATGCACGCAAACAAAGGAAACTCTTGCGAGAAGAAATGTTGAAAGCACGAAAGAAAGGCTTACATTCAGTAATTCGGAACAATCAATTATACGTCCAGGGAGAACTAATAAATAAGAGGAATAAAACATACCAACAAAACAATGAAACTAATAACACAAACGATAATACATTTATAACTCAAAACAATATTCACAGCAACGACCAACATAAGGAAACAATAACTAATATAAATACAGAAAACAACTCCTTTCGAAGCCACAGGACAACATTTTAACATTTTATTCCAAAACATACAAAGTATTTATAACAAACAAGACATATTTGAAGCTTTTATTGAAGAAAACTCAACATTTAATGCAATATGTTTATCAGAAACCTGGTTATCGTGCGAAAAACAAACCATGATACAATTTAGCGGTTACAAAATAGCTACCTCATACTGCCGAAAGAATCGAGCAGGTGGCGGCGTATGCATCCTGGTCCAAGATCACATAGAATTTATAGAGAGGAATGAAATTACAGATATGTCCATAGAATATGTTATTGAATTATGTGCAATTGAATTACCCAAAGAAAATATTTTATTATTAGCGATATACTGGAATAAAAGAGAGGAAGATATATTTATAAGTCAATTAGAAATGATTCTAAACTATATAAGCAAAAATAAATATTCCAAATTCGATATTATAATTGGCGGAGATTTTAATATAAATGTTTTAGAGAGCAACAGGAAAACTAGTCAATTCTTAGATCTAATGCTAGAGTTCAAACTTACACAACACTTAAAAAAAACCACACGTATTACACAAACTACATCTACATGCTTAGATTTAATATTTACAAACTGTAACATAAATAGAATATGTATAAAAATTTAAGAATTTGGTTTGCCAGACCATAGCGGAACAACACTACAAATCTCTATACCACATGTAACCACCACTCAACCTACTTGGTATGCAAAAAAGAGATTATTTAACGACACCAATATATTAAAGTTTAAGTCTGCACTACAAGACATAGACTGGAACAAAATAATATTAGAAGATCAAAATATGAACGATAACTACAAAGCTTTCAATGGTACCCTAACAAATGCATACCATTACGTAAAATTAAATTAAAATCAAATTTTAAGAAAAATTGGTTAACCAAAGGTATCAAAAAATCCTGCAAAAATACGAGATTATTGAAAATTTTTACACTCAAAACAAATAACCCAATACTATCACAACACTATAAAAAATATGAAAAAATATTAAAAAAGTCAGTAACAACAGCAAAAAAACAACAATACATTGACAAAATAAAAAAATCTAATAACAAAGTCAAAACAATGTGGAATATTATAAACGAGCGAACCAATAAAATCATAAAAAAAGACAAATTTAACATAAAACTACAAACATATAATAATAAAACAACCTCAGAGCCTAAGAAAGTAGCCAATATATTTAACAACTTTTTTGCATCTATCGGTGAGGGAAGTCGAGTACGAAGTAACGATGAGTCGAAAAGTATACCAGTGACTTCACAAACCGAAAATACAATGTTCCTCACTCCAGCAGACCCTTACGAAATCAATAATATGCTAAAAACACTAAAAAATAAAAAAAGCTACGGCATAGACGAACTTCCACCCTGTCTACTCAGAAAATGCGCTGATGAGATTACACTACCGTTCTATAAATTGCTAAACCAGTCTTTTAAAGATGGCGTATTCCCAGACCAGCTAAAAATAGCGTTAGTGAAGCCTCTACACAAGAAAAATGACAAAACAGAGCCAAGTAATTACCGTCCAATAGCTTTACTGCCTACAGCTTCAAAGATCTTCGAGAAAGCAATGTGCAATCGCGTGTACACTTTCTGCGAAAAATATCAAATATTTGACGAATGCCAAAACGGCTTTCGTAAAAATCGATCAACAGCGTTAGCAGTTTATAAATTTATACAGGGAGCCCTAAGCATAATAAATAATAAAAAATACGCAATAGGGTTAATGCTTGACATGACCAGAGCTTATGATAAAGTGCAATATGATATTTTATTAAATAAATTATATAGATTAGGGATCCGCGGTAAAGCATACGAATGGTTCAAATCTTATCTGGAAAATAGAGCACAGCTAGTAGAGATAGAATACTTCAATAACACTATAAACGAACTTCAAAAGTTTCGATCTGACCTAAAGGCGATAAGCGCATCAATACCACAGGGTAGTGTTATTGGATGTCTTTTATTTCTCATTTATATCAATGATCTTCCAAAATTTATTGCAGAAACCGGACCTTGCGTTTTATTTGCGGACGACATCTCCATTCTCACAGAATGTCATGACAATACGAACTTAAACAGTACCCTTAATGAAATTCTCAGGAAAATAATAACCTGGATGAATGAACACAACCTTGAAATAAACTTCCAAAAGACTAAACTCATAACTTTCCATCCCCACCAAAAAACTCCTCTTAATGTACTTTTTTCCTTCAATAACCATAAAATAGAAACAGTTAATGAATTCAAACTATTAGGCTTAACCATAGACAAAAATATAAATTGGAAGTTACACATACAAAACATAAAATCAAAACTATCAAAATTTTTATATGCGTTCCGGGAAGTTAAAAAAAACACAAATTTACAGACTGCTCTGGTTATGTACTACGCCTATGCTTATGCATGGCTTAGCTACGGCATCATTATGTGGGGATACAGTACAGATGTCCCACAACTATTTACCGTTCAAAAGAAACTTATCCGTATCCTGGTAAATATACAACAGACAGATAGCTGCAAACCCCATTTTATAGAACAAAATATGTTAACTCTGCCTTGTATGTACATACTTGAAATATGCAAATTTGCTCACAAACACCAAGACTTTTACACTAAACGAGAAGACATACAAACAAGGTACACACTCAGACACAAAACACGACTCAACCTACTATCATCCCGCTTAAAAATACATTCTACAAGTCCTCTGGTAATGTCAGTAAAAATATACAATGTGCTACCAGAAACAATAAGAAAAGAAAAAAAACTCCATTTATTCGTAAATAAATTAAAAAAGTTGTTACTAAAAAAATCTTACTATAGCGTCGACGAATATTTAAGTGATAAATCTCTAAAACTTGAAAAGTAAAGTCTTTTGCAATTTTATTTCTAATGTTAATGTTATGTCTATGTTTTTAGAATAAGTTGCATTGTTATAAGATACTTAAATGATAAGTCCTCTCCACATTTATTTATTATATCTTTTGCTGTGCCCGACAGGGTCCACGATTGTTACCTACCAAATAAATGTTTACCACCTAAGCCTACATTGTGGAATACAATAAAGAATTGAGTATTGAGTATTGAGTAGACAATTTACATAAACATACGCTTTTCGCCCATGGGGGTAGACAGAAACTACAGAACGCCACTTGCTACGATCCTTACATATGCCTTTTGCTTCATCCACGTTCATACACCTGGTCATACACGCGCGCCGGTTGCGAGTACTACGCACCTTACCTTTTTGGAGGATATCACTAATAAGGTCAGTGTATATCCTTCCGCCCCCCGGCATTTCCACTTACACCTGCCTTGTCTTTCATTAATTCTCAAATTATTATTTATTTAGAAAATCACGCTATATTAGGTAGGTACTATCGCGGACACTCCCGCCTGACCACCACTAAGTTCATTTCTGCTTGCACTAAAAAAATAGAAGCGCTCTGTAGCCCCGCCAAGGTCAAATTAGATCGTCCTTAAAATTCACAAAAGGGAGTACACGTGATGCGTCACTAAGCTGCGCAGTGCAGATTGCAACTAATTACGTTCTCGCATTCCTAATAGGCGAACACTTAAAGGGGGCGTGGCAAGGCGCCGGCGCAGAATTTAGACAAAAAATACTTTAACTGGTCAGGAGGCAAAGGCCGCGATCGTACATACCATCACGCCTATATTCCCCGAAGGGGTAGGCAGACGTGTTGTATTGTGAACATATTTAAACGATGCTGTTATTAAGTCCCATTTAAAACCAATAGCATTTTGCTCGACCTGGGAAACGAACCCAAGGCCTCATGCTCAGCAGTCAGGATAAGTAGCACTACACCAACGGGGCAGTCAGTAGCGGTATAGTCTGTATTCATCAGAATTAAAATGTCTTTATTCACAAAGTAATACAGATTTGTGGAATAATCATATCATCTTTATTGCAAATCCACAATGTAAAGATAAGATGGTAATATAAATAACATGGTAGCAATCGTGGACCCTGATGGGCACAGCAAATAGTAAATTAGAAGAGAGGAAGGCGTTGTATATATAGAAATATTTGTTTATGCTCAAGTATTCATATTCCTTTTTAATGTATCTAAGTATGTATAGTATTGTTATTATGTTTGTATTTTTAGTAGGTATTTAGATATAAGTATATTTTTAGTATTTTAATAAGAATACGGTCGTGAGCAGGATTCGAACCTGCACCTCCCGGATAAATACTCCAGGTGATCTGACCGCTAAGCCATCTCGACCTCTGCTCACCACCGCGAATTCTTCTCCCACATTTTTTTATACGTACTAAGGTGATGTCATTGCCATCTATTCAGTCCTTCACAGGAAACCGAAACCGCTCGAATAACTTTGCAGTTAATACAATATCGTTCAGATGCAATTACCATAGCAAATACAGATAAATCTTTGAATTACCTATACACTTTTGTGGATAAATCTTTAGTGTTCGCTAAGCATGCGTTAATGCGTTTCAAAGATTTATCTGTATTTGTCGTTATTCAAATTAGGCAAAAAACTTTTTAACGTCAAATATTAAGACAGCTTTTTGGGGGCTGAGTTGCCTGCATCCGTAGGAGTGCACCCTTAAAATGGAATCCCTACACGTGGCCCATGGGTGGTGCAAAACAGGCAACACAGCTCTGGTGGGAGGCTTCGGCCGCGGCTGGTTACCACCCACCGGACGAAGCCATGCCGTGAAGCGACCTAGTCGTGTTTCAGGATGTAGTCCGGTGCAACCGTTGTGGAGACGGGTCTGGGCAGTTGCATCAACTCTCCAACTATGGTTGTCCCCAAATCTATCCACTCTACTTAACGAGTAAAAGGGTTTATTCTGGATCTATGTGCTCCATCCTCGCCCACACCGTCGCTTACCATCAGGCGAGTTGGTGGCCAAAGGCAGGCAGGTCTATTTTTGATAAAAAAAAAAACAAAAAAAAAGCCCCCAAAAAAAGACCACCCTTCAACGCTTCCTAGTGTTTTAACTGGAAAGAAGGAGAATCTCTCAGAGTTCCTTGTTTTCTTCGAACTGTTAGAAGGGGCCCTTGCCCCCATGCCTCCTCCCTGGGTTCGCCCTTGGCTTAGGCACACACGGAGAACTGGAGATGTGTAGGTGTATATGGACATCATACAAATATATGATCGGTTCGGGTTGAGTCCCTCGTTGGTGTAGTGGTCGCAAGCACGGCTGCTGAACGTGAGGTCCGGGGTTCGATTCCTAAATCGGTCAAACTGTTATTGTTTTTTTTTTCTGTTTCGAAATTCTCAGTAGCAGCAGTAAGGAAGCTAGTGGTATGACACTCCCTCTTCTTTCATTCTCATAGTCCGATGGGACGCCAATTCGATACGACCGGACCAACTCCCTAACCCCGGGCTGCTAGAGAATTTCCTAACAGAAAAGAATATTAGTGCTCGACCTGGGAATCGAACCCAGGACTCAGCAGCCGCAGATGCTATGGTATTGTGTATTTGAATAGGAGAAAAATTAAACAAATTTAATCAATTTTCCAAAATGGGTATTTCGATACCCTCCACAATTTTTATTAGCATTTTATTTAAAACTAACAATATCTAATTAATTATTACTAAGTCACCTCCTAGAGAAAATACTTAAAAAATATATTTAAAAACAAAACAATCAATTTTTAAACAATTTACCACTGTAGCAATTTTTTTTTTACTGAAAACATCTCGCTATTGTAGATACTAAAGACAGCAAAAATGCGAAATTACTCGTAAACTTATATTGTATTTTTATAACTCAATTACGCAAAACTACTGAACGGATTTTGGTGTTTTTATTTATGTTATTGCGGAGAAAACAGCACGGGATATAGGCTAGATTTTATTACGGTTACCGATGTAAACGCAAGCGGATCCACGGGAAAATACTTAGCAGTTTTTTTTTTTAACAATGAGCGCTTGCCAGAAGCTCGTAAGATGATATTGACTCCTCATGTAAATCATTAACGGAGAGCATTTTAAACCATTGGTCCCGGAAGATCTATGACAGCCGTCACGGGTAGTCAGAGGCCTGAAAGTCTAACAATCAGTCTTACCACGAGATATCGTGTTATCCAGTAACTGGATTGTGGAGGTCAGATAGGCAGTCGCTCCATGTAAAATACTGGTATTAAGCTGCCTCTGGTTAGACTGTAGACCTCAAATGTTGTTGGGAAAAGGTAGATTTAGGTTTCAGGGTCTGGTTTTATGTCTTCTTAATTTTTGTCTGTCTTTACTATCCTCAATAGATAGGATATTTGAATTATAAATTAATTTCTTTGGTTTCAAATTAATGCGGCTAACTTGATCTCGACTACGGTATTATTTGTGGTAACTGCAGGTATTGACCATGCTTTTTATTGTTTTTTTTTCTGACTTTTAGCTAATTAATTATGGTATGTAAGTTCCAGTTAATTAGGATTTTTTTGTGATGGTTATCGAATTAACGAGTGTGTAAAATGGATCTACGTTTGGCCACCAACGCCTGATGGTAAGCGACGGTGTGGCCGAGGATGGAGCACGTAGATCCAGAATAAATCTATTCACTCTAGCCGTGAATATGTCTAGATTGTCTTTCTCAGGAATTTCACGGGCAGTAGCGATCATAGACAAACAATTTTGACGTTTGAAATGATGTCATATATTTTGACAGTTACGAAAGTGATGTCAGTATTCAATATCAATCCGGAGTCGAGTATTCGTTGTAAACAACACTAAGTATTAAATTCTAATCGATTATTGAAACGCTACGGTATCGATTGCTCGTTGTTATTCGATTTAATACGATTCCTTTTGTTTTCGCCTCGCTATTTCAGCGCTGGCGTCTTGGATAGCTTCCCAAAGCTTGGCTTCGGAGAGGATCTGACGGGATAGCTCCTCAATGGCGGTTTCTGAATCCAGGATTGAGCCGAGGGTCTCGTCATCATACTGTAAAATAAAAAGTAAAATGTATTAACGCATGCAAAACGGAAATAAAGAAAAACACGTTTTTTTTTTATAAAATTGATCTACGTATAGCCACCAACTCGTCTGATGGTAAGCGACGGTGTGGCCGAGGATGGAGCACGTAGATCCAGAATAAATCTATTCACACATATGTAGAGTGGATAGATTTGGGGAGAACGATAGTTGAGGAGTTGAGTCCCACAACGGTTTCACCGAACTACATCCGGCAACACGAGTAGGTCGCTTCACGGCATGGCTTCGTCCGGTGGGTGGTAACCAGCCGCGGCCGAAGTCGAGCCAACAAGTTTTATGTGAATATTTGTGCATTACGGCTAATATTTGAAGAATTTTAGCAGCGAAACTACCTCAAAATGGCGTAACGAAATTTTGATCCTTTAGCTATAGAGTGGTATAATTAAAATGTGTAAGTAGATGATAGATATGTAGCTGCAACACCTAACTGTATCCCCCTACTTTGTAATCATCAGTTTTCTGAATTTCCTCCCACTATGGAAGCTAATTTAAAGATGTATGTGGTCGACAGCGCGACTGCTGAGCATGGGTTCGATTCTCGGGTTGGACAAAGTGGGTATTTGCTTGCCAATATACCAATGAGGCAGTATAAGTAAGATATACATAACATCACGCCTGTATTCCCCGAAGTCGTAGGCAGAAGTATACACAGTTCAAAACCGAAATTTCACCACTGTTATTATTAAGTCCCATGTAATAGGTGGTGAGCCTATTGCCATCTACATCGTGTGATCAATGCTCGTGCCTTCTCTGTATTTTTATGAGAAGAGACCCGCGCCCTGCAGTGGGACTATTAGGGCCGTGTATGTTATTTTATATATTTTTTATATTCACCTGTTTCTGTCTCATCAGTTCCTGTGATGGCATTCCAGGCGCTCCCTGCGACCTCTTGCGACCACATCCTGGAAATAGGATAAAAATTTAATTAGTAAAACGCATCATGCGTGACGTCACCAACGCTGCCCGTGTCATGTTCATTGAGGTCGGCTCCCAGTCTAATCGGATGCAGCTTAATACCAGTACTTTACATGGAGCGACTGCCTATCTGACATCCACAACCCAGTTGAGGGTGGATCCAGGATATATTTCTAGAAGGGTTACAAGTGCCAGATAATTAAGGATATATATATAGGGGGGAGCCCCTATTATTGCATAGTAGGTATTATTTTCTCAGTGTCTCAGCTCCTTGTTTTATTTTGCCCGTCTGGAGGGGAGGGGGGGAGGCTGGGAGTGAGTCCTCAATAGCAGCCCGAAGTTAAGAAGTTGGTGGTGTGACCCCGCCTTCTTTGGAGAGCATGTAAAGCCATTGGTCCTGCACCTGATCTATTTGCGGACGTGTCCGATTACCGTATCATCGCACTATGAGTAGTTTACTCATACACTTGTGCACTATATCTCCTACTTCACGGATATTCCGTGGAGATAGGCCACCGTGAGGTAGCGGGGTCAGGAGAAGCATTTGGCGTTTATAGTGTAATCACAGAAAGACAGAAAATCAGAGACTTAGTGATATATATATATATATATATATATTATTTCAGTGATACTTACCAGTGAAAGCATTACAGAAGGGTCTCTTCTTGGGTGTCATAACCATTTCGTCGGACAACCGAGGATCGAAGTTCCTTGGGATCTGAAAAGTAACAAAATTATAAACATTTTTGTGAAAAGAAAAATACGATCGCGAGCAGGATTTGAACCTGCACCTCCCGGACAAATACTCTAGGCCAGGGGTTCCCAACCTATTACCCTATGCGCCTCCCTAAAGTTTACGCTAAAATACTACGCCCCCCTTATCCCAACTTAACTACAATGGACAAAAAACTAAACGATGAATACTTTAATTTTTTCGCTATTTTTAAAAGTATCGTGCGGAACGGTCAGCGAAACACACTTCACTCACAGTATACATCGAGTCACTGATGCCCGGTTTCTGAGGTTGTTTTGCCGGGAGTTTATCTTTCCGTTAGCGCTATTGGTTCGATAACTCTTGAAAAAGCGTTTCCGAACAACGCATCATAAGATAAACTCCGATTAAACGTAGGTTAACTTAACCGACCATTCTGCGCCGTTTATCGGTTCCATTACTTTAATGATGTTTAAATTTTTGACAAACAACAAGGACTTTGAGGTTATTACGTTTTATTTTAGTATTAGTATTGATTAAATAGGCAGTGAAAGTTATTTTTTAGATTATTTGAATAATAAATACTAGTATAATGCACTTGAACAGCTCATCAGAGTCTGATTTAGAAGTAATGGAGCTATTTCAAATATATCAGTGCCAAGAAGTTTAAATAAATACCACTAAATAAAAACAACTTCGCACTGACTTTCAGGCAAAACAATTGCCACACACGAGAGTAATAAATACTAAATAGTTTTGTTGATAATTTGTTATGTTTGAAGTTACCCAAGAAGTTACCGTTACCTTTAACGGTTTGACATTTCTTTGGGCAATGAAGTCATTCTCAGACAACCGCTAATAAATATAAATATCATAATTTCTATTTTTCAAAGAAACATTGAAAAAATAATAGACAAGAACGGGGCTTGAACCCGCGACCTTTGACGTTCCGTGTCATCACTCTACCAACTGAGCTACCTTGTCGTGTTCAAACCTATTGAATTTTCAATCCTCTTTGTATACGTCTTAAGGAGACGCCTGGTGATATTTATCTTGTAATCATTTACAGATTTACTAGATAAATATCACCAGGCGTCTCCTTAAAACGTATACAAAGAGGATTGAAAATTCAATAGGTTTGAACACGACAAGGTAGCTCAGTTGGTAGAGTGATGACACGGAACGTCAAAGGTCGCGGGTTCAAGCCCCGTTCTTGTCTATTATTTTTTCAATGTTTCTTTGAAAAATAGAAATTAATATAGGCATTACATGGCCTCAACATGTATTAAAAAAATATAATTATATATGATAAATATCATATTTTATTTACTAAAATAGTGAACAGAGAATTATTTATCTTTATAAAATATATTTTTATTTACAAAACTAATACTAACGTCGAATTTAAATGATAAAAATAATTTTAAAATCGATAGTTGAAAAAGACCCATCTAGTGGCGAAATAAGGAACTGATTATTGGTTCCATTGTTATTGAACAGCATGTTGGGTGCTCAGAAACACAGCACCAGTTAACCGGCGTTTAACCAATGCATAATTTTATTGAACCAATAGATAGTGAGAGTTTAACCAGGAACTCCAGAAACCGGGCATGAGTGAGAGAGAGCGAGGTGCGGACGGGGTAATGCGACAAGCGCGGGCGGTGATCGCGTCTTGACTTGTCGCTGTTGCAGTCCGTCGCTCGCAGTTAAAAGCGTGCGAAATTATGATTTTTTTAAGCCCCTCGTCGCGCCCCCCTTTGGATCACTGTACGCCCCCCAAGTGGGGCGCGCCCCACTGGTTGGGAACCCATGCTCTAGGCGCTCTGACTATCAGCCATCTCTGCTCACTACTCCGAATTCTTCTTCCACATTTTAATACCTATACGGGTAACTGAACCGAGACGACTAACTTTGCACTTAATAATACACACATTACAGATGCGATTACCTTAACAAATAAATATTAATATAATTTTGATTTCTTTGGACAGCCCTACTGAAGAAATAGTCTTCTGCGTTTCAATTTGCAGGTAACTGAGTATATGGTTAGGACATAGAGCTCTTGGGAGCTCTTAGCGAGCATCACCACCATTTGCGAGGAGGTGGCAGAACGGGAGAGAAGGGCGAATCGCTCTCACTCCTATCGCAGAAGACACGTCAGACGCTGGAGGGCTCTAAATGATGTCCGGCCACCATGAGCCGTGGTCTGTGGGCGACGGACTTGGGTAGCTCGTCGCCCGACCAGCAACAAGCGAAGGACGAATGCTCGCCTTGTTTAGAAGCGCACACCTCTCTGGGTCTTCAAGCAGACCAACTGTGGCCCGCTTGCACTGATGGCCGAATCCGTCGATGATTGTGATTGAACGATCGCGAGACCTCAATAAAGGACTGATCGGTGGGAGTCACATTGTCCACGATGGATTTTCCACAGGTCAAAGATCCCTGGCTGCCCTAATCCTCAGCCTGCAGGTCCGTTGATACCTCCAATGGACCATAACTTGCCGAGGTTGTGGTGAATGTATTTGTGATACCCGGACCCGACAGAATGGAGGACCGTGTGGTTTTTATTCGATAGGATTTGAACAGCGACCATGTTAGATTTTTCACACACAAAATCTTCTTTTTATCGTGTGGTTGATGAACAACCTATTGTCAGAGTTTAAACCACCCGTAGATCTCTGACATGGCTTTACACACCATCGAGAGATTTGCTGGTTTCCTCATGATGTTTATCTTTACCGTTTTAAGCAAGTGATAATTTATAATATGCACATGACGTCGAAAAGACAGTGGTGTGTGCCTTGGATTTGAACTTGCAACCTTTGACCTGTCAGTCCAACGGTCATACCACTAGGCTATTACTGCTACACACTCTAAACAAGGTTATTTTTGTTTAAAAAAGGGAAAAAATACGTTTTGACACAATGAGCTAAGTTGAAAATTACACTCGAGGTTGAACTGCAGCCCGAGCCGACGGCGAGGGCCTAATAAAACCGAGTGTGTATTAACCAATGCTCATGCGTTTCCTACAACATTTTTTCAAGTTATCTGCGGAAAAAGATCATGATATTTCATAGGTTTTATTGAGTATACTCACAGTGGCCGCATAACAGCATGTCACGTACAAGAGGGCGATGACGACGAACAGCGAAACGCGAGACACGGACATGGCGGGAAGTTTGACAGCTGCGCAAGATGGCGGACCTGTGAACAAGGAAATAAACAGTGAGCAAGATTTGAACCTGCGATTCCGGATCAGTACTCCATGTGAGACAAGGATTGCTACACACATAAGCGGACATTGCCGGTTCGGCAGTATTTGTCGAACAACAAAGTCGACCCGAAGCAATTACTGAATTTATTCGGTTTCATTCGGCGTGTGGATATCGGGTTTCATTCGAGTGGACACATCATTCGATTCGGCAGTTCCACACATCCTTAGCCCTACCGAACTAAAATTATCGCTAAAAGCCGACCGACATAAGTCGGCAGTTGCCAAGTCGAGCGATTATGTGCGGCAGCCGAGCGGTTTGTGTTTCCCGAACATTTATCTATTTTTTTTTTTATTTTTTTTTTATTATTAACGGCGCCCTCTTGTGCATAGCATCCCTTAGAGCTCCTGGAATACTGCACCTTTAATACATTTTTTTTTTATTATTATTAACGGCGCCCTCTTGTGCATAGCATCCCTTAGAGCTCCTGGAATACTGCACCTTTAATACATTTTTTTATTTTTTATTTTTTATTATTAACGGCGCCCTCTTGTGCATAGCATCCCTTAGAGCTCCTGGAATACTGCACCTTTAATAATTTATTTTTTATTTTTTTATTATTAACGGCGCCCTCTTGTGCATAGCATCCCTTAGAGCTCCTGGAATACTGCACCTTTAATACATTTTTTTATTTTTTATTATTAACGGCGCCCTCTTGTGCATAGCATCCCTTAGAGCTCCTGGAATACTGCACCGTTAATACATTTTTTTTTTTTTTTTTTTTATTATTAACGGCACCCTCTTGTGCATAGCATCCCTTAGAGCTCCTGGAATACTGCACCTTTAATACATTTTTTTTTTATTTTTTTATTATTAACGGCGCCCTCTTGTGCATAGCATCCCTTAGAGCTCCTGGAATACTGCACCTTTAATACATTTTTTTTATTTTTTATTATTAACGGCTCCCTCTTGTGCATAGCATCCCTTAGAGCTCCTGGAATACTGCACCTTTAACACACTTTTTTTTTTTTATTATTAACGGCTCCCTCTTGTGCATAGCATCCCTTAGAGCTCCTGGAATACTGCACCTTTAATACATTTAATACTATACTGAATTCTTCTTCCATATCGAAATAAGTCTTATAGTGACGTCATCGCTGTCTATTTTGTCACTGCACGGGGAATGGAATTAAACGAGCTATGAATGTGGACACAAAAAAGGAGTACGTAAGTATGGAAGCAGGAGGCGTTTTGTAGTATCTGTCTACCCCATGGGAAAAGGCGTGAGGTTACGTACGTTTTTCGCACTATATCTGAAATATCACAGTTATAAAGTAATTATATTAAATGGAAAAAGAATACGGTCGCGAACAGGATTCGAACCTGCGCCTCCCGGATAAATACTCCAGGCGCTCTGACCACTAAGCCATCTCGACCTCTGTTCACCACCACTTCTTCTTCCATATTTTAACACGTCTTATGGCGACGTCAATGCTATCTATTCAGTCCCTATACAGGTGACCGAACCGACACGACTAACTTTGCAGTTAATACAATGTCGTAAAGAATGCAATTACTTAACAATTCAAGATAAATCTTTGAATAGCATTAACGCATGCTTAGCGAACTCTAAAGTGTAAACTTTAGAGTTCAGCATGCGTCAAAGTTTAGAGTTTAGAGTTCGCTAAGCATGCGATAATGCTTTTTAAAGATTTATCTTGAATTATCACAGTTAAGTCAGTAAGAAATATTACGAGCTACGCCGTAGTCACCGTAGCGATCACTGCTACGCCGTAGTCATTACGTAGATTTTATGATATTGTCCATTTGGACATAAAAAATTGAATTCTGAACGTCATCGCTAGGCATTCAAAGCGCGGCTGATGAGCAGGTCCTGGGTTCGATTTCCAGGTCGGGCAAAGTTAATATATTTTTCTGTTAGGAATTTCTCAGTAGCAGCCCGGACTTTGGAAATGTACCCGACTGGTGGCTATAGGCTCACCATCTTTCACAGGGGATTTAATAACAGCATTGGTAAAAAGTGCTTGTAAAAATAGAATATTAATCAGAATAAACCTAAGAATATAAATTTTAATCAAAATAATAAAACGGTCTTGAGCAGGTTTCGAACCTGCGCCTCCCGGATAAATACTCCAGGCGCCCTGCCAACTTGACATTATAAGAATACACTTCTGCTTTATTCTTCGAGGTATACAGGCATGATAATATCTTATAATATCTTCTTCTAATCGTGTGGTTGATGAACAACCTGGTGTCAGAGTTTAAACCACCCGTAGGTCTCTGACATGGCTTAACACACCATCGAGAACATCTCTCAGGTGTGCTGGTTTCCTCGCGATGTTTTCCTTCACCGTTATAAGCAAGTGATGATTAGTTTATAATACGCACATGACTTCGAAAAGTCAGTGGTGCGTGCCTTGGATTCGAACTTGCGACCTTTGACTTGTCAGTCCCGCGGTCATACCACTGCATAAAAATACATAATAGTTTCTTCTAGAACATAAAAATTCACGCTCTTCTTGTATTGTAACTGCCTCGTTCTTCTTGTGGTCCTGTCGCGACTGTTGCGCATGAGGTCTTCGGTACGATTCCCGGGTCGGGCAAAGTGTTATTAGGTTTTTTTATTAGGAAATTCTCGATCGTAGACCGGAGTTTGGAATTGTGCCCGGTAGATGGCAATAGGCTCATCACCTATTACATGGGACTTAATAACAGCATTGGTGAAATGTCGACCGACATTTCACACCTCTGCCTACCCCTGAGGAATACAGGGGTGATACTATGTTATGTCTTCTTGTACGTAAATTTCAGTTTTGAAATGTTATCTTTCATTCTTGCGTTAATTAGCGTCGCGGAATATTTTCTAGTAAACTGGGATAAAAATAATTAACGTATTCTGTAAAATACTGCTGTAGTTATGTAGTAACATAACATAGGATCACGCCTGTATTCCCGAAAGGGGTAGGCAGAGGTGTACACAGTTGGACACTCACATTTCACCAATGCTGTTAGTAAGTCCCACGTAATAGGTGGTGAGTCTATTGCCATCTACCGGGCACAATTCCAAACTCCGGGCTGCCACTGAGAATTTACTACCAGAACAACTCAATAACACTGCCCGACCCGGGAATCGAACCCAAGACCTTATGCTCAGCAGTCGCGTTTGGGACCACTAGACCAACGAGGCAGAGTAGATATGTAGTATAGTAATGACCTAGTGGTCGCAGACTGACCGAAATTCGACCATAATACATTTGAATTTTAAATTTGAACGTGTTATATAAATGATTTTATTTCTGTAAATAGATCTGTTGAAGACACTTTTACAAGTCATTTTTATAAACTAGATGGCGCCGGCGTTTCCTATCTGACTGTCTCTGAGAAGAAATGCCGAAACAAACTGAGAGGTCAACGTCTCTTTTAAAGTCCAGACATAATAGTATGTACATATCTATGTGAGTGTAACGATGCAGGGATCGTCTGGAATGGCCTTTTGAGGAAAGAGCCATAGCAGCTTCGAGGTGACCTGTCCTGTCTGACGGCACGTATGCATCAGTCATCGTGTAGCTCAACCATAACTAAGGGAGCTCCACGACCCGTCACAAGACGATACCAGATCAGGAGGACATTTGCGTAGGTCACATAAAACGACTCAAAACCGCCAGGCAGTCTATGAGGTTCATGTATGAATGAATTTCTGGCCCACATCGTGCTCACATTCACATTGCAAATAGTGTCTAATAGAATAACAATATTATCAAAAATATATATATTATCAAAGATATGTGTGTGTGTGTAATGTTTTTTATTAATGTAATATATTTCTAATGCATATTATTTTAAAATATTATCTTCCTGCACTCCTTCTCCATATAAACTTTAACTGTGCCAAATTCCATACTCCTCCGTCCGCGAAAGTTTCGTAAAAAGCGTTGCCGCATGTATTGATTGATTGATTGATTTATTAATTTGCAGAACACGGGTACAATAAGTTCTAAGTCATAAACACAGGCAGTCCTTATCCACATTCAACCAGTTACGGCATGCAAAGTTATCATCGGTTATCCATACGAATTCAATTTGTAGATAAAATTAATAGAATTACATGATCAATTAATAAATAAAATAATACGAAAGAATGTTAAAATATGGAAGAAGAATTCGCTGTGGTGAGCAAAGGTCGAGATGGCTTAGTGGTCAGAGCACCTGGAGTATTCATCCGGGAGGCGCAGGTTCGAATCTTGTTCGCGACCGTATTATTTTTCCATTTAATATAATAACTTTAGAGTTTGCTAAGCATGCGTTAATATTTTTTATCGCTAATAGCAATTTCTTACAGACAACCGTTGGATGGACAGATATCGTGCAAGAAATTATAACAGGCAGTGGGCGGTGTACTTTATATAGGACACTAAACAATGAGAATATGAATACTAGAACTAGAAATTTAATACATTTTATATACCTAAATATAATATATAATACTTAAATAGAGATAATACCAATCGACTAATACATATCCACAGTAAAATATAAAAAAACTTGATAGGTGTCAAGGGACACCCGGATGGAACGAAGTTAAAGAAAAAAAAAAAAAAAAGTATATATATAAATCTGGCTTGCTTTCTATAAGAGAGAGAGAGACAGACAGAGAAACATGCGCACGCCGCACGGCTTACAATAGCTTACTATAGCAAAAAGTGTCGTTACAACTTTTCGTCTTAATTTTTTCCGTCTTCGCAACGCGCCTTAAGGAACTTCGTTCCAAAATAAATAAACAAACAATACACAGATTTAATAACCAATTACACAGTAACACTTTAAGTTTAATAATTCATTTTTTACAATTTTACTATGGACCAATAAAAACAAAATCATCTGTAAACTTGTCATCTAAAAAGCACTGTAGTATAATATAGATATAATGCTTAGCTGCCACGTTCGGTACTGATACACCAATAAGGCAGTTAGTAAGGCTCTAGACTTCAGTACATATAAATAGTTACACCCAACTGTAAAGTTAACATTAACTCAGTAAAGTAAACTTATCTCAATTTTGCTCGTCAGACCAACGAAAACCGAATGAACTAAAAAAACTTTCTGTACAACTTGTAAATATTTAATTGAAGTAACTTAATTGTCAGTAACAATTTAGTAAGTTAACTTAGTTGTTAATTGAGTTACGTCAGCGATAGTTAGTGTTATCTTGTTCGGGATAGGACAAATAGTTAAGGTATATAGGGCTGGTACATTGGCTCGTGCTAGCTAACATGTGCCATAGACATTAATATATATATATCTGCCTAACCTTTTCCCAATTACATTGGGGTCGGCTTCCAGTCAAACCGGATACAGCTTAATACCAGTATTTTACATGGAGCGACTGCCTATCTGACCTCCACAACCCAGTTACTGGGTAACACGATATCTAGTGGTATGACTGGTTGTCAGATTTTCAGGCCTCTGACTACCCGTAACGGCTGTTATAGATCTTAATTTGACAACCGGGACCGACGGCTTAACGTGCTCTCCGAGGCACGGAGGGGTCTCGGTATGAAATGATGGTCTCCTATCCACAGACCGACCGCGGCAAGCTCGCTTAACCTCGATCGATCGATCTGTGTGGCTGTTACTTAGGCACGAGCCCCTCCATAGACATTAATAAATAAATATTTTTTCTAACTCTTTCACAAAAAGTACTTTTTAAAATTTACAAATAAATGCTATGAACTGAATTATGTACATAAAAGTTTTAGCATCTAGAGCTGAATTAGGAGGAACCTGTATTTGACCTTACAGCGCCAAGTCCCTCGAATTACATTAAATAATTAATTTGGAGCTTTATTATTATTATATTATTATCAATTTGATATTCTCAAATAAATTTGTACATAATAAATAAAAATATTTACAAAATAAAACCTAAATTATATTCACTACACTACCACTAAAAGAAAGAGAGAGAAAAAAGGAAAAACGTAATTTAGGCGTCGAAGTACTCCTCCGCATCGCTGTCATCCGGTAATGTGCCCAGAAGACTGGCAGCATTGCCACGTTGAATGGCAATGCTAATTCTCTGACCAAAAAACAGGCCAGCCCTCTGGTCACGCGAAGTGTCGGCCAGTCTGCCAGAAATTCCTTTGAATATTTGGCGGGCACTGGGACCCCATAACCCGAGCGTTTCGACTCCAAACGGCTCAAAGTCGTAGCAGCCGATAAGGTTTCTTAAGTTTGCGCGATCACTACACATTATAATAAAACAACTTTTAACCGGATTAATCGCGTGTATTATTGGTTTTTTATTTTTCCTGACGTTTCGAACACTTTGCAGCGTTCGTGGTCGCAGGAGGACTAAGGTGTCAGGTCTCTCAACAGTTTATTTAAAATTATTTCAGTCTACCGTACATATAATTGACAAATTCATAAAATTATTTTGTCTCTGATACATATTTAAACTAAATCGCGACGGTATTTCCTAAGACTATCCCTGAGAAGAAATACCGAAACAAACTCAGAGGTCACAGTCGTTTTAAATTTAGAGATACAATTTTACAATTTTATCGAATTATAAACTAAAAGGTGTTCCGATGCACGCAGTAATCGCTCACAGTAACTTGATTTTTCTTGTGACTTGACTTTGTTTTTCAAACGCCGCAAAGTGTTCGAAACGTCAGGAAAAACAAAAAACCAATAATACCCGCGATTTATCCGGTTAAAAGTTGTTTTATTATAAAGCCGATAAGGTTGCTATATTTGCGCCGTTTGAGAGTCTCTGCAGCAGTCTCTATACCGATATTATGTACTCTTATATAAGGCTTTGGAACAGTGGTCAGATCCCCTCTTTGTGTGTTATGTTAGGTGAATGAGTGCGTGTGAGAGGGTATATCTATATTTGGGTGTCAGTGTGATATGTGACAGTTATGAGTGACATTTCATTTCATTAGTTAAATTTGTTTTTATATAAATTCAAAGTCAAAGTCAAAGGACTTATTTCAATTAGACCATTTACAGGCACTTTTGAATTGTCCAAAAAACTAGTTGCCACGTTCCAAAGTGTAGGTTCCTGTGGAGAAGAACGGGCAAGAAACTCCACGGTTACTCCTCCCGATCATATATCATTCACGGCGGCCTGTCTCCACGGAGATAAGCCAAGTACGCAGGAGATATTATAGAGCACAAGTGTATGCGCAAACACAGGTGCAATCCCTCTTCTTTCACTCTCATAGTCCGATAGGACGGCAATCCGACACGACCGGAGAGAGATCAGGCGTAGGACCGACGGCTTTACGTGCTCTCCGAAGCACGGGGGTGTCACACCACCAACTTCCTGACTCCGGACTGCTACTAAGAATTTCCTAACAAAAAAAACCCAATAACACTTTGCCCGACCTGGGAATCGAACCCAGGACCTCACACTCAGCAGCCGCGCTTGCGACAACTAGATCAGAGAAAAAAAAAGTTTATATATATCCTCTGCTAATAATGCGAAGCCGGGGCAGATTGCTAGTTAATATTTTTCTAAAACACAGGCGATGTTGTTATCAACATAAAACTTGCTTTGTAAATCTAGTTAAAGTAGTTCTGTAAACTGAGCTAGACTATAAACTCAGCGGGGTTGCCGACGCCGCGGGGTGTTAAAAGTGGACATACTTATGATTTTCACATTTTAAATTACAAAGCAAAACACTTAAGCCAATTCGTACATAAATGTCATTTTATGTTTTTACATGACTGCCCAAAATAGGGGTGTTATGTGTTTAGGGTTTATCTATTAGAATATATTTTTTACAATACGAGATTGTAAAAAATATATTCTATATAATATATATATAACGCGAATTCTTCGTCCACATTTTAACACGTCTTTTGGCGACGTCATTGCTATCTATTCAGTCTCTTTATTATAGATATTTACTTATAAAGTCCTTCATATTAAATTTAGGGAGAATTTATATAGCCTATGTCACCCGGGCCATTATTACAAATCTATTCATATATATATTCATCAAAATCGGTTCAGTAGTTTAGGTGCTACGGTGGAACACATACATACATACATAGACTGCTAAACTTATTACCATTGCCGTAGTCGGGACAAACTCAATGACCTTTGATCCGGGAAACGAACTCGAGACCTCATACTCAGCAGTCACGCTTGCGGCCACTAGACCAGCGAAGCATTATTTAGTAAATTACAATAATAGTAGTTATGGGGGAGCAATAGTCTATTATTATTATTATTACTATATTGGGCTTCCGAATAATAGTGGGCGAGATAATATAGTGAGGGAAATGTTTATTGTGGCCATAAACATAATGTGAGTGTTTCGGAATATTTATTTTTTCTTTTATCAATAATGTATCTACGTTTGGCCACCAACTCGCCTGATGGTAAGCGACGGTGTGGCCGAGGATGGAGCACGTAGATCCAGAATAAATCTATTCACTCTTAAGAAGAGTGGATAGATTTGGGGAGAACGATAGTTGGGGAGTTGATGCAACTGCCCAGACCCGTCTCCCACAACGGTTGCACCGGACTACATCCCGAAACACGACTAGGTCGCTTAAATGCCGTTAAGCGACCTAGTCGTGTTTCGGGATGTAGTCCGGTGCAACCGTTGTGGGAGACGGGTCTGGGCAGTTGCATCAACTCCCCAACTATCGTTCTCCCCAAATCTATCCTGTAATGGCTTCATCAGGTGGGTGGTAACTGTTTTGCACCACCCAGGGGCCACGTGTAGGGATTCTATATTAAGGGTGCACACCTACGGACGGCGGCAACTGAGCTCCCAAATGGTATTGTACGAAAGTACGAAAGAGGGCTTGGAAAAAATTACGGGTAGATAGATAGATAGCTTAATTTTTACATGAGTGCCCAAAAAAGGGGTGTTATATTTTTAGGGTTAATGTATTAATTATTGTTCAACGGTTATTACTCACGTGCATTCTTCGGGATTGCCTGACTAGTTTCGAACTCGAACGGAGCCCTTAGTCATGAGCTGAGCCCGCGGCGATGTCGCGAGTCAAACTCATCACTCATCACGGGTTCATGTATGTATGTATGTTCGTTTATTTATTCCACCATAACTTCTAAACGCCTGAACCGATTTAGATGTATGGGATATCGTTAGAATCCTTACATTATCCCGGGTAACATAGGCTAGACTTAAAAAAGTTAACCTTAATGGTTCAGTGTCCTGTATAGGGACTGAATAGATAGCGCCAACGTATTAACATGTCGAAGAAGAATTCGGAATAGTGAGCAGAGGCCGAGATGGCTTAGCAGTCAGAGCACCTGGACTATTTATCCTTGAGGCGCAGGTTCGAATCCTGCTCACGACCGTATTTTTCTTTACACAAACATTCATATTACGATGAATGCTTCAAAAACTATATTTTTTAACTTTTACACTTGCATTCTGGAATTAGATAGTTGGCTACAAGAATATGGTCGCCAGCAGAACAGAACCTGTGCACCCCGGTTCTTTGCTACCGCGAGGCGCAAGTTAAAATCCTACTCAAGAAAATATTTTTCCTTCGACATTTTATTCATGAAAATTGGTTCAGTAGTTTAGACGCAAAACGTAAACAGACATACCCACAATCGGATGTCTAATATTAGTGTTCTTTAGATGATTAATGCATGACGTTTATATGCATTCTATTTAAATAATAGTTTTAGATTCTATAGAAAAATAGACAAAGGTTTGTTGTGTTATCATATAAAAATAAGTTTGGATTTTAATTGAGCCTTTGCATGAGTTTTTTTTTTTATCAAAAATGGTCCTACGTTTTGCTGCCAACTCGCCTGATGGTATGCGACGGTGTGGCCGAGGATGGAGCACGTAGATCCAGAAGAAATCTATTCACTCTAAGTAGAGTGGATAGTTTTAGGAAGAACGATAGTTGGGGAGTTGATGCAACTGCCCAAACCCGTCTCCTACAACTGTTGCACCGGACTAAACATGACTAGGTCGCTTCATGGCATGTCTCCGTCCGGCGCGCGGTAACCAGCCGCGGCCGAAGCCTCCCACCAGAGTTGTGTTGCCTGTGTTGCACCACCCAGGGGCCACGTGTAGAGATTCCAGTATAAGGGTGCATTCATACGGACGCGGGCAACTCAGCCCCCAAAAGGTCCAAAATATATTAGATAGGTTATCCAAAATGCGATGGCGTGGTTGGCGCAGTGGTCGAGAGACCGGCTACTGCGTCGCGTGTCGCAGGTTCGATTCCTGCACGGAGCAATTATTTGTATGATCTACAGATAATTGTTCCGGGTTGGGTGTATGTGCATGTGAGATTATGTGTTTGTAAACGCACACACGATACAGGAAATAATTCCTAGTGTGTATATAAAATAATATCTAATAGAGTAAAAAACTGCTTCATTGGTCTAGTGGTCCCAAGCGCGACTGCTAAGCATGAGGTCTCAAGTTCGAAGCCCTGGTTGGGCAAAGTGCTAATGAGTTTTTCTGTTAGGAATTTTCCAGTAGCAGCCCGGTATTTGGAATTGTGCCTGGTAGATGACAATAGGCTCACCACCTATTACACGGGACTTCATAACAGTATTTATTGGTGAAATGTGGGTGTACAATTGTGTACACCTCTGCCTACCCCTTCGGGGAATGCGTGATGTTTTGTTAATAGAGTTAACTTCTATCAATTATTGAGATTTATTTTACACACATATAATTACCTCCAGTTTTTTACATGATGACGGGTTTCCCTAATCTATCTTCTAATATATAAAAATCTCGTGTCACAGTGTTTGTTATCGAACTCCTCTGAAACGGCTTGACAGATTTTTATGTTTTTTTTTGTGTATATTTGGTCGGTCTGAGAATAGGTCGTAGGCTATTTTTTTACCCCTAGGTGATAAGTGTGGCCCTATCCTGAAAATTTATATCGCAGAACAACGTTGCGGGGCATAGCTAGAATAATTTATAAATTGGCTAATGTATGCACACGAAAATAATATTATAAAAATAAAAATATTTAAGCATATATGCACAGCGATGCAGACAGCCAACTCGTAGCTGCAAAGCGGTTTAGGATAACAGATAACACGGTAAATTATTTATTTATTGATTTTAAATCAGTGGGGTTACTCTTGAAACTAATACCAATTCCAATCCAATTCCAATATTAACCAGACGCCTTAAATCAATGCGTAATTTTGAAATAAATTTACCTACATTACAGTTGCCTCAATTTTAAAGCATGTTGTCTTCATATTATCCCGAATTAATAATTATTTTCTAGACAATTCAAGATAAATTTTTGAAAAGCATTAACGCATGCTTAGCGAACTCTAAAGTTATTATATTAAATGGAAAAAGAATACGGTCGCGAACAGGATTCGAACCTGCGCCTCCCGGATGAATACTCCAGGCGCTCTGACCACTAAGCCATCTCGACCTCTGCTCACCACCGCGAATTCTTCTTCCATATTTTAACACGTCTTATGGCGACGTCATTGCTATCAATTCAGTCCCTATACAAGTGACCGAACCGACACGACTAACTTTGCAGTTAATACAATGTCGTAAAGAATGCAATTACCTTAATAATTCAAGATAACTACGAAACTAACGATTCTAGACATTTTAGCATTTAAAAGTACGAACTGACATATTTCCAATGTCAATCGAGCGGAATTATGTTCAAGAGTAAGCCCACATAATAGTACCTAATCATTTAGATTTTCGCGATCACTACACATTATAATAAAACAAATTTTAACCCGATTAATCGCGTTACAATTTAATCTTATTTTTTTCTGCTTAAGTTCTTAATCGTTCACGAATTTTGCCGGCTGCCAGAAGCCAATATATTTACGTCACTGTTCTTTTTACAAAAGTACGTAGGTACTAATTAATTCTCCAGGGATTTGCCATAATAGACGTTGCACAGGAAGGTTCCGGTGCTGGTCTCTTAAGAGGACCCGGGACTCCCCAAAAAGTGCTGAGGTGACCACCGGAGTGGTTTTAGTGAGGTAAATCCCACACTCCCCGGTTTTATCCCCCAGTGAAACCAGGTGCCTTTTGAAGGTTTCCCCAAGGTACTAAATAATTACGAAAGTTTAACAGAGTGCATGTTAATGAAATTACCTAAAATAATTGTAGGTAATTACAATTATTGGAATGAGTTTAATTTAGTTGATTGTTTAAAGTTATTATATTATCAATCATCATCAATCAATGATCATCATCATCAATACATATAATAAAAATGTAACGGATCGCTGTCTGTACATGGAAGATATATGAGAAAAAATATTATTGGGACCTTTATCAACGCAAATAGCACTCAAAACAATGATTTCTAGAATTTTGTTTGTTTGTCTGTGCGTTTGTGCACGCTAATCTCAGAAACGGCTTATCCGATTTAGATGTGGCATTCTTAATATATTGTGGTAAGCTTTCACTTAACATTAAGTGTTTGTTTCATGTCAATCGGATCATAACTAAAAAAGTTGTGCCAATTTAAAGAATCACGTCGAACATTTGTTATTTACGACATCCACGCGGATTGAGTCGCGGGCGCAGCTAGTATATAATAAAATGAATATATAAAGTTAATATATATATACGAGCTGTGCCCACGACTCCGTCCGCGTGTATATCAAATACAGATAAATCTTTGAAAAATCCTTCAAAGATTTAACTGTATTTGTTAAGGTAATTGCATCTTTACGACATTGTATTAACTGCAAAGTTAATCGTGTCGGTTAGTTTCCTGTATAGGGACTGGTTAAATGGCAATGACATCAACAAAACACGTATTAAAATGTGGAAGAAGAATTCGGAGGAGTGCGCAGAGGTCGAGATGGCTTAGTGGTCAGAACACCTGGAGTACTTATCCGGGAAGCGCAGGTTCGAATCCTGCTCACGATCTTATTTGTCTTTCCACAAAAGTGTACAACTTTCGAGTTCGCTATGCATGCGTTAATGCTTCTGTAGTAGTTGAAGTTTGTACCTTCAGGTATAGTATTGAAGCCGGCTGTTAATTTTGTCTAAAAAAAACTTTTTTATTGTAGTCGGTTACAAAGTGCATAAGTCTCGCTAGGTTCTAGAACATTCCTCTATCTATAGATCTGAAGTTTACCCACGTCTCCAAGACACTGTCCTCATTATTATTTGTCAACAGCAGGACGCAATGAGCTCGCAAATTAAAGGTACACGGCGAAGATTGAAAAATAATAGTTCACTTAGAAGCGACATTATTAAAATGATAGGGATTTTTTTTAAATTGAATCGGTATATTTGTGATAATAATTTTTAAATTGCGTTTAGATTTGTGTTCTAACTATAAAGTGTTGTATAGCATCACGCTGGAAGTTCACTAGGGGTAAGGTAGGGTACTTTTGCAGGCCCAAATTTTGTCACACATTTAATAAGTGATTGGCCTATTTGACAGCGCGGTTGGCGCAGTGGTCGAGAGACCGACTGCTGCGCTGCGTGTAGCAGGTTCGATTCCTGCTCGGAGCAAATATTTGTACGATCTATAGATAATCCGGGTCTGGTTGTGTGTGTGCTTGTGAGATTATATGTCTGTAAATGCACGATACAGGAACAAATTCCTAGTGTGGGGCAAGGTTTTATATATAAAAAAACTATACAGCTCAATTCCAAATTCCGGGCTGATTTAAAAATAAGCTGAAGAAAAATGCGATCGTGAGCAGAATTCGAACTTACGCCTCTCGGATAAATACTAAGCGCTGTGACCACTAAGCCATCGCGACGTTTAAAATGTGGAAGAAGAATTCGCGGTAGTGAGCAGAGGTCGAGATGGCTTAGTGGTCAGAGCGCCTGGAGTATTTATCCGGGACGCATTAGTACGAATCCTGCTCACTACCGTTTTTGTAATAAAAACTTATAACTCTTTACACAGAATTTCCTAACAGAAAAACCCAGTAGCACTTTGTCTGGCAATCGAACCCGAGATCTCATGGTCAGCAGTTGCGATTGGGACCTTCATCTAAATCAGTTCAGTAATAGTTATTTGTATGAAAGAGTAACAAACATCTATCCATCCTCACTAACTTTAGCATTAATAATACTAGCTTCTGCTCGCGACTTCGTCTGCGAGGACTACAGAATTGAGTTCAGCCGACATAGAAAGTATTGTAAGTGTTAACCTAGATTATATGATATTTTTTTTGTAATCTAAAATGGATGTACGTTTGGCCACCAACTCGCCTGATTGTAAGCGACAGTGTGGCCGAGGATGGAGCACGTAGGTCCAGAATAAATCTATTCACTCGTTAAGTAGAGTGGATAGCCCGACTTGGGAATCGAACCCAAGACCTTATTTTCAGCAATCGCGTTTCAGACCACTAGATTAACGAGGCAGGAGATAAATATAGATATTACCTACTAAGCCGTTATCACGGCTTAGCCTAGAGGTATGACCGTTCGTCTGACAAGTCAAAGGTTGCAAGCATGAATCCAAGGCACGCACCACTGTCTTTTCGAAGTCATGTGCGTATTATAAATTAATTATCACTTGATTATAACGGTGAAGGAAAACATCGTGAGGAAACCAGCACACCTGAGAGATGTTCTCGATGGTGTGTAAAGCCGTGTCAGAGACCTACGGGTGGATTAAAATCTAACACTAGGTTGTTCCTCAACCACACGGTAAGTAGAAGAAGTAAGATAGTAGGTTTAAAATTGAGTCTGATTAGAAAGTGAATGTAAATCTTTTGATTACAGAATTAGTACGATGTAATTTATTAAATTTTCCATTTGACAGACTCCACAAGATTACTTGCTCACATGTAACTATATTAACAATAGCGTGCCTCGCGGTTTCACACGTTTTTTCAGTTTTGCTCGCATCCTTAGGGTCGTAGCGTGATGTTATATGGACTATAACTTTCCTTAATATTGGGCTAACAAATGCAAAATCAATTAAAATCATAATCATCATCCCCCTGCCCTTATCCCAATTTATTTGGGGTCTGCGCATCATGTATTCCTCTTCCACTTTCTAATTGTATTTGAAATTGCATGCTGTTAAAGTTTTGGCAATGTTTTATGACCGGCCGCCTGCCTGACGTCAACCCTCATCGGGAATGCTGTTGTTGGTGGTAACCGCCACCGATACAGTCTCCTTCTATCTAGCTATGTCATACCAAATGTTATCCATGCGCCAGGTTCTGATGTTATTCTACTGTCACACTCCACTAACTGGGCTAATCTATATAATGGTGGTTAATATATTAAAAACTAAAAAGTTTCTACCCTTTCCCTTCAACTATATGAGAAACTACATCTCAAAAGATAGATTAATTTCTGTACAATTTATACTAATTTAAAAAGAAGAGATTGTTTTTCCAAGATATAAGATCATGTTATATTACATATTAATAAACCAGTCATGCTTTGCCTTTGTGTTTTGTGACATAGCTAGTTATAAGGAGACAGTATCGATGGCGGTTACCACCAACAACAGCATTCCCAATGAGGGTTGACGTCAGGCAGGCGGCCGGTCATAAAACATTGCCAAAACTTTAACAGCATGCAATTTCAAATACAATTAGCAAGTGGAAGAGGAATACATGATGCGCAGAGCCCAAATAAATTGGGATAAGGGCAGGGGGATGATGATGAACCACCATTACGTAGATTGTTATAATATTGTAAATATTAATAATATTCCACAACTATCACACAACGCCGTCTAGTCTCAAGCTAAGCAGAGCTTGTGTTATGAGTGCTAGACAACTGATAAACATACTTATATATTTCTAAATGCATACATATTATAGATAAATTACACCCAGACACAGAACAAATGATCGTGCTCATCACACAAACATTTGTCCTGGGTGGGAATCGAACCCACGACCTCCGGCATAGCAGTCAGGGCTACTAACCACTAGACCAACGAGGCAGTCAAAAATGAATATTAAGAGTATGCTTAGATGGTAGAAAACTCAAACGCGACTGCTGAGTGCGAGTCCCAGGTCGGGCAAAGTTTAATTGAGTTTTTTTTTTAGTAAATTCGCGATGGTTGAAGTTTGGAATTGTGCCCGGTAGATAGCAATAGACACACCACCTATTACATGGGACTTAATAACAGCATTGGTCAAATGTGGGAGTACAATTTTGTACACCTCTGCCTATCGCTTCGGGGAATACAGGCGTGATGCTATGTTATGTTAGTTTTGTACGGAGTTTTAATTTGTAAATGATGTGCTAATTAAATCATAATATTAAGTCTAATTCTCTCAATAAAAACCATTTCATAAAAATATATTTTAGTTCAGATAATTTATTCGTTTTTTTTTTTAATTATATTTTTTATTATATATTATTTCATTCTTGTTAGCATAAAATGGTGAAAAAATCACATACATTTCAGTGAAATTAAATAACCGAGAAAACTTAATTTCAAATTTTGTTTAACTTGCAATGCCATAGGGATAACGTGAATGAATTTTTAAATTTAATTGTTATACTTTTTATTCTTGCTCTAATTGGTTACTTCTAAACATATTTTCCAGTATATTCTTTAAGAAAAAAATAAAAATAAAATAAATCATATAAGTACACAATTGAATCATCATATATATAAAAATAAATCGCCGAAATGTTTGTACGCGCATAACTTACGAACGACTGCACCAGATTGGATAATTCATTTTTTTTGTGTTCGTTATTGTCAGGACAAGTGGGCTTACTCTTGAAAATAATTCCGCTCGATTGACATTCGAAATATGTCAGTTTGTACTTTTAAATGCCAAAATGTCTAAAAAATAATTATAGATTCGGGATAATATGAAGACAACATGCTTTAAAATTGAGGCAACTGTAATGTCGGTAAATTTCTTTTAAAATTATGCGTTGTTTTAAGGCATTTAATCTTGGGATTGGATTGGAATTTGTATTAGTTTCAAGATTAACCCCGAAGTATAAAATTAAATTAAAAAAAACGAACAGAAAAAAATTGCGGTACGAGGTTCGCTGGGTATAATTTAAAACAAAAACAAATTGCAAATATTTTCTGTACGAATGAAAAATCTCTTATGTTTACTTTATGGGGTATATTAGTCTATAGGTTATGGGTTAAAGGCTAGGACTCACCTGAGGAGAACACGAGGGGCTACTGAATGCAGCGAGTAGCCTGAAACAAGCCTTATATACCGGTTGCTTGAAGGGGCGGGCGGGAACAGCGACGTGAGTGGAAACAGTCAGACATTTTTTATTAAGTTTTTTTTTCCTTTTTTTATCAAAAATGGGTCTACGTTTGGCCACCAACTCGCCTGATGGTAAGCGACGGTGTGGCCGAGGATGGAGCACGTAGATCCAGAATAAATCTATTCACTCTAAATAAAGTAGATATATTTGGGGAGAACGATAGTTGGGGAGTTGGTGCAACTACCCAGACCCGTCTCCCACAACGGTTGCACAGGACTACATCCCGAAACACGACTAGGTCGCTTCACGGCATGGCTTCATCCGCCTGCGGGGAAAATGTGGGTGTGTCTCTCACCCACATTTCAAAAATCCATTAAGAACTCTACTGCCGTGCCTGATTACTGATTATTAATTAAACATCTACCCAAATTAAATAGGATATTACAAATTAAAATATAGTTACAGATAAATCTTTGAAAAGCATTAACGCATGCTTAGCGAACTCTAAAGTTATAATTTTAAATGGAAAAAGAATACGGACGTGAGCAGGATTCCAACTTGCGCTTCCCGGATAAATACTCCAGGCGTTCTGACCACTAAGTCATCTGGATTGGTAATAAAAGATTAACGCATGCGTAGCAAAGACGGATATAATGATGACGTCACCGAAAGACGTATTAAAATGTGGAAGAATAATTAGAAATAATGAGCAAAGGTCGAGATGGCTTAGTGGCCAGAGTGCCTAGAGTATTTATCCGGGAGGCGCAGGTTCGAATCCTGCTTACGACCGTATTTTTCTTTCTACAAAAAATGATAATACAACATTTTTTATTTTTTTTGACGTTTTGAACACTTAGCAGCGTTCGTGGTCGCAGGAGGACTCAAAGGAACGCTGCAAAGTGTTCGAAACGTCAGGAAAAACAAAAACCAATAATACACACGATTAATCCGCTTAAAAGTTGTTTTATTATAATGTGTAGTGATCGCGAAAACCTAAAATATTAGTATACAAACACTCCTTTTTTGGGCAGTCGTGAAAAAGTTTTTTTTTTGACATTGTTATGTAATTTTGATGGACTTTTTATTTGTGCAGTCTTAAAACTAATAAAACGTAAAACTACATTTGTTTAATTGTTTAGCATTTTTTATTGCACTGTACATGTGAGTACCATGTAACCATTTATATATTCTACATGAATATGTATATATTTGATTATTGTCTGGCAGCTAGAGTTTGTCATGCTCACTCAAAAGTTCCGCTGATGGTGACGTATGTGTTGGGTCATTAGATTCTCTACAATATGGTTGATTTAAGTGATGCTGACGCTGGCGTCATGTTCGTGAACGGGCGCCGTTGGTTGGGGCTGGTCATCTCTAAACTGTCATGGCAAAGTTTTGAATTGTAACTAGACTCTATAGACTTCACATTACATTGTTCTCACATATGATTTCTATATTATAAATACAATGTAACCAACAATATTGTAATTGTTTGATAAAAAGAGTAACCGTGGAGTTTCTTGCCCGTTTTTCTCCACAGCAATCTACACTTTGAAACGTGGCAACTAGTTTTTGACAATTCAAAAATAAATGCTTCGGCTTTAACCGAGTGACAGGACCACGAGAAAAATAATTTTAGTCGTATTCGTTTCCACGCCGCCTCTGTCGAATATCAGACCGCCCATTGTTATAACGTCACTTCACCACTTCCACCAAACTGTTAGTTTTCGTATGTTATAACGCATCAATACCAATAGCAGAAACTAAATTATAATTAAATGCAGTTATGTTACTTATCGTAAAACATTATTGGTGAGTAGGCCGGTTGCTTTGTAGTGAAGGTCGAATGAGCACCGTTTACCGGTTAGGAACGGAATTTCTCGTGAACGGGGACTGGTCAGCTCGTAATTACTCGGTAATCATTTTCGCATTATAAAATACTAACATACGTACATATAATAGCATAGCCCGGTAGGTCTATCTGCCTAGCCTTTTCCCAATTACATTGGTGTCGGCTTCCAGTCACACCGGATGCAACTTAATACCAGTATTTTACATGGAGCGACTGCCGATCTGACCTCCACAATCCAGTTACTGGGTAACACGATATATATATATATGGAATACTACTATTTCAATTATTTGCTTTTGTTTTTATATTATTTTTCACATTACATTAGGGTAACCGTGATTATGAGCCATGCTTCGGCACGAATGGACCGGCTCGACCGGAGTGATACCACGGCCTCACAGAAAACCGGCGAGAAACAACGCTTGCGTTGTGTTTCGCTGTGTGAGTGAGGGTACCGGAGGCACAAACCCTTTAAAACGCCGGCAACGCACTTGCGAATCCTCTGGTGTTGCGGATGTACATGGGCGGCAGTAATCGCTTACCATCAGGCAAGCCGTCTCCCTGGTTGCACCAATCCCATAAAAAAAATGTTGTATATGATAGTGGTAGAAATAAAATATGAAACTTAGCTTTAACCTCTGGTATGCTGCATTTCCACTTGCTGGATCCACGTGCCGGCAGACAAGAGGATTGTGAAAAAATACATTTATTAGTTTATTTTTGAATTTTTGAAAATAATAATAATAACTCGAAAAGATCTTAATAACTTTTTAAATGTTTGTGTATATCTGAATTTAATTTATGATCAATGAACAATATTTAAAATTTAACATAAAGACTATTTAACTATGTACAATTTAATGATAATAAAAGTAAAATACATAATCTAAAACAAAAAGTGGTTTAGGCGTCGAAGTATTCCTCCGCATCGCCGTCATCCGGTAATGTGCCCAGAAGACTGGCAGCATTGCCACGTTGAATGGCAATGCTAATTCTCTGACCAAGAAACAGGCCAGCCCTCTGGTCACGTGAAGTGTCGACCAAGCTGCTAGAAATTTCTTTTGGCGTGCACCATGACCCGAGCGTTTCGACCCCAAACGGCCGTCTGGTCTCTTACCATCGTCCCACACCAAGCCCAAAATAGCTGGTACACCGGCCGGCGGTGGCAATAACCCTACGAATTTGTGGTTCTGCACTCCTGCTGCAGGACAGGCCATAGATAGAATTAATTCGCTAAACAAATTCATTATTTTTAATATCTGTGTCACGTGATTCGAAACACCAATCACTGCGTGACGTCACTAACCAGGCGATTGACACATGATACAAAATAAATCAATGAATTTGTTGATACTTGGGAAGCAAGTTGCAACTACTTTCTTCGTATTACAGTGCAGTTTTCGAAGTATTGGCACACTGAGGCACTACGTACCGGAACCACGGTACATTTGAATAAAAGAGAAGAGACCCTGTCCCACTGCAGGGCGCGGGTCTCTTCTCATACAGAGGAGGCACGAGCATTGATCACCACGCTAGCTCACTGCAGGCGATTTCAGACTACCAAGTCCAGGTTTCCTCACGATGTTTTCCTCAACCGTATGTCTTTGATGTCTTAGATTAACTAAGAAAGTACATATGACATTGAAAAAGTCACATTGGTACCCAGGTTTGAACCCACCACAACCAGTGAATTTTTTTTGGTTATATTTAATGATAATATACGACACATTTCCGCCGCTGGAGGAAATGTGTCGCGCATGCGATGGACTCATGATAATATCTATATGTAGCCATGTAATGCCTAAATTAATTACTATTATTTCTAAGGTTTCCTTAGAAATAATAGTAATGAACGGGGCTTGAACCTGTGACCATTGACAGTCCGTGTCATCATTCTCCCAATTAGCCACCGCGTCTTTGTTCGATACTCTTAAATTTCAAGTTTCTCTGTATTTGTCTTAAGGAGACGCCTAGCGATATTTATTAATCCATCAGTTATTGGGTAACACGAGATCTCGTGGTATGAATCCCCGTAACGGCTGTCATAAATCTTAATTTGAGATAAAATGATGGTCACCCATCCTCAGACCGACCGCAGCAAGTGCAGCTTAACCTCGATTGATTGACGTTTTATTATGTAGCGATATCTATCTCGCTACATGGATAGATGGATACTACGCTACATCGCGCAAGCAAAGTTTGACGGCAAATCTGCATTTAAACAACCTCCCGACATTAACGAACAACACACCTCCTTCCTCCATAATTCTAATAAATAGTTACCTATAAGATATTTATTATTCCTCTAGCGACCTGCGGTGGCTTTACACGGGGGCATTTCATACCAAAAATCCTGACTTCCCTAATGTATTATCCAAAAAAAAAAAACAGCCAAGTTGGCGAGCCAATCTCAAATGATGATTATTCATACATACGACAAATGATTTTTATTTATATAGATAGTTATATATTGTCAGGTGGAGCATTTTGGTTGATGAACAACCTAGTGTCAGAGTTTAAACCACCCGTAGGTCTCTGACATGGCTTTACACACCATCGAGAACATCTCTCAGGTGTGCTGGTTTCCTCACGATGTTTTCCTTCACCGTTTTAAGCAAGTGATAATTAATTTATTATACGCACATGACTTGGAAAAGACAGTGGTGTGTGCCTTGGATTCTGACTGGCGACCTCTAACTTGTTAGACCATGCCGTTAGCTATCACTGCTTTTATGGTCCAAAGTATGAGGTCCTGGGTTTGAATCCCGGATTAGACAAAATGCTGTTGGGATTTGAACATGTATTAGGTAGATCGCAAATATAAATAATACGTACATACATACATAGCATCACGCCTGTTTTCCCCGAAGGGGTAGGCAGAGGTATATAATTGTACACCCACATTTCAGCAATGCTGTTATTAAGTCCCGTGTAATAGGTGGTGAGCCTACTGCACACCTACCTACACAATTCCAAACTCCAGACTAAAACTGAGAATTTCCTAACCGAAAAACTGAATAACACTGCCCGACTCGGGAATCGAACCCGAGACCTCATGCTCAGCAGTCGCACTTGGGACCACTAGACCAATGAGGCAGTCAATATAAATAATGACACATGAAACCGTCAGTTACTCAGCTATTGTTAATTCTTGCAAGTGGTCCCTAAGACAAAGACCCACGGTGGGTGCCAACAATTTTTAACACTAGCTAGTTAACCACCCAAAAGTAGAAGATTAAAGGATAAAGGTCCCGCAATAACCTCTCAAGGTCACCAAGAAAGTTGATAAATCACTTTTATATATCAAAGAATTCTATCAGAGACAATAAGAGGGAAATGAAGCGATAAATAAATGGAAAAATTTCAATAATATTGGTAAATTCGTTGTGTGATGGAATAGTTTCATCAAATTGATGGTTCGATGCGGAGGATCTATTGTCTAACTGAACCTTGTCATCGTGGGTAGGGGGTTCTCTCAAACATATATTAATACTATACTTATGTAATAGTAAATTATGATACTTAAATAATTATAATTACGACTGTAATGACCAATTTAGGGCACTTGGCCCTAAATTGGTCATTACAGTCGACTTTGAATTGCTATTCGAGCCTTAAGGCGAGGGTAGCAATGACCGAGACTTGTATTGACCATTAGGGCACGTGTCTCATACGATGTTTTTCAACACACTTGTAAGGTAAAAAGAAGAAAAAAAAAACGCATTCGGAAACTCTGTGCTACCGCTAATACATTTTTGTTTTGAGAATATAATTTGAATAGTTTTAAATATCTTTGCATTACAACATTTACTAACGCACAAAGTGGTAAATCATGTATTTAAATCAAAACTTAAAGATGAATCTTTGAAAAGCATTAACGCATGCTTTGGTTGAGATGGCTTAGTGGTCAGAGCGCCTGGAGTATTTATCCGGGAGGCGCAGGTTCGAATCCTGCTCGCGACCGTATTCTTTTTCCATTTAATATTATAACTTCAAAACTTAAACTCCAAAAAAAATCAAAAACCCGAACGCTTTGATTCCACGTTCATTATAAGAACCGCGAAACAGTGGAATGCGCTGCCGGAGTGGGTCTTCACCGATAGTTACAATCTGGGTGTCTTCAAGACGCGAGTGAATCGGTTGCATCTAGACAAACGTGCTCCATCGTAGACCGCATTATCGCTTAACATCAGGAGAGATGGCGGTCAAACGCAAGCCTTAAAACGAATAAAAAGAAATCGAAGCGTTATTATTATTTTCTTCCTCTTAGCGTGTCGATGACAATTTAAATTGAGTCTACCCAAAATTTGGCGACGAGTTTGGCTCTTTCAGTAGCGTCCATCAGCTCCTCTGATGTGCAAGCAACAGGACAGGCAGGACACGATATCAAGTGTCCCATCGTTTGTGGGGCAACACCACTTTTTCACTCCAGGGCAGAGTCATCAATAAATTCATAAATTATTATTAATATGTATGTTCTCATCTAAGTGAAATCTTCTTTGAAAAAGTAAATTCTGTAATCTGTTGGCTCATTAATAACCGGACACAATATAAACTTATTGTTATGAAGTACAATTTTGTACTAGTCCGATCATAATGCTAAGTTCCTACCGTTATAGGCTTCCTGACCGTACTTCGGCCACGGCGGCCTATCTCCAAGTACGCAGGAGATATTATAGTGCACAAGTGTATGCGTAAACACAGATGCACTCCATCTTCCTTCACTCTCATAGTCCGATGAGACGACAATCCGACACGACCGGAGAGAGATCAGGCGCAGGACCGTTGGCTTACGTGGTTACGTGCTCTCCGAAGCATGGACACTTCGTAACTCCAGGCTGCTATTGAGAATTTCCTAATAGAAAAATGCAATAACACTTCGGCCGAGCTGGGTATCGAACCCAGGACTTCACATTCAGCAGAATCACATGCGACAGCCAAAAAATAATAATTAGAAATCCCCCTATATAAATATTAAAGTTTTTTTTTGCCCAAACACGATACTTCTTATGTAAGTTGATGAGGAGTTGGGTATGCTGGAGCATCAGGTCAAGGTTACCATGATCTTGCAATATCATTCAAGTAACAGCACACCAAATTTCAAATCTATCACAGCTGTGGAAATGGCTCAGATCCCTTCATCAATTAGAAAAGAGCTGATGATCTTCAAACAATTGAATATAATTTTTTAGATCATAGCTAAGAACGCATAACGCCTGTATTCCTCGAAGGGGTAAGCAGAGGTGTACACGGTTGTACACCCACATTTCACCAATGCTGTTATTAGGTCCCATGTAATAGGTGGTGATCCTATTGCCATCTACCGGGCAAAATTCCAAACTCCGGGCCGCTACTGAGAATTTTCCAACAGAAAAACTGAATAACAGTCTTTGCCCGATCCGGGAATCGAACTCGAGATCCTAAGACCTCATACTCAGCAGGCGCGCTTGTCACCACTAGACCAACGAGGCAGTTACTACACATTATAAGAAGTCGGTTAATAAAACAACTTTTAACCGCATTAATCGCGTGTATTATTGGTTTTTTTTTTCCTGACGTTTCGAACACTTTGCAATAATACACGCGATAAATTCGGCTCTTCTTCTCATCGTGTGGTTGATGAACAACCTAGTGTCAAAGTTTAAACCACCCGTAGATCTCTGACATGACTTTACACTCCATCGAGAACATCTCTCAGGTGTGCTGGTTTCCTCACGATGGTTTCCTTCACCGTTGCAAGTGATAATTAATTTATAATACGCACATGACTTCGAAAAGACAGTGGTGCGTGTCTTGGATTTGTACCTACGACCTTTGACTTGACAGTCCAACGGTCATACCACTAGGCTATCACTGCTACACTTAATTAATTCGGTTAAAAGTTGTTTTATGACAAAAAACTAACTCAAAATCGATTCATAAATTTAGGAGCTACGATGTTACAAACAGATACACTTTCAACTTAAAACTATCCTCTGTTTTCTTCGGGGGTTCAAAGACAATTTTAAAAGAAACTTCTCGAACAAACAAAACGATTAAAACAACTATTCGATCACGATAAAAATCGAAACTACCATCCGCCATATTGTGACGTCAGCGGATCAAAAACCGTTTATATAACGTTTTAAACTAATCAACACTTCAATTGATGTTTAATACTATTTTTGATGATTTGATTTTAATAAATACAGATAAATCTTTTGAAAAGCATTAACGCATGTTTAGCGAACCTTCAAGTTATAATATTAAATGGAAAAAGAATACGTTCGCGAGCAGGAGTTGAACTACTCCTCCCGGATAAATACTCCAGGCGCTCTGACTACTAAGCCATCTTGACTTCTGCTCACCACCGCGAATTCTACATCCACATTTTAACACGTCTTTTGTTGACGTCATTGCTATCTATTCAGTCCATAAACAAGTGACCGAACCGACACGATTAACTTTGCAGTTAATACAATGTCTTAAAGTTGCAATTACCTTAACAAATACAGATAAATCATTTGAAAAGCATTAACGCATGCTTAGCGAACCTTAAAGTTATAAATTTTTGTGAAAAATCTATATAGTCGCGAGCAGGATTCGAACCTGCGCCTCCCGGATAATTACTCCAGGTACCTTCGGTCATCTGTATAGGGACTGAATAGATAGCTATGAAGTCACCAAAAGGCGTGTTAAAATGTTGACGAAGAATTCGCGGTGGTGAGCAGAGGTCGAGATGGTTTAGTGGTCAGAGCGCCTGGAGTAATTATCCGGGGGCGCAGGTTCAAATCCTGCTCGTGACCGTATTTTTATTCCATACAATATTTATGATTTTGATAAATAATGAAAACTAAACTAAACTGCCTCGTTGGTCTAGTCGTCACAAGCGCGACTGCTGAGCATGAGCTCTCGGGTTCGATTCCCGGGTCGAGCATAGTGTTATTGAGTTTTTCTGTTAGGAAAGTTTCAATAGCAGCCCGGAGTTCAGAATTGTGCTGGCAGATCGCAATAGGCTCACTACCTATTACATGGGACTTCATAACAGCATTGGTAAAATGTGGGTGTACAACTATGTACACCTCTGCCTACCCTTTCGGGGAAAACAGGCGTGATGAACGTAAGATCTCATCAAAATTTAAAATAACTTGTGGGCGTTATCAAGCCATGCAACTTCATCCTGTAACTCGAAGAGGGTAGGTAGTATTTAAAGAAACCTCAAAACAAATATAGTCAAGTAATCGAATACTTTTCGAAAAGTTTTCGAAACAGTCGTTTTGAGTTTCATTTGTTTGTTTGTCTGAGACTAAAATATCTGATGTTTCACGGGTTTCCTTAATGTTATACTAGCTTCTGCTCGTGACTTCGCCTTATTTTATTTTTTCACGTGGAGAAATGCCCACGCATACCGCTCTAACACGGGGAGACAGAGCGGTTATAGACTCGAATGCACTAAAACTCCACGATGTATCTCCTCAGCCACTTGACGGCGGGACGCGGGAACGCTCTCGCACACAACCGTGAACCCACCAGTGGCAGTCCGTTGCCGGACTCTCACGGAGTATTGCACCCCTCCACGCCACACACCAGACACATGGCGTGCCGCAACCACCTCGGAGACCATGTGCAATGGGCGCCAGACGACCCCGTGTCCGGACACCCAAGGTCCCCTGCGACGGGTCAGGTCTGTGGCCTCACCGCCTGCCATACGGCCGCAGAGGATAGGGAGAGCGGCGCCTCGCTATACCGACCCTCCTCCTCCCCTGCGGCCCCACCGCGTCCGCCATCTAACGGTGGCGATCCCGTCAAGGCCGTGGAAGGCAGGGCGAGCGGCGCACCGACATACCGGCACTGCTCTCCCACCGCGGCCCCCATCCCGCAGTGCCGCCCATACGACGCCGCAGCCAACCTCAGTTGCGACACCCCCCATAAGGCCCGCAACCTACGCCGGCGCCGCTTCAACATGGGCTTGAAGGCAAAACCCTGAGGAGCGGCCCTCCTCGGGTTCCGTTAGCTTCCCCTAGAGCCCCCCCCACCACGACAAGGTGGAACCCGTGACTTCGCCTGCGTGGACTTTAGTAAAAGTATTCTATGTATTAATTTAGGTTATAAACTATCTGTGTGCTAAATATCATCCAAATCCGTGCAGTAGTTTTTGCATGATAGAGTAACAAACATCTATCTTCACAAACATTCGTATTGACAATATTACTAGCTGTGCCCCGCAAACGTTGTTCAGCTATATAAATTTTCTGGATGGGCCACCCTTATCACCTAGGGGTATAAAAATAGCATACGACCTATTCTCAGACCTTACCAAATATACACAACGTATTTCATAAAAATCGGTCAAGCTGTATCGGAGGAGTTCGATAACAAACACTGTGACACGAGATTATTACATGTAAGATTAGATTTATTAGTACAGATGATCTTGAGGAGTTGAGGCATTGTTGTTGAAAAGTTCTATCTTTGATTCTTGTCTACATAAATGTGAAACATTTATGTAGACAAGAATTTCATTTCATTTGGTTCGTGTATGTATGTATGTATGTTTGTGAGCTTCTATATTCCACTATAACTTCTAAACGCCTCAACTGATTTAGATGTATGGGGTATCGTTAGAATTTTTACATTATCCCGGCTAACATAGGCTAGTAAGGTTATAAAAGACGTAAGGCGCGCCTTTTAATTTTTTAAATAATTTAATAAAATATAATCCACCCGCAACTTTGTTTTTTCTAATTGGCCTATATATTAATAGCAGTGATAGCCTAGTGGTATGACCGTTGGACTGACAAGTCAAAGGTCGCAAATTCCAACCCAAGGCATGCACCACTGACTTTTCCAAGTCATTACAAATTAAATTATCACTCGCTTAAAACGGTGAAGGAAAACATCGTGAGGAAACCAGCACACCTGAGAGATGTTCTCGATGGTGTGTAAAGCCATGTCAGAGACCTACGGGTGGTTTAAACTCTGACGTGGTTGTTCATCAACCACGCGATAACAAGAAGAGAAGATTGGGCTAAGAAAGGCAAAAATCATCATCATCCCCCTGCCCTTATCCCAATTTATTTGGGGTCGGCGCTGCATTTATACTTCTTCCATTTTCTAAATGTTTTTTAAATTGCATGCTGCAAAAGTTTTGGCAATGTTTTATGACCGGCCGCCTGCCTGACGTCAACCCTCATTGGGAATGCTGTTGTTGGTGGTAACCGCCACCGATACGGTCTCCTTCTATCTAGCTATGTCACACCAAATGTTATCCATGCGCCAGGTTCTGATGTTATCTTACTATCACACTCTACTAACTAGGCTAAAATAAAAAAATCATTTTTTTTTCAAATCCAACTGCTAGTTCTAGAGATTAACGCGTTCAAACAAACGAACTCTTCAGCTTTATTATATTAGTATAGAAGTATAGATGTGATGTTCTTTAAATTTGCACGGACGTTATTTGTTCACATATTTCGCTACTCAAAACAAATTCGTTTAAACAAACAAAACTATGTACCCGGCAGTATAGAAAATCTGGAGTGTTTATTGAAATTCACGAAGCAGGTCTTTGAAAACAAAGAATGAAATATGGAATATAAATACAGATGAATCTTCGAAAAGCATTAACGCAAGAACTCTAAAGTTATAAATTTATGTGAGAAGAAAATTACGGTGGTGAACAGGATTCGAATCTGGGCCTCCCGGATAAATACTCCAGGAAATGAATAAGAATAGTTTTTTTTTTCTAAATTAAGCATAGCCATCATAACATCAGCTATGTGCCAGTGAAAGTCCCATCAAAATTGGTCCAGCCGTTTCGGAGATTAGCCGGAAAAAACAAATAGATAGACAACAATTTTTAAAATATTTTTCTTATTCCGTAAATACTTTCTTATGCATTTAGCAAAAAGCTGTTATTTTGATATTACAAACAGTCACTTCAATTGTATTTATTTGTATACAGAGCTATATCTGTCATGACGTGTAGACTGCCTCGTCGGTATAGTGGACGCAAGCGCGGCTTCCGAGCGTCAGGATTATAAAATAATAATAACAATATGTCGTCGCACAATGATTATTGATATCACTATCCGAGAAAGCCGAGAAAGATAAAGAATTAAAAGTCAAGATATGACTAAGCACACGAGGTTGTCGATATGTGGGATGTTGACTCAGCAATCATTGTGCCGATAGTCGTCTCAGCCAATGGGTTAATACCCAAGAGCCTCGACAAACATCTTAGGAGGCTCTCGTTAGGCAGCTGGGTCAAGGGCTTGATGCAGAAAGCAGTACTCCTTGACACGGCACGAATTGTCAGGAGGTTTCTCTCGCTGGAGCCCTAACCACCGGTGGCTTGGACCCTGTTCCCGACACCGGTAGAATACTGTCTTTTATATTTTTAAATATATAAGGTCCTAATTTAGTAGGTAATTTCCTTCGAAAGGGTTAATATATAAGTCAAATACATTCACATGAGCTAAGAATTAAATGGATATAACAATTTAGTTGTAATTAACATAGTACTAGCGAGACGAAAACTGCTCCTTGGACGGCGAACATTAAGAAAAAATAAAATTGTTGTAAAATTTTTAATTATGGCTTAAATGAGTCCTCATCACTTACACATTGACGCCTTAAAAGTAAATTACCTAATAAATTAGGACCTTATTATATTGAATTTTTTATTTATTTATTTAATTAATGTTTTTTTTTTTGAATAATAACTTTCGTGAGACACATTCATATTAATTATTGTTCAACGGTTATTACTCACTTGCATTCTTCGGGATTGCCCGACTAGTTTCGAACTCGAACGGAGCCCTTAGTCATGAGCTGAGGCCGCGGCGATGTCGCGAGTCAAACTGGCGCTGCACCGCATTGCATGCCGCCGCGCGCGCATATTTTATATGTATTTAAAATTATAATTAATATGTATTTTAAAACAATATGTCGAAATAGTACTTTAAATTATTCTGTGAAAAATTATTAAGAAGAGTAGCTCTAGGTAATACAAAAAGAAACAAATTAAATGATGATATAATGAAAGACACATAGTGCTTCCTCTCTCCTACATTGCTGTGCCCGACAGGGTCCATAATGATCTAACTGATTGTATTTACCACCTAAATTACATTGTGGACAGCAATAAATATTTGAGCTGGACTCAATTCTGAAGTCCACTAGTCTCGAATGGAACCGAGTAACCAGACTAAACAATAATTAGAAAAAACATCTCATATTTCTAAGCACTCCGCTAGATTTTCTTTTAATAACAATTTTTCTTAGACTAAATTGAAAATGTCTTTTGCAGAAACCGCAGCATTTTCTTATGATATTATTTTAATAAGACTGGTTTAATAGTTCTAGATGTAGACTGGGGGTTCACACATGTATAAACATTAAATTAAAATGCATATAAGTTAGCATCTCGCTTGTATTCCCCGAAGGGGTAGGCGGAGGTGTACACAGATTTCTAAGAAGTTAGATTGCCTCGTTGGCCTAGCTGGTTCGATTGCCAGGTCGGGCAAAGTGTTATTGGGTTTTTCTGTTAAGAAATTCTCAGTAGCAGCCCGGAGTTAGGAATATGGTGGTGTGACATCTCCGTGATTCGGAGAGCGTGTAAAGCCATCGGTCCTGCGCCTGATCTCTCTCCGGTCGTGTGTCGGATTGCCATCCCTAAGGATTATGAGAGTGAAGAGAGAGCACCTGTGTTTGCGCTTACACTTGTGCACTATAATATCTCCTGTGTACTTGGCTAATCTCTGTGGAGATAGGTCGCCGTGACCAAATACGGTCGGGAGGAGAATAATAATAAATCCGTAGTGTAGCGTAAGTGGTAGTGAGCCTATTGCCATCTACCGGCCACAATTCGACGGCATGGTTGGCGCAGTGGTCGATAGACCAGCTGCTGTGTTGCGTGTCGCAGGTTCGATTCCCGCACGGAGCAAATTATGATCTACAGATAATTGTTATTCCAAGTGATAAGCAAAGTTATTTTATAAAAAAAACAAACTCCAGGCTACTACTGAGAATTTCTTAACAAAAGTACCGACCCGGGAATCAAACCTAGCATCACCTAGGAAAGCCCATGCTCGGCTATACAGGTGAATAGCTAGGTAGCTTGGAGTGAGCAGAAGTTGAGATGGCTTAGCGGTCAGGGCGCCTCGACTATTTATCCGGGAGGCGCAAGATTGAATACTGCTCACGACCGTATTTTTCACTGTACTAGGTTAACTTTAACCTTTACCGGGGTCCTAGGTGCGAAGCTTAATTCACCGCGACTCCGGCAGAATATAAACTATCGAAATGTACCGACTCCGATCATTTGGCTGGTTGGTTGAGACGTATGACACGCGCGCAGGTGCTTCTTTACCTCGGGCCGGCACAAATTATATTTATAATTTATAATAAAACAACTTCTAACCGGATTCACGTGTATTATTGGAATTTAAGAGATGAGAATGTTGTGAGGGATGTGTGGTGTGACGCGGATGGATAGAATTAGAAGTGAGTATATAAGAGGAAGTCTGAAAGTGGCACCGGTGACTGAGAAGTTGTGTAGAAATCGTTTAGCATGGTATGGGCATGTGATGCGGAGGGATGAGGGTCATGTGACGAGGAATGTTTTGAGTATGAATGTAGATGGATATAAGAGTAGAAGAAGACCGAGGAAGCGATGGATGGATTGTGTTAAAGATGATAATATGGCTAGAAAGGGAGTGACTGACGATATGACGGCTGATGAAGATGTATGGAATAAGAATATATGTTGCGCCGACCCCACATAAATTGGGATAAGGGCAGGGGGATGATCTGGTCGCAGGTTGACATCTATCATCTAATAATACACGCGATTAATCCGGTTAAAAGTTGTTTTATTATAATATGTAGTGATTACGAAAACCTAACATATTACTTATATTTTGTACATAGTATAAAAAGATAAATACTCAATACTCAATACTTTATTGCACTCCATAAGTTATAAAGGTGTTAAATATAGTAATAATTACAGTACAATATGGACCCTGTAGGGCACGGCAACGTAGAAAAGAGATTGAGATAAATAAAAATGCGATATCTTGAATGGGATCTTTATTTTTTATTTACTAATTTAGGAGTACTTTTATTCATTATATCTGTTTTCGAATATACCTGGGACTTACGAGTATGCTGGTTTTCCCTCAGAGCTGTGTGAGAAACCAGAGCGGTGAGCGAGGCAAATATCTATTAAATCAGATGGCTTCATAACCTCATACAGTACAGCCGATGGTTTTAGAAAAAAGGAGGTGTTATTGTTAACAATTAAATAAAAAAGAAATAGGTATTAATTATTGTTCAACGGTTATTACTCACGTGCATTTTTAGTGAGTAAAGTGAGACAGTTTGACTCGTGACATCACCCCGCGGGCTCAGCTCATGAGAAGAACTCCGTTTGAGTTCGAAATTAATCGGGACATCTCGAAAAATGCACGTGAGTAGTAACCGGTGAACAATAAATATTATGATAATGCCTCACGAAAGTTATTAAACAAATATAGTGTAAAAGTATTAAATATTATCTACAACTTATGTCAAATTTGACGTTTGAAATCGACAAATATTGACGTTTTTAAACGAACCATGCTCGCATCGCTTGTCTTAAGTTTCTATTGTAATCACTACTAAATGAGTGAGACAGCATTATCTATCTAATAGATTGTCGTCATCTTTCTCGTACTGGGCATTAATGAGGCTTGAGACAGACTTTTTGTCCGTCATGACGGGTTCTCTAACAAATTTTTGTCTATGGTGTCGATGTAGGCTTGTCTCTGAATTCTCGCTATCTGGGTCTATGGCCACCCGTTCAACTATCACTTTTATGTTGTTCAGGAGTTTTGCTTTATCTGTAAAGAAAAATAGAAATAAGTATTATTGTCACTCTAAAGGGGCTCGTGACTAAGTAACAGCCGCACGGATCGATCGATCGAAGTTAAGCTACGCTTGCCGCGGTCGGTCTCTGGATGGGTGACCATTTCATACCGAGACCTCTTCGTGCCTCGGAGAGCACGGTAAGCCGTCGGTCCCCGTTGTCAAATTAAGATCTATGACAGCTGTTATGGGTAGTCAGAGGCCGGAAAGTCTGACAACCAGTCATACCACGAGATATCGTGTTGCCCAGTAACTGAGTTGTGGAGGTCAGATAGCCAGTCGCTCCAAGTAAAATACTGGTATTAAGCTGCATCCGGTTTGACTGGAAGCCGACCCCAATGTAATTCTTCGTCCACATTTTAATACGTCTTTTGGAGACGTCATTGCTATCTATTCAGTCCCTATACAAGTGACCGAACCGAAACAATTAACTTTTCAGTTAATACAATGTCGTAAAGATGCAATTACCTTAACAAATCCAGAAAAATCTTTGAAAAGCATTAACGCCTTAGCAAACCTTAAGGTTATAAATTTTTGTGGAAAAATAGCCTATTAGGAATAAAATAAAATTGACTTTGACTTTTAATATTACTTTAAACTGCTTTGCATGCCTAATTTAAGGCAGATTGTCTATGGGTCATAAAATAACCAAACAACTGTATCTGGTACCTACTTTCTGTGCAAATAAAGAACTATACTATACTATACTACACTATACTATACTATACTATACTATACTATACTGTACTATACTATACTATACGGACCTGGTAGACAGTCAGTTGGGCAAGGACATATGGAGGACACATCTGGGCTGGTGATCCTGATATTGGCGTAGGAATGCTTCAAGACTAAGTTCTCACTGTCACAGCCACATTTCCCGCACGAAGATTTGCGCTTCACAGATTCCTTGGTTGTGTATATGCCTGTAAAATAAATAAATTAAGAAGGAGGATGAGCAGAGGGACCGCGTGGATGTCGTAAATAACAAATGTTCGACGTGATTCTTTAAATTGGCATAACTCTTTTATTTATGAACCGATTGACATGAAACAAACACTAATTGTTAAGTTTTAGTGTCCTCACGATGTTTTCCTTCACCGTTATAAGCAAGTGATAATTAATTTATAATACGCACATGACTTCGAAAAGGCAGTGGTGTGTGCATTGAATTCGAACTTACGACCTTTGATTTGTCTGTCTAACGGTCATACCACGAGGCTATCACTGCTATTACATACATACATACAAACATACAATCACGCCTGTTTCCCATAGGGGTAGCCAGAGACTATCGATTTCCATTTGCTACGATTCTGACACACCTCTTTCGCTTCATCTATGCTCATTAACCTCTTCATACATGCTCGCCGATTTAGGTGGCTCCTGACCCGTCCTTTTTTGAGAACGTCCGCAATTTGATTGCGGTACGTTCGTCGAGGTCGGCCTGCCCCGACACTTCCATTCCCTCTCGCCTCATGTACTAATTTAGCCAATCGCCTTTCATCCATCCTTTCTACGTGCCCAAACCATCTTAGCATACCCTTCTCAATCTTTGTCACTACATCCTCTTTCACTCCACAACGTTCCCTTATCACGCTGTTCCTTACTTTATCTTTCAAAGTTACGCCACACATACTTCTCAATGCTCTCATCTCTACTGCATTAATTCTACTATCATGTTTCTTCTGCCACACCCAACTTTCAGTACCATACATAAGAGTTGGCACTAACACCCCTCCATGAACGGCCAGTCGCGCCTTTTTAGACACATTCCGGCTATCCATGAAATTGTATAGTGCCCCATTCACCTGGTTACCAGCAGTCACTGCTATTAAAAGTAATAATCAAACAATAATAGGAAAACTAATATAAATAAAAATAATTATTTAAAAAACAAATATTGACTGCACTGAAATGAAGGAAACAAGATGAATTATTGTTCATAGGTTACTACTCACGTACATTCTTCGGGTTTGCCCGACTAGTTTCGAACTCGAACGGAGCCCTTAGTCATGAGCTGAGCCCGCGGCTATATTGCGAGTCAGACTGTCTGACTCGCGACATAGACGCGGACTCAGCTTTTTTATCAAAAATTTATTTACTTTTGGCCACCAACTCGCCTGATGGTAAGCGACGGTGTGCCTGTGTGGCCGAGGATGGAGCACGTATATCCAGAAGAAATATGTGTGCTATATATATTTTATTCCACACCTTTGTGTGTACCATAGCCACTAAATTAATATTATTTTTAATCTTGTCTCTAGCCTATGTTATCCGGGATAATGTAAGGATTCTAACGATACACCATACATCTAAATCGGTTCAGGCGTTTAGAAGTTATGGTGAAATAAATAAACTCACAAACATACACACTTACATGACCCCTAAAAACATAACACTCCTATTTGTGCAGTCGTGTAAAAAGAACATACGTAAATATAAATCCTCACCATTTTCCCCTTTAGAAAACACCAAAGGAATATCGACTCCCTGCCCTCCCCGGCCCTCCCTACCACCAACATTCCTTCTCTTCTTTCCGAAAGCAAAAGCCTTCTTTATGGAAGCTCCTAGACTCCTCCTCTCGTCATCAGGGGGAGATATGAGGGAACAGATACATTTGTCACTGGGACCTGTTCCTTCTTGAAGCTGTTCCAAGGATTCCTCGTCGAGTTTCTTAATTTCGTTGTAATTCATTTTCTTGATTCTCAGAAGTATGTCTTATTTGGTGGATGCTGTTGAATTAATTAAAAATATATATTAAATAGAAAAAGTATACGGTCGCGAGCAGGATTATAACCTGAGCCTCTTGGATAAATACTCCAGGCGCTCTGACCACTAGGCCATCTCGACCTCACCACCGCGAATTTTTCATCCATATTTTAACACGTCTTTTGGCGACGTCATTGCTATCTATTCAGTCCCTATACAGATGACCGAACCGACACGACTAACTTTGCAGTTAATACAATGTCGTAAAGATGCAATTACCTTATTAATTAAAGATAAATCTTTGAAAAGCATTAATGCATGCTTAGCGAACTCTAAAGTTACAATATTAAATGGAAAAAGAATACGGTCGCGAGCAGGACTCGAACATTCGCCTACTAATGCTTTTCGAAGATTTATGTTTAAAAATATATAATTAAAAATTATCGGCAGAATTTCCCTATTCCCGAGGAAATTCTATCATTTTCTGTTCCCAAACTCCGGGCTGCAACTGAGAATTTCCTAACAGAAAATACAACGCACACTTCCCGACCCAGGAATTGAACCCTAAACCTCACGCCCAGCACCCGCAATTGCATTTCTTTGGGAGCTTTTTTTAATTTAGATTTTTTCCTAGCTATTTATTATATTTTAATGAAGATACGCAGCTATGGCTCTTTCCTCAAAACCACGCCATTCCAGGCGATCCCTGCAATGTTACACTCACATAGATATGTACTATTATGTCTGGACTTTAAAAGAGACGTTGACTTCTGAGTTTGGTTCGGCGTTTCTTCTCAGAGATAGTCAGATAGGAAACGCCGGCGTCATCTAGTTTATAAAAATTACTTGTAAAAGTGTCTTCAAAGGATCTATTTACAGAAATAAATTAATTTATCACACAATTTAATATAGAATTATGAAATATGTAACCCAAAAGACAGTCAGTGCGCAGCCCTAGTACGTGTGTTTCTACCGACCTAATTATTTCATGGAAACTGCCGAGACAATGTACTGTATCTTTATTATACTGTGCCTATGCCCTGCAGACGTTGGACATAAAGCCGCAAGCCTGAAGTGGAACTGGGCTGGTCATATCAGCCGCATGTCGGACGAGCTGTGGGCATAACTCTCCACTGAGTGGAGCCCACTTAAACGACGTCGCGGCAGGCTCGGAAGGAGATAGCGGGACAAGTTTGACTCCTTTTGGAAGGATTGGCCGCAGAAAGCCTTAAATCCAAAGGAATGGAAGGATGGTAGGTGTTAACGTGCAGGACTGCGGGGTGCAGGGTGCACCTCCATCTCCCGACTCCCTACGATGGTGGCTATAAAGGCGCTTGCACCGCGGTCAATTTTCGTCTACTACCATTGCATTATATAATAATTCGTACAGTATATCGTATATTTAATAACTTGTAAAAGTGAAAGTCTAAACAATAAATGTATAAAATCGTCTCCGAGTTCTCTCGTTTGCTCCTATCGACACAGGCCTAATAAAAATAAAGTCTAAGCCTAGATATATCTGAAGACAATAGGGAGGTTTCCCTTTTCCCTGCAATGGGAAGATCTTATCTGATAATAATATAATAATGCCCTGCAATGGGTGAAGTCAGGCTCTGAACGATGATGATGATGATGATGATGAACATACAGATGCCAATACTCACCTACGTTTATCATAATAGGTTTTCTATTTAAAATATTTAAACTTCGAGTTCAGTGAGCTGTTTGAAATAACCATCTTATGTTGCGTAATGACTAGTTTTGAGTTTAATTTTTGTTGCATTGTCATGATCTGAAATATTTGGTATAAAAGTTGTTAATTCTTTATAGATTTAGGAATTAAAGGTAGCACCCTCTTGTCTACAGTTGTCGTTTTATAATGCCTAAAGTTCTACGCTAGTATGCTGCGCGGTACTTAATCATCATATCAGTAAATAAAAATGAATCGCCGAAATGTTTGTACGCGCATAACTTCCGAACGACTGCACCAAATTGGATAATTCTTTTTTTTTGTGTTCGTTATTGTCAGGAAAATGTATAAACCAAAATTAAAAAAAAAAATTGAACAGAAAATAAGTTCGCTGGGTCAGCTAGTTTTGCAATAAAATTGATAGTGCGTATGCACAATTTGGTGTGAGCGCAGTAACAGCGTGCTGTGTCACTCACTCCTTTACATTCCGTCAATACGTCTGTCTTGCTCGCTCAGGGGCCGAGCACAGTCGAGATAAAAAATGGAAAATTGTCTTGGCAAGTAAATGGAAGTGCTTGCGTGCGTGTTCTTGCCTTGCACAGTACAACTCTGGTGGAAAGAGCTTGGCGGAGCGAGGTGAAGCTTCTGGCTGTGATAAGACACATGGTTAGTAGTGATGCTTGCGAAGGAGGTAGTGGAAAGAGAGAGGGGTTATGTCCTCTCACTCTTTCCGCAGAAGACGCACCAGGCGCTGGAAGGTACTTAATGATCTCCGGCCACCGTGATCCATACCGGGTGGCAGACTACATGGTTAGGGCACGCCGTAATAACGGTGGTAAGGCTCGTCGTGAAGGAGAGGCTGGAGAGACGACATGGCGTTCTCAGCTACCGGATGACGTAGATGACGGCTAGACTACGGGTGCTTTGGGAAGTATCTGCGTCGCATAGGCCGAGAACCGACGCCAAGGTACCATCACCGTGACAGCTGCTCCGAGGACATCTCAGCATACACTTGAGGTTTGCCCTGGTTGGGCAGTGCAGCGCCATGATCTAATCGGGGCAGTTGGGGTGGCCGATCTCTCGCTTATGGCTGTTGTCAGCTACACGGTTGGGAGCGAAAGCGCATGGGGAGCCGTTACCATCTTTTGCGAGGAGGTCATGCTTGCGAAGAAGGCAGCGCAATGGTAGAGAGAGGCAAACTCTTCACACACCTGTCGCAGAAGACGCGCCAGTTGCCGAAAGCGCTTAATGATCTCCGCGGCAGGGGAAGCGGGTGACGAATTTGGGCAGTTCGCCGCCCGATCACTGACAGGTCCGGGACGGCTGCACGCCAAGCTTCGCCACGCGCGTCGCTAGAGTACACATAGCCAACTATGAGCGGCCTGCAAAATGTTGGGGTCCGTCGATATTCGACGAACCATAACTTGCCATGAAAAGACATAGATGTTTGGTCGCCTGCCCTGTGGCAGGACAGAGCCGGTAGCGTGACGAGCTCCAAAGCAGGCTGGAGTGTCCATGTAGCATAAAGGACGGATACATTCGACAGACCATAACCTGCCGGAGTTGCGGTGAGTGCAGTTATGATGCTGTGACGCCGGTAGAGTTTAGAATACTACCATGTGGCTTTTTGGTCGATAGGAATCCGGCACAGCGTCCGTGATACTCGTAGCATTTCCATACATAAAAAGAAATTCAGCGTCCTCCAACGATCGTACACTCTAGCCAATGGCACACTGCTTCAACTCGCAGCTTTATTAAAAAGAGTACGTTTTATATGTACACCCTCGCACCTTTCAGCTTCCCCACATAGCTTTCTCGAATCACACAGGTCAACGAGAATAACTCTCTCTTTCTTGTATAGGTTATAGCGATCCGTCCCGGCTTCGCACGGGTGAACATTTACACCTTGGGTTACATTATTGAAGTTTTAGTAAGGATCCCTAATATTTTCTAGTAATAAATATAGCCTATGTTACTCAGGGATAATGTAGCATTCTAATGATGGAAGAATTTTTGAAATCGGGCTAGTAGTTTTTGAATTTAATCGTTACATACAAAAATACAAATATTGTAGAAAACCTGAGTCCACAGACAAACTGTTTAGAACAGTTTTGTGGACCTATATATTATACTAAGGTTAAGCACTATTCTGTAATAATAATAAATAAAAAAAATAAAAAAAAAACTGTTTTGCTGTACTCAATAATGAATTCTTTTGCCGTACTGTCCTTAACTGTGTCTGGTGTATGTCAGAATAGATATATTTTCTTTCTTTCTTTCTGTCTTCTTTGGTGGAACACCACCCTTTGGTGCTGAAGTACTTAGTACGTAGTTGGTACCTAGCAGGTTTGTCACCTCATAACTACCAGAACTCAATTCGCTTCTCCCAAAATAAAATTAACAAATACCTTATATATATGAGAGTAATTACTTGATAAACATGATAGTACTGAATAATTTGACTTTTTCTTGAATGTATTATGCTGAATTTGACACTAATCTGTCAAATCGACAGTAAATAGTTTTGATAAATAAAGTTTGTTTATGGTCAAGACCAACCTAAATACCCTAATAGACCCTAAGAGGTTATTGAACATAGATGGAGCGAAAGAGGTGTGTCAGAATCGTATCTGATCGTAAAGATCGGAGGCGCAGGTTCGAATCCTGTTCCCGACCGTATTCTTTTTTCATTTAATATTGTAGCTTTTCCATAATTTTTATTGGCCCGATTAGTGGAGTGTGATAGTAGGATAACATCAGAACCTGGCGCGTGGATAACATTTGGTGTGACATAGCTAGATAGAAGGAGACCGTATCGGTGGTCGTTACCACCAACAACAGCTTTAGAGTTGGCTAAGCATGCGTTAATGCTTTTTAAAGATTTATCTTGAATAACATTTTGTCCGACCCGGGAATCGAACCCAGGACCTCACGCTCAGCAGCCCCACTTTCAGCCACGAGACTAAAGAGGCGGTTAAGACTATATTCCTCCAGTAACTGCCTAGCCTTTCCCCAATTACATTGTGGTCGGCTTCCAGACAAACCAGATGCAGCTTAATACCAGTATTTTACATGGAGCGACTGTCTATCTGACGTCCACAACCCAGTTACTGGGTAACACGGTATCTCGTGGTAAAATAATTTATGAATGAAACGTGGTAGATATTACTTAATAGTTTAATATTGTATAGTATTGTATATAACTAAATGCCTGTACTGCCTCGTTGGTCTAGTGGTCCCAAGCGCGACTGCTTAACAGGAGGTCTCGGGTTCGATCCCCGGGTCGGGCAAAGTGTTATTGAGTTTTTCTGTTAGGAAATTCTCAGTAGCAGCCCGGAGTTTGGAACTGTGCCCGGTTGATGGCAATAGGCTCACCACCTATTACATGGGACTTAATAACAGCATTGGTGAAATGTGGGTGTACAACTGTGTACACCTCTGCCTACCCCTTCGGGGAATACAGGCGTGATGCTATGTTATGTTTTATGTTTAAATGCCTGTAGCAAGAGTGCGGGGCGTATAGCCCGGCACGCTAGCATCAACGACACTAACCGCCGGGCTCTTTCCACCGCCGGTATACCAGCTGTTTTGGAGCCCAATGGCTTGGTGCGGAACGATGGTAAGAGACCAGACGGCATGACGCTATTGCCTTGGAAGTTGGGTAGGCCTTTGGTGTGGGACGCAACATGTGTCGACACCCTTGCTCCATCGCAACTTCCCAGCTCGGCTGGCTGTGCTGGCGCCGCTGCTGCTGCTGCAGAGACTCTCAAACGGCGCAAAAATAACAACCTTATCGGCTGCTACGACTTTGAGCCGTTTGGGGTCGAAACGCTCGGGTCGTGGGGGTCCAGTGCACGCCAACTTTTCAAAAGAATTTCTGGCAGACTGGTCGACACTTCGCGTGACCAGAGGTCAGAGAATTAGCATTGCCATTCAACGTGGCAATGCTGCCAGTCTTCTGGGCACATTACCGGATGACAGCGATGCGGAGGAGTAATTCGACGCCTAAATCTCGTTTTTCCTTTTTCTCTCTCTTTCTTTTAGTAGTAGTGTAGTCAATATAATTTAGGTTTTATTTTGTACATATTTTTATTTATTATGTACATAATTCTAAACAATAAAATTACTGCCATATTTGTGTTATATAAATATTAAACATACCTACATAATTAATACTTGCAGCACCCTAACAGGGCCACGTGCATATTAGGTCAGTCAATAATATAAATTTATTTATAACTAATTCTAACTTGTACCATGTGGAAAAAATAAATAAATAAAATATCCGCCTATCATTACTCTAGTATTAAAATAAAATACCAACTTCCTCGTTGGTCAAGTGGTCCCAAGTGCGACTGCTGAGCATGAGGTCTCGGGTTCGATTCCCGGGTCGGGCAAATGTTATTGAATTCTCAGTAGCTGCCCGGAGTTTGGAATTGTGCCCGGTAGATAGCAATAGGCTCACCACTTATTACATGGGACTTAATAACAGTATTGGTGAAATGTGATGTACAACTGTGTACAGCTCTGCCTACCCTTTCGGGGAATACAGGCGTGATGCTATGTTATTTTATGTTAAAATCAAATTCTCATTCCACTTTCACATGCATTCTCTAATCAATACAACGTTCGTTTATCCCTGACTTTATTATCCACACCATCGATTTAATAGCATACAACAGTTCTGCATTAACTTAACTAGAGCTAAATAGTCTATGGCACTTTACTTAGGCTGTTAGCATTGCTATCAAGTTGAAGTACATTTTTATATTAAGTATTCAAGCGGTTTTAGACTGCGGTGGAAATGGTCAGTTAACTCTGTTAGAAAAGAAAGATTTTTGTTTAAACTAGTGTTGTCAATGTATCGATAGTGAAAGTATCGATATCTCGATAACACTAAGAATGTTGTAAAAAAAATCATAACAAAATAACAAAGCATCACGCCTGTATTCCCCGAAGGGGTAGGCAGAGATGTACACGGTCGTACACCCACATTTTAACAATGCTGTTATTAAGTCCCATGTAATAAGTGGTGAGCCTATTGCCATCTACCGGGCACAAATCCAAACTGCTATTGAGAATTTTCTAACAGAAAAACTCAATAACACTTTGCCCGACCCGGGAATCGAACCCGAGACCTCATGCTCAGTACTCGCGCTAAACCAACGAAGCGGTTAGACAGTATTCGAAGGCAGGCGGTGGAAATGGTAAGTTCATTTTGTTAGTGGCTGTACCAAAACAAAGATTTTTGTAACTAGTGTTGTCGAACTATTGATAGTGGAAGTATCGATAGTTTGATCTTGAAAATATGTTATGGGGCCGCGCTGACAGCTCACTTACTAATTAGCAGTGTGGACAGCAACCTGTTTGTATTGGCAACACTAAATTACTATTAAAGTACTCACTTTGATAGTAATTTAGTGTAAACAGTATAAGCAAAAGCACTAGTTCCCAAAACATTATTTTCATGACTTCTTGACAGACTGTACAGAGTAATAAAAAAACTTTCGTGTCAACTCAGAGTAATAAAATCATAATGAAACAGAGTTCTTGACGACCGCTGCAAAGTGTTCGAAACGTCAGGAAAAACAAAGACCTACACGCGATTAATCCGATTAAAAGTTGTATTTTTTTTATATTAATTATATAATATATATTTTAATATTATAATTATAATGAGTAGTGATGGCGAAAACCTAAGATATTACTACACTGTACAAAGGTTCTCGAGGAGAGTGCGTCAGCAGAAAGTTGACAGCGCGCACCACAAGTTACATAGTATCGATGCTATCGATAGTAGAGGACGTATCAATACTACTGATACTGTCGATCCCAATGGTGACTGTACTATCGATATAATAGTGTAAAAGCTATCGTTTCTATCGATAGTATCGATACTATCAATAATATTGATACTGTCGATAGTTGACTATTGATCAACAACACTACTATAAATATAATTACAGCAGTGATAGCCTAGTGTTATGACCGTTGGACTGACAAGTCAAATGTCGCAAGTTCGAATCAAAGGCACGCACCACTGTCTTTTCAAACTCATGTGCGTATTATAAATTTTATCGCCGTTACTCTTCGCAATTTTTATAAATTCATTATCCAAGTCTCTTACTTCTAACTACCACCTTTACGCAGATGATTTACAAATTTACTCACAAGCCCCCCTCGAACGGCTGGCGGAAGGTATTCTTGCTATCAATGGTGACCTTGAGCGCATATGCGAATGGAGTAAAGCCCATGGACTTAAGGTAAATCCTACAAAGAGTCAAATAATTATAATTGGCAGTTCTAGGATGATCTCCAAAATTAATTGGTCACATCTCCCCCAGGTCACTTGTGATGGCTACATCATTCCTTTCAGTGATAAAGTCAAGGACTTGGGGATATATATAGATAAAAACTTTTCCTGGGGACCGCAACTGCAGGAGGTTAGCCGGAAAATGTTTGCCTCGGTAATATGATCATGTTTCGGAATTTCGTACAAAGCTCAAGTGGTTACCAATACGCTTTCGCCGGAATGCTCATATTCTGTCACTACTATACAATGTACTTTTCAATCCTACCACACCATCTTATCATAAAGAACGTTTTGAGTTCCTACATGATACACATTCTTGGTTAGGTTCTTGAGATCATCGGAAAACCTTAAACTAAAAATGCCAATGCATTCCACGAAATTTCTCAACAAATCCTTTTATATCCAATTAGCTGACTAAGGAATGCATTGCCGGTGTCAATAAGACGGGCACAGACATTACCTAGTTTTAAGAATCTTGTATATAAACACTATTTATTCCTTTATTTCTTTTCTCTTCTTTTTGTTCATATTTCCTCCTTTTGATATAAATATATATATTTATTGATTTACTTATACACATATGTATCTATGTGTCTATTTATTACGTATTTATGATATTGTGTATATATTTTATATGTTTATTTATCTCAGTTTTTATGTTCCTTTCCTTTATTTTTCTGTATCTGTACACCGTGTGTTGCCCCTTGTGTGTTTCTAAGCTCAAACTACTTCTACCTGGTTGTCTGGAAGAGATCGCTATTCGCGATAAGACCGCCGATTGTACTTTTGTTTTATATTTATGTTTTTTCGTATTCTGTTTTTTTGGTGTACAATAAAGTGGATTTATGTTATGTTATAAATTAATTTTCACTTGCTTAAAATGGTGAAAGAAAACATCGTGAGGAAACCAGCACACCTGAGAGATGTTCTTGACGGTGTGTAAAGCCATGTCAGAGACCTACGGGTGGTTTAAACTCTGACACTAGGTTGTTCATCAACCACACGATAAGAAGTTGAAGAAGAACTATACATTTTACAGGTTGTGCCCGCAACTCATAATAATTAATAAAAATTAGATACATTCTTCACATACCTTGTTTTTCACTTAATATTTAACTAGCAGGTGCCCGCGACTTCGTCTGCGTGACAAATGGTAGCCTATGTCCTTCTCCAAGATTCAATCTATTTTTTTGCTAAATTTCATTACGATCCGGTCAGCCGTTTAGTTGTGTAAACATAACAATCAAACAAACAGAGTTACTTTCGCATTTATAATATAATTATCAATTAAAAAAGAAGAATTCGCGGTGGTGAGCAGAGGTCGAGATGGCTTAGTGGTCAGAGCGCCTGGAGTATTCATCCGGGAGGCGCAGGTTCGAATCCTGTTTGCGACCGTATTCTTTTTCCATTTAATATTGTAACTTTAAATGTTTATTATTATTTTTCAAATTTACATATAAATTACATTTTTAACTATATATCTTAAAAAAAACAATACACATTTAAAAATATAAAAAATAGTAGGCCACCGGCATTGGGAACAGGGTCCAAGGCACCGGTGGTTAGGGCTCCAGAGAAAGGAACCTCCTCACAATGCGTGCCGTATCGAGGAGTACTGCTTTCTGTATCAGGCCCTTGATCCAACCGCCTAGCGAAAGCCTTTTAAGATGTTGATCAAAGCTTTTCGCTATTAGTCCGTTAGCCGAAACGATTATTATTATTATTATAGGGGCTGAATAGATAGCAATGACGTCACCTAAAGACGTGTTAAAATGTGGAAGAAGAATTCACGGTAGTGAGCAGAGATCATGATGGGTTGGTGGTCAGAGCGGCTGGAGAATGTATCCGGAAGGCGGAGGTTCGAATCCTGCTCACGGCCGTATTTTTTTTCCATTTAATTTTATAACTTTAGAGTTCGCTAAGCACGCGTTAAATTTTCAAAATTTCTTTTAAATGGCCTACGCAAATGTCCTCCTGATCTGGTATCGTCTTGTGACGGGTCGTTGAGCTCCCTTAGTTATGGTTGAGCTACACGATGACTGATGCATACGTGCCGTCAGACAGGACAGGTCACCTCGAAGCTGCTATGGCTCTTTCCTCAAAAGGCCATTCCAGACGATCCCTGCATCGTTACACTCACATAGAGAAGAACTTTGAGTTTGTTTCGGCGTTTCTTCTCAGAGACAGTCAGATAGGAAACGCCGGCGCCATCTAGTTTATAAAAGTGTCTTCAACAGATCTATTTACAGAAATAAAATCATTTATCATTTATCGATACTATCCACTATACTCTAGTATCACTCTGTATCACTTACGACGATATCCATGTACCGTATTATCTATGCCTCACTGCCTCGTTGGTCTAGTGGTCCCAAGCGCGACTGCTGAGCAGGAGTTCTCGGGTTCGATTCCCGGGTCGGGCAGTGTTATTGAGTTTTTCCGTTAGAAAATTCTCAGTACCGTCCCGGAGTTTGGAACTGTGCCCGGTTGATGGCAATATGCTTACTATCTATTACATGGGACTTAATAACAGCATTGGTGAAATGTGGGTGTAAGACCGTTTACACCTCTGCCTACTTCTTCGGGGAATACAGGCGTGATTCGATGTTATGTTACTTACAATCAAGCTTGTTTTCTATTGAGGTAGGCAGAGTCTATGGATTCTGGCATACCTAAGTTGGTATGTTGGTATGCCTCTTTCGCTTCATCTATGTTCAACAACTTTATGACAAACTAGCTGGTGCCCGCGACTTCGTATGCGCGCGAAAAGGTAGCCTATGTCCTTCTCCAAGGTCCAATCTATCTCTTTGTCAAATTTCATTATGATCCGTTCAGCCGTTTAGTCGTGAAAAGGTAAAAAATTAAAAAACATACATACAGAACTTTCGCATTTATTGTATTCTTCTTATCGTGTGGTTGATGAACAACCTAGTGTCAGAGTTTAAACCACCCGTAGGTCTCTGACATAGCTTTACACACCATCGAGAACATCTCTCAGGTGTGCTGGTTTCCTCACGATGATTTCCTTCACCGTTTTAAGCAAGTGATAATTAAAGTTACAATATTAAATGGAATAAGAATACGGTCGCGAATAGGACTCGAACCTGCGCCTCCCGGATAAATACTCCGGGCGCTCTGACCACTAAGCCATTTCGACACATATCTCTTGTAACTTTAGAGTTCGCTAAGCATGTGTTAATGCTGTTTAAAGATTTAGATTGAAATGATAATTAGTTTATAATACGCACATGACTTCGAAAAGACAGTGGTGCGTGCCTTGGATTCGAACTTGCGACCTTTGACTTGTCAGTTTAACGGTCATACCACTAGATAGCCTAGCACTGCTACAATTTTATTGTATTACCATCAAACAGAGTTACTTTCGCATTTATTATATTAGTATGGATATGTGTTAGCTGCGGGTTTCGAACCTGCAACACAGTGTGAAACCTTTTCGCTCCGACCGAGACCTACTGATGCATCTGCTCAGATTTTCACCAATGACGTTAGGGTCAGCTTCCAGTCTAACAAGATTCAGTTTGATACCAGTATTTTACATGGAGCGACTGCCTATCTGACCTCCACAACCCAATTACTGGGTAACACGATATCTTGTGGTATGACTGGTTGTCAGACTTTCAGGCCTCTGAATACCCGTAACGGCTGTCATAGATCTTTAATATGACAACCGGGACCGACGGCTTAACGTGCTCTCTGAGGCACGCAGGAGTATAAAACATGAAATGATAATGGATCCAGCTTAACCATGACCGAGCTGTGTGGCTGTAAGTTAGCCACGAGCCCCTCAAGACCAATAAAAACTATCCGTCGCAAATAACAAACACTAATTACAATTTGCCTCGTTGGTCTAGTGGCCGCAAGCGCGACTGCTGAGCATGAGGTCTCGGGTTCGATTCCCGGGTTGGGCAGTGTTATTGAGTTTTTCCGTTAGGAATTTCTCAGTAGCAGCCCGGAGTTTGGAATTGTGCCCGGTAGATGGCAATAGGCTCACCACCTATTACATGGGACTTAATAACAGCATTGGTGAAATGTGGGTGTACAACTGTGTACACCTCTGCCTACCCCTTCGGGGAATACAGGCGTGATGTTATGTTATGTTAATTACAATTTTTCAAGGAAACATTCCGTGTCATCACTCTGCCAACTGAGCTACCGTGTCGTGTTCGTGTGTATTGAATTTCAAGTCTCCTTGTATACGTCTTAAGGAGACGCCTGGCGATATTTATTTAGCAATTATTTACAGATCTACATTAGATTAATATAGGCAATACATGACCTTAACATGTATAAAATATATCAATATATAAGGTCCTAATTTATTAGGTAATTTCCTTTTAAGGGTCAATGCGTAAGTGATAAGAGGGTTCGTGGCTAAGTAACAGCCGCACAGATCGATCGATCGAGGTTAAGCTGCGCTTGCCGCGGTCGGTCTGTGGATGGGTGACCATCATTTCATACCGAGACCCCTATGTGCCTCGGAGAGCACGTTAAGCCGTCGGTCCCGGTTGTCAAATTAAGATCTATGACACGGGGTAGTCAGAGGCCTGAAAGTCTGACAACCAGTCATACCACCAAATATCGTGTTACCCAGTAACTGGGTTGTGGAGGTCAGATAGGCAGTCGCTCCATGTAAAATACTGGTATTAAGCTGCATCCGGTTTGACTGGAAGCCGACCCCAATGTAATTGGGAAAAGGCTAGGCAGATATAGTGTGTAAGTGATAAGAATTAATTTGAGCCATAATTAAAACTTTTACTACCATTTCATTTTTTTCTTAATGTTCGCCGTTCAAGGAGCAGTTTTCGTCTTGCTAGTACTATGGTTATTACAAATAATTTGCTATATCCATTTAATTCTTAGCTTAAGTGAATGTATTTGACTTATATATTACCCCTTCAAAGGAAATTACCTAATAAATTAGGACCTTATATATAACAAACACTATTTTCGTGCGGGAATTGATCCCACGATCGTGACGCGTCAAGGATATTCAAATAGTTGCTGCAACGGACCTGGGACCTTTGTAATGGTTGGAGAAGGACCGTGTGGTTTATAGTTGGTAGGAGTCCAGCACAGCGTCCATGATGGATTTTCCACACTAAAAAATAACTGCCTCTTTGGTCTAGTGGTCCCAAGCGCGACTGCTCAGCATGAGGTCTCGGGTTCGATTTCCGGGTCGGGCAATGTGTTATTTCAGTTTTTCTGTTATCAAATTCTCAGTAGTTTTTCCATTTCATACTGTAACTTTAGTAGCCCGAAGTTTGGTATTATGCCCGGTAGACAGCAATAGACTCACCACCTATTACATGGGACTGAATAACAGCATTGGTGAAATGTGGCTGTAAGTACAACCGTGTCCACCTCCGCCTACCCCTTCGAGGAATACAGGCGTGATGTTATGTTAAGTTTTATGTATGTTTAAAACTGTAGTCCGGTGCAACCGTTGTGGCAGACGGGTCTGGGCAGTTGCATCAACTCCCCCAACTATCGTTCTCCCCAAATCTATCCACTCTACTTAGAGTGAATAGATTTCTTCTGGATATACGTGCTCCATCCTCGGCCACATCTCGCTTAGCATCAGGCGAGTTGGTGGACAAACGTAGACCCATTTTTTAAACAAAAAGGTCGTTCAAATAAATAAAAACTACAAATATTAAAAATCAATTTTAATAAATGATCCTTAATAATTATACACGACATTACAATATATTACATTCAATATATATAAAAACAAAAACAATATAACACTCCCCTTTTATGCGCCAAGATTTTGTGAAAGCAATATTAATGTCTTTAATTACAAATATTTCATGACTTCAATAAATTTAAATTACAGAAACCTAAAATAATAAAACAGATATAGTTGGGGCATGTACCAATGTGACTTTTTCAATGTCTTAAGTACTATCGCGGACACTCCTGCCTGACCACCACTAAGATCATTTTCGCTTGCACAAAAAAAATAGAAGCGCTCTGTAGCCCCGCCAAGGTCAAATTAGATCGTCCTTAAAATTCACAAAAGGGAGTACACGTGATGCGTCACTAAGCTGCGCAGTGCATATTGCAACTAATTACGTTCTCGTTTTCCTAATAGGCGAACACTTTAAGGGGGTGTGGCCGACGCCAGCGCAGGATTTAAACAAAAAAAAAATTTAAGTGGTCAGGCGGAAAAGGCCGCGATAGTACTTTCTTAGTTAATCTAAGACATCATAGACATACGGTGAAGGAAAACATCGTGAGGAAACCTGGACTTGATGGTCTGAAATCGCGAAGTGATCAATGCTCGTGCCTTCTCTGTATGAGAAGAGGCCGGTACCTGCAGTGGGTAGATAAACCGTTGGATTGACAAGTCAAAACTCAAGCCTATATGGAAATCATCGTGAGGAAACCAGCACACCTGAGAGATGTTCTCGATGGTGTGTAAAGCCATGTCAGAGACCTACGGGTGGTTTAAACTCTGACACTAGGTTGTTCATCAACCACACGATGAGAATAACGAAGATTATATCCGTAGTTTTTTAAGGTCCACGATTTGAAATTTGTGGCCAACATAATTAACATTACAGTGGGCTTACTCTCGAAAATCAATCCGCTCGATTGACATTAGAAATATGTCAGTTCGTACTTTTAAATGCCAAAATGTCTAAAAAAATAATTATAGATTCGGGATAATATGAAGACTACATGCTTTAAAATTGAGGCAACTGTAATGTAGGTAAATTTATTTTAAAATTACGCGTTGTTTTAAGGCGTCTATTTAATATTGGAATTGGATTGGAATTGGTATTCTTTCAAGAGTAACCCCCTCCATTTTAAATGTTCTCATTTTGACTTTTTCCGTTCAACTGATTTTGGCTTCTATTCCGTAGACATAAGGATGGCATTAAATGCAAAAAAGTGGTTACAATACCATCGGTTTACTGCAGCTGCCATTTGTCATGCCACCAACGCAATAGGACTCAAAATCGGTTGAACGGACTGTAAAAATGGTTTATTTAAATGTCTATTATTTCAAATGGACTATAGTATATTTCTATCACTGTCACGCAACTGTGAGACTACAAGTGTAAGAGGGAGAGGGGAATTATTTGGATCTATGAGATTTTAGCATTATATTAAAATTAAGTTAGTTATGTTATAATCAATTTTCTATGTTGTTGGGGGATCCAATTTTAATAAACAAGACTGGCTCGTCTCGGGTGTCGGATTCGATTCCTGGGTCGGGATTTTCTGTTAAGAGATTCTCAGTAGCAGCCCGGAGTATGGAATTGTGCCCGGAAGATGGCAATAGATTCCTTTAAACAAGGGATTTAATAACAGTATTGGTGAGACGTGGGTGTAGAACTGTGTATACCTCTGCCTACCCCTTCGCGAAATGCAGGCGTGAATATCACTACACAGTATAAAACAAAGTCGCTTCCCGCTGTCTGTCTGTCTCTATGTATGCTTAGATCTTTAAAACTACGCAACGTATTTTGATGCGGTTTTTTTAATAGATAGAGTGATTCAAGAGGAAGGTTTTAATATATAATTTGTCAAGTTTTTGTATACATTGGCTAAAATATAATGATATTTGTTGGAGGTGTCGGAAAAAAATAAGCCGTCTGGGAGCTTTCAACGAAAACGCTGCCTAAACCCTTTGAGATATAACAAAATGATGTATGGTGGAATTGTGTATCTTATATAGGTCTACAGAAAAGTCCGCGATGTCATATGTCTATCTCTTAAGGATAACATACTATATCCATTTTAATCCTTAAAAAAATGGGCAACTATAAAGCGGTAATTGGAAAGCGGGAACGGGATCAAAATTTCATCGTGATTAATTTTGGTCGCGATAACCGACATCCACGCAGGCGAAGCCGCGGGCATCAGCTAGTTTAGTATATAATATAATAATGAAATGTCTAGCTACTATATAACAATAGACAATAGGTACTTTAAGTACCAAAGTGTACTTGAAAATTCTAAATTCGTCTATAAATTTATATTACAGTAAAATTTGAGCGTACTTTAAAGATAAATCTTTGAAAAGCATTAACGCATGCTTAGCGAACTCTAAAGTTATTATATTCAATGGAAAAATGAAACGGTCGTGAGCAGGATTCGAACCTGCGCCTCCCGGATAAATACTCCACGCGCTCTGACCACTAAGCCATCTCGACCTCTGCTCACCACCGCGAATCCTTCTAGCATATCTTAACACGTCTTTTGGTGACGTCATTACTATCAATTCAGTCCGGTCTATGACGGTTCGGTCACCTGTATAGGGACTGAATAGATAGCAATGACGTCACCAAAAGACATGTAAAAATGTGGATGAAGAATTCGCGGTGGTGAGCAGAGGTCGAGATGGCTTAGTGGTCAGAGCGCCTGGAGTATTTATCCGGGAGGCGCAGGTTCGAATCCTGCTCACGACCGTATTCTTTTTCCATTTAATATTATAACTTTTAAGCGTACGTATTACGGTTTCTTTTTGTATTTTTACGTTAATATTTTAGTGCCAAGTCTTTTGGGCAATATTACGTTCATTCAGGGTTTATTTCATTATTCCGACTTTTATGACTTTTATGACTGATGCATAAAAATTGTTGCGTGAAGTGTTCAACTGCGGAAGTCTTAGAATATGAAACTAATTCTTTTTTTTAAGTATTTTTTTTGACCTTCTACACAAATTGTTTTGATAAATAATAAATAAATAAATAAATAAATATTCCACAACTATCACACAACGCCGTCTAGTCTCAAGCTAAGCAGAGCTTGTGTTATGAGTACTAGACAACTGATAAACATACTTATATATTTTCTAAATGCATACATGTTATAGATAAATTACACCCAGACACAGAACAAATGATCGTGCTCATCACACAAACATTTGTCCTGGGTGGGAATCGAACCCACGACCTCCGGCCTAGCAGTCAGGGCTACTAACCACTAGACCAACAGGACAGTCAACAAGTTGATGAGACAACATTGTTTTTTCGTCTAACAACACATTATTTTTAGAGAAAGTTGGTTATTTTCAATTGTGGAAATCTTTTTTTTTTTTGATATTTTATATTGTATTGATACAAGATTTAAACCTATTTTAGTATAAATACATAATTATGAATTCTTCTATTGTACATGGAGCGACTGCCTATCTGACCTCCACAACCCAGTTACTGGGTAACACTATATCTCGTGGTATGACTGGTTGTCAGACTTTCAGGCCTCTGACTACCCGTAACGGCTGTCATAGATCTTAATTTGACAACCGGGACCGACGGTTTAATGTGCTCTCCGAGGCCTTGGTGTGAAATGATGGTCACCCATCCACAGACCGACCGCGGCAAGCGCAGATTAACCTCGATCGATCGATCTGTATTGATAGTAAATTCACTCATAGGGACCAATACTACCGATAGTATTGTTCATTTTCAATAGTGTTGATGCATCTTCAATTATCGATAGACCTATCGATATATATAACTGATTTTCGAGGTCAACTATCGATAGTTCGGCAACACTAGTTAGCATGTTGTTATGGTGTTAAATATGCAAATAACCATGAGATATTATCGACGTTTGAAAGACTATTTGGTTCTGTATTTACTGTGGTTTAAAAAAATAAACCTTAAATTTACAGCCTTTAGACACATTTTCATATTACACAAAAATGTCGCTTAGATCAATTAGCCTTTCAACCATCTATGTGTATATTATTATCAACACACTTGCTCGTAAAATGGAATATGGCATCCCTTACTTAATGACGCGTGCGTATCACTTTACACATCCGCGCAATTTTATGAAAATAATTATCGTTTTTTTTGGACGTATGAATCGCGTGAGCGTTATTTGGTCATACACTCTCGGTATTGATTTATGCCTTCGTCTGCGGCTCGGGCAGCAATCCAGCCTCGTGTATGATGACCAACTTAGCTAAATTATATTATAATGTAGTAATATATATCTAATAAATGACATGTGACATGTTATTGACAAGTACTTACGTTTGGACATTGTCGTACACGAGCTCATGCCCTCTGCCTACCCCTTTTGGGATACAGGCGCTATGTTATCAAAGATGGAGTTTTCACATTAAACAGAACGTTTCAAAAACGCCATTTTATGTCTAAAAAAGGAGTCAATCCGAGTTATAAAAAAAAAATCATTTTAACAAAAAAATTGCCTAGCAATGATAGCCTAATGGTATGACCATTAGACTGGCAATTCGAAGGTCGCAAGTTCGTATCCGACTTTCCGAAATCATGTGCGTATTAACTAATTATCACTCGCTTAAAACGGTGAAGGAAAACATCGTGAGGAAACCAGCACACCTGAGAGATGTTCTCGATGGTGTGTAAAGCCATGTCAGAGACCTACGGGTGGTTTAAACTCTGACACTAGGTTGTTCATCAACCACACGATAATATGAAGACAACAAAAATAGCTAATATACATATTATAAAAAATAATTACTAAGTAATTATAAAAACCAGTAAAATAATTATATTTATAGTTTACACTGGGATCCTTTTCTGGGTATGTTGATGGACGGGGAAGGGTGAGGGTATAGCGGCCTTCGGCATTTGAAGTCCACGAGGTCTTCTATCTTAGTGGGCTGAAACAAAAATAAATAATTAAATTATCAATAGTATTACATTTATAAATGAAACGCATGCTTAGCGAAATCTGAAACTGTTTTTTTTGTAGAAAGTTTTGTCGTGAGCAGGATTCGAACCTGCGCCTCTCGGATTAATACTCCAGGCGCTATGATCACTAGGCATCTCGACCTCTACTACATAATCCGAATTCTTCTTCAACTTTAAGACGTATTTTGGTGACGTCTCTAAAGGCACTGAACAGTTGGTGATGACGTCACCAAAACACCAGGAGGCGCACGTTCTAATTCGCTCACGAACGTATTTTTCTGTCCACATTTTTTTCAATCATCATAATAATAATTAAACATAAAAATAATTATTATTTTTATCATAATTAATTTTTAATTATAATTCTTTTATTATCATAATTCTTTTTTCAAATTTTTCCCCTCTTAACAGCGTACCTATTCGCTATCTCAGTTACCAACGAATTGATTGCCACTTTGTAGTACATTGCGTCGTAAGTTTTTAATATTTATATTCACACAAGCTTTACGTATAGTCAATGAAATACATATGGATACCGATGTCTTCACATGTAATATAATAATAATAATAATAACTGTGGATATAACTGTCCCTCATGACGAGAACCTCGTGAAAGCTGAGAAAGACAAACAAATCAAATATATTGATTTAGCTCACGAGGTTGTCGACATGTGGGATGTGGATTCGGCAATCATTGTGCCGATAGTCGTGACGGCCAACGGTTTGATAGCGAAGAGTCTCGACCAACACCTTAAGAGGCTCTCGTTAGACGGCTGGGTCAAGGGCCTGATACAGAAAGTGGTACTCCTCGACACGGCACGCATTGTGAGGAGGTTGCTCTCTCTGGGGCCCTAACCACCGGTAGCTTGGACCCTGTTCCCGATGCCGGCGGTTTGCTATATTTTATATTTTTAAATGTATATTTTTTTTTGTAATTGATATATAGTTAAAAATATAATTTATATGTAATTTAATGAATAAATGGAATAATAATAATAATATTCCACAACTATCACACAACGCCGTCTAGTCTCAAGCTAAGCAGAGCTTGTGTTATGAGTACTAGACAACTGATAAACATACTTATATATTTCTAAATGCATACATATTATAGATAAATTACACCCAGACACAGAACAAATGATCGTGCTCATCACACAAACATTTGTCCTGGGTGGGAATCGAACCCACGACCTCCGGCATAGCAGTCAGGGCTACTAACCACTAGACCAACAGGACAGTCAAATATGAGTGAACTCGCAAAGGTACGTGTTTTATGCTATTAGAAAGTAAATATGTTAGTATAGAGTCAAATTGTAAACTTAATATTAGTTAGGGTTAGATATAGCAGTTATTATATAGGTAGAGGCTGCAGCTTTAAAAATGTAATTATGATTAACAAAATATTGTAAATAGAGGAATTTACTTAATAAATGATACCTAACTATCGCATTAGGTGTCTTACCTGTAATGATAGTTTAAAGGTTTTAAATAAATAAATAAATACAAAGTGACCATCAATTCGATGATAACAATAGGTACGAAGGACGATTTCTAATAAATAATTTTTGTTTGTCAACTCACCCGCCGTTTTCCCTCCTCTCCCTCCTTCACTTCAACTTCTTCCTCTTTCTTGTAATCCCCCTCGTGTCCCGCACCCCCCACAGCAGTAGACACTACATAAACTGATAACTTCTGACGCTCCGGCGAGTTCTCGCTTATGTGTTTCTAGAAAAAATATTAAGTAATTAATTGAGAATAATCTAACAAAGCAGCATAGCATAGCATCACGCCTGTATTACCCGAAGTGGGAGGCAGAGATGTAAATAAAATAAAAACCAAGTTATAAATTTTTGTGGAAAAAGAATACCGTTGTGAGCGGGATTCGAACCTGCGCCACCCGGCACAGGTATATCTTTAACTTAGCCATGTAAGATTAACTGTAAAAATAAACATAAATCTTTGAAAAGCATTAACGCATGCTTAGCGAACTCTAAAGTTATATTATATTAGATGGAAAAAGAATACGGTCGTGAGCAGGATTCGAACCTGCGCCACCCGGATAGACACTCCAGGCGTTCTGACCGCTAAGCCATCACTCCCGCTGAAAAAGGAAACTGAAATGTGGAAAATAACTGAGTGTAACTGAAAATGTTGAGTCGGCTCCAAACAAAATAATCACTAAAGTTATAATATTCTTAGGGATCATAAGTGGTTTAATATAAAAAAAACAAAGCACTAATCAACCAAGAAAGTCTTATTCCTTACAAATGATTTTACAAACAAAAATAGACATACATAGAACTGAAAGTACTGAAACTTATTATAACAATTACTAAACACTACTAAAACGTCCGTTGCGTCCAAGAGCCAAACACAGAATGAATCAATCTTGTTGTAAGCATTCCGTTTTATTTATACCCTTTCACTCGGTCCGATTTTGAGGGTAGGTGTATTATCTAAGACGGCCGTTCCTGACGGCGCGGCGTCCTCGACCGCAGCATCACTAGTATCAGATCTATCTCTCACATCATTGCTATCTGATTCATCTGTCGCAACCTGGTCATTATCATTTTGCTCATGCTCTGAAATACATAAAGAGAACTTGTAAGTAATTAACCCAGTTTCGTGCTATAGTCTGAAGCATATATCTTGGAGGAAATAAAAGACTGACTTCTATATTTTTGTTACCCATACCATGGGCGCAAGCGTGCACTCAAGCGCCCACAGACAAAGGTCTATCGAAAAGTGCTATAACATAAAACAGCTTCAGACTTAACACGAATAAAATTAAAATTCAGTGCATCGCGAATGACAGAATCCGGACTTCCATCACTCGCCATACACTGCCACATGACAGAGGCCCCAAGTTCGCTTGTCATTTTCACATATTCATAGCATAGGCCCTAACGTTTGCATACTATGACTATATGACACAAACACACTTTCTCTCATAAGAGCAAAGCTGTTAAAACAGAGACCCATAACCTTTGTATGTTCTCTCAGTGGCCTAAACCCATTAGCACCACTGACGTCACTCATCACTCAAAGAAAGCCGAGCACGTATCCGGCGTCCACTCGTCTCGCCACAACATAATATGTTCTGCCGCAGCTTGAGTCTTCTTTCCATAAGAACCAGCTAGTAACTCTAACTCGTAGCGGTGACACGGAAGCGCGCGAACAATCTTGTAAGGTCCACGCATGCCGGAGTCCAGTTTGCCGGTGATCTGTGCAGCCTTGCTCACAAACACGAAGTCCCCGACAGCAAAGGTGCGTGGCTGCCGTCGACCTTCGTTAACGTAAGCATCCTGGCGCTGTCGATTGGTTGCAAGGAGCTGAGATGCTCGTTGTCTGCGAAGAGTTAAGAGAGCCTCTCGATTGGGATTAGAGTTATCAAGTGCCACATCTCGCACTAAGGATCTGATGATCGGAGTGGCTGCGTCGATACCGACCAGTAACTGCATTGGTGAAGTCTGCGTAGTAGCTTGCTTGCAGATATTCAAAGTGAGCTGCATCCTCCACAGCACATCGGACCATTGGGAGCCTTTATTGCCAACTTCAACGCGTAGCATGTTAAGAACAGTCCTGCAGTACCTCTCCCTTGTCCATTTTCGCGAAGCATACCAGGTGTGATGAAATGTATTGAGCACCCCAATTCGTTGACCCAATTTTGAAAATTTGTGCTTTCGAACATTCTAGCGCGGTCACATATTATTGTAGAACGAAATAACGACACAGCATTTGAAGAAACACGTTTTAATTCATCAGTGTCTTGTCTGTATAGAGAGTAAAGCAGACAATACTTGGAAAAGGCATCAACTACTATTAAAACATATTTGAATCCGTTTGACTCTGGGAGCGGTCCTAGGACATCGTTATGTACAACAGAAAAATGATTTCTGGCTTTGTCTAACATTTAATCGGCTGTGAAGGAGCCCTGGGAACCTTCTTATGTGCTAAACATACAAGACTGACACGACTTATGTACTTTCTTACAAACTGTCGCAAACTTGAAAACCAAAAGTGTCGTAACATTAGATCAGTCGTTCTATCAGTACCAATATGATCGTGTTCATCGTGGAACACCCTCAACATGAAGAGTCTATGACCCTTAGGAATGTAAAACAAGAGTCGCGGTTCTTCCTCAGTTGGAATATATTTGTAGTACAACAAATCTTTTTTGATTGCGTACCTAGTTTGATGCAGTTGCCCATCTCTTAACTTGGATATTAACTCTTACGTCTCCGCATCAGCAGTTTGAGCGATCTTCGCCCAGTTGTTCGGATTCCGAATATGAGACACATTGACAGTAGGAGGAGGAGGAGGGTTAGGGCTCAAGAAATCGGCATGTTGCATCAGACCCTTTTCGGTAATCTAAAGTAAAATTAAAATCTTGTAGATAAACCCCTCCAGCGCGAGGCGACAAATCCATTTTTCGTTCCGTTAACTTTAAAGAATTGCAACCCGTCACCATTTTAAAGTTAATGCCAATCAAATAGTGTCGGAAACGCTGGAACGCGTGTACGACAGCCAAAGTCTCCAACTCGTAGTTGTGGTACCGCGACTCAGCACCCTGATTGGATCTACTAAAATACCCAACAACCCTCTTTCCACCACCGGTGTGTTCTTGTAATAAAATGGCACCAAGCCCAATAGCACTGCCATCAGTGTGAAGTTCCGTAGGCAACTGGGGATCGAATATCGCTAAAACTGGTTCATTTGTCAAGCAGTGAATCACATAGTCACGAGCAGTATCCCGCTCAGCACCCCACAAGAAAGCTTCCCCTTTTCTCAACAATTTTGCTATACATGCGGTCTTAGAAGCATAGCCTGCTATATAACGACGGGCATATCCCGCTAACTCCAGAACCTAGCGAACCTCCTTGACATTTGTAGGTTTTGGAGATCTAACAAGTGCATCGACCCTCCCCGGACTCGGCCGCACCTGACCATGACCAATCAATCGCCCCAAGTATTCGATTTCTGTGACTAACCCAGTACACTTTTACTTAAATTAATAGAAAATCCCGCTGTTTTTAATATCTGTAAGACTTTACCGGTCTATAAATCTTTATCTATTAATGTTTTCAGAGTTTTAGAGACGACTCTGGTAAACAATCGGTGCATTGGCCAACTTATAGGGCATTTTCAAATATTCATACTGTAGTTTAGGTGTTACGAAGGCAGTTTTGCCAATCGAGTCATCATCCCTCATCGTTACATGATGAAATTCAGTAGCCAAATCAATGGTATGGCTGGTGAAGATTTTATAGCCACCAAGCTTGTCAACATGGTCATCGATCATCGGTCAGATCATGGTCATCAAAAAGTGCAATATTTAACAGGTCTACTTATGTTATCGCTTGATGTAGTTGGAGCTGGTTTTGTGGAACTGTCACCCTGAGTAGAAGTTGTAGCCGCATTTTTAAAATTTTTAGGGCAATGCCATTTTTTATGACCAAATTTTCCACAACATTGTGACAAGTAACCTTGCCATCATCTGACCTAGGCATCTCGCGTTTACGTGAGTGAGACCTACCTGAACTACCAGAAGGACGAACAGCATTGCTGGAATGACGGAAATCGTATTTAGGCTTTATATAAACAGATAAAAATTCAACTAAATCCTTTGAGGGTAACTTGGCGTTTGTTGCCGCAGCCTTTATTTGAGGATCAACAATGCCCCGAACAACGATGGCAGCTTTAAGTTCGTCAGATAAACCTTTAACAATGTTAAGACGTAGCAATGATTTACGCGCATATTCTTCATAAATTGATGATCAATACGGAAGCAATATCAATGTAACGTGGGCATAATGATCTACACTCCAATTTGAAACTACTCCACGATCGGTCATTCGTAACCCAATCATTCAGCCACGACTTCGCGTCTCCCTTCAAACAACTACCTATCCGTCCAAGGCATTCGCGATCATCCCAATTATTTATTAGCCGGGCGCGGTCACCCTCGGCGCACCAGACATCGAAATCGTGTACATTTGGATCAAAAGGCGATATGTAACAGTTGTGGGACGTAGCTTTAAAAAAAATGCGGTCAATGCTACAACAATGCTGCTCTCTGTATCCTTTGTTCCACTGGCATTCATGTCCAGTGTATGCGAAACACTACCCTCAGTAACCACTTCAGCCATGCCTGAGCCCGGCTCACTAACAGGAGTCGGTACAGCCAAAGGGGTGGACAATAAACGGCTCTGGTTTATAGGACGCAACGGACTGTCATTTTCTACAGATATAGGTAATCTAGCCTCGATCGCTTCTAGTCTATTAAGAATCATATTAAGGGCTATCGCGGCGAGGGCGCGATCCTCTGCTGTGTTTACGAGAACTACGAGGGCTGTGCGATCCATTACGACGCCTAGAAGACTGGTCACGACGGTCAGACGGACCATTATGACGGTTGCCACCAGGCGGCGCATGACGGGCACTCACACTATCGCGACGAGAACTACCACTAGTACGTCTTCATACACGAGAATGCCCGCGTATCTTGGATCGAGACGAACGGCCTGACATTTTTATAAGAAATAAAACTTACTTACGGTTGAGATGTAATTTCACGAACCACACACACTAAACACTGAATTTAGATGGCAAACGGTCCAGAACACGTGGCAATCCCACTTCTGATCTTAGGGATCATAAGTGGTTTAATATAAAAAAAACAAAGCACTAATCAACCAAGAAAGTCTTATTCCTTACAAATGATTTTACAAACAAAAATAGACATACATAGAACTGAAAGTACTGAAACTTATTATAACAATTACTAAACACTACTAAAACGTCCGTTGCGTCCAAGAGCCAAACACAGAATGAATCAATCTTGTTGTAAGCATTCCGTTTTATTTATACCCTTTCACTCGGTCCGATTTTGAGGGTAGGTGTATTATCTAAGAATATAATAAAATCAAAATGCATTGGCGCCAACAAAAACTGCCTCGTTGGTTTAGTGGTCCGTAGTGCGACTGCTGAGCAGGAGGTCTCGGGTTCGATTCCCGGGTCGGGCAAAGTGTTATTGAGTTTTTCTGTTAGGAAATTCTCAGTAGCAGCCCGTAGTTTGGAAATGTGCCCGGTTGATGGCAATAGGCTCACCACCTATTACATGGGACTTAATAACAGCATTGGTGAAATGTGGGTGTACAATTGTGTACACCTCTGCCTACCCCTTCGGAGAATACAGGCGTGATGCTATGTTATGTTATGTTATTGGCGCCAACTCAAAATTAGTTACCCTCAAATATGCATGAAGAATTCGCGGTGGTGAGCAGAGGTCGAGATGGCTTAGTGGTCAGGGGTGCTACTCCGAAATCCGATCATCGGTAGTTCGGACCGAAACGTAATAACGCCGAACACCGAACAAAACCCTACCACCAAGTTTCTTCGGTTCCGACTAGTAGTTACGTTCGGCCGTCGCTTTGAAACCAGAAACAAGCAATTGAATGAACCTATTGTGAAATATGATTGAATGTTGATTGAACTAAGTATTGTCAAACATCGAAACCGATACGTCAGAAACCATTTCGGAATAACGTCAACGAATGCCAAAATGTCAAAACGCGAACTTCGATCGATCATCAGATCCGAAACACTTCATGGTAGCAAAACGTCCGATCCGTCAGTCGAAGCTTCGATGATCGGATTTCGGAGTAGCACCCCAGAGCGCCTGGAGTATTTATCCGGGACCGTATTATTTTTCCATTTAAAATAATAACTTTAGAGTTCGCTTAGCATGCGTTAATGCTTTTCAACGATTTATCTTTAATAGTAAATAAGTGTTTTTATAGTATTAAGGAATATATGGATTTTAAAAATTAATGTCAAGGATAATTAAATGAATGAATTTGTTAATGAATGTTTAATTTAATAAACATATAAATATTAATTGCATGTTAATAATCGACTTAATTATAAATAATTTGCACGCTTGCTTGCAGGCAAAATACAGTGACTTTTAGGCTTTAAGATCTTTCCTTTGTAATCATGTAATGTATTTTCTCGCAAATAAACTTACTTACTTACTTACTTACTTACTTACTTACATACTCTTCAGTTTCCTTTAACAGCGGTACATTTATTTTTTACTAATTAAAATTGTTTATTTTTACAGTTAATCTTACATAGGGACGTCATTTTAAGTAAAAGATATACCTGTGCTAGCAGGCCCGCACTTCAATGACAAATTAAAAAATTTGAAAAGTGGTGTATCAATTAATAATAGAATTCAAACAAGAAATCATAAGTAATATCTAAAATTAATAAGATTAAGCAAGATAAGACTATGAATTAAAACAAAATAGATATATATCCTAAAATAGTGTATGGTGTGGGTGTGTGTGTGTGTGTGTGTGTGTGTGTGTGTGTGTGTGTGTGTGTGTGTGTGTGTGTGTGTGTGTGTCATGTGTGTGTGTTATGTGTGAGTGTGATGACTGTGAGTGTGATGACTGTGAGTTTCATGTGTGTGAGTTTCATGTGTGTGAGTGTCATGTGTGTGCGTGTGTGTGAGTATGTGTGTATCAAGTGTGTGTGTGTGTGTATTAAGTGTGTGTGTGTGTGTGTGTGTGTGTGCGGCAAGTGTGTGTGTGTGTGTGGCAAGTGTGTGTGTGTGTGTGACAAGTGTGTGTGTTAGTTTGTGTGTGTGTGTGTGTTAGTTTGTGTGTGTTTGTGTGTGTGTGTGTTTGTGTGTGTGTGTGTGGGCGTGCGTGTGTGGTTGTGTGTGCGTGCGTGTGTGTGAGAGAGAGTGAGTGAGGTCATCAGTTTTAGCCATTGAACTATTGCCTTTTGACAGTCTTTAGTAGTCATGGGATAAATGTTAATTATATTAATAGGGCAGCGGCAATTACTTTATTTTAAACCATGTTTTATGCCAATAAATCTTATTTTAGACCTTCTTACCTTATAGAACTCTATTAATTCTTCTTTAGTGATTGTGTTGAGCTGATCAACCTCGACCCTCGGCCTGTCGAAGTTGTATACCTGTAACGGAATGATCTAACTTCAAGGGTATACAGTGATAGTGATTAACATGTATTTCCAACTACAGCTACCGTATAAAAATTGTCGGGCGCGTCCCTTGAGCCAAAAGATGGTTTTATTATTTATTAAAAATATGTTAAAGGGTGAAAAAAAAAATCTGAAGGACAACTATCCGTGAGTGGGAGAAAATTTTTTGAAGAGACTAGAATTGGGAGTGGTAGAAAAATATTTGATGGGAGAAATATTTGTGAGGGAGTTTTTTTTTATTACTAAACTCTGCGTTTCCACTGTGCAGTTTTTAGGAGCCGAACAACATCCCAAACATGCATGCAAGCATGCGTTAATGCTTTTCAAAGATTTATCTTGAACATCCCAATATTAAATAATTATTTTAAAATGATTATATAGGCATTACCATGTATAAAAAAATATACTTAAAAATGGGGAAAAATATGTTAATTGGAGAATTATTTGTGAGGGAAATGAATGCAATGAGCAAGACTATGTACCGTCCCACAACGAATGTGTTTAACCAGATCCTGTATCAAATTACCTGCGCGGTGATCTCGCTCCACATCTGCGAAGCCCTACTGGACATACGCTTCGGTTTCTCCAGCTTCTGGGCGGCTAACGCTGCTCTGTGCTTCGCGAACTCTTCCTCTGTCATCTTCTCTAGGTACTCCTGTTGAAATATGTTATATTTATGAATAATATGGGTATTTCATTTGTTTAGAGCTAAGGTGTCGAGATGTAGTGGTGGCCGAGTGGGTACGGGCCCGCCTCCTGAGCCACAGGTTGTGGGTTCGAACTTGGCATGTACCAATGTGACTTTTTCAATGTCATATGTACTTTCTTAGTTAATCTAAGACATCATAGACATACGGTGAAGGAAAACATCGTGAGGAAACCTGGACTTGATGGTCTGAAATTGCCCGCAGTGAGCTAGCGTGGTGATCAATGCTCGTGCCTTCTCTGTTTGAGAAGAGGCCGCACCCTGCAGTGGCACAGTTTATGGTTGGTTATTTAGAGCTAAGGATGCCTCGTTGGTCTAGTGGTTCTAAGCGCGACGGTTGGGCATGAGGCCTTGGATTCAATTCCTGAAACCACGCAGAAGAAGTCACGGGAAGCAGATAGTGAAAAATAAATGTGAAAGGAACATACGGTCGTGAACAAAATTCGAACCTGCGCTTCCTGGATAAATACTCCACGCGCTCTGACCACTAAGCCATTTCGACCTTACTGCACCGAATTCTTCTTCCACATTTTAAAACGTCGTCGCTATCTATTCAGTCCCTATACAGGTGACCGAACCGACACGACTAACTTTGCAGTTAACGCAATGTCATATTTCAGTCACTTCAAAATCATGTGCTACGCATGCGTTAATGCGTTATATCTGTTAACAGAAGTACTTACCAAGGATCCCTGTAAGAAGGACTCTATCCTCTCCTCCAAGTACTCCGGGTGGCGGTCACTCTGCACGATCACTCTGAATCCTTGCACTCCGTTGGACCGTCGTAGACCACTGAACACTATATAGCCTAGTTGTTCCTATAGACAAAAATAAGGTTAAGTTTAACTCTAAAGTCATAAACAAAGAATTCAAAAATAATTAATAATTATGATGAAATTAATTAAAAAATTAAAACGCACGCCTGCCGTTATTTAAAATTTGACTAGTCCTTAGAGCACTAGACGGGAGACGCCTTCTGAATAAATATCGAACAAATTTGCTCGCCACTTGTGGCGGGTGGTGAGGTAGACACAAGCACAAAAGAACTTGCACTAAAGCAACAATAGCTCTCGTCATTACATTAACAGTATTAACACACATAAAAAAATAAACAAAATCAAAAAATTATGTCACACACGATTAAAATCGTGTACTATCATTGTAACCATACAGGTAAAAGGTACCTTTATATGATTGTGAATCATATGCCAGTGGCGAGAGGGGTACGCCCGCTAAAACTACTCCAGTACTAATTCCTTCAAGGACTAGCCTATGTTATCCGGGACAATGTAAGGATTCTAACGATACCCCATACATCTAAATCGGTTCAGGCGTTTAGAAGTTATGGCGGAATAAAGAAACTCACAAACATGCATACATACATGAACCCTAAAACGGTAACACTCCCTTTTTTGGGCGGTCGTGTAAAAACAAGGTAGGTGACTAATTCTCATAGCAGTCGCGGGACAGTACTATGAAACATTTTCTTAGAGATCTAATAGGCGTGATGATAGTATTAAAGAATCAAAGAATAAATGGTTTTAGAGAAAAATATATGTACACAGGATTCTAAAACATGACCTAGTTTTAATATAAACATTAAGATTAATAAGATTTTCAATAAAATAAAAGTATAAAATACTGCAATCGGCCATGTTGACTGAAACGCCAATTACAGCGAATGACGTCACGCCTCAATTGAATTTCAATCACCACCGTGTTTTTGCATGTTATCGTAGCGTGACGTCACAACCTATTATAACCGGCGCCATGACACCCATGAGCGTTTTCGCGCTTAATTCAAATTAGATAGATTAAAATGCAATAATTTGCGTTCAAACTTAGTTTATTGCTGAAATAATGTATATTTCGGAAATAGTAGACGTGTACCTATATTAAAGAAGGCGATTTCAAAATCTGTCATCATGCCTATAAATATTTTTTTATTGTATAAATTATACGCGTGTAAAGTCGGGGCGGATCAATAGTTACTTATAAAATCATTTTTATTTCGATCCTCCATCTATAGTTGACGTCATATCACGTCACGTCCAGTCACGTGACGTCACGTACATTACCTTGGTCCTGAGCACGCTGAAGCAGGGCTCAGCGAGCGTGTGCGCCAACAGTTCGAGCGCGACGTTAGCCCGGCACGCGCGCACGTACATTACCTTGGTCCTGAGCACGCTGAAGCAGGGCTCAGCGAGCGTGTGCGCCAACAGTTCGAGCGCGACGTTAGCCCGGCACGCGCGCACGTACATTACCTTGGTCCTGAGCACGCTGAAGCAGGGCTCAGCGAGCGTGTGCGCCAACAGTTCGAGCGCGACGTTAGCCCGGCACGCGCGCACGTACATTACCTTGGTCCTGAGCACGCTGAAGCAGGGCTCAGCGAGCGTGTGCGCCAACAGTTCGAGCGCGACGTTAGCCCGGCACGCGCGCACGTACATTACCTTGGTCCTGAGCACGCTGAAGCAGGGCTCAGCGAGCGTGTGCGCCAACAGTTCGAGCGCGACGTTAGCCCGGCACGCGCGCACGTACATTACCTTGGTCCTGAGCACGCTGAAGCAGGGCTCAGCGAGCGTGTGCGCCAACAGTTCGAGCGCGACGTTAGCCCGGCACGCGCGCACGTACATTACCTTGGTCCTGAGCACGCTGAAGCAGGGCTCAGCGAGCGTGTGCGCCAACAGTTCGAGCGCGACGTTAGCCCGGCACGCGCGCACGTACATTACCTTGGTCCTGAGCACGCTGAAGCAGGGCTCAGCGAGCGTGTGCGCCAACAGTTCGAGCGCGACGTTAGCCCGGCACGCGCGCACGTACATTACCTTGGTCCTGAGCACGCTGAAGCAGGGCTCAGCGAGCGTGTGCGCCAACAGTTCGAGCGCGACGTTAGCCCGGCACGCGCGCACGTACATTACCTTGGTCCTGAGCACGCTGAAGCAGGGCTCAGCGAGCGTGTGCGCCAACAGTTCGAGCGCGACGTTAGCCCGGCACGCGCGCACGTACATTACCTTGGTCCTGAGCACGCTGAAGCAGGGCTCAGCGAGCGTGTGCGCCAACAGTTCGAGCGCGACGTTAGCCCGGCACGCGCGCACGTACATTACCTTGGTCCTGAGCACGCTGAAGCAGGGCTCAGCGAGCGTGTGCGCCAACAGTTCGAGCGCGACGTTAGCCCGGCACGCGCGCACGTACATTACCTTGGTCCTGAGCACGCTGAAGCAGGGCTCAGCGAGCGTGTGCGCCAACAGTTCGAGCGCGACGTTAGCCCGGCACGCGCGCACGCCGCACGCGTAGTACAGCGACGTGCACGAGGACCGGTGCACGCTGTTCGTTGTTTCGCGCACGTGCCACGCGCCTAAACGAAATTATCATAACTAATCAGTTGATATCAAAATTTTGGAGGAAGCCTTACGTCAATGTTAACAAAACCAGTATTAGCTGACCTCGCATACTACTGAAACTCCCTGCTACTATAGGCCAGCTCAAGATCTAAGTGTAACCCCAGAAGTGCGACCTCCTGTACACATGACATATTATAACAATTTAAATCTAAAATCATGACGTTGAATATTAATTTGTAATTACGAGTAGTTGCCACCCATTATTTATAAAAAAAAAAAAACTATACCGGTTATTTTTAATTTTTTTTCGAATGTTTATTTATTTTAATTATGGTTAAATTACTTAATTTTGATTATTCATGACAATTTTGTTAATAACAATATATCTTGATTGAAAAATTTCAATGAATAATGACATAATAATAATTTTATCGAGCTATCTTTGTTTTATCATTTAAATATGTTGATGTATTAAGATGTAAACCAAACATTACAAAATTTTGTCGCATTAAAACCTCAGCCACGCAAACACGTATTTCATTTACACATCATTCTGTCGCGCAATTAGCAACCTTATTACCTTCAACAATGTATTTCTACATATATATATAAGGTCCTAATTTATTAGGTAATTTCCTTTTAAGGGGTTGATGTATAAGTCATAAGTATTCAAATGCACAAGGAAATAAATTGCCAAAGCACACTTTAAATTAATAATAATAAAAAAATATAATGTTCGATTATTGCTCTTTACTGATTATGCTGTCCCCGAGCCGCCGGAGGGAACTACCGCGACATGCCCCCCCGCAAGCCCGCGCGCCCCGCCGCCGCCCCGTCTCCTCGTCGCGTCAGCTGTTACTACCTACTTCTCTCATCGTGTGGTTGCTGAACAACCTAGTCTCAGAGTTAAAACCACCCGTAGGTTACTGACATGGCTTTACACACCATCGAGAACATCTCTCAGGTGTGCTGATTTCCTCACATGTTTTCCTTCACCGTTAAAAGCAAGTGATAATGAGTTTATAATACGCACATGACTTCGAAAAGAAAGTGGTAGTGGTCGTTGATTCGAACTTGCGACCTTTGACTCAATCCAACGGTCATACATCTAGGCTATCACTACCTACTTAGTTGGCACGACCTTTTCCCGCGCTAACAGTCAACGCACCGGGCAGCCGGGGTACATGACCGTAGGTAAATACTAGGTAAAAGAAGGCCACGACAAAATTCAGAAAACCTACAGACAGTGACGTTGTATACCTATCCTTTATGACAACTTAACTAATAAAAAAGTTGCAGGATCATTAAATGTTATAATTTTACACGAAAACATCTGTGATTCGAAATTCCCATCACGCATAAACCGGGCTTTGGACTGACAAATTAGTGTAATGCTATGGTCAATAATTACGTTAAATTGATAGCATGTAGGTACTACGTAGGCATAGGTTTGCATTAATGTACAAAGGTCATTACAGAAACTTGGCATGTTTAAAAGTTTGAACCACACATAAGTACCTACAACGACTTTAATTAATTGAATACTTAATTACTTACCAATAAATTAGAATAAGATTTGACAAACATTTGTAAATAACTCTTGTCCTTGAGATCACATCACTTACGTATTCACTTGAAGTTACTGCTTTACGAGACACTTATTTACACGAAATCAGTATCAACAACACTGTTTGGTTGGAGACTTTAAAACGGAATCACTTAGGTATCTACTTAGATCTGTTGCGGCGTACTTGTTGTTTTCCACTAAGCTCGTAGTGACGTAGCAGAGCCCTATAATCATCACAGAAGTATTCTCCAAATAGCGCAATTATTAGATTTTTGAACCTACGAATTTTTCGATTGTACAAAAGCGCCGTGCTGCAACGCTTTGTCGTCATCGGATCATCAAACGCGCCGGCGCGGCGCCGACTGAATTACTTTGTAGGCATACAATCACTCGCAGCGGGCTGCGGTGGCGAGCGGCGGACGGCGGGCGGCGGGGAGTGGCGGCGGCGTCAGCGTCTGTTGTGCTATCTCTTCCTTTCGTATTAATCGACGACACGCTTACTCTTTCTTCCTTCCGGGAAGTATGTGTGCGAACTGTCACCGTCGGCTTCTTTAACGGTCACGTACCTACTAAAATTAGTATTTAATTTCGCTTGTGTCGGATACCATCAAAGAATATCGGCTTGTTCTGTCGGCGATAAACAAAGCATAAGAAAGACCATGCCTAATTGCCTACCGAGTAGTTCAAAAATACTTCCGTACCTACTTCGTAATTTCAGTCAGCTGCATGGTGCGGTGCGGTGATGTACGATGGTTCGGTGACGGGTGACGTTGCAGCGGAATGACCGCGACGCTTTTGTACAATCGATAAAAAATCGTAGGTTCAAAAATCTAATAATTGCGATATTTGGAGATTACATAAATGATGAATATGGTGAACAATCAGTATGTTGCAATAGATCTATTTTGTGATATCTAAATAATAATCTCGTAACAGTTGTAAAATACCTAAGTGATTCCCATTAAAGTCTTCAACCAAACAGTGTTGTTATTACTGAGTTAGTTTAAATAAGTGTCTCGTAGAGAGGTACATTCGAGTAAATACGTAAGTGAAGTGATCTCAAGGACAAGGGTTTTTTCAAAGTTTTTGTGAATACTTAATTTAATTTATTGGTAAGTAGGTAACAAATAAATTAAAATAGTTGTACTTAAACTGCCTCGTTGATCTAGTGGTCCCAAGCGCGACTGCTGAGGTCTCGGGTTCGATTCCCAGGTCGAGCAGTGTTATTGGGTTTTTCTATTAGAAAATTCTTGCAGCTTAGAATTGTTCCCGGTAGATGGCAATAGGCTCACATGGGACTTAATAACAGCATTGGTGAAATGTGAGTGCACAAATGTGTACACCTCTGCCTACCCCTTCGGGGAATACGGGCGTGATGCTATGTATGTTGTACTTATGTATTTATGATTCAAACTGTTAAACACGCCAAGTTATTGTTATAACCATAACATTAATGCAAGCTAATACCTACGTAGTGCATACTATCAATTAAACGTAATAATTGACCATTGACAACTTTCTAGTACCTAATCGTTAAAATTATTTGTCAGTCTAATCCAAAGCCTGGTTGAGTGTGATGGGAATTTAGAAATACAGGTGCTTTCGTGTAAAATTTTTACATTTGCATTTTTTTTATTCGAGAAGGTATCGTAAAGAAAAGTTGCAACGTCATTGTCTGTAAGTTTTCTGAATTTTTTCGTGGCCTTTCCTAGTAATGTAGTTTCTAGCTCTAGAGCCCCGGGTCACTTGGGTCACTTGGCTGTAACGCGGGAAAAGGCCGTGCATAAGTAGGTACTCAGTAGTAAAATACTGTGGCGGGGCGGCGGGGCGCGCGGCGCGCATTTCAGGTAATTTACCTACGCGCGGCTCGGTGTGTAAAGCCATGTCAGTGACCTACGGGTGGTTTAAACTTTGACACTATGTTGTTCAGCAACCACACGATGAGAGAAGTAGGTAGTAACAGCTGACGCGACGAGGAGACGGGGTGGCGGCGGGGCGCGCGGGCTTGCGGGGGGGGGGGGCATGTCGCGGTAGTTCCCTCCGCGCGGCTCGGGGACAGCATAATCAGTAAAGAGCAGTAATCAAACATTATAATTTTTTATTATTATTAATTTAAAGTGTGGTTTGGCAATTTATTTCCTTGTGCATTTGAATACTTATGACTTACACATCAACCCCTTAAAAGGAAATTACCTAATAAATTAGGACCTTATATATCTGCCTAGCCTTTTCCCAATTACATTGAGGTCGGCTTCCAGTCAAACCGGATGCAGCTTAATATCAGTATTTTACATGGAGCGACTGCCTATCTGACCTCCACAACCCAGTAACTGGGTAACACGATATCTCGTGGTATGACTGGTTGTCAGACTTTCAGGCCTCTGACTACCCGTAACGGCTGTCATAGATCTTAATTTGACAACCGGGACCGACGGCTTAGCGTGCTCTCCGAGGCACGGAGGGGTCTCGGTATGAAATGATGGTCACCCATCCACAGACCGACCGCAGCAAGCGCAGCTTAACCTCGATCGATCGATCTGTGCGGCTGTTACTTAGCCACGAGCCCCTCAATGTATTATTATGTAATGTATTTCTACATAAATTGTTATTAATTCTGTATTACTTGTATTCTTAATATCTATTTTGTAGCATGTTAGTATGTATGATAAAGTTATGGGAATGTCTGTTAAAGTTTGCAAATCAAATATAGACACTATTGCACCACTTTTGACTGTAATATTTAACATCAGTATAGCACTCATGAAACATAGCAAAGTAGTACCATTACTTAAGTCTGGTCATAGTTCTGAACCTAACAATTATAGACCTGTATCAGTATTGCCGGTGCTCTGCAAATTCTTTGAAAAAATAATGCTAACACAAATGTTACGTCATTTTAACACCAATTCTATATTTCATGACCAAAAATATGGTTTCACCAAAGGCCGTTGCACCAACAATGCCGGTGTAAACTTAATAAATCATATTTATAGCGCGTGGGAAGATGCACAGGATGCTATTGGAATATTTTGTGACCTCTCTAAGGCATTTGATTGCGTTAGCCACGAGACGCTTCTACTGAAACTCATTTAAGCATTATGGAATTAGGAATACGGCACTAAGTCTAATAAAATCATACCTAAAAAATAGAACACTAAAAGTTCAAGTTAACGGTGTAAATTCATTGGGCTCGGAAATTAAAATAGGTGTGCCTCAGGGTTCGATATTGGGTCCCTTCCTTTTTTTAGTATACATAAACTATTTACCGTATTTGTATCAAAATCTACCCGAAATGGTGTTATTTTCTGATGACACGTCTTTAATTTTTAAAGTTGACAGACGTGTACTAAATCTTGACGATGTGAATAACGCTATTCTTAAGGTTCAAAATTGGTTTACAGCAAATAGAGTAGTATTGAACGGGAAAAAAACTAAATGTATAAAATATTCTTTGCCAAACGTAAAAAGTTGCGAATCTGACATTATACATAAATCTTTGTAATTAGTTATTTTGAAAATTATTGTTGTTAGTATCTTAGCTGAGAATTGCTTCAAACTGTACTCTTGGTCTTCAACTAAGCTATTATTTATGATTCAAGATAAATCTTTGAAAAGCATTAACGCATGCTAAGCGAACTCTAAAGTTACAATATTAAATGGAAAAAGAATACGGTCGCGAACAGGATTCGAACCTGCGCCTCCCGGATGAATACTCCAGGCGCTCTGACTACTAGGCCATCTCGAACTCTGCTCACCACCGCGAATTCTTCTTCCATATTTTAACACGTCTTATGGCGACGTCATTGTAATCAATTCAGTACCTATACAGGTGACCGAACCGACACGACCAACTTCGCAGCTAATACAATGTCGCAAAGAATGCAATTACCTTAATAATTCAATTAATTTATCTTGAATTAGTTTCGCATAATTAGATAAACATTCGAAAAACTATACCTAATTTTTTTCATGCATGCCCAAATTATATTAGTAATATTAGTAGAATAATTACCTTTTTCAATTTCAATTTCTCTGTGCAATAACAATTGTTGTGCTAGTAGAGGCGTCGCGTCTTTAGGCAATCTGTATAAAATAATATTACGTCAGTAAAAATATGGATTGAGAAGCATTTTACATATCTAATCTTACTCAATCTAAGTTTGGTCTAGTAGTCCCAAGAGCGATTGCTGAGCATGAGGTCTCGGGTTCAATTCCCGGGTCGGTCAAAGTGTTATTTGAGTTTTTCTGTAAGAAAATTCTCAGTAGCAGTCCGGAGTTTTGAATTATTTTTCTTTCTTTTTTAAAAAAACGTTGCCCCACACTAGGAATTTCTTCCTGTATCGTGAGTACGTTTACAGACATATAATCTCACAAGCACACACACACCCAGACCCGGAACAATTATCTGTAGATCGTACAAATATTTGCTCCGTGCAGGAATCGAACCTGCGACACGCAGGTTGTGCGCGTTAGATGGAAATAGGCTCACCACCTATTAATACTGGCGGTCTACCTCTACGTAGATTAGCGAAGTGCGCAGGAGATATTATAGTGCACAAGTGTATGCGCAAACACAGGTGCATCCCTCTTCCTTCACTCTCATAGTCCGATGGGACGGCAATCCGACACGAGCGGAGCTTAGGGGCTTACGAGCTCTCCGAAGCACGGGGGGGTCACACCACCAACTTCCCGCCACCTATTACATGGGACTGTACACCTCTGCCTACCCCTTTGGGGAGTCCAGGCGTGATGCTATATTACTATTAACACTTACTTCTTCTCCATTGTCTCAGCGATATGCAGCGCCCTATCTCGACTCAGATTCCCGTACATAAACCCTTCAACGTGAACTTTACGTATCATTCGGGCCGCGAAATCATTCAGCAGTTCCGGAGTCATTTCTGGAAAGATAATCTTTATTTTGTCTCCCCTTAATGCAGGTTACTCGGTAATCGAGCTCGGGGACCAGTGCATCATTTTTTAATATTATTACGTTTTTGTACTTCTAAGCCTATCATGTACTTCAAATAACGTATGATTGCTATAAAATAAATAATAATAATAATTAATATTTTGTTTTTTATTTATTTTATACATTCAAGATAAATCTTTGAAAAGCATTAACGCATGCTTAGCGAACTCTAAAGTTATTATATTAAATGGAAAATATATGGCGACGTTGTTGCTATCGTATAGGGACTGAATCGATAGCAATGACGTCGCCATAAGACGTGTTAAAATTTGGAAGAAGAATTCGCGGTGGTGAGCAGAGGTCGAGATGGCTTAGTGGTCAGAGCGCCTGGAGTATTCATCTGGGAGGCGCAGGTTCGAATCCTGTTCGCGACCGTATTCTTTTTCCATTTAATATAATAACTTTATTTTATACATGTTAAGGGATGCCCCTTCCGCTCAGCCACGTAGAGAATTATACTTCATAACAATAAAAATCTATTGTGTCTGCTAAGGGGCCATTGAAGTATTACGTAAGCACTACAGGGGGGTCTTTGCTTTGCTTATTATTGATGACACGGGGGCTGGGGAGGTCTGGGTGGTGATTACGTCAGCAGTATTAAAGTATTGAATTTTTCAAATTTTCTACAATTTTTTTCGATTTTGGTTTTGAACACATGGCAATTGGCATCCCTACTTGCCTATGCTTGAAAATGAAACACATTTTCAATGATTCCCGAAGATAATGGATACGTTTCCTCGCTAAGAACCGAGACATCAGAACACATAAAAAAAATCACGTACCAATGTTTACGAAAGCATAGGAGGGGGGTAAGAGCTTTGCTTACTTTTGCTGACGAGGGGGAGGGGGGGGGGGGTTCATAATTGCAAAAAATCTGCTTACGTAATACTTGAACGGCCCCTAATTAGCGAGCCAATAATAATAATAGGAGGGAACATTAAATTAGCTTTTTAAGACCAATGATACTAAAACAAAAAATAAGTGTCATAAACAACGAGAAGCATACAAAACGCAGGGCAGCTTGTGGCGAGCTGTTGGTGAGTGGCGACACTGCGTTCCTGAGTACCCCAGAGAGTCGGTCAGGGCCTCGCCTCCAGTTTGCCTTCATTGGGTAGCTAGAGTGGAACCCAAGAGTGCCCGCAGGACTCTCAACTCTGTCTTGCCTTAACTGGCCGGCCAGAGAGGGGTCGCCAGAGCTATATGCTCGGGGGTGGAAGTGTCATGTAAGTAATGGCGTAACAACGGGGAAACCCGCTCCGGGTCTTCGAGACCCGCGATGGTGAAACTGGGGCCGCTCCTCTCGACACCCCTAGCCGCTCACACCCATGTTTGCCCCTTCTGCCTGTATCAAGGCGGCGTTTCAGGGACCCATGCAGTGAGTAGGCGAGTCACCGTCTGCCAATACATTTCAATATTTTAAGAGTTGAAAGGCAGACGCCGTTTTTAATTCCGGCAACCGAATTTTAAATAGTCCAAGTAGCACAACACATCAATAGACCAATTTAAAAAACAATTTTACCTATCTCAATAGTTCTGCACCTATCGGGAACTCTCCATGGCTGTATTTCTATAGCACAATCACGGAGAGTCTCCGGTTGGTGTCCCAACTCAATTTAGATTAAAACTCTCACAGGGGCCTCTGTGTGTTAGACCTGTGTCTCCAGGCAAGCCCTCCAAAGGACCGGGTTTAATCCCGAGATAAAAGAGAAACAATAATAATAACCTTTAACCTGGTATGGCTCTTGTCAGGCTAAATCTGCGAAATGTCAAAATGGCCGTTACCGTAGCCCCGCCCCTTTTCAATTTTAATATAAACAACGATTTCTCAATATTCCAATAAGAATCGTATACAACATTGTTACATTATCGTAATCTGTATGAAATTTCTGCTTTTTTTAAATTAGTTTCGAGTCTTTTTTTTTTTAAATAAAATAAGTAATTTGAAAGGGAAATTGGAAAATGAACTATTATTATTGTTTTATTAAAAAAACAAAAAATTCAATTAAAACTTTTATTTTTTCGTAACGGTACTATTCATTTCTATAGTTTATTAACCACTCTACGCGATAAAAAAATAAAAAAGAGGATAATAGCATCAAAACATTTACAAAAGAAAATTAAAAGTTCGCGAAAATGCCGGAAAATTCACGCGGAAAATTCGGAAAATTTTGCGTGACTTATCGCGCCTCTATTGTGGGTAATGTTGGTAACAGTGAATATTATATTGCTAGCCCTGTTATTCCTGATTATAATAACACTAGAATAACAGAGATAGGGCATTTAGTTCCACAGATATACGTATTTTCGTCAAACGTTTTCATACTTCCTGTCACTTGCCGTCCCACGGTAAGTGACAGACAAAGGAGGTTTTTGACCTTGTGTGGCACAGACCGTGACAGACCAGGGGATAATATTCCACAACTATCACACAACGCCGTCTAGTCTCAAGCTAAGCAGAGCTTGTGTCATGAGTACTAGACAACTGATAAACATACTTATATATTTCTAAATGCATACATATTATAGATAAATTACACCCAGACACAGAACAAATGATCGTGCTCATCACACAAACATTTGTCCTGGGTGGGAATCGAACCCACGACCTCCGGCATAGCAGTCAGGGCTACTAACCATTAGACCAACGAGGCAGTCGTTAGCCAATGCTAAATTAATGTTTTCTATGGAAACATTATTCCTAGTATCCTAAACTATCAATGTTGAAATAGTATTTTTTTTTATGGGAAAAGGATACGGTCGTGAGCAGGATTCGAACATGCTCCTCCGGATAAATACTCCAGGCGCACTGAACACTAAACCATGTGCGAAAGGAATTGTGCCCGGTTGATGGCAATAGGCTCACCACCTATTACATGGGACTTAGTAACAGCATTGGTGAAATATGGGTGTACAATTGTGCACACCTCTGCCTACTCCTTCGGGGAATATAGGCGTGATGCTATGTCATGTGCGCTATGCATGCGTTAGCTCTAAACTGCAAAGATTGGAAACTATTAACAAAATGTATAATTATTTTCTATGGAAACATTGAATAATAATAAACACCAACGGGACTCGAACCCGCGACCTCTGTCATTAAGCAGTTTAATCTATAAATGATTGTTCAATAGATCTCACCAGGCGTCTCCTTACGATGAGAAGAAGGGAACTTGAAACTTACTAGATATGAACAAGCGACACGGTAGCTCATGGGAGAGTGATGACACGGTATGTCAAGGGTCGAGGTCGAGTACCGTTTACGTCTATTATTCCCTTAGAAATAATAATCAATAAAGGCATAACACGACCTTGACATGTATAAAAAATCATAACAAAAAACTAATACTTAATGCAGAAGCATCCCCGCAAGCGCTTACGACAGCGGCGTCCCCTGTCTTATGCCCTTGCTGCCCCTGTGTTATGGCGGTTCCAAAGTTGAAGCCCCTACTGCCCTCCCCTAAATTCTGTTCTAGCCTTAACAGTATCTATTTCTACTTACCATCAGCTGCTTCTAGAAGTTGACATCTCGTCCAGACCAAGTCTGCCAGACAAAGGGCTTGTTGGTATACGGCATGCTGTAAAGAATATTTACTTCGTCAAGCATAGGTGGAATTGTTCCCTCCCCCCCACCCCTTTATCAATGAACAGTACATAGAAAAACAAATCGACTTTATTAAACATAAAATAATAAGTGTCAGAATCGTAGCAAATGGAAATCGATAGTCTCTGCCTTCCCCTATGGAAAACAGCCGTGATTGTATGTATGTATGTATGTAAAATAATAACTGCTCAAATATCCCTGCTTAAAAACTTATGTTAATTATAATAAAACAACTTTTAACCGGATTAATCGCGTGTATTATTGGTTTTTTGTTTTTCCTGACGTTTCGAACACTTTGCAGCGTTCGTAGTCCTCCTGCGACCACGAACGCTGCAAAGTGTTCGAAACGTCAGGAAAAACAAAAAACCAATAATACACGCGATTAATCCGGTTAAAAGTTGTTTTATTATAATGTGTAGTGATCGCACAAACCTAAGATATTAACTTATGTTAATGTCTAGTCCATCTAATCTTTAATTGTATATTACCAGCTTATTACCCCCGCAGAATAGCAGTTTTACCCCCGCAGGGGTAATTACCCTGAGGTTAGGAACCATGGACCTAGATGGTGAACCTATTGCCAGCAACCGGACAAAATTCCGTATTCCGGGCCGCTACTGAGAAGTTCCTCACAATCAATCTGTCTAGTCTTTTAAAGTTACATTGGGGTCGTCTTCCAGTCAAACCGGATGCAGCTTCATACCAGTATTGTACATGGAGCGACTGCCTATCTGACCTCCACAACCTAGTTACTGGGTAACACGATATCTCGTGGTATGACTGGTTGTCAGACTTTCAGGCCTCTGACTACCCGTAACGGCTGTCATAGATCTTAAATTGACAACCAGGGCCGACGGTTTAACGTGCACTCCAAGGCACTCGAGTTTCGTGATTCTTTAAATTGGCATAACTTTTTTATTTATGAACCGATTGACATGAAACAAAAACTAAATTTTAAGTGAAGCTTGCCAACATATACTAGTGAAAACGACATCTAAATCGAATAAGCCATTTCTCAGATAAGCGTGCACAAACGCACAGACAAACAGACAAAAATTCTAACAATCATTGTTTTGGGTGCTATTTGCGTTGATAAAGGTCCCAATAATATTTTTTCTCATATATCTTCCATTTACAGACAGCGATCCGTTACATTTTTATTATATGTATTGATTTAAATAAATTCTCACCTGGTAAGGCTGTTCCGCCTCAAAGTTCTTGATCGCTCGGATATGATTCTCCTTCATGATATAAAACCTTTTGGGGTCAGCAGTGAACGCGACCATATACTCAATAATTTTGTCGAGCAACACGCTCTGCTTGTCATCATACCCGTCTATAGTGACCTGCGGATTTTTCTATATTAAAATATTAAATAAACTGCACGGGAAGACACACCAAAAAATATATAAAAATGATGGTAATTTTTTTTTAATCTTTGCCCCACACTAGGAATGTCTTCCTGTATCGTGGGTGCGTTTACAGCCATATAATCTCACAAGCACACACGCACACACAGACCCGGAACAATTATCTGTAGATCATACAAATATTTGCTACGTGCAGGAATCGAACCTGTGACACGTGACACAGCAGCCGGTCTTTTATTTTGGACTAGCTTCTGCCCGCGACCTCGTCTTCGTGGACTTCGGAATTAGGTCCAGTCGGTATAAAAAGTACCCTTTGTGTTAATCCAGATTATAAACTATCTGTGTGCCAAATTTCATCAAAATCCATTAAGTAGTTATTGCGTGAAAGACTAACAAACATCCATACATACAAACTTTCGCGTTTCTAATATTAGTAGGAAGTAGGATATGTGATTCGTCCAAGACCTAGCGACTCGTACAACATACTAAAGCTTCAGACTTGTCTCTGTGGGTGTAAACAAAAAAACTGTAAATTTATACATTTATTTGTATGTGTATGAGTGTTTGCGCCTGCGCGTGTTTGTGTGTGTGATATGAGAGTGTCAGAGTGTGTGTGTAACAAAAACGTAATCCTTAGTGTCTATATTGAAATGCGATCCGAACCTAAAACTTTGAACTGTGTCAAATAACTGTTAACATTTATCTTTTTTTGTGTCTGTCGTACATTGTTGTACACGCGACCATATGCTCAAATAATCTTGTCGAGGAATACGCTCTGCTTGTTATCGAAGCCGTCTATAGTGACTTGCGGAGTTATCATTATTAAATAAACTGCACGGGCATAAATACAACCAAAAATATTAAAAGATGGTAATTTAATGGTATATGTGTTTCGAACCCAAGACCTAGCCACTCCTACAACAGTGTGCGTGCGCACCCGCACGCACACGGCACGTGTGTCCAAGTGCGCGCGTGTGTGTGTATATCTGAACAAGTGTGAGGGTGTGTGTGAGCGAATGTGAGAGTGTGTGTGTGATTGTGTGGGACAGTGTGCGTGCAACAAAAACGTAATCCTTAGTATCTTTATTGACATGAAATTCGAAATAAAGACGTTGAACAGCGATAAAAATCTGTTCACATTTGTCTTTGTGTGTGTGATTATAGGCGTTTATGCGTGTGTGTGCGTGTAAATAAAGTGCACGGGCAGATACACCAAAAAATATAAAGATGGTAAAAAAATATATATTAATTTGGTTATGTAATTCGGTCCCAAGACCTGGCCAATCTCTCAACAAACTAATACAGTTCCGATATGAGCAAGATCGACGAAGGGTTTCTAATTAAAATCTCCGAACGTTTTTAATAGGCGCAGTTTTAGGTAGCCACTAAAGTTAGAGACGCCAAACGAAAATTGTATGGAAATTCCCGTCATCCTCTTCGTGTTTAGGTTTTATCTAACCTTACAGACACAAAAATCGACTTAGCCACGGAAATTAAAATCAGAATACAGTATCTTTTTTTTACTTGAGTGGTGACTATCCATTTAATATACCTATACAATAAACAAACGTGTCCCACAGTAGATATGTCATTCTGCATTACGTCTAAACGTGGGTAGCAGTTTTGTTAAACGTATCGCAATGGCAATCCAGCTGAACGTCGTTCAGCTGTTTTATAAAACAGTACTGTTTTGTAAATCAGCTAGCAGTTTTGTAAAACAGCTGATTCTAGAATCCATCTGCGACATATATATATATAAAAATTAATCCCTATTTCCCTTGGTCACGCCGTTACTTGAGAACGACTGCACCAAATTGGATAATTCTTTTGCTGTTGTGTTCGTCATTGTCAGGACAAGGATTTTACATAAGACTTTTTCTTTATCTTACGGAAAAGTTTTTAACCGGGCGGGTGAAACCGCGGGGCACAGCAAGTCTTTAATGATTTAAAGACCAAATACTTACGCTAATGCCATATTTAGCATTGCCGATGCTCCAGCGCAGGCCGGCCAGCTCTGCAGCGTACGCGAACTGCTGCAAGCTGTCTCTGAGCAGGAGGACCCACACTGATGTCAGGTTGCAGTTCAGCGGGTCCGAATACGCCAGTGGACTGAAGGACCAGGAGTTGTAGGGGGTAAGTCGATGGCAATACTTAAAGTTGCAGAACTCCCCACGACAATTATAGTATCCTAGTGTAATTTACTCTCATCTCCCCTAAATTACTCTCATTTCCCCATAAATGACTCGCTTCTCCCCATAAATTACTCGCCCTCACAAATAATCCTCTTGCATTATAACTACTCTTTTCTAACATCAATTTCTAGTCTATCCACTTGTTACTGATGGGGACCGTTCTCCAACCGTCTTCTCTAATATTATTTTAAGCATTTTAATACTTACCTGTGTGTAATCATTAGATAATTAATAAATAAGAAAGGTTATGTCGAAGGCTCGAAATTGGGTTGAAATTAATATGTTCCGATTTTTTTATAGGTATTCTTTAAGCGCATTATTTTTATTTTTGTTGCTAACTCACTCTCGCGCGCATCATCCGCCGAGCAGTCTTCTAATGACCGCGAGCGCCGCGCCCGGTGGCCCGCCGCCCCCCAGTTTTCGAGTCCCGACACAGCCTTCGCCCTTTTTCTAATATTACGGTATTTTTATTGTACCCCTAACTGGCACTGCCTTTCACAAAAACGCCCTACATCCGCTACACCACTTATACACTCACGTCATCATTAAATAAAATTTCCGGGCATATTGCACCTCTTTTTACACGTGCAGCCTGTGGGCTACATATACTCAGAAATCGTACAGCGCCCTTAGAATTCAATATAATAACGCGTTCCGGGTATTATTGGGGCTGCCTCGCTTCTGCAGCGCATCTGGGATGTTTGCTGAAGCCCACATTGACTGCTTTTACGCAACTATGCGGAAAAGATACGCGTCCCTGGTGCGCCGTGTGCGGGACAGCCCCAACACCTTACTACGCTGCATAGCGAGTAGACTCGACTGCCTGTATATGAATCACTGCTGCAGACTTTCCACTTCGGTGATAGACCTGCGGTGGTGATTTTGTACAGGCAGTTACCTTAGGTTAAGATTATTTTTATTTATTTATTTTTATTTTATTTTGTAATATTATAGATGTACCTACTAACATAGTTATTAAGTAAATTGTTACTAACAAAATGAGTCATGGTTACTTAAATAAATAAATTTATTATTATTATTATTATTAAAAGACACGCTCTACAACTAGACTAGTGAAATTCTCACTACCCAGTCCACCCAGTACCACAGCGAATTCTTCCACATTTTTTATACATCTTTTGGTGATTTCATTGCTATCTATTCAGTCCCGATACAGGTGACCGAACCGACACGACTACGAAACGAACGTTAATCGAATCGGATAGTATTCTTTTTCCAACAAAACTTAGTCTTAAGTATTTTATCAAGTCTTTTAATGACTGAAGATAAAGTTATTATATTAAATGGAAAAAGAATACGGTCGCGAACAGGATTCGAACCTGCGCCTACCGGATGAATACTCCAGGCGCTCTGACCACTAAGCCATCTCGACCTCTGCTCACCACCGCGAATTCTTCTTCCATATTTTAACACGTCTTATGGCGACGTCATTGCTATCAATTCAGTCCCTATACAAGTGACCGAACCGACACGACTAACTTTGCAGTTAATACAATGTCGTAAAGAATGCAATTACCTTAACAATTCAAGATAAATCTTTGAAAAGCATTAACGCATGCTTAGCGAACTCTAAAGTTATTATATTAAATGGAAAAAGGTCGAACCTGCCATCCTTCCTTCATCGCTATCTATTCAATCCCTATACAGGTTAATGACACTTTATTTCTCAAAAAAATCTTACCTGACTAAATCGAAGGTCATGACGGCTTTCGGCAAGTTGAACTCACTGTCCTTCTTGAACCAAAGCCTCATTAGAGGAGTGTCCTGAAACCAAAGATTATTTGTAATACAATTTTTTCTCTGGCCTCCATAACCCAGTTATTGGGTAACATGATATCTTGTGGATAACTGCAACTGCTTCAATCCTCCTTATATCCGTCTTAAGGAGACGCCTGGCGATATTTATCTAGCAATCATTTACAGATCTACTAAACTCAGCGTTACCACTTTGCAGATGTAAATCGCCGAACTATATCCCAATCCTTTTTAAATCATATATAATTATATTTTTTATACATGTTGAGGCCAGGTAATGCCAATATTACAGAGTGCAGTTACCGTGCAGTGTCTTGGTGGCGGACACTGCATGGTCTAATAGTTGAGGGAGGGGGGGGCGAAACACGTGTAGAATACTTGGTGGTAGTTGTAATTTTCACCAACTTCTGTACACGTGTTTCGCCCCCCCCCCCCCCCTCGAAACTGTTCACAGAAGCTGTGGGGGGGGAGGGGGCGAAACAGGTGTAGAGTACTTGGTGGTAGTTGTAATTTTCACCAACTTCTGTACACGTGTTTCGCCCCCCCCCCCCCTCGAAACTGTTCACAGAAGCTGGGGGGGGGGGCGAAACACGTGTAGAGTAGTTGGTGGTAGTTGTAATTTTCACCAACTTCTCTACACGTGTTTCGCCCCCCCCCCGAAACTGTTCACAGAAGCTGGGGGGGGGGGCGAAACACGTGTAGAGTAGTTGGTGGTAGTTGTAATTTTCACCAACTTCTCTACACGTGTTTCGCCCCCCCCCCCCCCCCGAAACTGTTCACAGAAGCTGTGACAGTGTGTGCCCAGATTCTGTGACATCATCAGGAGCTGTTAGACCGTCCAGTGTCTGCATGACTACCCTCAATATTGTGTAAGTAGCTGAATATAGTATTTATTTGCATCCATTGTAATGGACTTCCGCAAAGTAACGCCTGAATCTACTCAACAAATTATGTGTATCTCTCTTACCTTGATAATAATAGGTGATATAGATTCAGCAGTACTGTCGTCCGTCTTCTCCAGTGATAAGCGTGAAGGTATGAACTCATTCGGAGGGGGTAAGTGGAGTTCACTAGTCGGATTCACTGCTTTCCATTCCTGGAAAGAGAAGTAGGCTTCGAAATGGTCTAAAAGTCTCGCTATTCTAAATTAATTTTTTAAAACACTTATTGCATCCAAGATAAATCTTTGAAAAGTATTAACGCATGCTTAGCGAACTCTAAAGTTACAATATTAAATGGAAAAAGAATACGGTCGCGAACAGGATTCGAACCTGCGCCTCCCGGATGAATACTCCAGGCGCTCTGACCACTAAGCTATCTCAACCTCTGCTCACTACAGCGAATTCTTCTTCCACATTGTAACGTCTTTTGGTGACGTCATTGCAATCAATTCTGTCCCTATACAGGTGACCGAACCGACACGACTAACTTTGGTTAAATGACGTGTTAAAATATGGAAGAAGAATTCGCGGTGGTGAGCAGAGGTCGAGATGGCTTAGTGGTCAGAGCGCCTGGAGTATTTATCCGGGAGGCGCAGTATCTAATCCTGTTCGCGACCGTATTCTTTTTCCATTTAATATTGTAACTTTAGATTTCGCTAAGCATGCGTTAATGCTTTTCAAAGATTTATCTTGAATTGATTTAGAACAATTTTATTACCTGAATTTTTGTATCTTCAATGTCTTCTTGCAGATATTTCGTGCCGTACCACGGTTCCGTCATCGTGCATTTCTCGGCGAAACCCCTTTGAAATAAATATAATAAAGTGTTATTTAATTAACTCATTCATTTAGCCCCGGATCTTTAATTGGGCATCCCTGATTTTTTGTAAGACGTGCTAACGGAAAAACCATTTCGAGATTTTTTGATTATATGCTATATTTTGTTATTTTCCACTCATAAAAGTAAGAGATTACACAATAAAAGGCAAAAATAACTAATAACCTTCATTTGACCTGAAGTCACTTGCAGTGACGTCACATGTTCATATTTTATATAATCTGTGGACTGAAGGTATGTTGTCATTTTTAGTGATGCCAGACTACGTAAAGAGAAATGTTTTCTGGCATTTTTATAGTGAAGCTATTTAACTATAATCGCATTTCATGATACGTATGTATTTTATTTTTTGAACTAAGATTACTATGTATATTTTCTACAAGTATATCAAAATAGATCTATGTCCAAAAACGTAAAAAACATGCGTTTTATATTAATAAACATCAACATTTTAATACAAGAGCTGGCAACACTTGTCGGTTTGACGTTTGTGACCTTCATTTGACATTACCAACTGACAGCTGTTTGTTTTAGTTCGTTTAAAAACTAGGTGTGTTAAAAATTTGTGAACACATTACGTCATTTGGGGAAATATTTAAAACAATTTAAAAATAATTAAATAATGTTCTAAAAATAAAATAGCCAAATTTGTTTCTCATAATTAGATAAACATTTGAAAAAATATATAAAAAAGCACATTATTTTTTCATGAAATTGGTGATGATCATATTTATAATACTATAGTTACAGCTCATGATTTTATTATATATTTTTTTTATAGTAATACCAATTATAAATGGAGGATTTGGAAATTGATTAGTTTCATTAATATTAGGAACTCCTGATATAAATACTCCTCCCGACCGTATTTCGGTCACGGCGGCCTATCTCCACGGAGACTAGCCAAGTACGCTGGAGATATTATAGTGCACAAGTGTATGCGCAAACACAGGTGCACTCCCTCTTCCTTCACTCTCATAGTCCTTAGGGACGGAAATCCGACACGACCGGAGAGAGATCAGGCGCAGGACCGACGGCTTTACGTGCTCTCAGGGCTGCTACTGAGAATTTCTGTACAGAAAAACTCAATAACATTTTACCCGACCTGGGAATCAAACCCAGGACCTCATGTTCAGCAGCCGCGCTTGCGACCATTAGACCAACGAGGCTGTCAACTGGCCCATAACTGTCCCACTGCAAAGCAAGGGCCTCTTCTCATAGCAAGAAGAAAAAAAAAAAAAACATACTTGGCAACAACTCCGACTCGTACATTCTCTGGTGTCAGCAGAGATAGCAGATTGTTGATTAACTCCGGCTTCCACTCCGTCATCAGATAGTACGCACTTAAGACATCTTCCATTGGAAATTCCTGAGAAAAAAATATTAAAGTTACCATAAACATAACTGCCTCGTTGGTCTAGTGGCTGCAAGCGCGAATGCTGAGCATGAGGTCTCGGGTTCGACTCCCGGGTCGGGCAAAGTGCTATAGAATTTTTCTGTTATAAAATTCTCAGTTGCATCTCGGAGTTTGGAATTGTGCCCGGTAGATGGCAATAGGCTCACCACTTCTTACATGGGACTTAATAACAGCATTGGTGAAATGTGGGTGTACAACATAGCATCACGCCTGTCTTCCCTGAAGGGATAGGCAGAGGTGTACACAGTTGTAAACCTACATTTCACCAATGCTGTTATTAAGTCCCAGGTAATAAGTGGTGAGACTACTACTACTAAAGAGCTCAATTCTAAACTCCGGCTGCTAATGACAATTTCGTAATAAAAAACCCAATAACACTTTGCCCGACTCGGGAATCGAACCCGTGACCTCACGCTCAGCAGTCGTGCTTAGGACCACTAGACCAACGAGGCAGTTAATATAAGATAAATCATTCAAACGCGTGCGTAGCGAACTTTTTTTTCGAAAGAATTAGGTTGTGAGCACTGAGCAGAACTCGAACCTGCGCCTCCCGGATAAATACTCCAGGTGCTCTGACCGCTAAACCATCTCGACCACTGCTCACCACCGCGAATTCTTCTTCCATATTTTAACGTCTTTTGGTGACGTCATTGCTATCAATTCAGTCCCTATACAGGTGACCGAACCTAGTATGATGGCTTAGTGGTCAGAGCGCCTGGAGTAAATACTCCGGTTTATGCAGGAGGCGGTTCAAATCCTGCTCACGACCGTATTCTTCTTACCACAAAAATTCACAAGAAAATTCCTTCAGATCTTACCTGAAGTAGATGCACGTGTCCTGTGACCAAACTCCTGGGCTCCTGTGTATCTTTGAACCTGAACTCCAACGCCATCAGGTCCCTCTGTTCCTCCCACACCCAGCGCTGAGGGCCCTCCGTCCTCAACATCGCTATGTACTGGGAAAAGAAAAGGAAATATTAAATAATTCAAGATATGTCTTTGAAAAAGCATTAACGCATGCTTAGCGAACTCTAAAGTTACAATATTAAATGGAAAAAGAACACGGTCGCGAACAGGATTCGAACCTGCGCCTCCCGGATAGATACTCCAGGCGCTCTGACCACTAAGCTATCTCGACCTCTGCTCACCACCGCGAATTCTTCTTCCATATTTTAACACGTCTTATGGCGACGTCATTGCAATCAATTCAGTACTTACAAGTGACCGAACCGACACGACTAACTTTGCAGTTAATATGACGTCGCCATAAGACGTGTTAAAATATGGAAGAAGAATTCGCGGTGGTGAGCAGAGGTCGAGATGGCTTAGTGGTCAGAGCGCCTGGAGTATTTATCCGGGAGGCGGAGGTTCGAATCCTGTTCGCGACCGTATTCTTTTTCCATTTAATATTGTAACTTTAAATATTAAATACTTCATAGAAAACTTTGCAGACTCTTTCAGATTCTTCTGCCTACCCTTTTTCAGTTATGTTGTGGTCGGATTCCAATCTAACCGGGTGCAGCTTAATACCAGTATTTTACATGGAGCGTCTGCCTATCTGACCTCCACAACACAGTTAGGGACCGTCCATTAATCACGTGAGGCTCGAAAGGTGGGGAAGGGGGTTTGGCAAAAATCACGAAATATCACAAGGGGGGAGGGGGTGTAGTAAGATATCACGTGTATTTATTTTCTGTATTAAAATGATAATATTCTAAAAAATTTAAGATATTTTGTAGGTACTAAAAATACACGTGATTTGGGGGTTGGAGGTTAGTCTTAAACCTCACCACTTATCACCAAGAGAGAGGGGGGGGGGGGTTAAAAATGCTTAAAAACACATCACTATTAATGGATCTCGTGGTATGACTGAGTGTCAGACTTTCAGACATCTGACTAACCGTAACCATAGATCTTCATTTGACAACCTGGACCAACGGTTTAACGTGATCTCAAAAAATGGATGGTCTTGATATGAAATGATGGTCACCCATCCAAAAACCGACCGCGGCAAGCGCAGCTTAACCTTCATCGATTGATCTGTGCAGCTGTTACTTAGCCACGAGCCCCTCAAATACAAAGTAAATAGCTAAAATCTTACTTGAAACACAAGTTTGATGATGTCATCGATGTGGGCCACTCCTTCCTCTGTGAGGTCCACCTGCACTCCGAAGAACCCGAAACCGCGGGCTCCGATCCGAGTGCCCCCCACTAAACTGTACATAGGGAAAGAAAGGGGGTAGTAATATCGTAATTTTTGACAAATTGAGACGGAAAAGATAGATAATGGCGCCAATTCTAATATAGCAAACTAAACTAAATTTAGAGCATTGCTGTCTTTTACTAACCGTTAATATAAGAGTAGGACGGGATGACGTCAAATTCAAATTTAATCATGTCAACCTAAATTGTCCATACAATTTACGTTTGACGTCTGTAATTTTAGTGGCTACCTAAACCTGTGCCTCCTAAAAACGTTCGGAGATTTTAATTTGACGTGACTAAATCCATATTTGACATCTCTTGATTCGTCCCATCTTGCTCATATAGTAACTTTTGGTAAAAGACAGGAATGTTTTAAATTTAGTTTAGTTTGCTACATTAGAATTGACGCCAATATTGTAATTTTTTACAGAAATTAAGAAAGAAAGGGGTAATAATATCGTAATTTTTGATAATTTAAGAAAGAAATTTAGTAATATCATCAGTTCTGACATACATTAAGATAAAAAGTGTAGTTATATCGTCATTTTTGACATAAATTAGGAAAACGGAGTAATTTTGTCATTTTTGTCAAAAATTAGGAAAGGGTAGTAATAACGTCATTTTTGACATAAATTAAAAAAGAAAGGGTTGTATTATTGTCATTAATTGTCATGGTACGGAACCCTAAAAAAGTCTGCGATGCCATATGTCTGTCTCTTACACATAAGCCACAATAAGGTATTTAAGCTGTTGCGTCAGTCATTAGCAGACACAATAGATTTTTATTGTTACAACGTACAGATCTGTACGTTACTGAGCCGAAAGGTTAATTACAAAATATTATTAAAATTTAAAAAGTCTATTTTAACAAACGTTACTTCATCATCAAGATAATTTTATGTAGATAAACTTTGCCCTTAATACCATGTTATTTAGACGCCTGGTTTAGGAGATAATGGAAAATTAAAATAATTCAACACTCGCGCGAACGAGCCGTGTGACGCCATAACCTCCGCCCAACGAGATGAACTATGAATTATTTGCCATTTGTTGGTTAGTACTAAGTAATTAAAATATAATTATACGCGACCAAAACCGCGTGGCACAACTAGTAAATTTAATGGTTACCATACCTGTTAGACCATCCCCTGTTCTTCAACGCTGACAGCAAGCTACCAGGACCTTCGTGGCCCAGGAGATGAGACAGGTAATGACCCGGCTAGAAAATAAATAAAAAACCATAAACATAACCAGGAACAATTCAATGGGTAAGAAAACATTGTCTGTGGTACAAAGTATGCGGGGGAGCCGTAACGGCATCCTGGAAGTGATAGCAGGTAGGCTGGACTCCGCAATTTTGGGTCACTGATCTGCATGTGAGAGGTGCGGATGGGGGGATCGACTCTAAATAATTAGTAATTATTTTTGTCTGTCACAATTTATTAAACTCCCTCGTTGGTTTAGTGGTCCGTAGCGCGACTGCTGAGCAGGAGGTCTCGGGTTCGATTCCCGGGTCGGGCAAAGTGTTATTGAGTTTTTCTGTTAGGAAATTCTCAGTAGCAGCCCGGAGTTTGGAAATGTGCCCGGTTGATGGCAATAGGCTCACCACCTATTACATGGGACTTAATAACAGCATTGGTGAAATGTGGGTGTACAATTGTGTACACCTCTGCCTACCCCTTCGGGGAATACAGGCGTGATGCTATGTTATGTTATGTTATGTTACAATTTAGTTACCAACATAGGTCTTAATGTTTTGTTACTCACATTATGCGCTGTAATTTTTTTATTTATAACCAGCCCTTAACTGTCCCACGGCATGGCAAGGCACTCTTCCTTAGAGGACTAGACGGGAGACCGCTTCTGACTAAATATCGAACAAATTTGCTCGCCCCTTTCAGCGGGGGGTGAGGTAACACACAAGCACAAAAGAACTTGCACTAAAGCGAAAATACTTCTCGTCATTACATTAACAGTATTAACACACATAAAATTGTGTCACACACGATTAAAATCGTGTACTATCATTGTATCAAGGTATAAATGTTTGATTGGGTATCATATGCCAGTGGCGAGAGGGGTACGCCCGCTAAAACTACTCCAGTACTAATTCCTTCAAGGCCTCTTCTCGTACAGAGAAAGCACGAGCATTGATCACCACGCTAGCTTACTGCGGGCGATTTCAGACTATTAAGTCCAGGTTTCCTCACGATGTTTTCCTTCACCGTATGTCTGTGATGTCCTAGATTAACCAAGAAGGTACATATGACATTTATAAAGTCACATTGGTACGAGGCAGTTTTGAACCCTGCAGCGCAAGAGCCCGTAACGTGTGGTTGATGAATAACCTAGTATCAAAGTTTAAACCACCCATAGACCTCTGACACGGCTTTACACACCATCGAGAACATCTCTCAGGAGTTCTGGTTTCCTCACGATGTTTTCCTTCACCGTTTTAAGCAAGTGATAATTAATTTATAATACGCACATGACTTCGAAAAGGCAGTGGTGCGTGCCTTGGAACTTGCGACCTTTGACTTAATTATTTGATGTAATTTTTTCTCCAGTAGACGATAACGTCGTCTTACAAGATGAAATTAATTAAAAAGTTAACCTGCGATGTGTATTTTAATTTTAGTTCACACCTTTTTGCTGCACCATAGAGACTATACTACATTTTTTTTTTATCTCACTATCCTATATCACCCGGGACAATGTAAGGATTCTAACGATACCCCATACATCTAAATCGGTTCAGGCGTTTAGAAGTTATGGCGGAATAAAGAGACTCACAAACATACATACAAAGAGACATACAAACATACATACATAAACCCTAAAACATGGATGGTTTGTCCAAGATAAATCTTTGAAAAGCATTAACGCATGCTTAGCGAACTCTAAAGTTACAATATTAAATGGAAAAAGAATACGGTCGTGAAGAATGACGCCGCCATAAGACGTGTTACAATATGGAAGAAGAATTCGCGGTGGTGAGCAGAGGTCGAGATGGGTTAGTGGTCAGAGCGCCTGGAGTATTTATCCGGGAGGCGCAGGTTCGAATCCTATTCGTATTCTTTTTCCATTTAATATTGTAACTATGGATGGTTTGTGTTAAAGATGATATGGCTAGAAAAGTAGTGACTGACGATATGTCAGCTAATAGAGATGTATGGAATAAAATACATGCTGCGCCGACCCCGAATAAATTGGGATAAGGGCAGGGGGATGATGATGACACCTTGGACTAGAGTCAAAAGCAAACACATATTTATCTATCTGCCTAGCCTTTTCCCAATTACATTGGGGTCGGCTTCCAGCCAAACCGGATGCAGCTTAATACCAGTATTTTACATGGAGCGACTGCCTATCTGACCTCCACAACCCAGTTATTGGGTAACACGATATCTCGTGGTATGACTGGTTGTCAGATTTTCAGGCCTCTGACTTCCCGTAACGGTTGTCATAGATCTTAATTTGACAACCGGGACCGACGGCTTAACGTGCTCTCCGAGGCACGGAGGGGTCTCGGTATGAAATGATGGTCACCCATCCACAGACCGACCGCGGCAAGCGCAGCTTAACCTCGATCGATCGATCTGTGCGGCTGTTACTTAGCCACGAGCCCCTCTCAAAAGCAAACACATAAAAAAAACAAAAAACAATTGGCCCTAAAAACATAACACCCTTTTTTGGACAGTCATGTAAAAAGTCACTCACCCCGCTCTTATAGTGTTTCCTGGTGTCTGGTATAGGGAAGTCGATGGACAATGACCTCAGGTCCTTCACAGGGTTACAATATGCTCTTTTTCTGCGGAGCTCCGGTGGGAATGGATGTTCAGGCCAAGATGGGGCCGTGACCGACCTGTCTTCAACCATTGAGAATAATGGGACTACTATCTCTTCTAAATCGTCTAAAGATTCTGTGGATCGACAAGGATCATTATATTAATACATGAAACAAAATCTACCCTTTTTTACGAATATTACGTGGACGGAGGAGTTGGAGATTTAGCACAATAGGCATGATGACAGATTTTGAAATCTCCTTCTATAATATAGGTACACGTCTACTATTTCCGAGAAACACATTCAAGATAAATCTTTGAAAAGCATTAACGCATGCTTAGCGAACTCTAAAGTTACAATATTAAATGGAAAAAGAATACGGTCGCGAACAGGATTCGAACCTGCGCCTCCCGGATAAATACTCCAGGCGCTCTGACCACTAAGCCATCTCGACCTCTGCTTACCACCGCGAATTCTTCTTCCATATTTTAACACGTTTTCCATTTAATATTGTAACTTTAGAGTTCGCTAAGCATGCGTTAATGCTTTTCAAAGATTTATCTTGAATTATTAAGGTAATTGCATTCTTTACGACATTGTATTAACTGCAAAGTTAGTCGTGTCGGTTCGGTCACCTGTATAGGTACTGAATTGATTGCAATGACGTCGCCATAAGACGTGTTAAAATATGGAAGAAGAATTCGCGGTGGTGAGCAGAGGTCGAGATGGCTTAGTGGTCAGAGCGCCTGGAGTATTTATCCGGGAGGCGCAGGTTCGAATCCTGTTCGCGACCGTATTCTTTTTCCATTTAATAGAGAAACACATTATTTTAGCAATCAACTCTGTTTTAACGCAGATTATTGCATTTTAATCTATAATCTATCTTATTTGAATGAAACGCGAAAACGCTCATGGGTGTCATGGCGCCGCTTATGATGGGTTGTGACGTCACGCTGCGATAACATTTCACAAAACTTCAAGCAAAAAAAGCCACGGCGGTGATTGACATTCAATTGAGGCGTGACGTCATTCGCTGTAATTGACGTTTCAGTCAACATGGCCGATTGCAGTATTTTATACTTTTATTTTATTGAAAATATTATTAATGATAATGTTTTTATTAAAACTAGGTCATTTTTTAGAATCCTTTGTGCCTATGCCATATGTCAAATATGCTGAGGCATGACGTCAAAACAGCGCCATGACACCCAGCAGCGTTTTCGCGGTTAAATCAAATTAGATAGATTAAAATGCAATAATTTGCGTTGTAACTTAGTTTATTGCTGAAATAATGTGTTTTTCGGATATAGTAGACATGTACCTACATTATAAAAGGAGATTTCAAGATCTGTCATCATGCCTATTCTTTGCAGTAGCTTATGGAATGTTGTCCTTGATCAAACTACTTTAGTGTTGCACACTTAAAATACGTGTCTTGTAATAAAGTTGCCATTATTGCAGACAATATTTTCAAAAGCAGAGACTGATGTCAAAGTTTTATCGAAGGCTTTGACTAAAATGGAATTTTTAATGCAGACTGAAAATAATAATCTAGATAAACGACAGTTGTCAATGGTAAGTCTTATATAGAATTTCTTTAGTTACTTTTTTTAGGGTCCCGTAAGCAGGTGGGCGGCAGTTATCGACTGATTATGTGTTTTTTTTTACAGATAATAAATAAGATTATGAGGTTAAAATCTAAAACAGGACTATATTATAAAAGGAGATTTCAAGATCTGTCATCATGCCTATTCTTTAGAAATAGCTATATTATAATATCTCACCTTTCCCCATCACGACCAAGGTCATAATGTTAGAAGAATACCACTTGTGGTGGAACTTCAGCAACTCTTTCCTCACATCAATACCTTTAGACTTTGGTATAGTTTCTAAAGTTTCTCTGTTGCCTGCAAAAAAAAATGGCGACGTGAGAATTTTCTATACTAATATATATAACTAGGTGTGCCCGCGGTTTCACCCACCACTTTAAAACGTTATCCTGACAATGACGAACACAACAAAAAAAGAATTATCTAATTTGGTGCAGTCGTTCTCAAGTTATGGTGTGACAGATGGAAATAGGGATTCATTTCTATATATATATATATGTATAGATATGCAAGGGAATAGTACATTATGATACAAGTGCCCTAAGTTGGTCATTACAGTCGAGGTAATGGAGCCTTAAGGCGAGGTAGCAATGACCGAGACTTGTATTGACCACTAAGGCACGCGTCTCATACGTTTTTTAATATTTATTGATAAATTGATTGATTAGTTATGAATTTATCGATAAAATGAATTGATTTTAAATTGCTCGATAAAATATTTGATTGAAAGATTGATAAATGGAATGATTGATAGACTTACCTGTACCAAACTTATGGAATGGATGTGTAGGTGAAGCTGTACTCTTATTGAGCTGATCAAGTCTCCAGGTATCAGAAGAAGTGTTCTTCTCATGTTCAGAATGTACCGCACTCAACTCGCGCCCGGTCGCCGACTCCGTGAACAGTGGCGATATGAAGAACTGGGCGAAACTGGTGATTAAGATACATTTTTGGTGATTAATGGAGAAAAAGTTTTTTTTTTGTGGAAATATAAATACGGTCGTAAGCGAATTTAAACCTATGCCAGGAGAGATAAATACTCCAGGCACTCTGACGTCCGAGATTCGTCTATCTATTTACTCCCTATACAAGTGACTAACGTCACCAAAACACGTCTTAAGATGTGGAAGAAGAATTCGGGGTAGTGAGCAGAGGTCGGGATATCTTGGCGGTCAGAACGCCTGGAGTATTTATTCGGAAGGCGCAGGTTCTAATCCTGCTTACGACCGTATTGTTTTTTCGCATAGCAACTTTTTTTTAGACATGAGACTTATGGGGCTCGTGGCTAAGTAACACCAACAATATTGTAATTTTTCGATGAAAAAGAGTAACCGTGGAGTTTGTTGCCCGTTCTTCTCCACAGGAATCTACACTTTGGAACGTGGCAACTAGTTTTACAATTCAAAAGTGTAGAATAAACCTAAAATCAGCAACTGTTGCTTACTATGCATATGCACACTCCTGGCTTGTGTATGGAATTATACTATGGCGTAACAGCACAGCCGCAGATGTTCTATTCAAATTGCAGAAGAAATGTGTAAGAATCCTCGCAAACATCGACGGAATGGATAGCTGCAGGCCACACTTCATTGAACTTGGCATACTAACATTACCATCTATGTACATCTTTGAAATCTGTCTATTTGTCAAAAAACATATCGTATTATCCATTTATTTTCCTTAAAGAAAGACCATTACTCACAACCTCGTAACTTAAGAAATAAAAATTCACTCGCTCTACCGACATCAAAGTTATCCATATTTCATTCTGGGCCATATGTAATGTGTATTAAAATATATAATAAAATACCACAACAACTAAAAGAAACCTCCAGCTTCAATATATTCAAGAATAAATTAAAAAAATACTTGACCAGAAAATGTTACTACAGTATAAAAGTTTTTCGAGGACAGAACTAAACAGTAAGAGAGTGTGGATTATAAAAATTTGTTTAAATTTAATATGTTAAAGTAAATAATATAAATATAATAATAAAATAATAATAATATAGGTATATATAAATATAATAATACATATAAATGTATAATAAAAGATTGATTAAATAGTAAGTAATTTTATATTAAAATTGAGTTGCTGCGCCCTAACAGGGTATCATGTATGTACTTTTACCTTTTATAACATCCTATGTATCTACTCATGATCGCAATAAATATTTGAAGTTTGAAGTTTGAATATCGTGTAGCCTGATGACGTCAACATAACCCTCTACTAAGCCCCCAATTCAAACGGAATTAGTGGGGGGTCAATTATATTAAATGTCTAGTGTGCAATTTTCCGGTAGAACATAGCGTGGTAAGACGACTTCAATGCATTATAATGGGGGGAGAGGGGGTCCATTTGGGGGCTGGAATACTCGCATGTCTAGTGTCATGTTTAATAATCCAGTAGAACATTGTGAGGTCTGCTGACGTAAATTAGTTAGAATGGGAGGCGGGGTCGATGGGGGTCTAGAATACTCACATGTCTAGAGCCTTGTGCAGATGTTCCGGTATTACATCGAAGTAATACGTCGTGTGGTCTGATGACGTGGACGCGTTAGAAGACCCTCCATGTTCTGATAGAAACTTATTGTACTCGTTTTCCTGTAAAAAGTAATGTAGGTTTAGCAAGTGGAAGTCGATAGTCTCTGCCTACCCCAATGGAGAACAGGCGTGATTGTAAACATAACATAGAATCAGGAACTGTCGGCGCCTTATAGATTTTAATTTGTCATTTAAAAGAGGTCAAAAGAAAACTCATTTTACATAATTTGAATTTGTTTCTTGAAAAAAAAAAAAATTGTTTTCAAGTGATTTTTTAAACATAGGTTTTGCCTATATTGATTATTATTTTCTAAGGTAACATGGAAAAATATACACGAGCAGGACTCGAACAACGGTACGTCCCTTGACGTACCGTGTCATGGCTCTCCCACTGAGTTAGCGTGTCATGCTAGCATTAATTACATTTAAATTTTCCCTTCTCATATCTTGACATAACATGTACATACATACATAACATGTATTCCCCGAAGGGGTAGGCATAGGTGTACACAGTTCTACACACACATTTCACCGATGTCCCATGTAATAGGTGGTGAGCCTATTGCCATCAACCGGGCACAATTCCAAACTCCGGGCTGCTACTGAGAATTTCCTAACAGAAAAACTCAATAACACTTTGCCCGACCTGGGAATCGAACCCGAGACCTCCTGCTCAGCTGGGACCACTAGACCAAGGAGACAGTCAGTGATTGTATTTTTTTTTTAATTTTATGTGTATAGTATCTTCGGTCTATTAGTCCCAAGCGCGACTCCTGAGCGGAAATCTTGGGTTCGATTCCACGGTCGGCTAAGTGTTATTGGGTTTTACTGTCAGGAAATTCTCAGTAGCAGCCCGACTTGGAATTGTGCCCAGTAAATGGCATTACGTTCACTACCTATTAAATGGGACCTTAATAACAGCACTGGTGAAAAGTAGGTGTACAACTTTGTACACCTCTGCCTACCCCTTCGAGGAATAAAGGTATCTTGTATGTTATTTAAAAAAGTTGTAAAAAATATATGTTTTGTAGATTAAAGATAAATCTTTGATAAGCTTTAACGCATGCTTAGCGAACTCTAAAGTTATAATATTAAATGGTAAAAGAACACGGTCGCGAGCAGGATTCGAACCTGCGCCTCCCAGATAAATACTCCAGGCGCTCTGACCGTTAAGCCGTCTCGACTTCTGCGCATTTCTCCACATTTTAATACGTCTTTAGGTGACGCCATTGCTATCTTGAATACATAGCAATGACGTCACCTAAAGACTTGCCTCCCGGATGAATACTCCAGGCGCTCTGACCACTAAGCCATCTCGACCTCAGCTCACCACCGCGAATTCTTTCACATTTTAATACATCTTTTGGTGACATCATTGCTATCTATTCAGTCGCTATATCTCTTATGCCTGTAGATTCGAACTATGCCAAAGAAACATTAGTCTTCAGTCAAAATAAATATATTGACCTCCCATTGAACAACCAAACAGGTCGTGCCTGGGTATCGAACCCAATACCTCACGATAGGCAGTCGCTCTTGAGCCCACTAGACCAACGAGGCAGCTCTTTTAAATTGCAGCCTAAATTATAAATAAATTAATTAATTACCTCAGGATATTTTTGGGTTCCCAAAAACAGCATGTGTTCACAGAAATGTGCTAAACCCGGCAACTCTTCTGGGTCGCTCAGGTATCCTGAAAATAATTATGATGCTAAGGAAACATTGAAATATGTCTATATAAACGGGATTCGAACCGGCGACTGTTAACAATCAGTGTCATCGCTCTCCAGACTGAGCTACCGTGTCACTTGTTCGCATCTATTAAATTTCAAGTTCCCTTCTTGTCGTCTTAAGGAGACGCGCGGCGGTATCTTTTTATCAATAATTTATAATTATTGAATTCAAACGGGACTTAATCGCGCTAAAAGTATAATATTTATTTACCTCGACGTTTCGATCAAGTTGCATTGATCGTGGTCACGAGTAGACTTTTTTTTTAGCGCGATTAAGTCCCGTTTAAATTCAATAATTATGTGTTCGAATCGTGAAAGTTTAAAAAGTACAATAATTTATAAATTATTAAATCGATCGAATTAGTCCCGTTCCTATCTAATATTTTCAATGTTTCCTTTTACATACATACATACAATCACGCCTGTTTCCCATAGGGGTAGGCAGAGACTATCGATTTCCATTTGCTACGATTGTGACACACCTCTTTCGCGTCATCTATGCTCATTAACCTCTTCATACATGCTCGCCGATTTAGGTGGCTTCTGACCCGTCCTTTTTTGAGAACGTCCGCAATTTGATTGCGGTACGTTCGTCGAGGTCGGCCTGCCCCGACACTTCCATTCACTCTCGCCTCATGTACTAATTACATATAATTATTACATTATAATTTCCTTTTACTATTAATTATTATTAATAATATATATAATAAATTAATATTAATATTCCTATTAATTATTATAGGAATTCTGTTTCGACATCCGACATCGCCGCGGGCTCAACTCATGACTAAGGGTTCGCGTTCGAATCTAGTCGGGCAATCCCGAAAAATGCACGTGACTGGTAATTGGTGAATATTACATACATACAAAAACTCACGCCTTTCTCCCATGAGGGTAGGCAGAAACTACAGAACGCCACCTGCTAAGATCCTTACATATGCCTTTTGCTTCATCCACGTTCATACATCTGGTCATACATGCGCGCCGGTAGCGAGTACTACGCACCTTACCTTTTTGGAGGATATCACTAATAAGGGCAGTGTATATCCTTCTAGGGCGTCCCCTTCCGGTATTTCCACTTATACCTGCCTTGTAGATACCTTTTGTTAATCGTCTTTCATTCACTCTCTCAATATGACCAAACCATCTAAGCATAATCTTTTCAATTTTCGTCACTACGTCTTCTTTTATACCGCAACTTTGTCGTAATAAAATTGGTGAATATTAATTAATAGGAATTTAACCTACCTACCCTGATAAATAGTAGAAATTATCAATACAAATAAATAAAATAAAAGTGTCTGTTCGTAATGCCAAAATAATAGGTTTTTCTTAAGCTCGTACAGTTATTTGCACGATTCTTATGCCTAAAAATTTGTTTTAGAAATGTTTGTCTGTCTGTTTGTTCCGGCTAATGTTCGAAACGGCTGGACCGATTCTGATAAGATTTTACTGGCAGGTAGCTGACTATATAAGGAGTGACATAGGCTAATTTCCAAGCCGAAAATAATGAGTTTGAGCAACAAAAAAAATTTTGATGGAATTATTAGTACGTAGTTAAATAACGTTTATGCGAGTAACTTCGGCTTATATAATGCCGAAAAAAACGCACTACTAAAAATTTCCTTTAATATCGGCTTTGGAATCGACTGCCTCGTTGGTCTAGTGGTTAGTAGCCCTGACTGCTATGCCGGAGGTCGTGGGTTCGATTCCCACCCAGGACAAATGTTTGTGTGATGAGCACGATCATTTTTTCTGTGTCTGGGTGTAATTTATCTATAATATGTATGCATTTAGAAATATATAAGTATGTTTATCAGTTGTCTAGTACTCATAACACAAGCTCTGCTTAGCTTGAGACTAGACGGCGGTGTGTGATAGTTGTGGAATATTATTATTATTATATTCGTAGTTTTTGTGGAGTGTCTTATGTATGACGTTCAAAAGGTACCATTTCAAATGGTCTAATGTGAATAAAAATATTTTTGATTTAGATTTTTTGAGTTAATAGAAATTCCACGCGGACGTAGACGCGGGTATCAGCTAGTTTTTAATATAACGTTTACACTTCTTCCTTACTCGACAATAGACCCCTGGCTACAGCCATGATAGTAAGTATTCCCATTTTGCAGCATAATATAATTTCTATAATTCCTCTCTCTTAAGTCTTTGCTGTGCCCGACAGGGTCCATAATGCTTTTGTATTTTTATATTTTTAAGACCATTTATGTACATTATGGAACGCAATAAATGATTGATTGATAATTTAAACTAGTGATCGCCAACTGGCCTAAATATTAAGCTCTATTTTCAAAGATGTGTGTGTGTGTGTGTGTGTGTGTGTGTGTGTGTGAGTGTGTGTATGTGTGTGTGTCAACCTATGGTAGTGCATGTAATGTTTTTTTTTTTTAATTAATTTAATGTTTTCCTTCATATAAACTTTAACTGTGCCAAATGTCATACTCCTCCATCCGCGTAATTATCGTAAAAAGGGGTACAACGTTTACGTTCACGTATTATTATAATTATGATGTTTCAATTATTGTTCACCGGTTACTACTCACGTGCATTTTTCGGGATTGCCCGACTAGTTTCGAACTCGAACGGAGCCCTTAGTCATGAGCTGAACACGCGGCGATGTCGCGAGTCAAACGAAAAATGCACGTGAGTAGTAACCGGTGAACATTAATTGATATGAATATGTCTCACGAAAGTTTTTATACAAAAATTATGATGTTTTCTCCACTTTTAATCCAACTTCATTGCCATTTATTAAATAATGAAACGGTGTTACTTACCGACATTAACGTCCAAAGCTGCCGCCGACTTGTCAGTAGACATGTCACTCACTAACAATACCCTCAACCGGTTTGACAATATCAGGCCTCTGAAAAGCAAACATTATTACATCGTCAACATATACAGGCTGTGGTTTTGAACAGTGGCCATATTGTAGGAACATATGCAGCAACAAGTTATATGTTGTATAAAAATAATTAAAACAATAATAGCCAAGAGGTCATCGTCCTATTCGTCTCGTAACAGCTAACGCTTCTCTGTGAAATGTTCGTGTACGGCCTTTGTCGGCGCGTGGTGCCGGCCTTGTACCTACTGAGTGCGACGCGGCGATGGCTATGACACGACGTATACGCAAAAAACAGTAAAACTGAGAAGTTAATTCGATTTTCTAAGGTATACTTTTTTAATTGTTTTTTAATCAGTTACACCTATAGATCCACCGCCTTCAATTTGGCCACTGTCTAGAACCACAGCTTGTATAAGGTTAGTTAGGGTATCGTGAGGAATCACAGCACACCTGAGAGATGTTCTCGATGGTGTGTAAAGATATGTCAGAGACCTACGGGTGGTTTAAACATATTACATAGCCAGGAATTGATTTCGGGGGTGGTTCTACCTTCAGGAATTAATTTGAAAGGGTTTGATCATTATTTCAGGCTGCAGACACCCCTAAATCTGGAGAAATCATTCCAGGAACGAAAAAGACCATATCACAAAATCGAGCTCCATATCACACTGTGATACAATAAGAAGAATAATTTTAATTAGAGCTGAAGGGACTGAATGCAATGACGTCACCAAAAGGCATTTTTAAAAATGTGGAAGAATCATTCAGGGTAGTAGCCAGAGGTTGAGATGGCTTAGTGGTCAGAGCAGCTGGAATATTTATCCGGGGCGTGAAAATTCAAATCTTACTCACAACAGAATTTGTCAGCCACATAAAAATATTATAACTTGAGTATATTTTTACACGGCTGCCCAAAAAAGGAGTGGGATGTTTCTAAGGTTCATGTATAAACATAAAATCACGCCTGTATTCCCCGAAGGGGTAGAGGTGTACACAATTGACCAATCACCAATACACCCACATTTCACCAATGCTGTTATTAAGTCCCATGTAATAGGTGGTGAGCCTATTGCCATCAACTGGGCACAATTCCAAACTCCGGGCTGCTACGAAGCAGTTTCATGTATGTATGTTTGTGAGTTTCTTAATCGTTAAGATTTAAAAAAGTTTTAATTTCCTGGCTATGGTACACAAAAAGGCGTGATAAGAAAAAATCATGTACTTTTTAATATTTTTTATAAAAAAAAACATGTTATAATTATAGACTAGCTGGTGCCCGCGACTTCGTCTGCGTGACAAAAGGTAGCTTATGTCCTTTTCCAAGGTCCAATCTATCTCCTTGCCAAATTTCATTACAATCTGTTCAGCCGTTTAGTCGTGAAAAGGTAACAAAAAAAACAGAGTTACTTTTACATTTATAATATTAGTATGGATTACAGCACTTACCTATAATCTCTTTTATCTTCAGGCGATTTGTGAATATTATCATATCTCTTCACCACTCCCGACACATCTGGGGCCCGGCCGGGGCCCACAGTGTCGCGCACCCCCGGAGACCCCCTAGGCGAAGAGTGGCCATTCCTTGGCGAGAATTGGGACGACATACTTGAAAAATTTCGCTTGATTCCAGCGTAACTGTAAAGAAATAGGAGAAACGTATTGTAATCACGACATATTATAAAAAAGTCCTCCACCACGTCTGTCTGTCCGTCTGTCTTTCTGTTCGCGATAAACTCTAAAACTAGTGCACCGATTTTCATGGTGTTTTCACCAATGGATAGAGTGGTTCTCGAGGTAGGTTTTAGTATATAATTTGTCAACTTTTACATTGGCTAAAATATAATGATATTTGTTGGAGGTGGCGGAAAAATATAAGCCGTCTAGGAGCTTTCAACGAAAACGCTGCCTAAACCCTTTGAGATATAACAAAATGATGTATAGTGGAATTGTGTATCTTATATAGGTCTACAGAAAAGTCGATGGCATGTGTCTATCTCTTAAGGATAAAATACTATATCCATTTTATTACAAAAAAATCGGCAATTATAAAGCAGTAATTGGAAAGCGGGAACGGGATCAAAATTTCATAATTACTTTTGGTCGCGACAACCGACATCCACGCGGGCGAAGCCGCGGGCATCAAATCAATCAAATCAAAAGGTTTTTATTTCAAATAGGCAAATTACATGTACTTAAGAAACGTAAAATGCTTCTAGTTGCTCGGTTCCAAAAAGTTGATCATATGGAGAAGAGCCGGCAAGAAACTCCATAGACACTCATCAGCTAGTAAAGAATATATTTCTACACTCTCTCCTAATATGACTTTTTTGACTGTCCTGTTGGTCTAGTGGTTAGTAGCCCTGACTGCTATGCCGGAGGTCGTGGGTTCGATTCCCACCCAGGACAAATGTTTGTGTGATTAGCACGATCATTTGTTCTGTGTCTGGGTGTAATTTATCTATAATATGTATGCATTTAGAAATATATAAGTATGTTTATCAGTTGTCTAGTACTCATAACACAAGCTCTGCTTAGCTTGAGAATAGACGGCGTTGTGTGATAGTTGTGGAATATTATATTGTGGAATATTATTATAATATCTTTTTCTATAAAAAAAAAACACGGTGCCCCACTTTAGGAATTTCTTCCTGTATCGTTAGGGCGTTTACAGAGACATAATCACACCCAGACCCGGAACAATTATCTGTAGATTGTACCAGTATTTGCTCCGTACAGAAATAGAACCCTCAACACGTAGTTCCCGGACTCTGTCCACTCCTCTTTCTCTTTTATCATATAGTGGAACATTGTGGAGTGTAAGAGGATATAATGACGAGGATTGAGAAAAGTATGCAAGATGTTTCGGGCATGTAGAATGGATAAATGAAAGGCAATTGACAATACTGGAAGAGTCGGGGCAGACACATGCATAAACAACCTAAGCCACATGCATAAAATGGAAGTCGAGAAAGCGAAATATCTGCCCCGGGCTGCAACAGTTGTTTTAAACAATTAAAGAATAAATGGTTTCAGAGAAGAATATATGTACACAGGAATCTAAAACATTACCTAGTTTTAATATAAACATTAAGATTAATAAGATTTTCATGTCTGAAAACATGGTAGTGTCATGTAGGTGTGTTCTGAAACTTAAGTGACTCAAAGAATATGAGTCAAGCAGACTATTAGCAGGATCACCTGAGGAGGTTTGTATATTCCACAACGAAAAATTTATGGTTTGAAGAACTAAAAATTCACATTTCAATGATTAAATCAAACTAAAAAATCTAAAAAGTTCATAGGACAGCCTGACAACCTGTTTTCAGACACCCAGCACTAAAAAGCTAATTCTTCATTAAAGACTTAAAATAAAATAAATAAATTCAAGACTAAAAAGACATGCTATTGGAGCTAGCTGAACTAAAAATAAATAAATTTAAAAAAAAACTTAAACTACCCGCTTTTGCTTTTAGCCAAAAACAAAAAAAAATTGAGTGATTAAGAAAAAATAATTTTATCATAAAGAAGCGTGGGGTGCTTCGTATAATATTTTATTATGACTTTTTTACAACAACTGACAACCAGCCCCTTACATTTTTTTAGCGATACTATGGTAAATAATATTTCAATGACTGGTTTTGTATGGTGGCATGTAGACTGTTCTTCAGAACATACATTTAGTAAAGATACGTGGGGCCATACCAATCAATTTACATACAAATTGCTGGTCTCTCTTTGTCAACATATCATTAGATTTAATCAACACTTTAAATTTTAGTACCAGATACTACAACATATGGACTCTTAACACCTCTGTACATGACGTAAACTCTAATATTTTTTTTATTAATGAGCATTAAAAGCGCCAAATTACACAAATAAATAAAAATATTTGGGAAATCTAACCTATTTAATGACGCACGGTGTAATAACGGAGAATAATAATGGATCCCCAACCAAATAACTCTGCGTGGTGCCAGCTTGAATATGTTGAAGATATTCACGTTTATTTAGAATTTAAATGTAATAATCAAGAGTAGATAATTCATTGAAAATATCGATTGAGCAATTTGTAATTGTAATGTCAGACAGAATGTTAGTCGGATAACTTGAGTAGCAGTCTTATCAGAAGAAAACGGTAATGAAGGAAGTCTATTTTTATTTAGTTGGGTTATAATTTCGTCATCTGCGTTTGGTTACACGCAGTTGTCAATTTGAATGGCTCGTAAGGTTGGTTTATGATATTACAAATATTATTCATCAATAAATTCATCATGGTAGACTTGTAATACGGAAATTCTAAAAACAAAACTAAATACGCTTAAGAAAATCAACCAAAAATATAGGGAATGGATGTTCCTGAAATTGCTGTGGTGAATCAACAATACTCAAGCTCAACAGCTGTTGAAATGGTGTTGCTAGCTTTAGTTATCTGTAAGAATTGTTTTAATTAATTGTATGTTTGGTGCTCGAAGTATTTATTATGTGAATTATGAAGTCCTCTAATTATTTATTAAGTTATGTTTAAATTGGTTATTTTAGTATTGTTGGATTTGCTGTATTACTTCCTTACATGTACCCTATAAACTATCTCTTGGGAACATTAGGCTTTAATTCGCTGGAGGTGAGAAGGGGTCTTAATCAGCTCACGGTAGCCTATAAAATTCTTCGAAAGCTAATTGATTATCTTGAGCTCAAGCATTTATTTTGTATAAGGACTGAATAAATAGCAATGACGTCGCCAAAAGACGTATTAAAATGTGGACGAAGTATTTGCTGCAGTCGAGATGGCTTAGGGGTCAGAGCACCTAGAGTATTTATCCGGGAGGCGCAGATTCGAAACCTGCTCGCGACCGTATTCTTTTTCCACAAAATTTTATAACTTTAAGATTCGCTAAGCTTGCGTTAATGCTTTTCAAAGATTTATATGTATAAAAACTATTTTATTCGTTCAAAGTTTTTTTAAGTAGTTGACAATCAATGTTTACGTAATGTTATTATATTTATGTATCATCTAAAATGTTTTAATTTTTACATCTATGTATTTAATTGATCGTATATGATAGCAACACATAGCTGACAGCTGTCAAAACAAAAGTTCAAAACTTGTCATAACTTGTTTACGTTTTTCGGCAAAACTGCAAATTATTTTCAAATTTGAGATTAACTATCTTTTAAATATTTAGGGAATTGATTAGTGGAGTTCTTGTGCCAGTTTTGATTTTACCCTTAGGTGAAGGGAGCGTAAGTTATTTTAAAATTGATATTACATTACATACCTACTTTAATTAATCGTAGCGGCCGCGGGAAAACATGGTTTTTATTAGTGTGTCTTAGTAGCGCAGTGAAAATATCGATACTATCTGCATATTATAATGGCATACAGGTGTAATATAATATATGTAATTAATTATTCTTACGGTCTTACCTATTATTAAAATTAAAAAAAAAAAAACGTTTATTGTCCAAAGTAATGTTTTACAGGCTTATATAAAATAAACTATGACTCATTTAAAATAAAAGAAATGTACAATAGTAGAAACTGTGAACCTCAAACTAGACAGTGAGTCTTTATTATATATTATTATATATTACAGATTATATATATTACCGGGGTTATTACCTACACAGGACTCTGTGTAAGTATAGTTTGACCAAAAGTGCTGTACCGCTCTGTAGCAGGTTCAGCGGCAGGAGGCGGATGAAGTAGCCCGTTAAGATATGTTTATTTCCTGCTGAGGCTGCCACAACCACATCATGTGTCTTTTTTAACGGACCATAAAGTGAAACGGGCAAGAGATAAACTAAACAACAGAATACAGAGTGAGGTGAATGGCACAGCACTTGTGGTCAAGCTCTAATAACCCTGCGGCCACACTCGACGATTGGCGAGACAATTAGCGAGGGAAGTGGGCAGAGACTTTTTGTCGGAAGTTCCTTTCCATTAAATTTAAGCTGCGATCTAGATCCGGATTCGCACGCTGCCATAACGTCATAGTCGTCTATTGCAAGGTGAATATTGGTATGCGGAGAAATGCGATGAATGTCACGAGTAGTAGAGTGTGTGGCTGCTAGGGCAATATTTGCAGTATCGCGAGAAGCATAGTGCATTACAAACAGCGGGACAATGCAAGGATTCTAACAATACAATATATGCGATATTCAAATCAGTTCAGGCATTATGAAGTTATAGTGGAATAAAGTAAATCAAAAACATACATACATTAACCCTAAAAACATAACATCTCTTTTAGTCAGTTGTGTAAAAAAAAAGGTAGCCTACCATGTGTGAACCATTAAGTGAAAACAAGGTACTTGAAGAATTTTCTGCGCACCTATAAGAAAATGTTTCATAGTAATGACTATCCCTCGTCTGCAACAAAAATGTTTTCATAGTAATTACTGTCCCCCAACTGCAATGAAAATGTTTCACAGTAATTACTGTCCCCCAACTGCAATGAAAATGTTTCACAGTAATTACTGTCTCTGATTGCAATGAAAATGTTTCACAGTAATTACTGTCCCTGATTGCAATGAAAATGTTTCACAGTAATTACTGTCCCCCAACTGCAATGAAAATGTTTCACAGTAATTACTGTCCCTGATTGCAATGAAAATGTTTCACAGTAATTACTGTCCCCCAACTACAATGAAAATGTTTCACAGTAATTACTGTCCCTGATTGCAATGAAAATGTTTCACAGTAATTACTGTCCCCCAACTGCAATGAAAATGTTTCACAGTAATTACTGTCCCTGATTGCAATGAAAATGTTTCACAGTAATTACTGTCCCCCAACTACAATGAAAATGTTTCACAGTAATTACTGTCCCCCAACTGCAATGAAAATGTTTCACAGTAATTACTGTCCCTGATTGCAATGAAAATGTTTCACAGTAATTACTGTCCCTGATTGCAATGAAAATGTTTCACAGTAATTACTGTCCCCTAACTGCAATGAAAATGTTTCATAGTAACTTCTTTGGAGTCTTCAGAAAATCAATTGTTCTTAACTTTTGTTAAACTTACTAATAATATTTGACGGATATTATGCATTGTTTTATATAGCTTCTTTAGCTTCAACATTTTGTAAATGTGAGAACGCCGTAAACTTGTGAAATGCGCTATTCACTTAATAAGGTTTATGTAATTATCTTTTATATTAGTGACTGCATCCGAGATTACGTTGTTTTTACATCCTACCCAAAATTGTATTTACAGAAATTGTAAAAGATAAACAGTTTAAAAGAGTAACCATGGAGTTTCTTGCCGGTTCTTCTCCATAGGAAGTGACTTTTTGGAACCGTGCACGTAAATTCTGACTTTTCATAAGTGCCTTTGTATGGTTTATATGAAATAAAAACCTTTGACTTTGAATCCTTCAGATACCTTGGTTTTCACTTTTTACTTTCTTTTTATTACATATTTCTATTGTTTCTGGTAATTAGCGACTCTACAGATTGTTATTATTTTATAGTACATCATGGACACGTGGCGAGATGTTGTCTCCTCATATCCTGATAGCCCTGAACCCAAGGACTTTGGCAAGGCAATTCGCGCTGCAGAATTAATATTTTCTGAAGACCTAGCACCTTTTGAAACAGGTATGTACCATAGCATCACGCCTGTATTCCCCGAAGGGGTGGGCTGTTCATAGTTCTACACTCACATTTCACCTATGCTGTTATAAAGTCCCATGTACGCTAAGCGAAAAAACCCATCTAATAATAAAGTCCCATGTAATAGGTGGTGAGCCTATTGCTATCTACTAGGTACAATTCCAAACTCTGCGGCTGCTGAGATTCCTAACAGAAGAATTGAATAACACTGCCCGACCCGGGAATCAAACCCAAGATTTGAGATTCTGTCATAGCAAAATGTTGAATTGTTAAACTAAACTCTTTTAGTATTGGTAGTATTTTTGTAACTCTTACATTGTTCTCACATACTATTTTGCAACAAAAACAGTGTAACCAATACTATTGTAAAAACCTACATGAAGAAAAAGAGTAACCGTGGAGTTTCTTGCCCGTTCTTCTCCATAGGAATCTACACTTTGGAACGTGGCAACTAACTTCTGACAATACAAAAGTGCCTGTAAATGGTTTATTTGAAATAAATGATTTTGATTTGATTTGGTTTGATTTGAGAGCATTTGCGCTTGGTTAGTTGTGTAACTCATATGTAACACAGGGCGCCTCTTCTCATACAGAGAAGGCACGAGTATTAATCACCACGCTAGCTCACTGCAGGTTGCAATGTCAGACCATCAAGTCCAGGTTTCCTCAAGATATTTTCCTTCATCGTACGTCTCCCAACTGAGCTATCCTGTCATGCTAGCCTCCATTAAATTTCAAGTTTCCCTTCTCGTCTTAAGGAGACGCCTGGCGATTTCTATTTAGCAATCAGTTTAGCTTAAATGATTAGTTGGGAGAGCCATGACACGGTACGGCAAGGTTCGCGGGTTCGAGTCCTGTGTCTTATTTTTCAACATTACGAAATAATAATTAATTAGTGATTACTTTTCGACTAAGATTTTGTGCCGATCTATGACTGATGTCGGGTCTATGACTTATTAAACCGTTTGATGTACACATATGCAAGCAGTGAAATATTAGAACAACTGTCCTCTTTGTATGTGTTTCGCGCCCACGGGACATTATCGGGAGCTGTTAGACCGTGCAGTGTCATTAGTGTTTTTTTTTTTTTTTTTTAAACGCACTTAGAATTTCTTCCTGTGTCGTGGGTGCGTTTTTTTGTTACAGACATATAATCTCACAAGCGCACACACACCCAGACCCGGAAAAATTATCTGTAGATCTTGACTGCAGAGCGTGAGGTCCTGGGTTCGATTCCCAGGTCGGGCAAAGTGTTTGATTTTTCTGTTAGGAAATTCTCAGTAGCAGCCCGGAGTCAGGAAGTTGGTGGTGTGACACCCCCGTGCTTCGGAGAGCACGTAAAGCCGTGGGTCCTGCGCCTGATCTTTCTCCGGTCGTGTCGGATTGCCGTCCCATCAGACTATGAGAGTGAAGGAAGAGGGAGTGCACCTGTGTTTGGGCATACAGTTGTGCACTATAATATCTCCTGCGTACTTGGCTAATCTCCGTTTAGATAGGCCGTCGTGACCGAAATACGGTCGAGAGGGAGTATAATAAACGTATAATCTTTTCAAGATAAATCTTTGAAAAGCATTAACGCATGCTTAGCGAACTCTAAAGTTATTATATTAAATGGAAAAAGAATACGGTCGCGACCATCTCGACCTCTCGGAGAGGTCGAGATGGTAGCTACAGCCAGCTTATATCAAACACTTCACACCATTGGAACGACAATGCAAATATTTAGGACAGTGACAGCAGTACTTCAAAAACTGTTCTTGCTTGTATTGCGTATACTGCATTTTGCCATGCAAGTATAGTCTAACGTTACAATGAAGGCACGGCGTCAGGTTATCAGGCTCAAAGGTTAGCGAAGTAATGAGAGGTCGCTCCCTGCGAATAGAACAGTGATTCCTTTTAAATGGTATACATTAATACTAAATGCTGTACCGACCTCTCGGAGAGGCTGAGATGGCTTAGTGGTCTGAGCGCCTGGAGTATTTATCCGGGAGGCGCAGGTTCGAATCCTGCTCGCGACCGTATTCTTTTTCCATTTAATATTGTAACTTTAGAGTATGTTCTTTTTTTTACAGAATGGCTAACACGTACTGTATTGTTTAAACCTGTCTCTCTGTTTAACACAATCATATCGAAGAGAGCGAGTGAGGATTGGCTGAAGACCCTATCGGATTCCTTCAAATTATTGGCGAAAATCGTTGAAAAATACTGGGATTCTGTGAAGGATTATTCTAATGATATTATTGAGGTACGGATTTATTTATTTAGTACATTATAAGCTAACAGTATTTTTACCAAAACACTTATATGCTAGAAAATCGATGGTATCACACTCTAAAATATTCAAAGATAAATTATATATATATATATTAACAAATACAGTAAAAGTTATTATATTAATTGAAAAAAAGAATACGGTCGCGACCAGGATCCTGCTCGCGACCGTATTCTTTTTCCATTTAATATAATAACTTAAGAGTTCACTAAGCATGCGTTAATGCTTTTCAAAGATTTATCTTTAATCTCACACAGTGTTGTAATTCGACCTATTTTTACAAATAAAGTATTCTGATTCTCATACATGGCAAGCATTCGTTTTAATAATTTCATTTTGTATATTATTTTCTAGCTCTGCATGTTACCTTTCGATACCCAAACTCGGAAAGAAGCTATCCTGTGCCTCCTCAGTGTGGTCAAACAGCCCAACATAGACCTGAGAGATGAGGTCGTTGGTAGACACATCAGCACCTTCGAGGAAGCCAAGACCTGCAAGGCACCCTTGGCGCAGCTGATTGGTAAGTACATTATGATACAAGTGAGTTAATTTGGTACACACGAGGCTGGATTGCAGCCCGAGCTGTAGGAGAGGGTATAATGCAGCCGAGTGTGTATTGACCAATGCTCATAATTATGACGTTCAACTAGAGGAGATAAAAAAAGTTTCATTGAATAGATTCTTTGTGGAAGTCCATTGCAATGGATGTATGGAGGAACGAAGTGTGGTGTACCTCCATTGAAAAGGGAGGATCCTCCAACCAGGCCGGTGATATTGCCTGGCGGGCTACGGCCCAACGGTTAATGTCGGGCGGTTGTATATATTCAGATTTGCCGTCAAACTTTGCTTGCGCGATGTAGCGTGTTATGCGCGTAGTATCCATGTAGCGAGATAGATGGCGCTACAGATGCAAATAAATACAATATCTAGCTACTTGCACAATATTGAGGGTAGTCATGCAGTGTCGCCGGGTCTCGGTGCACTGCACGGTCTAATAGAAAGAAAGAAGAAAGAAAGAAAGAAATCAAGTTTATTAAACCACAAAAACCACACATAGAAACCACATAAATTGCAAATTTCAAAAAGCGAAAAAAAAAAAAATTAACTTAACAACACAAAACAGTTAACAATAGCTCCTGGTGATGCGATGATGATAATATATCTTTTACATTTTTTGTATTTTTTAACTTTATTAAACTTCGCTATGCATGCGTTAATGCTTTTCGAAGATATATCTATTTGTTAAGGTAATTGCATCTGTACGATATTGTATTAACTGCAAAGTTAGTTGTATTAGTTCGGTCACCTGTATAGGGACTAAATAGATAGCAATGACGTCACCAAAAGACGTATTATAACATGGAAAAAGACTTCGCGGTAGTGAGCAGAGGTCTACAACGTCCCGAGGGACGTACGTCTAGACGGAGACGCAGGTTCGAATCCTGCTCACGACCGTATTCTTTTTCCATTTAATATTATAACTTTAGAGTTCGCTAAGCATGCGTTAATACTTTTCTAAGATATATCTTTAATGTAATTTTTTTATGTTTCTTCAGTATTTATCTGTATTGTATAAAATATTATAAAAAAAAAGTTTCGGTATTATTAGATAGGTTTCAGACCATAACTTTTTATTTCAGGTACTATATGCAGGTATTACCCTGAAACCGTGAAGGCGCACTTTAGTCGCATATGGCGTATCTACTTGAACATGCTGCAGTCGAACAAAAAAACGGTAAATAATGTTCAAAATCACAATCAAAAATATCTTTATTCAAATTAGACCATTTGAAATGGTACTTTTTGAACGTCATACATTACAATAAGACAGTCCCCAAAAACGTCCACCCTTCACCGCTTCTTAGTGCTTGCCACGGTTGGTCTGTGGATGGGAGACCATAATTTCATACCGAAACCCATCCGTGCCTCGGAGAGCACGTTAAGCCGTCGGTCCCGGTTGTCAAATTAAGATCTATGACAGCCGTTACGGGTAGTCAGAGGCCTGAAAGTCTGACAACCAGTCATACCACGAGATATCGTGTTACTGTGTTGTGGAGGTCAGATAGGCAGTCGCTCCATGTAAAATACTGGTATTAAGCTGCATTCGGTTTGACTGGAAGCCGACCCCAATGTAATTGGGAAAAGGCTAGGCAGATATACGTATGCAGATATATGACCATCTGTAATGTTGTTCATGTACGTATAAATAAATAAATTACCTACTATTGCCCAGTGTTGCTATAGCAATTTTACATTACCGACAGTGGTAATGTAAAATTATATAATTATTTGGTCTGTATTTGAATCATTTTCTCTATTGATTCGTTTCAGGATCAAGTAGTTAACTCAGTGTTGCAAGGAATCAATGGTTTGTTTGAATACTTTGGTGATGACATCGCGGTCAACCAGCTGTATAGCTTGTACGATATCATGTCCAGGGAGTGTGTCAAGATATCCAAGTGTTTGGAAGGTATGTTGGTTTTTTAGGGGTCCGTACCTCAATAGCAAGAAACGGGACGGGATCACTATTTTCAAGGAAATATTGAAAAAATTATAGACTAGAACGGGGCCTATCCTCTTTGAATTCGTCTTAAGGAGACGCCTAAGATTTTTTTTTTATTATTTTAAAATAATTATTTTTTATATGAATTTTAAATCATTTGGAAATAATTAAATATAATAATATAATAAATAATTCGAATATAAAAAAATAAAATAATTAATCTTATAATAATAAAAGTATTAATATTTAAATAAATAAAAAAAAAAACATTTTATTTATCTAGCAATCATTTACTGATCTACTAAAATTGCTAGATAAATATCGCCAGGCGTCTCCTTAGGACGAATACAACGAGGACTGAAAAATTCAACAGATTTGAACACGACAAGGTAGCTCAGTTGGTAGAGTGATGACACGGAACCTCACAGGTCGCGGGTTCAAGCCCCGTTCTTGTCTATTATTTTTTCAATGTTTCTTTGAAAAATAGTAATTAATATAGGCATTACATGGCCTCAACATGAATAAAAAAATATAATTATATATGGCCATATAGGATCACTTTGGCGTCCGTCTGTCTGTCAAGACCCTTTTCTCGGGAACGCGTGGAGGTATCGAGTTGAAATTAAAACTATGTACTCAGGTCTACTCTCCCTTGAAGCTGAGAAAAAGTCAAACTTCTAAGTTAATGGTAAAAAAAGATACGGCCGCTTATGCCGCAAAAAACGAATATTTCGAAAGCATATATCTGGCGTGCTACTAAAGTTTTGGCTATGTTTTATGACCGGCCGCCTGCCTGACGTCAACCCTCATTGGGAATGCTGTTGTTGGTGGTAACCGCCACCGATACCATATATACCTTAAGACTTTAAGCATTAGTTCACCTATTGTTGGTTATGGTTGAGCTACACGATGACTGATGCATACGTGCCGTCAGACAGGACAGGTCACCTCGAAGCTGCTATGGCTCTTTCCTCTAAAGGGCAGACGATCCCTGCACGATTACACTCACATAGTTATGTACTATTGTTACGGACGTCTTCGCTTAATACGAGTTTTTGTTTTATGTTATAGATTAAAGTAGGATAAATGATTGTAATGTAAATAAAGTTATGAATAAACACGATAGATATAAGTAAATAGGATAATTAAACTTGTACATAGATACGTAATAAATACGATAGAATATGCTAGATTTAAGTACGATGTAATTAGGTATGTTTACTTAGACGTAAGTAGTTAAACAATAACATTATAAGATGGTACAGAGCACGGTTCCGACACGTACGGACAGGTTTAAACCTGTCAGAAGCGCGAGCGTATTTTTGCGCTCTGATTGGTTGAACGCCCTAGAACCGCACTCTACACCACCCACGACTTGTGACATGTAAAAATAAGATATGTCGTGGATTGATGTCGCTACCGTACAACGTGCAGCGCCATCTTTTAATTCAAAGCACAACTAAACGTCATGTGATCGGAAACGCAAGCGCGCCCCACCGCTTGGACACGATCGTCGGTAGAGGGGATGCAGCGAAGACCGACAGAGACCGAGCGTTAACTCAGTCTAGTTCGGACAGTCTTGGCAGACGCTCAGTACCAACGCACGTGTCTGTTTCTGTTTTATTATCAAATCATTATTTTAAATAAAGTCAGCGAAAGTTACAACCGTATTTCGTTCGAGTACCCACACAGTGCCCACGTTTATCAAAAATTATGTCGGATCGTGAGGAAGACCCAATGCTTCGCACCTCGGCCACCCTCGATGCGACATCAGAATTGGGATGTAATCCAAACCCACTGAGTTGAATAGTAATTAATTTTTGAGTAGTGAAATTAATATTTTTGACTGACTGACAAAAAAACCGGATAACGAATTGATGGCGAATACGAAAAATGTTATTCCTGGTGAGTCGTAATCATTTTACTATACCTACTTGCTATATTGTGAGTGTTGATATTGTGCTCATCGAAAGAATGTTCAAAGATGGCACGATCTAAATTTGTGTTCTAATTTTAAAATTATTATGTCGCGTGTCAATATAACATACCCTCGTATATTTTACTAATTGGGAGGTAGTTAAGTTACAATACTGGAAATTATGAAGGTGGACTGTTTTCCTTGTGTGCTGGAATTCTATTTTTAGATTCTGATTTCCTATGAGGAATGAAAAATTATAATCCTACCGATGTGTTTTGAAAAGGGGTAGTAGTAACGTCATTGTGAACGGGAATGAAAGTATGATTACAAAATTGAAAGTAATTAATGTTTGTGAAGTACCTTCGGAAATTACTTTCCTTATTATCGATTCAAATGTGTCTTCGGACAATAGGCAAAAGTTAATTTCATTATTACACTGCCGGTTTATGAGATTCATGTGGTGTTGTGTTAATTAGCCACTGGATTGCGTAATCCCGCGATGATCGTGTGGTGATCACGTGAAAATGGAATGATCTTGTGATAATAACGATGATGATGATTTTTCATAGCGATGCCGGTGTGGTATTTGTACCCTGTGTGGCAACTACTTCGTACTGATGTGTGATGATGATGATCATGTATGGCGGAGTGATACTGCGCGGATTGTTTTTTTTTGTTAAAGGTCATTAATTCGGATGAATCGTTGGTTCGAAGCTGGTTATTGGTCCTTGATTGAGGCTTACAGAGTCCTTAATGTAGACCTGATGCTGAGCCTTAGGAAGACTGCTCTAGACCGCTGACCAGGAACATGAACCGAGATAGTAGACGGACTGATGAAGGGTGACAGCGAATTAATGGTGAAAGCAAGGAAGGCGTGTTATACCCGGTGAGTCATACCCATTTTGTTGCGATTCTGGTGCCGAATGCTCTCTCATCAAAGCGTTGAAGTGCGTAAATGCGTCGAGGCTGTGTTGCTCTAAAAGTTTAGTGGCAAGCGTGTAAATAACATTGTAAATTTAACAGACATCAGATATGGGTAACACGACTGCTTGGTTAAGCGACCGCTGATGATGATATGACTGACGTCAATTTGGATGAGATTAGAGAGCACGCGACACAGAATTTTGAAATTAAAAATGCCGGAGAATCAAGGTATAACTGACGAAATTGAAGTAGAGCAAAGTAGTTGTGACGTTGGAGAGAGTACTTATTAAGTTTACATGATGATCGGACCGTACCAGAGGTTGTCGTGTAGCCGTAGCTCAATAGGAATCGGCGTCTACTACACATTTTAGTAGTCCGTGAGTACGCGGTAAGCAGTCAACTCTGGCGGAGATCAGGTTTCAGTAGAAACCATAGAGTCCAGGAGAGGCTCGGCATTCCCATGGGGGTTTGCATAAAGTAAAGATGAGTAACTGGAGGTTACTAGGCTATGCGTAGCCGTGATCACATGTAGAGCTTAATGTTTTCGTTTATTTGGTTAGAATAACATAGTCTCTTGTGAGATACCGCGATAGTAAGATGTCAGTTTTACTTTGAGTTTCCTTATTATCCTGAAAGGAATCAAACTAAATTAGATCCCAAATTCAAAGGCCCATTTAAGATTATTGAGGTATTAGACTGGGATAGATACCTACTCAAGGCGCTTGACTCTAAGCGAACGTACAAGTACCCCCATGACCGTGTGAGAAAGATCCCCGATCACCAAGTGCCGCGAGAGTTAGATGTCATAGTTGATGACAGTGGTAGTGAAACCACATCCGATTAAGAATGCCGTGTGTACTCATACTCGAAACTCTTGACCGCACCTCATGAGTAACATGTGGCGATGGGTCTATGAGAAGTCGTTGGTGCGATTTCTGTCTGTGTTGGTGCACAGAGCGCTTTATGTGTTGTAGCACATTTTGCGCAAGATGTTTTGAGAATCGTTGGTGCGATTCTGGTCTGTGTTGGTGCACAGAGTGTCTCATGTTGTAGCACATGTGGCAGTGAGTATGCAAAGAATCGTTGGTGCGATTCTGATCTGTGTTGGTGCACAGATTGTGATGAACGTTTGATGAGTTGAATACGCATTGCCTATGAAATTAGTTTCAGATTTGTGGAAATAGTTTTCCGTTGATTACCTTGTTGATCGGATCTCTTCCAATTACTTGTTGTGCAGAAAGCACTGTGTAAAAACCTTAATGTTAGGGCATTGTAAATCATGACAGTTGGTTATTGTGTTTACGTAGATTTAGTGGAAATAAACTGCAGTGAAAATGAGTCTCTTAGTTTCTATTGGCAGGATAGCCGAGCTATTTTACTCTCCAAGTGTATTTTGTCCGCAGGTACTACACCCGAGGACGGGTGCTAGTCAGGGATGGCCGTGTCGTGGATTGATGTCGCTACCGTACAACGTGCAGCGCCATCTTTTAATTCAAAGCACAACTAAACGTCATGTGATCGGAAACGCAAGCGCGCCCCACCGCTTGGACACGATCGTCGGTAGAGGGGATGCAGCGAAGACCGACAGAGACCGAGCGTTAACTCAGTCTAGTTCGGACAGTCTTGGCAGACGCTCAGTACCAACGCACGTGTCTGTTTCTGTTTTATTATCAAATCATTATTTTAAATAAAGTCAGCGAAAGTTACAACCGTATTTCGTTCGAGTACCCACACAGTGCCCACGTTTATCAAAAATTATGTCGGATCGTGAGGAAGACCCAATGCTTCGCACCTCGGCCACCCTCGATGCGACAGATATAAAAAGGGCAGTTTGTCGCATTAGTCAGTCAGTCACAACTAAGTCAAGCAGCAAGCTAGCCCTGGGAAATAAACGAGAAATAAGAAGCCTGAAGTTTTAATCACAAACTAGAAGAAATACATACAGTCCACCTTGACAACTATTATGTCTGGACTTTAAAAGAAACGTTGACCTCTGAGTTTGTTTCGGCGTTTCTTCTCAGAGACAGTCAGATAGGAAACGCCGAAGCCATCTAGTTTATAAAAATGACTTGGAAAGGTGTCCTCGAAATATCTATTTATGCACAGAAATGAAATCATTAATATTGCAACGTAATGGTTTTTTACATCACTGCTCATAAAAGGAGTGTTATGTTTTTACGGTTCATGTAATTATGTATATATGTTTCTTTATTCCACCGTAACTTCTATTCACCTGAACCGATTTAAATGTATGGGACATCGACCGATTTAGATGTATCGTTAGAATCCTTACATTGTCCCGGGTAACACAGGCTAGTATTTTTTTTTAAATGGGACTCGTCATTTTATATTATTAAATTAATTTAATCTTGTTAATTTTATAAAATAACATCATCTTTATTTTATTCATCTTGTTAGTTAATTTCATCTTGTTAATTAAAATCATCTTGTTAATTAAAATCATCTTGTTAATTAATTTCATCTTGTTAATTAATTTCATCTTGTTAATTAATTTCATCTTGTTAATTAAAATCATCTTGTTAATTAAAATCATCTTGTTAATTAAAATCATCTTGTTAATTAATTTCATCTTGTTAATTAAAATCATCTTGTTAATTAAAATCATCTTGTTAATTAATTTCATCTTGTTAATTTCAGTGTTACTCTCAATCCTGAAACATCACGCTCGCTTATTTAAAGAGCGTTTGGCGGAGGACACGGCGTTAAGGCTGTATTTATGGCATATTGAAACTAAAAACGCAATGGACGCCCTCAGCAGTATTTATGAAGTGATTTTACCTGATATTGAGAATAGCGAGGCATGTCTTTTTTAATTAATGATTTTTCCTTATATGCTTTCTCTTTTTTCTATTCTTACTCTTCTGTATCTCCTTTCTCTCTTTCTCTCCCTTCTCTTCCTTCGCTCCTTCCTCTCCTTTCCTTCATTCCTCTTGTTTCTCTCTCTTACCCTTTACCTCCTTTTTCTGCTTTCTCTCCTTCCTTTCCTCTCTCTCCTTTCTCTCTTTTCGCTCCTTCCTCTTCTTCCGCTCCTTTCTCTCAATTCCTTTCTTTCCTTTCTCCCCTCTCTCTCCCTTCTCCTTTATCTCTGTTCTCTCCCTTCTCCTTTATCTCTGTTCGCTCCCTTCTCCTTTATCTCTGTTCGCTCCCTTCTCCTTTATCTCTGTTCGCTCCCTTCTCCTTTATCTCTGTTCTCTCCCTTCTCTCCTTTCTCTCCTTTCTCCCCTTTATCTCTTTTACTAAAGCGGTTCTGATTTCAGGCCATAATAAATACGGAAATTCTTCCTCGTGTGCATTCCGACAAGAATTTGGTCAAGCATACAGCTCTGGGAATTATGATACAGGCTAGAAAGGTCGTCTCTGGTAACATACCCAGTTTATGCTCTGGAATCGACCTGGAGTTCCAGTTGAGGGCCAAGAAACTATCGTATGAGGAGGCTAGTACTGTGAGTGTGGAATATTAAATATTTTACTGATTAATATCTTAGACAAGATTGAAGATTGAAAATACTAGTATTAAGCTGCATCCGGTTTGACTGGAAGCCGGCCCCAATGTTAATGGGAAAAGGCTAGGCCGTAGGTTGTCGGTTCGGCCACCTGTATAGGGACTGAATAGATAGCAATGTCGTCGTCATAAGACGTGTTAAAATATGGTAGAAGAATTTGGGGTGGTGAGCAGAGGTCGAGTTGGCTTAGTGGTCAGAGCGCCTGGAGTATTGATCCGGGAGGCGCAGGTTCGCATCCTGTTCGCGATCGTATTCTTTTTCCATTTAATATAATAACTTTAGAATTCGCTAAGCATGCGTTAATGCTTTTCAAAGATTTATCTTGAATTTAAGAGAAGTTATACATTTATGTGGAACGTAAAAGATGGTCTGAAGCACGATTGCACCTGCCTCTCGTATTTGACCTCCCTTTTTTAGATTACTGTACTAGTACGGTAATGTAAAGAGAAACAAATTACCGCATTAGTTTGGCAATGTAAAGATAAACAAATTACAGCCCTAGTTCGGTAATGTAAAAACAAATTACCGCACTAGTACGGTAATGTAAAGAGAGAAAAATTAACGCACTAGTACGGTAATGTAAAAAAATTAACACATGCATAACGAACTCAAAATTTATAATTTTTTTATTACTATTTGTCAAGGGAACATTGTAAATGATTGCTAGATAAATGTCGCCAGGCGTCTCCTTAAGACGAATAAAAAGAGGATTGAGAATTCAATAGGTTGACATGACAAGGTAGATCAGTGGTAGAGTGATGACACGGAATGTCAAGGGTCGCGGGTTCAAACCCCGTGTTTGTCTATTATTTTTTTAATAATTTCCTTGAAAAATAGTAATTAATATAGACATTACATGGCCTCAACATGTATAAAAAAATATGATTATATATGATTTATAAATTCTTATAGAAATAGTTCCCGACACATGCTTTTCTAAGATATATTTGTTTTGTTTATAAAATTCACACCTCTACCTACCCTTCGGGGATGCAGGCGTGATGTTATGTATCTTTTTTAGGTGTCTAGGTGCATAGTATCTGGTGTTTCCAACAGTGAGACGATGCTGTTAACATCTATAATGTACTACGATAATTTACCGAGTTCTAAGAAAAGAGATATTATTGTCAACGGCATTATCAAGGCATCTGATGACGTCAGAAAAGTGAGTTTTTTTTTTTCAACACTTGTTCGTAAAATGGCTCTTATAGTACTGCTTTTAAGTTCATAATAGGCATGATGACAGTATTAAACAATCAAATAATTAATTGTTTCAGAAAAAAATATGTACACAGGATTCTGAAATATTACCTAGTTTTAATATAAACATTAAGATTAATAAGATTTTCAATAAAATAAAAGTATAAAATACTGCAATCGGCCATGTTGACTGAAACGCCAATTACAGCGAATGACGTCACGCCTCAATTGAATGTCAATCACCGCCGTGTTTTTCCTTGAACTTTTGTCAAATGTTATCGAAGTGCGACGTCACAACCCATCATAAGCGGCGCCATGGCAACCATGAGCAAAATGCAATAATCTGCGTTAAAACTTAGTTTATTGCTGAAATAATGTGTTTTTCGGAAATAGTAGACGTGTTACCTATATTATAGAAGGATGACAGCGCGGTTGGCGCAGTGGTCGAGAGACCGACTGCTACGCTGCGTGTCGCAGGTTCGATTCCTGCACGGAGCAAATATTTGTACGATCTATAGATAATTGCTGCGGGTCTGGGAGTGTGTGTGCTTGTGAGATTATATGTCTGTAAACGCACCCACTATACAGGAAGAAATTCCTAGTGTGGGGCAACGTTGTTTTTTTTAAAAGATAATAAGATATTTCAAAATCAGTTATCATGCCTATTGGGTTTATTACGTACGCGTGCATTAACTTAATACTAACACAAATTGTATTAATATATATGTATGTTAGTCTGTAAGGTATATAGCTATAGGCCAAAGTAGCCTGATAATAAAGATATTATTATTATTTTTTAACTTAAAAAAGGCCGCATAGCACCTGGAAGTGGGTAAAAAATGTCGTTAAAGACGCGTGTGCTATGATCATTACACGTCTCGGTCATTGCTACCATCGCCGATGGGTCGGCTAGCAATTCAACCTCGACTGCGTACTTGTGTGTAAATGTACTATTATTTCGCAGGCATCCCTTATATTATTACTGAAACTTTGCCTTCAAGAACAGTTGGACAAATACATTGATATCTGGCGAGTCCTTTTAAACAATACCACGGGCCCAGATCTCGACAAAGCTGTGGTCATCTTCCAGGATGCTCTCCATCATATCCTGGAGATACTGGCTTCTTGCATCGAAGATACGGAGAAGGTTTGTTTTCAGTAGAAAAACCACATTGGGCTTAAAAATAGTATTGGTGAAATGTGGGTGTACAACCTGGTCCTGGGTTCGATTTCGGTTTTTTTTTTGAAAAGCTTTAACGCATGCTTAGCGAACTCTAAAGTTATAATTTTAAATGGAAAAAGAATACGGCTGTGAACAGGATTCGAAACTGCGCGTCTCGGATAAAGAAATGGCGCGGAAAGTGTTATTGGGTTTTTCAGTCAGGAAATTCTCAGTATCAGCCCGGGTATTGGAATTGTGCCCCGTAGATGGCACCTATGCCTATCCCATCGCGGAATATAGGCGTGATGCTATGTATGTGTGTATTATGTTAACTCTGCCTACCAAAATGCTTTATCAAAAATACAATTTTAGTGCTCAAGCGGGTTTGAACCTGCAACACTTGGTTCAGTAGTAACAACATTTGGTGTGCTGATATAAGAGGTGCAGGTTAAAATTTTGCTCGGGTCTTATTTTGTGTTAAATCCGGGGCCGGCAGTGATCTGAAAAAAACTGCTGAATTACCCATACTTAGTGAAACCATGGATTTGAAAAAAATACGGATGTAACCTTACCTTGTCACGTAGCGTACTGGCGACGAGTGGATGAGTTTTAAGTATTTGTATGCGTTTAGCTCATGTATGACAAGCGAAATTGGATGACGAGGCATGTTTCTCACACGTCGTACGCAACGCTCCGTCCGCATTTTTTTAAGGTCCGTGAGTGAAACAGAATAGGATGTCAAAAAAAAATCTATTACACAGTGTCGTGGTGGCCGAGTGGTTATGGGCCCACCTCTTGAGCCGCAGGTTGTGGGTTCAAACCTGGCATGTACCAATGTGACTTTTTCATATCATAAGTACTTTCTTAGTTAATCTAAGACATCACAGACATACGGTGAAGGAAAACATCGTGAGGAAACCTGGACTTGGTAGTCTGAAATCACCTGCAGCCAGCTAGCGTGGTGATCAATGCTTGTGCCTTCTCTGTATGAGAAGAGGCCCTTGCCCTGCAGTGGGACATTTATGGGCTGGTTATTTATTTATTTATTTTTTACACAGATATATTCGGACATCAGACCGCTTCTGTCCCTCATGGCGACTCTTCTGAGCCTGCAGAAGATTGAGTTCAACACAAGTGACTTATGTAAATCCTTGAAGCCTACTGTGGTACATATAGCTAAATTATACGGAGTTGATCCTGTGAAAATGTTTACAGAAACTAATGAGGATGAGGTATGTATTTATTTATTTTATTTATTATATATGGCACGTCAAAAACATTTATACAAACAGTTACATAAAACATTACAATTGACAATATATAACGTAGTAATATCTTAGGTTATCGCGATCACTACACTTTATAATAAAACAACTTTTGTACTTTTTAAACTTTCGCGATTCGAACACATAATTATTGAATTCAAACGGGACTTAATCGCGCTAAAAGTATAATATTTATTTACCTCGACGTTTCGATCAAGTTGCATTGATCGTGGTCACGAGTAGACTGGAGAATGCGGGTGTCATCGTCGGGAAGAGCGAATGGTTTTTGCATCCACCCGCACTTGATCTTGTAAATCCGTTTTCATGTTACAATCGCGACACACAACACTCACGACATCTATCGACTCCTTTGTAAAAGATTTTCGCGAACATTTGCCAATGACTGGGTTCCAAGCCGCCGCTAACTTAAATCCGTCTTCCCGGTTAAAATTTGGATGTTTTTTAATTTCAACCGCTTCACGTACAATTCTTGAGTAATAATGACGTTCATTGGAGAGGACTTTCGGGTCGTGGAGTTCAATCCAGTGGTTGGGTCCCGACTCAAGCAAATGCTCAGCGATCGCAGATTTGTTTACCTGGCGGTTTACAGCTGCTATATGCTCTTTGACTCTTTCCGCTATGGTTCGCTTGGTCTGTCCTATATAAGATTTACCGCAACTGCAATCAATTTTGTAAACGCCTGGAGTCTGCAGAGGTGTCAAAACACACAACAAACAAAACAACTTTTAACCGGATTAATCGCGTGTATTATTGGTTTTTGTTTTTCCTGACGTTTCGAACACTTTGCAGCATTCGTGTGTCCCCCTGTGACCACGAAAGCTGCAAAGGGTTCGAAACGCCGGGGTTTAAAGTTGTTTAGTTGCGCAGGTTCGAATCCTGCTCGCGACCGTATTCTTTTTCCATTTAATATATTAACATAACACTCTTTCTTTTGGGCAGTCGAGTAAAAAAAGACATTTTAATTATTGTATTTTTTTGTTAATAAACAGAATCGAGAATCGTTTCGTATAGGGCCAAACAGCTTGTACAATTCTAAGTAAATCCTTCATTTCAGATCATATACGTGGAGAAGTTTCTAGAAGATACCGTTCTCGCGGAGTTTTTATCAACTTTATCTACTGCGCCGGACATTTCACACAATGACACGCTATCGGATTTACAAGTAAGTGTGTGTGTGTGTAGTGTAGTGGTGGCCGAGTACGTAGTAGGGTATATGCATGTATTATTTTAATTTTTTAGTTCACTTATAAAAAATATGATTATTGAGTATTAAAATTGACAAACAAACCTGCAATCAGTTTCGGCCGTTTGAAAAGCCGCCATCTTGGCGCGCTTTTTCTGACGTCAGAGTACATATCTTAAAAAATGTTATCGTATGGAGTGTTTAATTAATGATTTGTAAGTTTTATTAAAGGGATTTTCTTTAAAGAATAACGTTGAAACTCAAAAAGAACCACAAAACATGATAAACAGCCAGTAATAACATACTAGAGATATTGTCATCGCGGACAGTGACGTCACATTTCACTAAAACCAATAGTTTTGACATTTTAAATTTCCCTCATTATTTCAGACAATATTTTCAAAAGCAGAGACCGATGTCAAAGTTTTATCAAAGGCTTTGACTAAAATGGAATTTCTATTGCAAACTGAAAATAATAATTTTGATAAACGACAGTTGTCAATGGTAAGTCTTATATAGATTTCCTTGATTTACTTTTTTTAGGGTCCCGTAAGCAGCTCGGCGGTAGTTATCGATTGATTATGTGTGTTTTTTTACAGATAATAAATAAGATTATGAGGATAAAATCTAAAATTGGATTAGAGAAAAAGGATGATAAAATTTTCCAAAAAGATGTGACAATGTTCTTAGGTAAGAATTATTTATTTATAAACACATCAACACGGTCTAGGGATATTTTTAAAAAAGCGAATTACTATCAATATGTTAATTATTTATATGACATGTATATATTTAAAAGATACGTTATTTAATATTCTACCATTTTCTAGTAATAGTTAAGGTACTTCGATTAAAATTTCAGGATTTTATGGAAAAAAAATGAAGCATAGACGGAAACCGTATATGAATTAACTTTTAATTTATGAGTAAAAACTGAAAAAAATAGAAAAATCATTTAATTTGTGTTTATAAACTTGAAGTTAGTAGTCTGAGAAAGCGCCCATGATGTTCATAACACATCGGCAACGATTCGGCATGCTCAGAACAAGGTTGTCAATGTCTTGCTGCGGAATAATGTCCCATGTCCTTCTGAGGTGCGCAAAAAGTTGATCGTCTGTAGCCAGATTTTCAGGAACTTCCTTCAGAGCTCTTCTTTGCAGCTTATCCCACGCATGCTCAATGGGATTTAGATCTGGCGATTGAGCAGGCCAGTCTAAGGCCCTAACATTGTGTGTATGTAACCAAGCTGCTACCGTTCTCGCCGTGTGTGCCCGGGCATTGTCGTGCATGAGCAGGAAATCTTGCCCCATTTGTATTCTGTGGGGCAAGATTACGGGCCCCAGCACCTGTTGGACGTATCGTTCTGCCGTCATATTGCCCCGCACCCAAACGAGATCCGTCCGTCCTCCAAGACGAATTCCTGCCCAAACCATAATTGTTCCTCCTTGGTATGGGTGAACTTCCTGAGGGTTCTGAAGACGGCTCCATCGTCCAGGAACTCGCCAAACACGCGTCCTTCGTGAATCTGGATGGAAACCGAACCTGGATTCATCCGTGAACAGCACATTGAACCATTGTTCACGGCCCCAGTCCACGTGGTTCCGAACCCATTCTAATCGTCGTCCACGATTGCCTCTCCGTAAAGGTGGGACCCGGAGTGGTCTACGAGAGCGTAGATTGCTTTCATGCAGTCGCCTTCTTACAGTTTGGTCACTCACAAGCACTTGGTGTTCCACTCGCAGCCTTTGGACCAATTGAGTCGCCGTTGCATTTGGTTGAGCTCGCGCAGTAATTTGCAAAAATCGGTCTTGTCTGGGGGTAGTGATGCAACTTGGCCCCCGGTGCCTCTCCGTTACTTCACCTGTGGCACGATAGCGTGTCCACAATCTTGAAATTACATTTTGGTGGGTCCCTATGGCCTCAGCAACATTACGCTGAACAGACCCAGCTTCCAGCATTCCCACAGCTCGTAACATCTCCGCCCTCGTCAAATGTTGGCGTTGCATGGCTACAATACCTCAATTTTAACTTTATGTTTCGTTTAAAAATGAAAAAAAACTGTAACTAAATGTAATACGTATTGTTTTCTAAATTTCGCACAAATGAAAATTCCCTCTCCTACACATCAAGACATTTTTATGCCACCGAAACAAAAGAATTTTCAAAAATTTGACTTTGGAATTAGTCTGAGATAAATTACAAACAAATCGGTGTATAAAAGATTCCAATGCGGCCAGTACTTTTCGAGTTTATTTAATTGAGTATGAAATATCCCTAGACCGTGTTGATGTGTGTATATGGGATAGAGGGTGACCATTGGTGTGATAAAGTAAAAAGGTCGCAGGTTTAAATCCAAGGCGGCGGGTGATCTCTCGTAGGCGGGTTATCTGTCGCAGGCCGGTGATCTCTAGCAGGCGGATGATCTCTCGCAGGTGGGTGATCTCTCGCAGACAGGCGATCACTCGCATGCTGGTGATCACTTTAAGGTGGGTGATCTCTCAAAAGCGCGTGATGGGTGGTTCAACCACCACCATGCCCGAGAAAGTGTCTTTGCAGACCAATTGTGCCCAGCTTGCACAAATTCTCGAGCGTTTGTTGACAAGTGTGTTGAAAAATGTAGTATGAAATGCGTGAGCTTTGGTCAATACACTCTCGGCAGCATAACGCCAGCGGCTCGGGCTAGAATCCAGCTTCGTGTGTAATGACCAACTTAGCTCACTTATCTAACTAATATCTATTACAGGAAAATACGGTAAAATGGCACATAACGAAAACTTTTCCGAGGACATATACGTTTTGAACATGAAAAATAAAATAACTTTGAACATAGCTAACGTCGTTGAAGGAACTACATTTAAGGTAATTTGTACTGTTTTTCTATTGTTCGCAAGCGTAGCTGCTGACTGTAAGGTCCCGGAGTCCAGGGTCGGGCGGTGTTGAGGAAATATTCAGTACTGTTATACTAAATGGAAAAAGAATACGGTCGCGAACAGGATTCGAACCTGCGCCTCCCGGATGAATACTCCAGGCGCTCTGACCACTAAGCCATCTCGACCTCTGCTCACCACCGCGAATTCTTCCATATTTTAACACGTCTGTGACCGAACCGACACGACTAACTTTGCAGTTAATACAATGTCGTAAAGAATGCAATTACCTTAACAATTGAAGATAAATCTTTGAAAAGCATTAACGCATGCTTAGCGAACTCTAAAGTTACAATATTAAATGGAAAAAGAGTTCGCTAAGCATGCGTTAATGCTTTTCAAAGATTTATCTTGAATCATTTTTGTCGATCTTTCGCAGTTGGTGTCCACAGTAAAAATTGGTCGTATACAAGAGTGCATTGACCCCTCAAAGTATGGCTATAGACTTGTGTTACACGTTGTATATGGGCAATAATATAATGTCGCATTTTTTTTTTTCAGATTGATCTCCAAAGGATATTACAGCTGTGCTTGTTATGGGAGGAGCGTGAAGCACTACACTGTCTACTAGTCATATTGACTGCTAGCTGTAAGTATTTCCCGAAACTATGGAATCTTTCTTGTATTGTGCACACGCATGCACACACGCACGCACACGCACGCACACACGCCGCACACGCACGCACGCACACACGCACGCACGCACGCACACACGCAAGCACACACGCACACAAATATCTGTAGATCATACCAGCAATAGTTCTTTGCAGTACTTATTGCCTCATTCGTCTAGTGGCCGTATGCGCGGCTGCTGAGCGTGAGGTCCTGGGTTCAATTCCTGGATCGGGCAAAATGATTTTCTGTTACGAAATTGTCAGTAGCAGTTAGGAAGTTGGTGGTGTGACACGCGGTCGGTCCTGCGCTTGTATCTCTCCGGTAGTTTGATTGCCGTCCCATCGGACTATGAGAGTGAAGTAAGAGAGAGTGCACCTGTGTTTGCGCATACACTTGTGCACTATAATATCTCCTGCGTACTTGGCTAATCTCCGTGGAGATAGGCCGCCGTGACCGAAATACGGTTAGGAGAATGATTGCTAAATATATATCGCCAGTCGTCGCCCTAAGACGAGAAGAGAACTTAAAATTTAAAAGATAAGAACAGCGACATGGTAGCTCAGTTGGGAGAGCGATGACACGGTATGCCCAAGGTCGCAGGTCGAGTCCCATTTGTGTCTATTGTTTTATCAATGTTTCCTTAGAAAATTGTACACAATGTAGTCCGGCGCAACCGTTGTGGGAGACGGGTCTTGGCAGTTGCGTCTACTCTCCAACTGCCGTTCTCCGCAAATCTATCCACTCTACTTAGAGTGAATAGATTTATTCTGGATCCACGTGCTCCATCCTCGGTCACACCGTCGCTTACCATCAGGCGAGTTGGTTGATAAATGTAGACACATTTTTCGTAAATAAAATATAAAAATAAATTGTGGAAAAAGAATACGCTCTTGAGCAGGATTCGAACCTGCGCCTGCCGGAGAAATACACCAGGCGCCACTAAGCCATCTCTTCTTTTTCCACAAAACTTTTTTAACTTTAAATTTCGCTAAGCATGCCTTAATGCTTTTCCAAAATGTCTCTGTAAAGCATGAATATGTATAAAAAATATATTTTTAATCTCATATATTCCTTTCTAGTATGTGACCGATCAGTGCCCGAGTTTCGTTCGGCTTTGGTGCGCGTGATTCATTCTCTGAGCCGGTCTGGTGTTACTGCATATTACGCTTTAACACTGTGTGACACGGCAGCAAGTGCCCAAGATATTATGAAGGTGAGATAATATTAACTGCCTTCAAGATAAATCTTTGAAAAGCATTAACGCATGCTTAGCGAACTCTAACTTTCTTTTTTCCATTTAATATAATAACTTTAGAGTTCGCTAAGCATGCGTTAATGCTTTTCAAAGATTTATCTTCAATTGTTAAGGTAATTGCATTCTTTACGACATTGTATTAACTGCAAAGTTAGTCGTGTCGGTTCGGTCACTTGTAAGTACTGAATTGATAGCAATGACGTCGCCATAAGACGTGTTAAAATATGGAAGAAGAATTCGCGGTGGTGAGCAGAGGTCGAGATGGCTTAGTGGTCAGAGCGCCTGGAGTATTTATCCGGTAGGCGCAGGTTCGAATCCTGTTCGCGACCGTATTCTTTTTCCATTTAATATAATTAACTGCCTTGTTGGCCTAGTGGGATCATCGCTAATACTGAGCATGAAGTCTCAGGTTCAATACAATCGTTTTTTTTTATTAACATATCATCATCATCGCATCACGCCTGTATTCCCAGAAGGGGTAGGCAGAGGTGTACACCCACATTTCACCAATGCTGTTATTAATTCCCATGTAATAGGTGGTGAGCCTATTGCCATTAATCGGGCACAGGAGAATTTCTTAACAGAAAAACTCAATAACACTTTGCTCGACCCGGTAATCGAACCCGAGACCTCATGCTCAGCAGTCGCGCTTGGGACTAGTAGACCAACGAGGCAGTTTTTTAATTAACATTTTATTTTAAAGAATAATATTTCCGCGGCTATGTCGGGAGTAAAACTGGTTTGACTGAACTGAGTTTGACTCGTAACATCGCTGCTGGCTCAGCTCATGTCTAAGGACTCCGTTCGAGTTCGAAACTAGTCGGGCAATCCCGAAAATAATAAAGTTATTTTATTATATCCAGGGTATCACAGAAGAGCCTTGCCCCAATGTCAGAAGGAAGCTGTCGGAATGTCTTGAAGCTCTTCTGACTCACGAACCAGGTTCGGACAAAACGGCACAACTTCTCAATATAGTGGCAGAAGAAGCTCTGTTCATGATTAGCAGGGATGACGGTAAGTGCTACTAAATGTGTTCATAAATACGCGTCCCATAAAGGAGGTCTGGGGCTGTTCAAGTACGTAAGCAGATTTTTTGCAATTATTAACCCCCCCCCCTCCTCTCGTCAGCCAAAGTAAGTAAAGCTCTCTCAATTCTTATGTAAACGTTGGTACATAATATTTTTCATGTTTTCTGGTTTCTTTATCTGGTAACTCGGTTCTAAGAAAGTAAACGTATCCATTATTTTCGGGAATCTCTGAAAATATTATGTTTCGTTTTCAAGGATAGACATGTAGAGTTGCCAATTGCCATGTGTTCAAACCAAAATCCATAACATTTTGTAGAAAATTTGAAAGAGTAAAAAAATGTATACTGCTGACGTAATCATCATCCAGACCCCCACATCCCCCATGTCATCAAAAATAAGCAAAGCAAAGTTTGCACACAGGAGTACATTGACCCCAAAAACTATGACTACAGACTTGTGTTACACGTTGTATAATTCCTAATTTATATGTGTAAAAATTATGTTCTGCCTCGTTGGTCTAGTGGTCCCAAGCACGACTGCTGACCATGAGGTCTCGGGTTCGATTCCTGGGTCAAGCAAAATGTTATTAAGTTTTTCTGTTGGGCAATTTTCAGCAGTAGTAGAGTTTGGAATTGCGCCCAGTAGATGGCAATAGGCTCACCACCTATTACATGGGACTTATAAACAGCATTAGTGAAATGTACAGTCACGAACACAAACATGTACACATTTGCAAATAGAAGATATATAGAAGTATTAATATTTGTCTATATGTAGAGGGAATGGTTCTTCTATCTGTGTTACATACCTAATTATGTTAGTAATACATGCTAGGGATATTATAGGTGAGTTTTTTAAACGACATCGCCGCGGGCTCACCTCATGAATAAGAGCTCCGTTCGTGTTCGAAACTAGTCGGACAATCCCAGAGAATGCGCGTGAGTAATAACGGTTAAACAAAAATATGTGTTTTTTAAAGTTTCTGTTTACATGTTGGTGCTCGTGACTGTACACCTCTGCCTACCCCTAAGGATACAGGCGTGATGCTATGTTATGTTATGTAAAAAATCAACTTTTAACCGGATTAATCGCGTGCATTTTTGGTTTTTGTTTTTCCTGACGTTTTGAACACTTTGCAGCGTTCGTGGTCGCTGGGGACTAAGGTGTCAGGCGTCTCAACACTTTATTTAAAATTATTTCAGTCTACCGTACATATATTGATAAAATTCACAAAAATATTTTTGTCTCTGATACATATTTAAAACTAAATCGCGACGGTATTTCCTAAGACTATCCCTGAGAAGAAATACTGAAACATACTCAGAGGTCACAGTCGTTTTAAATTTAGAGATACAATTTTAATTTTACAATTTCATCGAATTATTAACTAAAAGGTGTTCCGATGCACCCAATAATACACGCGATTAATCCGGTTAAAAGTTGTTTTATTATAATGTGTAGTGATCGCGAAAACCTAAGATATTACTATGTACAAAATATTGAGTAAATATACCATTTATTTTTCAGCATCTTCAATGTTACCTGGCTTAGATATAACACGAGCATTATTATCAACACTCAATGACAACAATTCCTTAACAGTTTCCTATTTACCGAAGATTATTATATTCACCGCGAATAATAAAGAATATTCTCTAGAAATCTACGAGAAAACAATTAATATTTTTGTTGAAAAAATTGATCTTTTCACCGACAATACTGTGAAAGATACGTTGATTAAGCTTTTTGATAAATACTCCACAAGTAATGATAATTCCGAATACTCCACAAGTAATGATAATTCCGAATTCAGTTTGAATAAAATATTGGGGTTCACGAAAAGAGTGGTTGAATTAAAAAAATATAGCCCGCTTTTCTTAATTGATGAAATATTAGAGATGTGTAATAAATTGACGATATTGTCACAATTTTTGAACCTGGTCATGTTATTAGGATTTTTGAATGTTACTTTTGAATTCGATTGTGAAATACATAAAAAGATAGTTTGGTACAAAAATGGTATATTTTTGGAACAACTCCTGGAGACTTTTATTGACGGTGAAAATGTTGATTACAAAATCAATGCTGTATTAATATTTTTGAAGGAATATTTCGCTGAATTAAATAAATTGAGCTCTCAGGTAAGTTTTTAATTTTTATTGACTTTTAATAAAGAATAAAACTAGTTTGAATGAGAAAGTACGGCGTGTTTGTCAAATCAAAATCAAATCAAATCAATATTTATTTGTGAACAAAAGGTGTACAAGGTCTTGCTATAAAGATGGAATTTTGATGATTTGTGAATTTGAATGTTTTAATAATGAAGTAGCAGAAACTACTAAACAGGTTTGGATGAAATTTGGAATGTAATAATAAAAATAAATTCTTGGTATAGGAGATATTTCAAGATATGATATTTTCTGTCAAAGTACTGCCTCGTTGGTCTAGTGGTCCCGAGCGAGACTAATTGGCATGAGGTCCTGGGTTCAATTCCCGGGTCGGGCAAAGTGTTATTGATTTTTCTGTTAGGAAATTCTCAGTAGCAGCCTGGAATTTGGAATTGTGCCCGGTAGATGGCAATAGGATCACCACCTATTACATGGGATTTAATAACAGCATTGGTTAAATATCTGTGTGGAACTGTATACACCTCTGCTTATCCTTTCGGGGAACAAAGGCGTGATGCTATGTTATGTTAAATAATTATTAGTCGCAGTCCAAAGTTTGGAATTGTGACATATGGTGAAATACGAAAAAAAATTTTTAATTGAAAATTTCTATGCTTACCTTATTACTGATATCCTCCAAAAACGTAAGGTGCGTAGTACTCGCAACCGGCGCGCATGTATGACCAGATGTATGAACGTGGATGAAGCAAAAGGCGTATGTAAGGATCGTAGCAGGTGGCGTTCTGTAGTTTCTGCCTACCCCCATGGGAGAAAGGCGAGAGTTTTATCTATGTTTTCTGTTACAGAAGACTCTACAATGTTTCGGAAATGTAATTGAAAACATACCACCGCGTTCTGTATTATTATTGAGAAACAATCTGTCGGAATGCCTTGAAGTCTTCAAAAAGGCCCCAAATTACACATCCACCATTTTGATTAGCTACAAGAAATGGTGCAAGAAATTAGATTTACAAAACATAACTGAATACATTGAAGAGAAGACGTTATTCCCAGAGTTTTCCGAAAGTTTTTCCGATACAATACACGCCTTAAAAATCATGTCGGAATTATTTGACATTCCTACAGTACAAGCGAAAAGTTGGACTTTGATGTTACTACAGAATCTGACAGAGTCGGAAATTAAATGGGGTAGACTTTTCCTGTCAGATCTTCTTTTGGTGTCAGAAAAAGTTTTGTCAGATGATGAATTTGAAGTGATTTTGGAGGACAATTTGGCGTTTGTTAAGAGTTATATCAACGTGTATTTCAAAAGGTTAATTTTGAAACCATTTGTTTTGAAAAATGATAAATCTTATTTGCTTGTGGAAATTGTTGAGTATTTTGCGAAGACTTATGTGGAAGAGAATTTTCAAAATATTTTTGATTTGGTCAATGAAGTAAGTATTAGCATTTAGCTCTTCGTCAATAAATGTGATTACACTAACCCAAAGTAAACGTGCTCTCAGTGGCGGAGAGCCTTAATGTTGGTTTTATTGACGATTACCTTTGAAATCCTGACAGACATAGAGACCTTGGATCCTAATCTTCAAACCATTCTCCGTCATATATAAACTCTAAAAATATACAAATTTTTTTGGGCATTGTTTGATAATAAGGTCTGCGATTCGACCCATATGTTTGTTTGTATGTCTGCGATTTTCTCAAAAACTACTAATCCGATTGTGATTCCGCGATTGCTGCGATCGTATGTCTTTATATTGTTTTCACCATTCCATTGAAGACGATACTTGTATTTTTTTTTTTATAATAGATAAAAGTTTGAAAAGCATTAACGCAGGCTTAGCAAATTTTAAAGTTACACATTTTTGTGAAAAAATAATACAGTCGTAAGCAGGATTCCAACCTGCACCTCTCGGATAAATAATCCAGGTGCTCTGACCGCTAAGCCATCTCGACAGGTATATATATATATCTGCCTAGCCTTTTCCCAATTACATTGGGGTCGGCTTCCAGTCAAACCGTATGCAGCTTAATACCAGTATTGTACATGGAGCGACTGTCTATCTGACCTCCACAACCCAGTTACTGGGTAACACGATACTCGTGGTATGACTGGTGATGGGTGGCCATCATAGATCTTAATTTGACTTCCGGGATCGACGACTTAACGTGCTCTCCGAAGCAAGGAGGGGTCTCGGTATGAAATGACGGTCACCCATCCACAGACCGATCGCGGCAAGCTTAACCTCGATCGATCGATATATGCGGCTGTTACTTAACCACGAGCACCTCTTCCCTGTCTCTCGAAAGGTTTTTTTTTTTTTTTTATTGTTATTTTTATATATAATTATATTTTTTAATACATGTTGAGGCCATATTAATTACTATTTTTCAAAGAAACATTGAAAAAATAATGGGCAAGAACGGGGTTTGAACCCGCGACCTTTGACGTTCCGGGTCATCACTCTACCAACTGAGCTACCTTGTCTCGTTATTCCCCATTGAAATTTTCAACCTTCTTTGTATTCGTCTTAAGGAGACGCCTGGCGATATTTATCTAGCAATCATTTTCAGATCTACTAAAAAAAATTAGTAATTAATATAGGCATTACATGGCCTCAACATGTATTAAAAAATATAATTATATATGATTTATAAAGGATTGGGATGTTGTTCGGCACTTTACAACTGCAAAGTGGTAACGCTGAGTTTAGTAGATCTGAAAATGATTGCTAGATAAATATCGCCAGGCGTCTCCTTAAGTCGAATACAGAGAAGGTTGAAAATTTCAATGGGGAATAACGAGACAAGGTAGCTCAGTTGGTAGAGTGATGACCCGGAACGTTAAAGGTCGCGGGTTCAAACCCCGTTCTTGTCCATTATTTTTTCAATGTTTCTTTGAAAAATAGTAATTATTATTTTTATATTATTTCAGCTGTGGCCGTCATTTCAAGAAACATCAACTTTTGATGACAAACTCTCAGTTCTACTCAATCTACTTCGTTTACCTAAAAGCGTAGATTTAAAATGTCTACCCGTCAAATGGACTATCACTCTGCTGACTTCTGAAGGGACAAGTCTTAATGATAAAATTAAATTAATCGCTACTTTACCAGCTGGGGAAGAATACAGGTACCTTTACATTAACAATATATCTGCCTACCCTATTTCTAATTCCTTGGTACAGTGGATCTATAGACTTACATCATCTTTCACTCCTCAAATTCCGCTAAAGTCTCACCTGTGCTAAAAAAAACTTGAGAGGTGTCAAGGGACACCCGGATGGAACGACGTTAAAGAGAAAAAAAATATATATATATCTGGCTTAATTTCTATAAGAGAGAGAGAGAGAGAGAGAGACAGACAGAGAAACATGCGCACGCCGCACGGCTTACAATAGCTTACAATAGCAAAAAGTGTCGTTACAACTTTTCGTCTTAATTTTTTCCGTCTAGCCCCCTTTCGCAACGCGCGATAAGGTACTTCGTTCCAATAACGATGGATTGATAAGGTATCCAAAAATAAGAAAAATTGTACGTATATATGTACTATATTTAAAGATAAATCTTTGAAAGCATTAACGCATGCTTAACGAACTCTAAAGTTATTATATTAAATGGAAAAAGAATATGGTCGCGAACAGGAATCGAAACTGCGCCTCCCGAATAAATCTCAAAACTCCAGGCGCTCTGACCACTAAGCCATCTCGACCTTTGCTCACCATCGCGAATTCTTCATCCATATTTTAACACGTCTTATGGCGACGTCATTGCTATCTATTCAGTCTCTATACAAGTGACCGAACCGACACGACTAACTTTGCAGTTAATACAATGTCGTAAAGAATGTACTATCTTGTTTGTGGTGTTTGCCTGTAATAGATTATGCACTTAATTTTAAGTTTTGGTATGTCATAATTTATACTTGGAATTGTGTAATAACTGTTGGCAATACGAATAAAAAATAAAAAAATCGACTGCCTCTTTGGTCGAGTATAAGGTCTCGGGTTGGATTCCCGAGTCGGGCAGTGCTATTGAGATTTCTGTTAGGAAATTCTCAATAGCAGCCTGGAGTTAGGAAGTTGGTGGTGTGACACCCCCGTGCTTCGGAGTGCACGTGAAGCGGTCGGTCCTGCGCCTGATCTCTCTCCGGTCGTGTCGGATTGCCGTCCCATCGGACTATGAGAGTGAAGGAAGAGGGAGTGCACCTGTTTGCGCATACACTTGTGCACTATAATATCTCCTGCGTACTTGGCAAATCTCCGTGGAGATATTCCCAATTACATTGGGGTCGGCTTCCAGTCAAACCGGGTGCAGCTTAATATCAGTATTTTACATGGAGCGACTTCGAAGTGTCTCGATGGCGGACACTGCACGGTCTAACAGCTCCTGATGATGCCCCGTGGAGGGGCGAAACACGTGTAGAGTGGTTGGTGGTAGTCGGAATTTTCACCGCTTGCGTATGTGCATATATTTGCGGGAGGGCAAAAAAAAAAAACAATATTTCTTTATTAAAATTAGGCTAAAAATTTGCGCTTTTTGAACGTTAAATATTAAGACAGCCCCCAAAAAAGCCCACCCTTCACCGCTTCCTAGTGTTTTAGCTGGAAAGAAGAAGCGGCGCAACAAACTCCCCAGCAACACGTCTGTCTGTATCAAAATTATTTATAGATTCTATACAAATCTAAAATTGAATTTATATAAAATAATTGTATCTATTGAGATAAAATATCTTGGGCACAGTTAGCTAGCACGAGCCTATGTAATATGCATACCAATGCATAAAAATATTAAATGAATCGAGAAACAATGTAAAATTACCGAAAGCGTCCAATCTAAAACTATTTCGTATGAAGGTCGTACCCACTTACACATGCCAAGAGATAGAAACTGCACATTAACTAGGACCAGCTTGGCTAATTCAATAAAGGGCGGTGCACAGGTAATGCATGACTACCCTCAATATTGTGGAAGTAGCTAGATATTGTATTTATATGCATCCCTTTTTATAATTATTTTCACCTTGTGTGTTTCTAGTGTATACTATAGAAACTTCGCGTCAGACTTGCCAGTTCGTATATCGGAGATGCAAGGACAGCATGTAGCACCATTTAGAGCTCTGGTCGACTCCTTAGCTGTAAATGGGGACACGACTCTATTGGATATTGTCATTACCTTGTCTGCAGGTAAGATTTAGTTTAGAGAGAGAAAGAGACAGCAAGACAAAGTGAGAAAGCAATATCTTTTGAACCGACTTCTTAAAAAAGAGGTTCCGTATTCAAACCGTGTGTTTTTATGTCTGCGATTTTCTCTAAAACGGCTGATCCGATTTGGATGGGGCTTTTGTTATTTATATACATATTTTTCAGGGTAGGATTTAGTATATTCGGCCATTCCAGACAATCCCTGCATCGTTATGTCTGGACTTTAAAAGAGACTAAAGATAAATCTTTGAAAAGCATTAACGCATGCTTAGCGAACTCTAAAGTTATTATATTAAATGGAATATATAAACGTTTAAAGTTTTGGAATATATAATATGTGAACGTTTGACGACATTGAAAGAAATATAAAAAAAAAATAAAAAAAAAATGTTTTCACAAAACAAGAGTTTCGGAATAAAATGTTTAGTATAACACCCTTGTATTGAAATTTAGCGTTGTGTCACTGCCTCGTTGGTCTAGTGGTCGCAAGCGCGGCTTTTGAGCGTGAGGTCCTGAGCTCGATTCGCAGGTCGCAGACCGTAGAATTGTGCCCGGTAGATGGCAATAGGCTCACCACCTTACATGGGACTTAACCTTTCGGCTCAGTAACGTACAGATCTGTACGTTGTAACAATAAAAATCTATTGTGTCTGCTAATGACTGACGCAACAGCTTAATAACAGCATTGGTGAAATGTGGGTGTACAGCTCTGTACACCTCTACCTATCCTTTCGGAGAATACAGGCGTGATGCTATGTATTTATTCGGGTGGTGTAAGTTTCGAATCCTGCTCACAACCGATTTTTTTATTATAACTTTAGACGCATGAGTTAATGCTTTTCAACTCTGTACACTTCTGCCTACCCCTTCGGGGAATACAGCTACGTTTTTACAGGCGATGACACAAAGGGGTGGTGGGACCACGCCATTGATGCCTGCATGGCTGCCCTCGCAGCTAAAGAAAATACCAAGATATTGGACAGAGCGTACCAAAAGACAAAATCTAGCACGACTTTAGGAGTATGCAATAGAATATTTATACCACTATTAAGGTATGTATGATGTCTTCTTTAACACGACTGCCCATAAAAGGAGTGTTATGTTTTAATAAAACAACTTTTAACCGGATTAATCGCGTGTATTATTGGTTTTTTTTTTCCTGACGTTTCCAACACTTTGCAGCGTTCGTGGTCGCTGGGGACTAAGGTGTCAGGCGTCTCAACTGTTTATATATAATTGATAAAATTCATAAAGTTATTTTTGTCTCTGATACATATTTAAAACTAAATCGCGACGGTATTTCCTAAGACTATCCCTGAGAAGAAATACCGAAACATACTCAGAGGTCACTTTGTGACACACTAGTTTAACAATAATACACGCGATTAATCCGGTCAAAAGTTGTTTTATTATAATTTGTAGTGATCGTGAAAACCTAAGATATTATTACTATAGTTATGTTTTTTAACCGACTTCAAAAGAAGGAGGAGGTTTCTCAATTCAACCGTTTTTTTTTGCGCGTTCGCGGATAATAACGTCGTTTTTAGAATTCATATGTCTGTGAGTTTCTTTAATTCACCGTAACTTCTAAACGCCTGAACCGATTTAGATGTATGGGGTATCGTTAGAATCCTTACATTTTCGCCGGTAAAATAGGCTAGTAAGCTATAGAAAAAGTTATATATTGTCTATGGTACAAAAACATTATTAAAACAGGGCAGGCGTGCTTTTAATTTTTTAAATTAATTCCATCCTTTTATCTGTAATGTTTTTTTTTGTAGACACTCTCCTCGTAAGTTCTGTGAGACGTATTTAGCGTCTATAGTGTCAGACCTCTTCAGCATTCTACGTAAAGGCTTCATCCCACCTACCAATAACGAGGTATACAGAAAGCGTGTGGTCGCTTATACTATAGCGTTCAACATACTAAAAGTGGCTTTTGAAAAGGTACGTATATCATAATAATACTCCTCCAGACCGTATTTCGGCCATAGCGGCCAATCTCCTAGGAGATTAGCCAAATACGCAGGAGATATTCTAGTGCACAAGTGTATGCGCAATCACAGGTGCACTCCCTCTTCCTTTACTCTCATAGTCCGATGGGACGACAATCCGACACGACCAGAGAGAGATCAGGCGCAGGACCGACGGTTTTACGTGCTCTCTGAAGCACGGGGGTGTTACACCACCAACTTTCTAACTTCGGGCTGCTACTGAGAATTCTCTAACGGAAAAAACCCAATAACGCTTTGCCCGACCTGGGAATTGAATCCAGGACCTCACTCTCAGCATCCGCGCTTGCGAACAATAGACCAAAGAGGCAGTTCTATTCTTATAAATGTTTAATTTTAGATATCAACAGAAAGCTTACAAATTGGCATTATAAATGAGAAGGCGGGATCAGACAAGCCGTGGTACTTTCTAGAAGAAATTTGTAAGCTATGCGTCACTTATAGCGAAAAAGTTACTTGTCCGAGCGATGCGACCGACGGACTGAAAGAAACATGTCTGTGAGTAGCGATTTGATTCAAGTTAAAAAAGAAATGGTCGCCTCCTGGTTCAAATACGAACATAATTAATTTAAATTTTAAATTTGGACGTTGTTAAGGTTCTATTGTCAAAGATATGTGTGTGACTGTGTGTCAAACGCATGGTAGTGTTTGTGTGTGTGTGTCAAACGCATGGTAGTGTGTGTGTGTGTGTCAAACGCATGGAAGTGTGTGTGCGCGTCAAACGCATGGAAGTGTGTGTGTGTGTGTGCGTGTGTGTGTGTCTTTACATTTTTATTAATTTAGCGTGTTTTAATGTATGTTATTTAAAAATATTAGCTTCCTGTACTCCTTCTGCATATAAACTTTAACTGTGCCAAATTTCATACTATTACATATCCTCCGTTCGAGTAATTTTTGTATAGAGGGTACAACATTTTTGGGTCACGTAATAATTAAAAAAAAACATGCAACATAAAAGTGCCAAAACATTTTACATAAATAGATTAAACCCCTTCTCGAATTCTTCTCCCTCGTGTAACGAAATGTGCATAAACGAGACGCAACATAAAAATTTGAATCTAAATTTTCGATCACTTATCGTATTAAACTAAATCTGATTATTGTGCGCAGTGCACCAAGACGAGCCGAAGGAAGTGGGTTATTTGTTATTCATTATTATAAATGAGGTATACAGTAGAGCTATACCGGGCTATTCATAGTAGGTATATACCCACCGTGGGAGAGCCATGCTTCGCACGAATGGGCCAGCTCCTCACAGAAAACCGGCGTGAAGCAACGCTTGCGTTGTTTCACGCCGAGTGAGTGAGGGTACCGGAGGGACAAACACTTTAAAAGGCCGGCAACGCACTCGCGACTCCTCTGGGGTTGCGGGTGTCCATGGGCGGCGGTAATCGCTTACCATCAGGCGAGCCGTCTGCTCGGTCACCCCTATTCCATAAAAAAAAAATGCGGAACCTGAGACTGGTACTTACTGCGTCCAACTTATAGGATTTTTTTAAAGATTATTTGGTCGTAACATTAATATTAATAACGTAATAACATGGTGAAAACATTATTTTAATCGATTCTATTACTGATTCTGAACAAACTAGTTTCGGGTTTCGTTTAAACATGAATAGCCCTGTATACTAGCTGACCCAATGAACTTCGTACCGCTATTTTTTTTGTGATCGTTTTTTTTATTATTTTCTTTTATACAAGGTGAGTCCTGACAATAAATAAAAAAAAAAAGATATATCCAATTTGGTGCAGTCGTTCGAAAGTTATGCGCGTACAAACATTTCGGCGATTCATTTTTATTTATATGATTTCAGTTGGCTACAATGTGCATCATACAATTGTTTGACTACCGCCATTTCTCGTCATAAATTGACCAAGAAACTATGTGCACGAATATTTAATGCCCAATTGTGGACAAAAATAGTGGACATAAATGCGAAGTATACATTCGAAATACAAGCATATGCAAAATATAGGGTGAGTGAGAAATTATACAGGCTGTAACCTAAGTCAGTGGGCACACTTTGAGAGGTTAATGAACTCATGTTTACCAAAAAATTTTACTGTGGACACCAAATTCAAACAAGCGAAAAGTAAAAAAATAAAAACCGTTGCTTCATACATTTTGGTCGAGTAGGTTATCGACCTGCATGACATTTTTTATTTATTCTCACTGCTTAGCCTTTTCCCAATTACATTAGGTCGGCTTCCGGTCAAACCGGCTGCAGCTTAATACCAGTATTTTACATGGAGCGACTGCCTATCTGAAATCCACAACCCAGTTACTGGGTAACACGATATCTGGTGGTATAACTGGTTGTCAGACTTTCAGGTCTCTGACTATACCATAACGACTGTCATAGATATTAATTTGGCAACCGGGACCGTCGGATTAACGTGCCGAGGCACGGAGGGGTCTCGGTATGAAATTATGGTCACCCATCCACAGACCGACCGTGGCAAGCGCAGCTTAACCTCTATCGATCGATCTGCGGCTGTTACTTAGCTCACTTGTATTGTAATATGGAAGGAAAAATGAGAGGACCCGGTGCCTCTCTCCATTTACTAGTGGTTTTATTGTGGTAAAAATCACATACCCCGCGGTTCACAAAATACTACTTTGTAAAGTCAAAAGCACGAGTGTGTAATAAGCTACCAATAAGAGCCAATTTACGAACAAGTGTGTTGAAAAAAGACTCGTTATTTATAAAATGTGTTGTTTAATTTTAAATTCTATCAATAAAATGTAACGCATGTCGCTTTCCCAGGGTAGCAAGCCAGTTACACGATCAGTCGACAGCCTGGCCACCTCCTCATCATTCTCTGGTACAGTGAGAAGCCGGCTCTTCCTCACCACGCTGTCCGAGAACCCGCTGCAGTACGACATGATACCCGAAGATGAGGAACTTGAAGTAAGCACGTACAAAAATAGTAAAGCAATCCGTCCGTACATTGATTTGTTATATTTTTCAACCCACGAAAGTAAAGGTTTTCAGGTCGACGCGAATATATATATAAGGTCCTAATTTATTAGGTAATTTCCTTTGAAATGGGTAATATATAAGTCAAATACATTCACTTAAGCTAAGAATTAAATGGATGTAACAAAATATTTGTGATTAACACAGTACTAGCGAGACGAAAACTGCTCCTTGAACGGCGAACATTAAGAAAAAAATAAAATTGTTGTTAATATTGAATTATGGCTTAAATTAATCCTTATCACTTACACATTGACCTCTTTAAAGGAAATTATCTAATAAATTAGGACCTTATATATGACGAGTATTGTCGATTATGTAGGATACCTCACAGAAGTTGATAATTAAAATCAAAGCAGAAGGCATTAATTAAACTTATTAATTTACTTAATAAATCTACTATAGAAAACAACTAGAATATTAAATTACAATAGGAAAGCAGTGAGACACAATACAAAGCGTGTAGCGCAAGCAAGCTAAAGCAAAAGTGGAGTTTTTTTTAATATAAATGGCCTCTTGCAGAGACCCAGAGGGGTTTTGTCTGCGTAACCGGACAATATCTAAGACGAGGCAGTTTTATGCCTCCGGCCCGAGCATATTTTAAATAAGTACTACAAACTAAGTAACAGCGCTAAGGGCGTCCCCTGCGGGACACGAGCCTCGGCTTAGGGCGTTGCTGGGGGGCTAACTAGGGACTAGCTGGATCATATCAGTTTCCTTATTATTAAGCGATAAATTAAAAGCTACTCACTCGGCGCGCGCCGGCTCGAGCTAGGGTCGGGGCGGTAAAATAAACAATGCTAGTACGCGGTATTTATACTATTGGGACATTCGCATATTACGGTTCACACTTGACACTTTTTTTAATTACTATGTGACGCCCACTACATGGCCGAAGACCATGCATTGCTACGCAGTGACGTAAACAAAAGGACGTGACATCGTACGATGTGACGTAGTGGTGGCGTGTTTCGTGCCGAGGTCTCACGGTTCATAAGCGGCAGCGGATGTCGTAGCGGTTTTGGTCGCTACATATATATATATATATATATTTTACCTGCCTCGTTGGTCTAGTGGTCCCAAGCGCGACTGCTGAGCAAGGGGTCTCGGGTTCGATCCCCGGATCGGGCAAAATGTTATTGATTTTATCTGTTAGTAAATTCTCAGCAGCAGCCCGGAGTTTGGAACTGTGCCCGGTTAATGGCAATAGGCTCACCACCTATTATATGGGACTTAATAACAACATTGGTGAAATGTGGATGTACAACTGTGTACACCTCTGCCTACCTCGGGGAATATAGGGGTGATGCTATATTATGTAATTTCTTACTTCAGGAAGAAGATGATTCGTATTTAGAAATGGAGGACAGTGTCCTCAATGCTCACGGATGCTTATCGACCCTCACTAGTCTGCTTGAGCACGCGAGCACGTTAGAGCATACTGATTGGAGAAGCACTGTGGTCAGTGCTTTAACCACAGATGTGAACATCAATGTCAAATGGCTGGTGGCACAGGTAATAAATCATATTGTATTAAATAAAATAAAAATTAAGGGTTCATTGAAAAATTATAGACACGAACCTTTGATTTACCGTGTCATCGCTCTCCCATGAGCTACCACCGTGTCAAGACATACCGTGTCATCGCTCTCCCAACAGCTACCACCGAGTCGTGACATACCGTGTCATAGCTCTCCCAACTGAACTACCACCGTGTCAAGACATACCGTGTCATCGCTCTCCCACAGCTACCACCGAGTCGCGACATACCGTGTCATCGCTCTCCCAACTGAGCTACCTCCGTGTCAAGACATACCGTGTCTTCGCTCTCCCAACAGCTACCACCGAGTCGTGACATACCGTGTAATCGCTCTCCCAACTAAGCTACCACCGTGTCGTGACATACCGTGTCATCGTTCTCCCAACTGAGCTACCACCGTGTCAAGACATACCGTGTCATCGCTCTCCCAACAGCTACCACCGAGTCGTGACATACCGTGTCATCGCTCTCCCAACTGAGCTACCACCGTGTCAAGACATACCGCGTCATCGCTCTCCTAACAGCTACCACCGTGTCGTGACATACCGTGTCATCGCTCTCCAACTGAGCTACCACCGTATCATGACATACCGTGTCATCGCTCAACCAACAGCTACCACCGAGTCGTGACATACCGTGTCATCGCTCTCCCAACTGAGCTACCACCGTGTCAAGACATACCGTGTCATCGCTCTCCCAACTGAGCTACCACCGTTTCGTGACATACCGTGTCATCGCTCTCCCAACTGAGCTACCACCGTGTCAAGACATACCGTGTCATCGCTCTCCAAACAGCTACCACCGTGTCGTGACATACCGTGTCATCGCTCTCTCTGACTGAGCTACCGTGTCGCATGCTCGTATCTATTAAATTTCAAGTTCCCTTCTCGTCTTTAGGGAACGCCTGGCCATATCCATTTAGCGATCATTTATAATTTACTAAACTGGTCGCCGAAATCAATGTTTCATTAGGAAACAATAATTGATCTCACATCTCGATCAGACTCTCTCTCGACAGATCTTGATTAGCGATCAGAGCGCCTGGAGTATTTATCCGGGAAGCACAAGTTCGAATCCTGCTCACGGCCCTACTTTTCTCTTCACAATAATTTATTGCTTTAGAGTTCGCTACGCATACATGAATGAGTTTGAAATTTGAAAGATTAATTTTCTACTATTCTTCTATTATTTTCTTTGGCATGTGGCAACCCCATCAACGTATTTGTAAATATTTCAGGCTATATGCAATGCCGAGGAGAGTCTCAAACCGCATGCTAGCGCCCTCTGTCCAGCTCTGTTTCAACTAATAGCGGACACTTCAACAACTGACAATGGCAGAAATATACTCAACAACCTACATATTGATATTGTAAGTATAATTTTTAGGGTTACGTTCCATAAAAGGGAAAAAAGGAACCTTTACTAGTGTAAGATTACTTCGTTGTCCGTCTGTCCGTAAATTGAAATAATATCAAATACATATGCCCAAAATGCCTTTGGAGAAGTAAAAAAAAAAACAGGGTTTTAAGTTCCCCTCCAGGGGTCCCGCCTTGTCGTGGTGGGGGGCTTTAGTAGTCGTGGCTTGGTCACCCACGGTGAAGCTAGAGGAACTCGAAGAGGGCCGCTCCTCTGGGTTTTGCCTTCAAGCCCATGTTAGAGCGGCGTAGGTTGCGGGCCTTACGGGGGGTGTCGCAACTGAGGGGGGGGGGGTGCCGCAACTGAAGTAGACTGCGGTATCGTATGGACGGCACCGCATGGGGCCGCGGGGGGAGAGGAGGAGTGCCGATATAGCGAGGCGCCGCTCTCCCTATCCTCTGCGGCCGTAGTGGCAGGCGGCGGAGCCACAGACCTGACCCGTCGCAGGGGACCTTGGGCGTCCGGACACGGGGTCGTCTGGCGCCCATTGCACATGGTCTCCGAGGTGGTTGCGGCTCGCCATGTGTCTGGTTTGTCGTGGTGGGGGGGTGCAATACCCCGTAAGAGGGTGTCCGGCAACGTCAGTGCGAGCGGGTTCGTGGGCGTGTGCGAGTGCGTTCCCGCGTCCCGCCCTTAAGCAGCTGAGGAGGTACACTGTGTAGTTTTAGTAGGTTCGAGTCCCGAGCGGTATGCGAGGGCATTTCTCCACATAAAAAGAAAAGTTGCAGGCGCATAGTTCGTCCCGTCGAGGTTAAGCCGCGCTTGCCGCGGTCGGTCTGTGGATGGGTGACCATCATTTCATACCGAGACCCCTCCGTACATCGGAGAAAACGTTAAACCGTCGGTTTCGGTTGGCAAATTAAGATCTATGACAGCCGTTACGGTTACTCAGAGGCCTGAAAGTCTGACAACCAGTCATACCACGAGATATCGTGTTACCCAGTAACTGGGTTGTGGAGGTCAGATAGGCAGTCGCTTCATGTAAAATACTGGTATTAAGCTGCATCCGATTTGACTGGAAGTCGAGTCCAATGTAATTGGGAAAAGCCTAGGCAGAGAGACTATTCATTAATATTTTTTACAGATATCAACGATAATAAAATGGAATTTAACAGATTTGTCACAAAATTCTAACTTGAACTTGACAATTGAATGTTTAATTTGTACTTGTATGAAGTATAAACAACAGAAAGGTGTCTACAGTCGCCTGTTAAATGTTTTAAATAGTATTCTACAATTGTATGGAAAAATTGTCGAAGTAAACTGGAATGTATTTCCTGATATTTGTGGAGGTACAGGTGAGTAAATATAAGGTTCTAATTTATTTTGTAACTAGCTGTGCCCTGCGTTTCACCCGCTTATAATCCTACTAATATTATAAACGTGATAGTTTGTATGTATGCAAATTCAAATTCAAATCATTTATTCTGTAAATAGGTTTTTTTGGAACTCTTTTACTTGTCAAATTAAGAACTAGAAGGCGCCGGCTTTTCCTGTCTGACTACCTCTGAGAAGAAAAGCCGAAACAAACTCAGAGGTCACAGTTTCTTTTAAAGTCCAGACATCAGTATATAAGGCTATGTGAGCGTATGGATGTTTGTTACTCTTTTACGCAAAAACTATTGAACTGATTTTGATGAAATTTGGCATACACATAGTTTATAACCTGGATTAATACATAGGATACTTTTTATCCCGACTGGATCTTATTCTGAAGTCCACGCAGTCGGAGTCGCAGGCAGAAGCTAGTTATATTATAATAAGCCTGAGTTACTCCTTATGTAGTTAGCTACCTGTCAGTAAAATCTTATCAGAATCGGTTCAACCGTTTCGAATATTAGCCGGAACAAACAGACGGACAGAGAAACAGAAATTTAATAAACAGATTTTTCGGCATAGGTATCGTGCAAATAACGTATATGATGATATGAGCTTAAAAATACTATTATTTTGACATTACAAACTGACACTTAAATTTTATTGATTTTCTTTGAACATATTTATATACAACGTGTAACACAAGTCCGTGATCATACTTTGAGGGGTCAATGTCCTCATATGTACGAACAATTTTTACTGTGAACACCAAATTCGAAAGGTTTAAAAAAAAAACAGCCTTCCATACAAATGTTCATACCAACTCAAAATAAAATCTAATCAAATCAAAAGTTCTTTATTCAAATTAGGCTAAAAATTAGCGCTAAACATTCAAAAGCTCACCCGTCACCGCTTCGTAATGTTTTGGCTGTGAAGAAGAAGCTACTCGACCCAAATGTATGGAGCAGCAGATTTTTTTGCGCTTTCGAAGCGCTTTGCCCTTTGTAAAAGTAGTTCCTATACAATTATACATGAATACATTAACTTCCCAAAAGTATACGGACTTCCGTTACACGTTGTATAAATAAAGAATTATTTATTCCCACACAGTATAACATAGGTACAGAAAAACAAAATAAACGGTAAATTTTATTTTAATATAAGCGGATTGGCCACCGTGTTAGTGACTCCTTCCAACTGCGCGCGCAAAGACCAAAGACAGGCGTACAAAAAAAACTTGCCATTTTAATTACCTAATGTTTATAGTGGAATGTCTTTGTAATATGTTATTTTACGTAATTTTTTGTTATTCGCAATTTTGTTGAAAAACGTTGTATGAGACGTGTGCGCTATTGATAATCACACGTCTCGGTCATTGCTACCATCGCCTGTTTTATGTTCTATTATTTTTCAGGTCAACCAACAGACTTCTTCCCTCTACTACCAATATTCGAACGCTTACTTAAAAACGGCGTATCACTATCTGACATTCTAGTCGTATACTTGTCGAAATCTGACGTCAAAATGTGGACAGCATCTTCGAAATTAGCAGAAATTTGTGGTCTTGCCTTATCTTTAGCTGATTCAGTGACGAGAGATGAGTTTGTGCCCAAATTTAGATCTATATTGCATGCTGTCAGAAGCAATAATGTCAATTGTTATGTGAAAATGTTGTTTTATGCGCAGAAGCATTGTAAGGAGTGCTGTGATTTTCAACATTTCAAGTAAGTATATATTTAATTATTGTTCAACGGTTATTACTCACGTGCATTCTTCGGGTTTGCCCGACTTTCGAACTCGAACGGAGCCCTTAGTCATGAGCTGAGCCCGTGGCGATGTCCAGTATGACTCGCGTCATCATGTTGCTGTGAAAATTGCACAATAATTAATATGAAAGTGTCTCACGAAAGTTATTAAACAAAAAAATGTATATATTTGATTTATAGATAAAGTTTTTTTTATACTATTGTGTCCCACTGCTAGGCAAAGGTCTCGTTCCATCTTTTCAACGATCTTAGCGTCGAGGTCATCCCGGCCCCGCTTCCTAGGACGTCCTCGACGTCTTCCATCGCTAGGAGCACAATTGGTGACAATGGTTGCCCATCTCTCGGGGTGCATCCTGCCAACGTGACCTGCCCAGTCCCATTTGAGTCTGGCAGTTTTGTACCCTACATCGGCAATCCCTGTTTTGGAACGCAACGTGTTTCTGACACGGTCCGTCCTCTTGTGAAGAGAATGCTGAAAGATACAGATTAATCTTTTAAAATCTTTAGAACTCCAAAGCTAAAAAAGTTTGGTGTAAAGGAAAATACGGTTGTGACCAGGATTCGAACCTGCGCCTCTCGGATTATTTATCCGGACCTCACGACCGTATTTTTCGTTTTACAATTTTATATCATTATTTTAATGGATCCCTATCACTTGCGTATTGACCCCTGAAAAGGAAATTATCTAATAAATTAGAACCTTTTATAATGTTTTTTTTTATACGTGTTAAGGTCATACACTTTTTTTTTTCATTAACGACACGATAAGAAGAATAAGAATAAATTATTCTTTTGTTTCAGAATAATAACAGACCTAGCTACTAAAATAGAAAAATCAAAATGTCTGACAATAATATCTACATATTTAGAGAACACAACACAACCCGACGATTATTTCAGTGATATGTTTGAAATAATATCTCTTAATGAGCTATTTGACACTGAGCTAGCAGTTGAGGCTATGAAAATTGCTCGGAATAGCCTCAAGTTTATGGATAGGAGTTTAAAGGAGGAGATAGTTAGAGGGGCTGAGCAGAATTGTAAGAGTTCTTCTGTGCATGTGAGGAAAGAGGCGTTTGGAGTTATGTTAAAAGATTTTCAGGGTAAGTTTTTGGTTTAATATATTTAAATCCAAATGCAGGTAAATCTTTCAAACACATTAACGCATGCGTGGCGAACACTAAAGTTGTATATTTTTTTGCAAAGAAAAATAGACATAGCCATCATTTATTTGTGAGCATAGGTAAAAAACAGGATGACAGAAATATTTTGACAGTATCACTATGTTCTGTCATATAGCTGGCGTACAAATCAATTATTAAAATTACAATTATTATATTAAATTAAATTACAATTTCCCGTATACAGTATTACACACTTTTGAGTCATATTATGCTTTTTATATAAGAAAATTTAACATTTTATTTTTACAACTGTTATGTGTATCTAAAAGTTTAATATATTTGGGTAGTTTATTATATATTTTTGTATAATAACTTTCGTAAGACACATTCATATTAATTATAGTTTAACGGTTATTACTCACGCGCATTCAAACAGTTTGACTCGCGACATCGCCGCGGGCTCAGCTCATGAATAAGAGCTCCGTTCGAGTTCGAAACTAGTCGGGCAATCCCGAAGTATGCGCGTGAGTAATAACCGTTAAACTATAATTAATAGTTTATTATATAATTTAGGAGCCATGACAAATACACTTTTATGATACAGTGCAGTCTTACTAGCTATCAATTTTAGTGTACCAGCTCTTCGTAAACTTGTAACCTGTGTAAATTTTTCTAGATTGCGTCGAACAAGTAAAAATAAGGTCGTGATGTCCCATCCCTCCTCCCGGATAAATACTCCAGACGCTCTGACTACTAAGCCATCTCGACCTCTGCTCATTACTCTGAATTGTTCTTCCACATTTTTAATACGTCATCGCTATATAAAATAACCAGCCCATAACTGTCCCACTGCAGGGCAAGGGCCTCTTCTCATACAGAGAAGGCAGTAGCTTAATCACCACGGATCACGCTAGCTCACTGCGGGTTGGCGATTTCAGACTACCAAGTCCAGGTTTTTAGTCAGGTTTCCTTACGATGTTTGCCTTCACAGTATGTCTGTGATGTCTTAGATTAACTAAGAAAGTAAATATGACATTGAAAAAGTCACATTGATACATGCCAGGTTTGAACCCACAACCTGTGACTCAGGAGGCGGCCCCGTAACCACTGGGCCACCACGACATCACTATATATTCAGAATTATTCTATATCATAATTAGTTACTACTATATCAATGTAGTGTGAGTGGGTCTCTATTGTGCTGTCTCGTGCCCTGTAACACCGGTTCGAACCCTGCTCACCAACGTATTTTTTTCCACAATTTTTTTACACAACGGGCCAAAAATAGGAGGGTAATTTTTTACACGATCGCCAAAAAAGGAGTAATATGTTTTAAGGGTTCATGTGTGTATGTATGTTTGTGAGTTTCTTTATTCCAGCATAACTTCTAAACGCCTGAACCGATTTAGATGTATGCGGTATCATTAGAATCCTTACATTGACCCAAACAACGACACATAGGCTAGTAGATTTAAAACAATAGAGATGTAACTGCAATGAAAGGTTAGATAGGCTAGTAGATTTAAAACATATATACAATTTAGACAGGGAGGCGTGCTTTTTTTTTTCAAGGAGAAATGAAATTTATAAAAAATTGTTTCAGAATTAGTCAAACGCGAGAACTCCAACCCATCTAAAAGGAAGGCGGTAGACAGCAGCCCCATATTAGATATCTTAGATTCTCAAGACCAATATAAAAAACTTATTGTGAAGAAAATATTCGATGGGATATTTGATAGGAACCATCAGATTTCCAAAATGGTTTCCGATGGTGTTGAAGAGTGTCTCTCCAAAGATATGGCGATGAGGTAAGTTATTATATTAAATGGAAAAGGAATACGGTCGCGAACAGGATTCGGACCTGCGCCTCCCGGATAAATACTCCAGGCGCTCTGACCACTAAGCCATCTCGACCTCTGCGCACCACCGCGAATTATTCTTCCATATTTTAACACGTCTTTTGGCGACGTCATTGCTATCAATTCAGTCCCTATACAGGTGACAGACCCGACACGACTAACTTTGCAGTTAATCTTTAAAAAAAGCATCTAAGCATGCGTTAATGCTTTTCAAAGATTTATCTTGAAATGCTTAATTTTACTTAATTTACGTTTTTTGGGTGATGTGAGTTATTCCGCCATAACTTCTAAATGCCTGAACCAATTTCGATGTATGGAGTATCGTTAGAATCCTTACATTGTCCCGGGCAACATATGCTAGTAAGTAAGATTTTTAAAATTGACAGTTAGGCTTTTTAATTTTTTTATTAATTTCGTCATGTTATTTATTTATTTATTTATAATACACAAAAACAACAATATTAAACAATTCAATGTCCCATAAAGCCGTAAACTAATTTTATTCAAATAAGTAAATGGGTAATAACGAGACAAGGTAGCTCAGTGGTAGAGTGATGACCCGGAACGTCAAAGGTCGCGGGTTCAAACCCCGTTCTTGTCAATTATTTTTTCAATGTTTCTTTGAAAAATAGTAATTAATATAGGCATTACATGGCCTCAACATGTATTAAAAAATATAATTATATATGATGTACATTTCTGTTTCAGATTTGCTGAACTGTTCTTGTTAATAGTATATCAGTGCAGTGTGACTACCACCGACAATATAGACTTGTGCAAGTGTGGGTCTATCTTGTTAGAATTGCTGTTTCATGACCTGAAACTCCATGATACCTTCCAAAATATCAAGTTGAGGGATGAAGGATTGCCACAAAGGTAAGGAAAAGTCAAAGTCAAAGTCAAAAAAATCAGCACTACACAGTATAAAACAAAGTCGCTTCCCGTCTGTCTGTCCCTGTGTATGCTTAGATCTTTAAAACTATCGAACGAATTTTGATGCGATTTTAAATAGGTAGAGCAATTCAAGAGGAAGGTTTTAGTATATAAGTTGTCATGTTTTTGTATAAATTGGCTAAAATATAATTATATTTGTTGGAGGTGTCGGAAAAAATAAGCCGTCTGGGAGCTTTCAACGAAAACGCTGCCTAAACCCTTTGAGATATAACAAAATGATTTATGGTGGAATTGTGTATCTTATATAGGTCTACAGAAAGGTCCGCGATGGCATATGTCTATCTCTTAAGAATAACATACTACATCCATTTTCATACTAAAAAAAATGGGCAATTATAAAGCGGTAATTGGAAAGCGGGAACGGGATCAAAATTTCATTATTACTTTTGGTCGCGATAACCGACGTCCGCGCGGGCGAGGCCTCGGGCATCAGCTAGTTTGGTATAAGACAAATTTGCCTCCTTGGTCTCATTTATAATGCCACTTTCGAAGCCTTTGCTATGATTAAAAATGAAAGATATTAAATTAATATATAAATTAAAAAGGCACGCCTGCCGTTGTTTAATTACATATTTTAATTTCCTATTTGCGTACCATAGCCACCATATAATGTCCTAATTTATTAGGTAATTACCTTTTAAGGGGTCAATGTGTAATGATAAGGATTCATTTAAGCCATAATTAAAATTTTTACAACAATTTTTTTTTTCTTAAAGTTCGTCGTTCAAGGAGCAGTTTTCGTCTTGCTAGTACTATGTTTATTACAAATAATTTGTTATATCCAATTAATTCTTAGCTTAAGTGAATGTATTTGACTTATATATGCCCCTTTCAAAGAGAATTGTTTAATTAATTAGGACCTTATATAACTATTATATATAAATATAGATAAATCTTTGAAAAGCATTAACGCATGCTTAGCGAACTCAAAATTTACTATATTAAATGGAAAAAGTCGCGAGCAGGATTCGAACCTGCGCCTCCCGGATAAATACTCCAGGCGCTCTGACCACTAAGCCATCTCGACCTCTACTCACCACCGCGAATTATTCTTCCACATTGTGACGTATTTTGGCGATGTCGTTGTATCTATTCTGTCCCTACACATAAAAAAAAACGATTAAAAATTTAACTGCCTCGATGATCTAGTGGTCCCAAGCGCAACTGCTGAGTAAGAAAGAGGTCTCAGGTTCGATTCTCGGATCGGGCAAGGTGTTATTGAGTTTTCCTGTTAGAAAATTCTCAGTAGCAGCCCGGAGTTTGGAATTGTGCCTGGTTGATAGCAATAGGCTCACCACCATATTACATGGGACTTGAATAACAGTATTGGTAAAATGTGGGTCTACAATAGTGTACACCTCTGCCTACCCTGGGAATACAGGCGTGATGCTATGTTATGTAAAAATTTATAACTTTAAAGTTCGCTCCGCATACGTTGATACGTTTCAAAGAATTATCTGTAGTAATTAATTATTTATCATTTATTTTAACTTTTCAGCGTTTTAAAAGCCTGTGAGACGATGACTATTAAAACACACCCGAAGACTTTACTGAGATCAGGTGTGACATACAGACAGACAGTTAACAAAGGTCAGTTACCTTAGAATACCTTTCGAAACTTGTATGCAGTTAAATAATAATTTCTTCAGGGCAATAATTGCTTAAAGTGGCTCTTACATAATCGCAATAGTGCGGTAATCTAAAAGGGGAACACCTCAATATTTACTCAATACTCAATATTTACTCAATACTCAATATTTACTCAATACTCAATATTTACTCAATACTCAATATTTACTCAATACTCAATATTTACTCAATACTCAATATTTATTGCTTTTCCATAATGTACATTTGTAACAGTTGGTATGTTAAAATAAATATAGAAACAATTATGGACCCTGCTGGGCACAGCATATTTGTAGAGGAGAGGAAGAATGCTTTCTTATACTACTTTTACTTAATTTACTGTTAATAATTATATTTCTTTGTTTACTTATATACTATATGCCTATAATTTGTGCTTATTTAGGTACCTATACATCTATTTTATTACATTATATATTAACTATTTAACATTTATTAGTTTCTTGGACACTTGATGTACTGATTTTCTAATTTTATGCCAGGCTTTTTTTTGCAGTTTTGTTTTCAACTTTAACCGTAGTTATTAAAAGTTGTTTTATTATAATGGACGTGAAACTTTCAAATATTATAATTTTGTACTGTGTTCTTTATAATTATAATATTGTACGTTTTCAGCTTCAGAACTCCGAGATATAAATGTGCAAATGCCTATAACAGAAATTCTTGACACGTTTCTACAATTGACCAAGGTAATACAGATTTTTTATTAAACGCAGATAATTCTTTGAAAAGCGTTAACCCATGCTTAGTGATCAGACCGCTTAGTGGTCAGAGCGCCTGGAGTATTTATCTGGGAGGCGCAGGTTCGAATCCTGCTCACGATCGTATTCTTTTCCACAAATATTTAAATCATTAAAAAAACTTAGTAACGCATTCGTAGCGATCTCTAAGGTTATAAATTTGAGAATGAAAAATTCGTTACGCAGTACAGTTACCCGTATAGGGACTGTATAGATAGCGATGACGTCACCAAAAGACGTGTTAAAATGTGGAACAAGAATTCGGTATAGAGAGCTGAGGTGGAAATGGTTTACTGGTCAGAGTGCCTGGAGTATTAACCGGGATGAGCAGGTTCGAATCCTGCTCACGACCGTATTGTTATTCCACAAAAAGATTAGGTTTCCTCACGATGTTTTCTTTCACCGCATATCTGTGATGTTTTTACATGATGTAGCATGATTTTATCATTTGCTTTATAAATATGGCACATAACGTGAGGTCCTGGGTTTGATTCCCGGGACGGGTATTGTTATTGACTTTATCTGGTAGGAAATTCTCAGTAGCAGTCTGTAGTTTGGAATTGTGCGTGATGGCAATAGGCTCACCACCTATTACATGGGACTTAATAACAGCATCGGTGGAACGTGGGTGTATGACTGTGTACACCTCTGCCTACCCCGGTGTGATATTATTATTATGATTTTCAGACAAACCCTCAAGTGTGTCAAGAGATGTGTGTTCAAATAATGAAGTGCTTACAAGGTACGGGTCGCAGGTTCGACCTAGATTCCGTAATATCGAAACAACTATTCGATATTATGGGGAGAGCACCTAACTGCCTTACCCCGTTAGTGGTAGATGCTTGCAGAATCTTTATAAATGGTGTGAGCAGTATTCAAGGGTAAGTAATTCTTTTTTACTCGACCGGCCAAAAGAAGGAGTGTAATGTTTTTAAGGTTCATGTGTGTATGTATGTTTGTGAGTTTCTTTATTCCATCATAAATTCTAAACGCCTGAACCAATTTCGATGTATGGGGTATCGTTAGAATCCTTACATTTTCCCGGGTAACATAGGCTAAGATTAAAAAAATATAAATATAGTAGCTATTGTACGAAATAATGAGTTATATTAAAAAAAAACTGCCTCGTTGGTCTAGTGGTCCCAAGCGCGACTGCTGAGCAGGAGGTCTCGGGTTCGATTCCCGGGTCGGGCAAAGTGTTATTGAGTTTTTCTGTTAGGAAATTCTCAGTAACAGCTCGGAGTTTGGAATTGTGCCCGGTTGATGGCAATAGGCTCACCACCTATTACATGGGACTTAATAACAGCATTAGTGAAACGTGGGTGTACAATTGTGTACACCTCTGCCTAGGCCTTCGGGGAATACAGGCGTGATGCTATGTTATGATATGTTATTAAAAAAAATTGCAGGCGTACTTTGATTTTTATTTTTTACTTAATTTCATCTTGTTAATGTTTTGTTTAACATTAATGACCTCACGATGCCCACATTTTATATAGCATTAACGCATGCGTGGCGATTACTAAAGTTATAAATTTTTCTTGAAAAAAAATACAGTTCTGAGTAGGATTCGAACCTGCGCCTCCATACTCCAGGTATTTATCAAGGAGGCGCAGGTTCGAATCCAGTTCACGACCGTATTCTTTTTTCATTTAATATAATAACAGAGTTCGCTAAGCATGCGTTAATGCTTTTCAAAGATCTATCTTTAATTGAAGATATGATTTTAATTTCAACTTGATACCTCCACGCATTCCTGAGATAAAGGGTCTTGACCGACAGACGGAAAGGCAGACAGACAGACAGACAGACGATAAGATAAACATTTATTTGTCAGATGTTTATCTTATCTTATCCCTTATTACGGACAACAAAGTAATCCTATAAGGGTTCCGTTATTTCCTTTGAGGTACAGTACCCTTAAAATGCTATTACAGGTTTCAGGAGTCTGTGGAAGGTCTGAAGCGAGCTGTTACAAATAGCGAAGGATATCTGTATACTAATATTTTGTACGAAGACCTTGTGCTGAGAAGTGGGGACAGGAGTCAGTTTATATTCAGGTATCATTTGGAATTGTTATATTTTTAAAGTTATAATATTAAATGGAAAAAGAATACGGTCGCGAGCAGGATTCGAACCTGCGACTCCCGGATAAATACTCCAGGCGCGTTGACCATATTTTTTTTATTTTTTGTTTTCGGGGGGAAATCTTGAACAAGGCGCCTGGTCTTTCAAACTCAAACTCAACATTTTTATTTCAAATAGGCCCTATTATAGGCACTTAAGAAAAGTCAAAGCTAGGTGCACGGTTCCAAGAAGAAGGTCTTATGGAGAAGAGCCGGCAAGAAACTCCATAGACACTCTTTTAAAATTATGTGTTCTTTGCAATTAAAATTTATTAATGTGAGAATAATGCAGGTTAATGTTGAAGAAAAGGCAGAATCTTAATTATATAGAAAGCCAAAATTATAACCAGAGCTATTACGAGCTGACCAGTCCCGACAGACAGCACCCGTTCACGAGTATGACGTGCGCATCAGCATCGCTGAACTCAACCATTTTGAAGGGAACTCAACGACCCAATACACAACGCCACCATCAGCAAGACATTTTAGTGAGCATGACAAACTCATAAGATCCGGTCATAGGCTGTTATATGAGAGTACTTCTTTAATGTAAAGTTTAACATTAATGTCCACATAATGCTCACATTTTACAGAACAGTAGTGAAGCTATAAGACATAATACAATATTTATTAAGAAAATTACAATAAGTAACAGTTAAAAAAAAAAGAAACAGATAAGTCAAATAACAGGTTACAACTTTGGGGTTAAGACCGGGGAGTGTGGGATTCTTACCTCACTAAAACCACTCCGGTGGTCACCATCAGCATATGGAGGGGGGCACTGGGTCCTCTGAACAGACCAGCTCCAGTACCCCCTCTATGCAGTGCCTATTAAGGCACATCCCTGGGGAAAGCGCTCTGACCTACTACTAAGCCATCTTGAGTTCGCTAAGCATGCGTTAATGCTTTTCAAAGATTTATCTTTAATTGTTAAGGTAATTGCATCTTTACGACATTGTATTAACTGCAAAGTTAGAATGTGTCTTTTCGATCACCTGTATTGGGACTGAATAGTTAACATGACGTCTCCAAAAGACGTATTAAAATGTGGAAGAAGAATTCACGGTAGCGAGCAGAGTTCGAGATGGTTTAGTGGTCATAGCGCCTGGAGTATTTATCCGGGAGGCGCAGGTTCGAATCCTGTTCGCGACCGTATTCTTTTTCCATTTAATATTATAACTTTAGAGTTCGCTAAACATGCATTGATGCTTTTCAAAGATTTATCTTTAGTTATATTTTTGTCCATGCATCTGTGAGAGAGCGTAAGCATGAACGGAGAAGTGGGTTGGAGCTTAAAAGGAGCAGGGGAGGGAACGAGAGTGGGAGCGGAAGCGGGAGTGGTGGGAGTAGGAGCGTAAGCGGAAGCGGGAGCTTTGGCATCAGTGGGACCGTGAGGGGGAGTGTAAGCGTCACTGGGAGAGTGAGACAGAGCGAGAGTGTCAGCGAGAGTGTGAGTGGTAGCATAAGTGTCAGTGAGAGTGTGAGTGGTAGCGTAAGTGTCAGCGAGAGTGTGAGTGGTAGCGTAAGTGTCAGCGAGAGTGTGAGTGGTAGCGTAAGTGTCAGTGAGAGTGTGAGTGGTAGCGTAAGTGTCAGTGAGAGTGTGAGTGGGAGCGTAAGCGTCAGCGAGAGTGTGAGTGGGAGCGTAAGTGTCAGCGAGAGTGTGAGTGGTAGCGTAAGTGTCAGCGAGAGTGTGAGTGGTAGCGTAAGTGTCAGTGAGAGTGTGAGTGGGAGCGTAAGCGTCAGCGAGAGTGTGAGTGGGAGCGTAAGTGTCAGCGAGAGTGTGAGTGGTAGCGTAAGTGTCAGTGAGAGTGTGAGTGGGAGCGTAAGCGTCAGCGAGAGTGTGAGTGGGAGCGTAAGTGTCAGCGAGAGTGTGAGTGGTAGCGTAAGTGTCAGTGAGAGTGTGAGTGGGAGCGTAAGCGTCAGCGAGAGTGTGAGTGGGAGCGTAAGTGTCAGCGAGAGTGTGAGTGGTAGCGTAAGTGTCAGCGAGAGTGTGAGTGGTAGCGTATGTGTCAGTGAGAGTGTGAGTGGGAGCGTAAGCGTCAGCGAGAGTGTGAGTGGGAGCGTAAGTGTCAGCGAGAGTGTGAGTGGTAGCGTAAGTGTCAGCGAGAGTGTGAGTGGTAGCGTAAGTGTCAGTGAGAGTGTGAGTGGGAGCGTAAGCGTCAGCGAGAGTGTGAGTGGGAGCGTAAGTGTCAGCGAGAGTGTGAGTGGTAGCGTAAGTGTCAGCGAGAGTGTGAGTGGGAGCGTAAGCGTCAGCGAGAGTGTGAGTGGGAGCGTATGCTTTAGTGAGGGTGAGTGGGAGCGTATGCGTCAGCGAGAGTGTGAGTGGTAGCGTAAGCGTCAGCGAGAGTGTGAGTGGGAGCGTAAGCATCAGCGAGAGTGTGAGTGGGAGCGTATGCGTCAGCGAGAGTGTGAGTGGTAGCGTAAGCGTCAGCGAGAGTGTGAGTGGGAGCGTAAGCATCAGCGAGAGTGTGAGTGGGAGCGTATGCGTCAGCGAGAGTGTGAGTGGTAGCGTAAGCGTCAGCGAGAGTGTGAGTGGTAGCGTAAGCGTCAGCGAGAGTGTGAGTGGGAGCGTAAGCGTCAGCGAGAGTGTGAGTGGGAGCGTATGCGTCAGCGAGAGTGTGAGTGGGAGCGTATGCGTCAGCGAGAGTGTGAGTGGGAGCGTATGCGTCAGCGAGAGTGTGAGTGGGAGCGTATGCGTCAGCGAGAGTGTGAGTGGGAGCGTATGCGTCAGCGAGAGTGTGAGTGGGAGCGTATGCGTCAGCGAGAGTGTGAGTGGTAGCGTATGCGTCAGCGAGAGTGTGAGTGGGAGCGTATGCGTCAGCGAGAGTGTGAGTGGGAGCGTATGCGTCAGCGAGAGTGTGAGTGGGAGCGTATGCGTCAGCGAGAGTGTGAGTGGGAGCGTATGCGTCAGCGAGAGTGTGAGTGGGAGCGTATGCGTCAGCGAGAGTGTGAGTGGGAGCGTATGCGTCAGCGAGAGTGTGAGTGGGAGAGTGGAGACCACCAAATTATACCTAACGGGAAACACTTATTCTTATTCTTAAAAAATAGCGACAGGAGCAAAGATACGACTTATCTTAATAATATATAATAAAACGTCTTTAACATGGTGTAATTGTGAAATAAATTTTTGTAATTTGAATTAAGCACCTATGTATATCTACGCTATTTTTGCGTGCCGATGTTACGGTGAAACGTGCAGCTCTATGTCTAGTTATGTAAAACGTTTATAACAATGTTTCTCGCAAATAAATATTCTTATTCTTTACGACTCCTTTAGTAATTCTCATTATTGTTTCAGTATGTTCAAAGAAGATACGGATGTAGCGATGAGAGAACAAGAATTCTCACTACAAGGTAATCATTACACTTTTATTGATTAGATGCAGGCGTTACCTGGCAAGTCCATTACAATGGATGCAAATATATACAATATCTAGCTGTCACTCGCGGACACTGGACGGTTTAACAGCTCCGTGGGGGGGGGGGGGGGGCGAAACACGTGTAGAGTAGTGGGTGGTAGTCTGAATTTAAATTTTCAGACGCTTGCGTATGTGCATATATTTGCGGGCGGGCGGTGCACAGGTAATGCATGACTACCCTCAATATCTCTATATTGCGGAAAAGAACCGCATCCATGATGCGAAGGGTGCGGGACAGTTCCAACAGATACCTTAGGGTAATTGCTATTAATTATACACCAGAAAGACTGATTGAAAGAAACATAATACTTGTGAATTATTTTTAGGATTAATTAAAGTATTCGGGTCATTATCAAACTGGGACAACTTGAGGCTACAAGACAAACGGCAGATAGAAGACAGCCTACCTCCTTTGTGGATCAAGGATGAAGAATTCAAAACATCTTTGAGAAATTACTTTGAAGAAAACAATAAAAAGCTTGGTAAGTCCATGATAAATCTTTGAAAAGCATTAACGCATGCTCAGCGAACTCTAAAGTTATTATATTAAATCTTCGATCACTTATAAAAACCCGTTCACCGTGGGAGAGCCACGCTTCGGCACGAATGGGCCGGCTCGACCGGATTGATACCACGGCCTCACAGAAAACCGGCGTGAAACAACGCTTGCGTTGTGTTTCGCCGAGTGAGTGAGGGTACCGGAGGGACAAACCCTTTATATGGCCGGGAACGCACTCGCGACTCCTCTAGTGTTGCGGGTGTCCATGGGCGGCGGTCATCGCTTACCATCAGGCGAGCCGTCTGCTCGGTTGCCCCCTATTCCATAAAAAAAAAAAAAAACTATAGATACACAATCACCGACAAAAAACACCAAATGAGCACCCAATTAAACATTTGGGTGCTCTTTTAAGGCAGTCTTATTCGAACACTCCGACAGTAAACACGCCCCAGTGCTCGTTCAAAAACTGCAAAAATCACACGTCCAGGACGCTAAAACAGAACGGAGTTTTATGTTTTCGGTAAGTAATAATATTATCATTATATCACTGTTGTAAATACTGATATGTCGTCAAGAAATCATCGTAACATCATTTTTTAAATTTAATCGTAATAAACTGTAGGCGTTAAAAGAATGTCAATTGTAAAGACTGTCTTAATGTTTGACGTGTTTTTTTTTTGCCTAATTTGCATTAAGCAATTATGATTTTAATTGATTTTGATCTCCGGAGATAGACAATGGACCTCTTCAATTACTAACAGCAAATGACCCGCAATTGCTGCGATGGTATGTCTATGTATTGTTTTCACAATAGGCATGATGACAGCATTAAAGGACCAAAGAATTACTAGTTTAAGAGGTAAATATAGACACAAAGGATTCAAAAAACTTACGTAATTTTATTAAAAACATTAAGTTTAAAAAGATATTCAATAAAATAAAAATATAAAATGCTGCAATCGGCCATGTTAACTGAAACGTCAATCACAGCGAATGATGTCACGCCTCAGTCAAATGTCAATCATCGCCGTACTTTGAATCTGTTTTACGCATGATATCTAATGACTTAATGTAAATTATGGTTAAAAACGTATAGTGTACATGTTTGTGTTTTATTACAAGGGAAGTACTAACGCCTAAGATACAGGCTCGGCCTAGTTTAGGCGTTAGTGTTCACTGTGATTATTAGTTTTTATGAAAACTTATGTATGTTATGTATGGTCTTGTAGCAATAAAGGTTATTTTATTTTTTTATTTATTTATCTTAGAGTTATATATATCTTTATTTGCAGTTAAAGTAATAGTTACAAGGTTATTAAATTGTATTTCATTATCTAAAGTAAGTTTAGTCATAATCGGCATGATGACAGTATTAAAGAACCAAAGAATAAATGGTTTTAGAGAAAAATATAGGCAAAAGGATTCAAAAAAATTACCTACTTTTATTAAATGCATTAAGATTAATAATATTTTCAATCAAATAAAAGACTGCAATCGGCCATGTTAACTGAAACGTCAATCACAGCGAATGACGTCACGCCTCAGTCAAATGTCAATCATCGCCGTACAATATTGCTTCAACTTATGTCATATATGCTGAGGCATGACGTCAAAACGGCGCCATGACACCCAGCAGCGCGGTTAAATCAAATTAGATCGTTGAAACTTAGTTTATTGCTGAAATAATGTGATTTTCGGATATAGTAGACGTGTACCTACATTATAAGCGGAGATTTCAAAATCTGCCATCACGCCTATTCCATCGAAGGTTCTTTTTCTTTGGAAAATAAATTAAATAGTGCCAGCCGTGCGAAGCCGGGAAGGATCGCTGGTACGTAACAAAAAAATATACACAAATAGACGTCATATTTTGTTGTTCTAGATTATAATCTGTGGTTCAATAAAATGGTGGCTTCGTACTACCCAGAAGAGGTTACCGAAGACAGGATTAGTTGGCTGAAACAAACAGAGAAGTGGCCCAGAAGAGACTTCGTTACTTCTGCGGTGAGTAAGAGAGTGGGATAATGTCGTTTGAATTTATTTTTTAAATTTCATGTAGAATAATATTGAAGCAGTGATAGCGTAGTGGTATGACCGTAGGCTGATTGCCGACAGGGTCATCGATGCCGCCCTCAAGTGTGTGCTCCTGTACACCGCGATGATTTTGGGAGGCTAACGGTTTCCCCCGTGACGTGCCATAGGCATGGCACAGAGTGGGCACTGGTTTGATCCACGCGAGTTTTTTTTATTTATTTTTATGGAATAGGGGGCAACCGAGCAGACGGCTCGCCTGATGGTAAGCGATGACCGCCGCCCATGGACACCCGCAACCCCAGAGGAGTCGCGAGTGCGTTGCCGGCCTTTTAAAGGTTTTGGGCCTCCGGTACCCTCACTCACTCGGCGAAACACAACGCAAGCGTTGTTTCACGCCGCTTTTCTGCGAGGCCGTGGTATCAATCCGGTCGAGCCGGCCCATTCGTGCCGAAGCGTGGCTCTCCCGCGGTGAAAACGGTTAAGTTAACGGTGCCCCCTCATATGTGCTGCGACGGCCGTGTTGTTTTAGTCGGTAGGAGTCCGACATATCCCTCGCCATTAAGTAGAGGGCATTTATGAGGATTTCCAAACGATAATAATAAAAAAAAGGCTGATTGCCTGCCTCGTCTAGTGCCCAGTCTAGTGGTCGCGGCTGCTGAGCGTGATGTCCTGTGCTCGATACCCAGGTCGGCTAACCGGTTATTGGGTTTTTCTGTTGGACATTAATGTTAATCTTTACATAAAAGAAGTACTCTCATATGCACTCGCCTATGACCGGGTATTATAAGTTTGTCACGCTCACTATAATGTCTTGCTGATGGTGGCGTTGTGTATCGGGTCGTTGAGTTCCGTTCAAAATGGTTGAGTTTAGCGATGCTGATGCGCACGTCATACTCGTGAACGGGTGCTGTCTGTCGGGACTGGTCAGCTCGTAATAGCTCTGGTTATAATTTTGGCTTTTTATTTAAAATTATTTAATTATAATTCTGCCTTTTCTTCAACATTAACCTGCATTATTCTCACATTAATAACTTTTAATTGTAAAGAACACATAATTTTAAAAGTGTGTCTATGGAGTTTCTTGCCGGCTCTTCTCCATAAGACCAACTTCTTGGAACCGTGCACCTAGCTTTGACTTTTCTTAAGTGCCTGTAATAGGGCCTATTTGAAATAAAAATTTTGAGTTTGAGTTCTGTTAGGAAATTCTCATTAACAGCCGGGTTGTCTCTGATATGGGATAACACACCATCGAGAACTCAGGTGTCCTGGTTTCCTCATGCTGTTTTCCGTAACCGTTTTAAGCGAGTGGTAATTAATTTATAACACGCACATGATTTCGAAAAGACGGTGGTGTGTGCCTTGGATTCGAACTTGCGACCTTTAACTTGTCAGTCCAACGGTCATACCACTAGGCTATCTCTGCTATATTCTTAATTTATATTTACATATTTTTATTAATTATAGTTTAACGGTTATTACTCACGCGCATACTTCGGGATTGCCCGACTAGTTTCGAACTCGAACGGAGCTCTTATTCATGAGGACGCGGCGATGTCACGAGTCAAACGTTCATATTAATTATAGTTTAACAGTTATTACTCACGCGCATACTTCGGGATTGCCCGACTAGTTTCGAATTCGAACGTTTGACTCGTGACATCGCCGCGTCCTCATGAATAAGAGCTCCGTTCTAGTTCGAAACTAGTCGGGCAATCCCGAAGTATGCGCGTGAGTAATAACCGTTAAACTATAATTAATATGAATGTGTCTCACCAAAGTTATTATACATACATATATTTATTTTTAGATTATTGAAGCGATCCAATGGCATCAAAGTGAGGGTAAAATCTTTGAAGATATAAATTCATCCGACTGCCTCGCCGAATGGGCAGCGAGACTGATGATCAGGTAAGACCATACCATCACGCCTATACCCTTAAAGGTTAAGCAGAAGTCTATTGTAGTACAACCAGCATAAAAATACGTAAACATAACAAGAAACCAGTAGTGTTAGTTTTTCCTATTTATTCCTTTTCCTCTTTTCCCCTTTTCCCCTCCCCCCATTTCCCCTTTTCCTATACCCCCTTTTTCCTCTTTCTCCCCTTTCCCCTTTTCTTCTTCACCCCATTTCCTCTTATTCCCCCCTTTCCCCTTGTCATATTTACCCCTTCTCTTCCCCTTTCCCCTCCCCCCATTTCCCCTTTTCCTATTCCCCCTTTTTCCTCGTTCCCCCTTTCCCCTTTTCTTCATCCCGCCATTTCCTCTTATCCCCCCCTTTCCCCTTTTCATATTTCCCCGCTTCTCTTCCCCTTTTCCTCTTTTTTCTCCTTTCCTTTTTCCACCTATTGATACCCCCCCCCCTTTTTCCTCTTTTCCCTTTTTCCACCTTTAATATTTTTCCCCTTTCCCCCTTTTCCTCTGTTCCCCTTCCCCTATTTTCCTCTTTTCTCCTTCCCCCATTTTCCTCTTTTCCTCTCCCCCTTCCTTCTTTTCCCCCTTCCCATTATCCCCTTTTCCTCTTTCCCCCTTTTCCTCCTTTCCCCATTTTCCTCTTTTCCCCATTTTCCTCCTTTTCCTTCTGTTCGTTCTATAACTTTCACAATTTTATGAATATTGAAAATATTTTCAGATCTGCGTATAATACTCAGAACTCAGACTCTGAAAGTCAAGGTCGGATGGGTGGCACTTCTAAAGGAGAATATCTCTGGTGCAGAGAAGCTAACAGAAGGAGTCTGCCGGAATTAGCTCTGCAGTGCATAGAGAGGAATAAAGAGTGAGTTGATTTATTCATTAAACTATTTATACACAAAGAAATAGTTGGAAATCTGCTGCCTAGCCTTTACCCGAAAATATTGGGGTCGGCTTCCAGTCAAACCGGATGCTACATAATAAGGGGGATCTTTACTTTGCTTATTTTTATGACATAGGGGATGGGGGGGTCTGGATGGTGATTGCGTCAGCAGTATGTTTTTTTTTACTTTTTCTATTTTTCTACAAAATTTTATCGATTTTGGTTTGAACACATGGCAATTGGCAACCCTACTTGTCTATGCTTGAAAACGAAACACATTTTCAGGGATTCCCGAAAATAATGGATACGTTTACTCGCTTAGAACCGAGACACCAGATAAAGACTCCAGAACACATAAAAACATTCATGTACCAATGTTTACGTAAGCATGGGAGCGGGGGTAAGAGCTTTGCTTACTTTTGCTGACGAGGGGGAGGGAAATCTGCTTACGTAATACTTGAACGGCCCCATACCAGTATTTTACATGGAGCGACTGTCTATCTGACCTCCACAACCCAGTTGCCAGTGAAAAAGTCATATTGGTACATGCCAGGTTTGAACCTGTGGCTCAAGAGGCGGGCCCGTAGTCACAGGGCCACCACGACACTCCAAACCAAGTACGCAGGAGATATTATAGTGCACAAGTGTATGCGCAAACACAGGTGCACTCCCTCTTCCTTAACTCTCATAGTCCGATGGGACGGCAATCCGACACGACCGGAGAGAGATCAAGCGCAGGACCGACGGCTTTACGTGTTCTGCGAAGCACGGGGGTGTCACACCACCAACTTCCTAGCTCCGGCCACTACCTGACCCGGGTACCGAGCCCAGGACCTGACGCTCATGAATTATATTACATAACATAGCATCACGCCTGTATTCAGTAGGCAGAGGTGTACACAATTGTACACCCACATTTCACCAATGCTGTTATTGAGTCCTATGTAATAGGTGGTGAGCCTATTGCCATCTACAGGGCACAATTCCAAACTCCGGGTTGCTACTGAGAATATTCTAACAGAAAAACTCAATAACACTTTGCCCGACCCGGGAATCGAACCCGAGACCTCATACTCAGCAGTCGCGCTTGGGACCGCTAGACCATCGAGGCAGTTAAATATATTACTATGTTATATTTTCCAGGAGTCTTCTTGATGTTGATATTCTTCAGTGGGTCCAAGAAAAAGTGACCGCATATAGGACCATAGGACACAAAGAAAATAATTTAAGCACTCTCCATAAAGCTTTAGAAGCAGCAGGTAATCCATCCTACATTTACGGATATATCCTTGAAACACTCATTCCATTACTTAATTACTATTTTTCAAAGAAATATTGAAAAAATAATAGATTCAAGATAAATCTTTGAAAAGCATTAACGAATGTTTAGCGAACTCTAAATTTACAATATTAAATGGAAAATGAATACGGTTGCGAACAGGATTCGGTCACCTGTATAGGGACTGAATGGATAGCAATGACGTCGCCAAAAGACGTGTTAAAATGTGGAAGAAGAATTCGCTGTGGTGAGCAGAGGTCGAGATGGCTTAGTGGTCAGAGCGCCTGGAGTAAATATACGGGAGGTACAGACTCCAATCCTGCTCACGACTGTATTATTTTTCCATTTAAAATTATAACTTTAAATACGCATATTATTTTGTACTAGAAGAATAGCTATTAAGGAGAAGAAAGATCTATAAAACAGTTATCGGACCTGCTGTCTCGTCTTCTTCTTCTACTTCCTGCCCTGGTCCCAAGTTATTTGGGGTCGGCGCAATATGTTTTTCTCTTCCATTCTCCTCTATCAGTCGTTAGGCTATCGTTTACTCCCTTTTCAGTCATATCATCCCTCACACAATCCATCCATTTTTTCTTTGGTCTCCCTCTTCCCCTCCATCCATCCACATCCATATTCATTACTCTCTTAGTCACATGTGTCTCATCCCTCCTCATCACGTGTCCGTACCAAGACAATCGGTTTCCTTTCAACTTTTCTGTTACTGGAGGTACTTTCAAACTTCCTCTAATATATTCATTTCTTACCTTATCCATTCTTGTCACTCCACACATCCATGCTGTCTCGTATGGTTCAAAATGTTGGCCAATAAAAGGGGTGAATGAAATGTAACTGCATGCAGCTGAGATGAGAATGTTAAGAGGAATGTGTGGTGTGACGCGGATGGATAGAATTAGAAATGAGTATACAAGAGGAAGTCTGAAAGTGGCACCGGTGACTGAGAAGTTGTGTAGAAATCGTTTAGCATGGTATGGGCATGTGATGCGGAGGGATGAGGGTCATGTGACGAGGAAAGTTTTGAGTATGAATGTGGATGGTTATACGAGTAGAGCTAGGAAGTGCTGTATAAACCTCCCGGTAAATACTCCGACGCTCTGACCACTAAGGTAATTGCATCTGTACGACATTGTATTAACTGGAAAATTAGTCGTGTCGGTTCGGTCACCTGTATAGGGACTGAATAGATAGCAATGACGTCATCAAAGACGTGTTAAAATGTGGAAGAAGAATTCACGATAGTGAGCAGAGGTCGAGATGGCTTAGTGGTCAGAGCGCCTGGAGTATTTATCCGGGAGGCGCAGGTTCGAATCCTGCTCGTGACCGTATTTCTTTTTTCATTTAAAATTATAACTTTAGAGTTCGCTAAGCATGCGTTAATGCTTTTCAAATATGTATCTGTTATATGCGTTTTTTTTACTTCCAGAAAAGCAGACCATTCGCTTTGCTTTGCAGTCTCCGTTGGAAACTAAAATATGTATGCAGAAATTGATTCTGCAATTACATCACGATGTGGGAAGTAAGTTTTCATTTACATTGATAAAATAACATCATGCCTTATATACGCGAAGGGTAAGACTTAAAGAAGCTTAGGCTGCATCACCAACATTTTCATTTAACACAATAGGCATGATGACTGATTTTAAATCTCCTTCTATAATATAGGTACACGTCTACTATTTCCGAAAAACACATTATTTCAGCAATAAACTCTCGTTTAACGCAGATTTTTGCATTTAATTTTAATTTGAATAATGCGCCAAAGCGGCTTATGTGTGTCATGGCGCCGCTTATAATGAGTTGTGACGTCACGATTTGTTATTATTTGACAAAAGTTCGAGCTAAACCACTGCAGTGATTGACACTCACTTGTGGCGTGACGTTATTCGCTGTAATTGGCGTTTCAGTCAACATGGCCGATTGCAGTATTTTAATACTAACTCTAAAATCATTTATTCTTTGATTATTTTATACTGTCATCATGCCTATTGGAATGACACCCCGTTTAATGAGAAAAAATAACCTATAATAAAAGGTAATCTAGCAGTGTAATATTTTGGAATCCGTACTAAACGCGCCATCTTATAAAGTCACTTGCTGAAAAAGTGTAGTACTTTTATTAAAGTACAGTCAGTATTGAATAGATTTGCCGAAGTCCATTACAATGGATGCAAATAAATACAATATCTATATACTATATATGCACATACACAAGCGGTGAAAATTCCGACTACCACCAACTACTCTACACGTGTTTCGCTCGTGTCCGCCACCGGTGACACCACTCGGTGGCGGACACTGCACGGTCTAATAGCTCCTGATGATGCCCCGTGGGGGGGGGGGGGGGACACGTGTAGAGTAGTTGGTGGTAGTCGTAGTTTTCACCGCTTGTGTATGTGCATATATTTGCGGGCGGGTGGGCGGTGCACAGGTAATTGCATGACTACCCTGAATATTGTGGAAGTAGCTAGATATTGTATTTATTTGCATCCACAGTACAGTCAGTTAAATATGGGTGATGTAATTCAAGATAAATCTTTGAAAAGCATTAACGCATGCTTAGCAAACTCTAAAGTTATTATATTAAATGGAAAAAGAATACGGTCGTAAACAGGATTCGAACCTGCGCCTCCCGGATAAATACTCCAGGCGCTCTGACAACTAAGCTATCTCGACCTCTGCTCACCACCGCGAATAAAAATTTAAAATAAAAATATGGGAGAAGTCCCATATTTTAAAACGTCTTTTGGTGACGTCATTGCTATCAATTCAGTCCCTATACAGGTGACCGAACCGACACGACTAACTTTGCAGTTAATACAATGTCGTAAAGATGCAATTACCTTCACAATTCATGATAAATCTTTGAAAAGCATTAACGCATGCTAGATGGTGAGTAGAGGTCGAGATGGCTTAGTGGTCGGAGCGCCTGGAGTATTCATCCGGGAGGCGCAGGTTCGAATCCTGTTCGCGAACGTATTCTTTTTCCATTTAATATAATAACTTTTGGGTGATGTAATTAATTTTGAATTCAATGTTGGGCAAAATATTAAACATTTTGTTTAAGAATGAGGCGGATATGTTTTAATTTTAAACTGTAATTTACAGAAGCGTTATTCATGATTACATCACAGAAAATAAAATCAAAGAAAAGTTAATATTTGTAGTCACAGGACTTGAAAGATCATTACAGGGTATCATTTAATTTTTTTCAGTTTTTTATTGATACTTTTAATTAGCATGATGACAGTATTAAAGAACCAAAGAATAAAAGGTTTTATAGAAGCATTCGAAGCACGTAGGATTCTAAACAATTACCTAGTTTAATTAAAAACTTTAAGATAATCAATAGTATAAAATACTACAATCGGCCATGTTAACTGAAACGTCAATCACAGCGAATGACGTCACGCCTCAGTAAATGTCAATCACCGCCGTACGTGTTGCTTGATCTTTTATCATATTTCATCGAGGCGTGACGTCACAACTCATCACAAGCGGCGCCATGACACCCATGAGCGTTTTCGCGCTTAATTCCAATTAGATTAAAATGCAATAATTTGCGTTAAAACTTAGTTTATTGCTGAAATAATGTGTTATTCGGAAATAGTAGACGTGTACCTTATAAAATATAGCGTGGACTCCCTTAAACGGGTGTAGGCAAACCCAGTGTGGTTCCCCGTGCGCCTGTAAGAGGGCGCGCGAGTAGTGTGCGCTTGGCAGCCGAGCAGAGAGGCACGTTATAGCCGCGCTCCCGCTGCCATAGAAACAGTTTCATGATTCATCTCTTGTCGCTATCTTGTGTAACATTAGTTTTATCCTTTGTGATATTGTGGTGTCCTGTATTGGTTAAGTGATTAAACGTATTTATCATTAACTTGTGTCATCAATCGACCCTACACCAAGCCGCAGTGCTATATCTGTACCAGTGGTGTAGCTACCTTGGGTGGCACCCGGTGCGGAAGTTGGTGATGTCACCCCATCGAAAGTAAAAAGCAGGCTCTTTTGCGGGAATCCCCGAATTATACATAGAGCTGAGCTAGTGCTAGTGGAGGAATCCCCGAAAAAGAAATTTTTGTGCTAGTGATTTTTTTTTATTTGTACATTGTTCTTATAGTTGAGAGACCGGATGGGTGTCACCCCAAAAAGGTGACACCCGGTGCGGCCCGCCCCCGCCCCCCTTTGCTACGCCACTATCTGTAGCCTATCGTGCTATGAAAAGGAGATTTCTAAAGCTGTCATCATGCCTATTTGAAAAGTAATGACCAAGTTTTTTGTATACTTTTCGGATAACTGTCGCAACTTGGCATATACCTTCAATAAATCAACAAAATCTCAAACCAATTTTTCAGCTTTATCAAAACCTAAGATGGACGATGTCACACAAGAGGTCACCAATTATATTATTCGACATAAGGGAAGGTCGTTATCAACCAGTAATGCACAAATATTAAAATCTTTCTACCAATCAGCTATGGTGTTTTATGACGAGCAATGGAATGATGGTAAGTAACAGGATCACTTCGATATCACTGAAGGGTAGGCGGAGAAGTACGCTTCAATCTGCCTAACCTTTTCCTATTTTTTTCTCTTTGTGGAAGAGCCATGATTCGGCACGAATGGGCCGGTTCGACCGGAGCGATACCACGGCTTCACAGAAAACCGGCGTGAAACAACGCTTGCGTTATGTTTCGCCGAGTGAGTGAGGGTACCGGAGGGACAGACCCTAAAAGTCCGGCAACGCACTTGTGACTCCTCTGGGGTTGCGGGTGTCTATGGGCGGCGGTAATCGCTTACCATCAGGCGAGCCGTTTGCCAGGATCACATAAAAAAAGATGGGGTCGGCTTCCAGTCAAACCGAAGGCAGCTTAAAACCAGTATTTTACATGGAGCGACGGCCTATCTGACCTCCACAACCCAGTTACTGGGTAATACGATATCTCGTGGCATGACTGGTTGTCAGACTTTCAGGCCTCTGACTACCCGTAACGGCTGTCATAGATCTTAATTTGATAACCGGGACCGACGGCTTAACGTGCTCTCCGAGGCGTCTCGGTATTAAATGATGGTCACCCAACCACAGACCCACCGCGGCAAGCGCAGCTTAACCTCGATCGATCGATCTGTGCTGTGTTACTTAGCCACGAGCCCCTCTCTGCAGTAGAGCAAAGAAGTTCGTTTATACACTCATCGAATTTAAAAAGAGTGTCTATGGAGTTTCTTGCCGATTCTTCTCAATAGAAGATCAACTTTTTGATAACTTAATTAATTAACTTTTCCAAAGTGCAGGTAATTCTAATCTGTCTAATTTAAATCCACAACATCTTTACACTCATATTTTATCAATTCCTCGGTGGTCAAGTAGTCCTAAGGGGCTATCCATTAATCACGTGATTTTTTTTTTTAGATTTTTTTTTTACGTTGCCCCACTCTAGGAATTTCTTCCTGTATCGTGGGCGTGTTTACAGACATATAATCTCACAAGCACACACACACCCAGACCCGGAACAATTATCTATAGATCGTACAAATATTTGCTCCGTGCAGGAATCGAACCTGCGACACGCAGCGCAGCAGTCGGGTCTCTCGACCACTGCGCCAACCGCGCTGTCAAATTTTTAACCGGACACAGTTGCAAACTCCGAGCTGCTACTGAGAATTTCTTAAAACCCAATAACACTACCCAACCTGGGAATCGAACCCCAGACTTCATGATCATGAAATCCTCATATTTGTTTCTCTTCTCTCTATCACTCAAAGGTTTGCTGTAAGAAAACTCATAAATGGGTTAAGCTCGCCTTTGTACATCCTTTTTCACTATTATAATTTGTATTAGGTATCGTGTGTACAATAAAGAATAAAGACATGAAATCTTAAGATCTTCTTTTTTCAATTTAATATTGTAACTTTAGAGTTCGCTAAGCATGCGTTAATGCTTTTCAAATATTTATCTGAATTATTAAGGTAATTGCATCTTTACGACATTGTATTACTGCAAAGTTAGTCGTGTCGGTTCCGTCACCTGTATAGGGACTGAATTGATAGCGATGACGTCACCAAAAAGACGATTTTAAAATATAGATGAAGAATTCGCGGTAGTGAGCAGAGGTCGAGATGACTTAGTTGTCAGAGCGCCTGGAGTATTTATCCGGGAGGCGGTTCGAATCCTGTTCGCGACCGTATTCTTTTTCCATTTAATATTGTAACTAAAGTTTTTTTTTTCTGAAATTTTCAGATGAAGTACTACAAAATGAGATCATCATGGCTATGACAGAGATCATAGACAAAGTATTAAATCATAACCTAAGTAAAGAGTACAATTTACTATTTTGTATATTGTTCAATAGACTTGCGTATTTTAAAACTACTATTGATGACGTCACAGCGAAGAGTTTCTTGGATCAGGTATGTAGTCTTCAATTTTACTCTTATTTGATACACTCACACCTATTTCCCATTGGGGTAGGCAGAGACTGTCTATTTATCTGACGACCACGGACGCCCAGTGGCCTAATATAATCAATAATTCTTTTTTTTTTAGTTTTGGACGTTAAATTTCTATTGTCGAAGATATATATGTGTGGGTGTGAGAGTGTGTGTCAAACGCACGGTAGTGTGTGTCATGTATTTTTTAAATATATTTAAATTCTAATGCATATTATTTTAAAATATTAGCTTTCTACACTCCTTCTCCATATAAACTTTAACTGCGCCAAATATCATACTCCTCCGTCCCCGTAATTTTTGTAACAAGATGAATTAATAAAAAAAATGTAAAACACGAATAATAATAATTTATTTTGCGTATCATGAGTACAGTAAGGTGATAGTAAAGCATGGTTTGTCCGTCATAAAAAAATGTTGAAAGAAGTAATAATTAAAAAAATACACCTACATGTGATCATGTGTGTGTGTGTGTGTCAATTCCAGTGTAACGCACGCAAGCACGCACTGACTCACTCATTCACTCACCCAAATTCAACAGCCAAAAAATTATACAGTAATAATCAGAACAAAATAATAATTATGAATTCAATATTACCTATGTCAAAACTTTCCCTTTTTTGTGCATCAATGCAGTATTAGACTTTCATTTTTTGTATCTTTCTGGCCTGTCTTACCCGTGACACTGTAAGGATTCTAACGATACCCCATACATCTTAATCGGTTCAGGCGTTTAGAAGTTATGGTGAAATAAAGAAACTCACAAACATACATACATACATACATACATACATAAACCCTAAAAACATAACACTACTTTTATTTGGCAGTCGAGTAACAAAGGGTACAAAGTGTTTGCTTCACGTATTATTATATAGATTTGTTAAGGTAATTGCATCTGTACGACATTGTATTAACTGCAAAGTTAGTCGTGTCGGTTCGGTCACCTGTATAGGGACTGAATAGATAGCAATGACGTCACTTACTACGATTCTTACACACCTCTTTCGCTTCATCTATATTCTTTACCCTCTTTATGCATGCTCATCTTATGGGTCGCTCCCTCTCTCGAGAACATCTCTCAGGTGTACTGGTTTCCTCACGATGTTTTCCTTCACCGTTATAAGCAAGTGATAATTAATTTATAATACGCACATGACTTCGAAAAGACAGTGGCGCGTGCCTTGGATTCGAACTTGAGACTTGCCTTGCCACTAGGCTATCACTGTCAAACTGATCAGCGGTTTTTTTTAAACCTTGCCCAATACTAGGAATGTCTTCCTGTATCGTGGGTGCGTTTACAAAAATATCAACTCACACACACACACACCCAGACCCGGAACAATTATCTGTAAATCATACAAATAATTGCTCCGTGCGGGAATCGAACCTGCGACACGCGACGCAGCAGCCGATCTCTCGAACCCTGCGCCAACCGTCATTAAGTTGCTTTTAACCTGTCCTTTTTTGAGGACGTCCGCTACGAACTGTTCTTTTGTCTAATTAAATTGTTATGTTTCAGATAACCCGAGTGTTCGACCGTTTAGACTTCTTCAGTATTACCATACTCAAAAATGTGATGCAAGTGTTGCCATCCAACGTTTTAAAGGCAGATTATTTAAATAAATTAAACGATACGGGACTGGAAGTTTGTAAAGAATATTTTCAATTGATTTGTGATGTTAATTATTCTTTATTACAATTTTGTGATAGTTTGAGAAGCAATGGTAAGTCTACATAAATCCTTGAAAAGCATTAACGCATGCATAGCGAACTCTAAAGTTATAAATTTTTGTGGAAAGAAAAATATGGTCGCGAGGTGGATTCGAACCTGCGCCTCCCGGATAAATACTCGAGGCGCTCTGAACACTACCCAATCTCGACCTCTGCTCAATACCCTATAGAATGAGGCATATTCAGTCCCTATAATAATTAATAAAATACATAAAAAAATTGTATCCCGCATACATACGTGTGTGCTCGCGAGCATATACACACACACACACACACACACGTACACACACACACGTACTCACACGTACACACACACACACTCACATACACGTACCCACACACACACTAGTCAACTATCTCCTGGACTGAAAAGACAGATCCCACGACAGGTTATTCTAGTATGGGTCTAGGCCATAGACTAATTAATTGAAGCCCTAGACTCTAGGGCTTCAATTAATTATGTAAAATATTTTGACGCAATTAAAATATTTTTATTTATTTATATATAAAGTATTCAAATCCCGCTTACGACCGTAGTCTTCAATCAAATTTTTTTTTTAATATTAGCATCACTTGGTGTATCAGTCCATGTGGTGCGGGTTTCATCCAGCACGCTGTCTTGTTTTTCTATTACCAAAAAAAAGTCAATTAAAGTCGTGATCAAGTGTTTAAACTTTTAGTTTTAGATGATGACGAATGGTCTAAGACATTTGTTAAAATGAAGAGGAGTCTATTTGAAACTAAATATGAAGGTTCAGACTATCTGTCTTTGAATACATTGAAGAATAGACTTTATGCTCTAGAACATATGACTGATATTGGTAAGTTTATTAAGTAATTTATATTTTTGAACAATATTAGACAGGAATGAGACTCGAACCCTACGAATGGGGCGTGAATCCCACGAAAGGGTCTCAATCCCCACGAACGGGACTTGAATCCCATTGACGGGCTCCACGAACTCGAACTCCACGAACGGGACTTAAAAACATCGAATAGAACTCTTGAGCATTAGTCATACACTCTCGGTTCCATTACATCTTCGGCTCGGGTTGCAATCCAGCCGCAAGTGTTTTGACCAACTTAGCTCACTTGTGTCAGAATGTACTATTTCCGTACACAGCAAGCGTACAATAACAATTACTTTGTCTCACAGATAAAAAAGCGACCGAACTTAGATCAATAATGGATGAGTTACGCAGGGTTGACATAGCCAAATCTCCAAAATCAACCCTCCGTCTGTCACAACTGTGTCCGGATCTGTGCTCCGCCGCCATCTTGGATCGGAAGAGGTTGGACTTACAGAAGATACTGCGACTACCCCCTCATGTGTATGTCGTGAAGTTTATTGAACAAGTAAGAAAGATTAAAGATAAATTTTTGAAAAGCTTTAACGCATGCTTAGCGAATTCTAAAGTTATTATATTAAATGGAAAAGAATACGGTCGTGAGCAGGATTCGAACCTGCGCCTCCCGGATAAATACTCCAGGCGCTCTGACCCCTAACTGGTCACCTGTATAGGGACTGAATAGATAGCAATGGTGTCACCTAAAGTCATGTTAAAATATGGATGAAGAATTCGCGGTGGTGAGCAGAGGTCGAGATGGCTTAGTGGTCAGAGCGCCTGGAGTATTTATCCGGGAGGCGCAGGTTCGAATCCTGTTCGCGAACGTATTCTTTTTCCATTTTATATAATAACTTAAGTAAGTAAGAGTTGTATTTTGTTTCCCTCTTTTCAGTGCAGTCGGTTTTATTTTGTTTATATCTAGCTGATACCCGCGACTTCGTCCGCGAGGAATTTGATATATATATATTTTTTCTTTTTTACTAGAACCCCTAAATATTTTCGGCTAGAAAATAGCCTAAGTTACTCCTTATATAATCAGCTACCTGTCAGTAAAATCTTATCAGAATCGGTGCAGCCGTTTCGAAGATTACCCAGAACAAACAGACAGCCAAAATTTTAAAAACTGCATTTTTATGCTTCAGTGTCGTGACTGCCTCGTTTGTCTAGTGGTCCCAAGCGCGACTGCTGAGCAGGAGGTCTCGGGGTCGAGCAAAGTGTTATTGAGTACTATTAGAAAATTCAAGATATGTCTTTGAAAAAGCATTAACGCATGCTTAGCGAACTCTAAAGTTACAATATTAAATGGAAAAAGAATACGGTCGCGAACAGGATTCGAACCTGCGCCTCCCGGATAGATACTCCAGACGCTCTGACCACTAAGCCATCTGGAGTATCTATCCGGGAGGCGCAGGTTCGAATCCTGTTCGCGACCGTATTCTTTTTCCATTTAATATTGTAACTATTAGAAAAATTCTCAGTAGCAGCCCGGAGTTTGGAATTGTGCCCGGTTGATGGCAATAGGCTCACCACCTATTACATGGGACTAACAGCATTGTTGAAATGTGGGTGTACAACTGTTTACACGTCTGCCTACCCCTTCGGGGAATACAGGCGTGATGCTATGTTATGTTAAGTTAAAAAAAAAACTATTATTTTGACATTACAAACGGACACTTAAATTTTATTTATTTGTTTTGATTATTTGTATGATTTTTTTTTTCAAGATAAATCTTTTTATGAAAAGCATTAACGCATGCTTAGCGAACTCTAAAGTTATTTTATTAAATGGAAAAAGAATACGGTCGCGAACAGGATTCGAACCTGCGCCTCCCAGATGAATACTCCAGGCGCTCCGACCACCAAGCCATCTCGACCTCTGCTCACCACCGCGAATTCTTCTTCCATATTTTAACACGTCTTATGGCGACGTTATTGCTATCATTTCAGTCCCTATACTGGTGTCCGAACCGACACGACTAACTTTGCAGTTAATACAATGTCGTAAAGAATGCAATTGCCTTATTAATTCAAGATAAATCTTTGAAAAGCATTAACGCATGCTTTTTCCATTTAATATAATAACTTTTTTGCTTTATAAATACTATTTAATTATTTCTAGGTGTCTGTCTTCACAGACTCGATTCGTCGCCCTTGTGTTATTAAAGCATTACTATCGAATGGGTCTTCTCGCCGATACATCGTTAAAACCGGTGAACCTATGTTGAGAGACGCCTCAGTACAAAAAGCTAACGCCATCTTGGATCATATTCATGACCACGTTGGAGTTAGGAGTTATAACGTAAGTACTTATATCTGCATCGTTATCACATAATGTCTTTTTATCAATAAATGTACCTAAATGATTGTAGCACAACATTTGGTCATCCCATTTTTAAAAGATAATTGATCTGACCCAGCGTTGATTTAAAGGCATGATGGACGCGGACCTCGCCGATGAGGTCTATAACGAGGCGGTCGAGCGCGCCGGAGTGTGCTCGTAACTACCGCGGGCATTGATTAATACCATGTATTTTTTCATCTTTCAGGTAACTCCACTTAGTGATGATTCAGCTATAATAGAATATTTAGAAGATCATATACGACTCAGAGATTTGATGGAAGAAAAATACGATATTAACGGTAAGTATTACAAACATAGTAAGACTATTGTCGCCAATAAGCCTGATATAGTGGTGATAGATCGATTCGAGCGCCGCACAATGATTGTTGATATTACTATCCCTCATGACGAGAACCTCGTGAAAGCGGAGAAAGATAAACAAATCAAATATCTTGATCTGGCGCACGAGGTTGTCGACATTTGTCGTTTCCGTTAATAGACTAATAGCGAAGAGCCTTGACCAACACCTTAAGAGACTCTCGTTAGACGGTTGGGTCAAGGGCCTGATACAGAAAGTGGTACTCCTCGATACGGCACGCATTGTGAGGAGGTTCCTTTCTCTGGAACCACCGCTAGCTTGGACCCTGTTCTCGATGCCGGTGGTCTATTTTATTTTTAAATAATGTATTTTTAAAACTTATTAAAATAAAAATATAAATAAATGATAATGATACTCCTCCCGACCGAATTCTTGGTCACGGCGGCCTATCTCCACGGAGATAGCCAAGTACGCAGGATATATTATAGTGAAAGAAAGAAACATTTATTTGACACAGTTAGTAAGGACACAATAAAAAAAATACAAATTTACAAAAAAAGTTAGGTAACTAGAGGCGTTGTGTGCCTCACGGCTGCGCCAAAAAGGTCCAGTTCAGCAAAATGCCAGACCACTAGTGCCTGACGCTGATTTTCAACTGGACCTTAATTAATGAGTAGAAATCACGGATGCAAATCTTTTTTTAATTTGATATGAAATTAAATTTAATAAATATAAATATATATCTAACCCCTGGTCTGTCACGGTCTGTGCCACAGCAAGGTCAAAAACCTCCTTTGTCTGTCACTTACCGTGGGACGGCAAGTGACAGGAAGTATGAAAACTATTGACGAAAATACGTATATCTGTGGAACTAAATGCCCTATCTCTGTTATTCTAGTGTTATTATAATCAGGAATAACAGGGCTAGCAATATAATATTCACTGTTACCAACATTAACCACAATAGAGGCGCGATAAGGCACGCAAAATTTAATAAATATAAATATATATCTAAGAAGAATCCGTGTACATAATATAGATACTATATTGTCATATAAACTTACATATATTGGTTGTCATGCTCACAGTTAGCTAAGCTAAGAGAAAAAATAAAATAAACTAAAACACAAAACTAACTATCACATACCAACTTATAACACGATCCATACCAATCTCATAGTGCACAAGTGTATGCGCTAACACAGGTGCACTCCCTCTTTCTTCACTCTCATAGTCCGATGGGACTCAGGCTCAGGCAGAGGAAAGAAAATATATGCAGGTGGTAAACTCCTCCGACTCTGCTTGACCGATATTTATGTTTTTTTTTTGTGTGTATTTGGTAGGTCTGAGAATAGGTCCTAGGCTATTTTTATACACCCAGGTTATCACCTGGGTGTATAAAAATAGCCATAGGGTGGCCCTATCCAGGAAAATTTATATGGCAGCACAACGTATACGGGGCACAGCTAGTCTATTCTTAATTATGCGTGCCAACAAAACATGTTTTTTCTTTCTTTCAACTATAAAATTGTTATTTTTTCTGTTCTAGTCGCTGTGACTAAGGCTGGTTTTGAGAAATTGATTTTGGCGCCTTCCTTAGCTATGGAACAGTATAATACCATGTGTGGAAAAGTGACACCTTATATACTTAGGTAAGTTGTTAGTGGAACCCCTATCGCCTTGTCGACAGGTCCTTGACCTCTGAATAGGGTATATGCATCAGTGTTCACAACTTGAAGGAAGACAACTATCGTACCAGTACCGTAGAATTATCGTACATGGAGCAAAATAAATCTAAAGGATCTAGGCCCTTATCAGCGATATTAAGCGGATTCATGATCCGTTAGTCTTTGTAACACTTTAAGAATAGGCGTGGATTGTCGGACGAAGAAAATAGGAACACTAGTTGCAGCACAATCAGTTTATTGTAATCTTAATTTCTTTTTTAAAATATTCGCCACTAAATAGAGTAACAATATAACTAGCACAATTATTAAGACACTACCGAACGCGTAGCTCCCACATGCGATGTCGACCGAGTCTCAAATCATACTGCCGATTTTTACCCCCCCTTAGTACCAACTAGCGCTCGGTGTTGTGTCAGAGTGTCATGTGATCGGATGTGACGTAGACACCTGCAGATAATGCACATTAACGACACTCTAATCTTACAGCGACATCTATCATAACTAACTAACACTAATTTAAATATCGGAGCGCTGTCAAATCGTATTAAATGTGATATCAATATTTTTGCGTATGCTTATATTTATGACATGGAGCTATATTTAATATATAGCATAATGAAAATTATCGTACCATCTGCGTACGAAAATAATGATGTCGTACATAGTCTGTAGGCATGAAATTATCGTTTGGGTACGATAATTATCGTACGGTCGCGCACACTGATATGCATGTATGTTTTTTATATTTTTATTCGATTATATACGTTGGTACATTACCGCGAAAAAATATAACATAACATAACATAGCATCACGCCTGTATTCCCCGAAGGGGTAGACAGAGGTGTACACAATTGTACACCCACATTTCACCAATGCTGTTATTAAGTCCCATGTAATAGGTGGTGAGCATTGCCATCAACCGGGCACATTTCCAAACTCCGGGCTGCTACCGAGAATTTTCTAACAGAAAAACTCAATAACACTTTGCCCGACCCTGGAATCGAACCCGAGACCTCATGCTCAGCAGTCGCGCTTGGGACCACTAGACCAACGAAAAAAATATAACACTTATAAATATATGATTATTGAGTATTAAAATTATCAAACATACCTACAATCAGTTTGAAACGCCGCCACCTTGGCGCGCTTTCTCTGACGTCAAAGTACATATCATAAAAGATATCTTGTGTAGTATGGAGTGTTCAATTAACGATTTAAAAATTTTATTGAAGGGATTTTCTTTATAGAATAACGTTAAAACTCAAAAAGAACCACAAAACATGTTAAACACCCCGTAATAACATACTAGAGATATTGTCATCGCGGACAGTGACGTCACGTTACACTCCAACCAATAGCGTGCGTTTTGACATATTAAATTTCCCTCGGATGATTCTCACTTTTCAACTTTAATTTTTAATAGTTAAAACACGATTAATTAAAAAAGTAATTGATTAGGTGTCATTCTACAGCAATAAAGATTACGAATAAAAATATTTGACCGGGAAAAATATAATAATTAATTGTACAACACCTTGTATATTAATATTATTTACTTTCAGATCTTCAATTGAAAATAACTGTTCTTGTGCGCAGGAGTTTATAGAAAAGAAACGAACATTTGAGGACACACTGAGCTCCATGACCATCATAAATTGGCTCTTTGGTAAATATTTATATATATAAGGTCCTAATTTATTAGGTAATTACCTTCGAAAGGGTTAATACGAGTATATAAGTCAAATACATTCACTTAAGCTAAGAATTAAATGGAAATAACAAATTATTTGTAATGAACATAGTACAGGGTGTCCGGTGGCAGAATTAGGATTTCAAAATTAAATAATAAAAAAACTAAATTTTTATTTTTATTATTTCAATAACTATAACAAAGAAGGGAAGTGCGGGTTTTATTTCTTAAAAATAATTTCGTCTAAATGTTGACCGTCACGTCGGACACACTCTTCGAATCTGGCTTCAGTATTCCGCGCCACTCGCTGGAGAAGGGACGTAGGGATGCCATTAACCTCGCGAACGATATTTTCTTTTAATGCTGAGATGGTTGGTGGGGCGGTTTCATAAACTTTACTTTTGAGGTACCCCCACAGAAAAAAGTCCATGGGGGTAAGATCCGGCGACCTGGGTGGCCAGGGGATGTCAGCGAAACGGCTTATCAATTTGTTAGGGAACAAATCACGAAGAAGCGCCATGGTCTCTCTAGCAGTGTGAGGCGTGGCGCCATCTTGCTGAAACCATGTCTGTGAACTATAGGCGGGATGTCCTCCTAATATTGGCAGAAAAAAATCGTTAAGCATGCGCCGATAAGAAACGCCGTTCACAGTAATGGCTTGTCCTTGTCGATTTTCTAAAAAATAGGGTCCGATTATTCCTCTACTTGACAATGCACACAAAACCGTCACTTTGGGACTGTGAAGTGGCTGTTGATGTTTCAATCGTGAGTTTCGTCCTTTAGGTGACCAATAACGGCAGGTCTGTTTATTTACACTTCCATTTAAATGAAAATGGGCTTCATCGCTCCAAAAGATTGTGTTCACTGTACGAAATCGCTGCAACATTGTCTCGCAGAAACTGTTGCGCAAATTGTAATCATTAGGCTTAAGCGCTTGCACAATTTGAATTTTAAAGGGGTGAAGTTTAAGGTCCTTTTTCAATATTTCGTGCACAATCGTTTTTGGGAGCCCTAGAGCAGCTGATCTCTTACGTAAGGACTGTCTCGGGTTATCGCGTAAACTGTTTGCAACAAGTTCGATGTTGTCATCAGTCCTCGACGTTCGACTGGGTCCCGGCCGCGGATTATTTGCTGCTGAACTTGTTGTTTTGAACCTTCGCACCCACAATCGAATCAAATCTTCGCTTGGCGCATCACGTAACCGTCGGATATTGTACCGCGAACAAAATCTTCGACGAGCAACAGCACAGGAATCGTTTGCTTTAAAATACGCTTCGATTGCGAACGCACGTTGTTCACCTGTCCACTGTGACATCGTGACTAAGGAACCCGCACGAATGACGAATCGAACTGGACCCCCCGCCCGCCCCTCCGCTCAACGGTTCGAAAACAGTTCGAAATTTAAATCCTAATTCTGCCACCGGACACCCTGTACTAGCAAGACGAAAACTGCTCCTCGAATACAATCGCATATCCCGCATATATGATCCCATAAAAGGAATTTACCTAATAAATTAGGACCTTATATACTAATAATACAGGGACGAATGTCTTTCAAAGATTAATCGAAGGAAACATTCCTTTATTTTTAAAATTTCTTATATTTGAATTAAAAACAAATCTATCCTATATGTTATATTTTATAATCCAGGTGTAGGTGATCGTCACCTTCATAACATAATGTTCAGTGTTCGCGACGGAGGAGTTTGTGGCGTTGACTGGGCGGCCATCTTCCAATATGGCCGCCAAGAGTTACCGCCCGCACGATTGACGGCCAATCTCTTAGCTGTGTGCGATGTTAAAGGTATGTTCAATTATAAAGAATTATTATATACTAGCCCGCGTTTTCACCCGCGTATAATTATATTATAAGCCTAAGTTACTCCTTAAATAAGCTACCAGCCAGTAAAATCTTATCAGAGTCGGTCCGCCGTTTCGATGATGAGCCGGAACAAAAAGACAGACAGGCAAAAAAATTTAAAACTGATTTTTGGTCATAGATATCGTGCAAATAACTGTATGAGTTTTAAAAAAACTATTATTTTGACATTACAAACAGACACTTCAATTTTATTTATTTGTATTGATACAGAATTAATTTTTGAAATGGCCGTGGATGGGCTAATCCTAAACTATAAGGAATAGTGAAAAATACTTAAAGGATTCTCGGGGCCGCAAACAAAAATTGTGTCATTAGATTTTCGAAAAATCAACATTCCTAGCCAGGAATCGAATAGGATGATTTTGAAAAAAAAAAAAACTTATTATTACACCATCCTATTGCAAATTGATTGATTTTCAATCAATTTGTTTATTTGCTCAAATATGATACGATGAAATGCCCATTACAGCGAATGACGTCACGCGTCAATCACTGGCGTACGTGTCACTTGAACTTTTGTCAAATGTTATCGAAGCGTGACGTCACAACCCACCATAAGCGCCGCCATGACACCCATGAGCCTTTTCGCGCTTAATTCAAATTAGATAGATTAAAATGCAATAACCTGCGTTAAAACTAAGTTTATTAATAATGTGTTTTTCGGAAATAGTAGACGTGTACCTATATTATACAAGGATATTTCAAAATCAGTCATCATGCCTATTGTTTTGGAAGAGCATTGGTACGGTATAACGAAAGTTGGTGATTAAAGTCCCATTCTATTATGCATCTAATATTATTTTTTCAGCGTTCCTTACAGGAATAAAAATATATATAAATTAATTGTAATGCTGATATTACATCTTTCAGTTTTGGAAAGCCGTCTTCAGAATATACTGTTAACTCTGAAAGATTCTCGGAAACTGTACGAAGCGTTCATACGAACATCTTTCTTTTGGTTGGGACCGGAATTCAAAGAGGTAAGGATTTATTAATTTGATTAAATCAGGTGTGAGGGTTCAAATATGGGTAATTTTGTATTCACAATATCTTGGACAAATTCACGACTAAATCTATATATAAAGTTACAATATTAAATGGAAAAAGAATACGGTCGCGAACAGGATTCGAACCTGCGCCTCTCAGATCGAGATGGCTTAGCGGTTAGAGCGTCTGGAGTATTCATCCGGGAGACGCAGGTTCGAATCCTGTTCGCGAACGTATTCTTTTTCCATTTAATATTGTAACTTCAGAGTTCGCTAAGCATGCGTTAATGCTTTTCAAAGATTTATCTTAAATCTATATATATTTATATAAAAATGAATCCCTATTTCCCTTGGTCACGCCATAACTTGAGAACCACTGCACCTAATTGGATAATTCTCTGTTTTTTTATTTTAAAAAAGTTGCCCCTCATAAGGTACTACTCACCAGTGATCACAACTTGAAGCAAGACAACTCTCGTACCAGTACCGTAGAATTATCGTACATAGAGCAAAATAAATCGTATTAAATGTGATATCAATATTTTTGCGTATGCTTAAATTAATTACATGGAGCAAAAAATCTTCATGTTGTCTAAGAGGGTAAAAAAAAAATGACACACCTTACATCCTGTGCTGCATGTCCTGCTAACTGTACCCAGGAGGGGGCAGTGCGTGTTGCAAATTCGTTTTGCCGTCGACTCGCTAAGAAGAAGAATGCATAATGAAAATTATCGTACCATCTGCATACGATAATAATGATATCGTACATCGTCGTTAGACATGAAATTATGGTATGGGTACGATAATTATCGTACGGTTGGAAACACTGCTACACACTAGGAATTTCACAGACACATAATCTCACTGCCTCGTTGGTCTAGTGTTCCCAAGCGCGACTGCTGAACAGGAGGTCTCGGGTTCGATCCCCGGGTCGGGCAAAGTGTTATTGAGTTTTTCTGTTAGGAAATTCTCAGTAGCAGCCCGGAGCTTGGAACTGTGCCCGGTAGATGGCGATAGGCTCACCACCTATTACATGGGACTTAATAACAGCATTGGTGAAATGTGGGTGTACAAATGTGTACCTCTGCCTACCCCTTCGGGGAATACAGGCGTGATGCTATGTTATGTTATGTTATGTCATAATCTCACATGCACACACATTTTGTTGTGTTCGTCATTATAAGGACAAGGTTTTAAATGTTTTTCTTTCGAAACGCTCTGTTTTTTTATAACATGACTGCCCAAAAAAAGGAGTGTTATGTTTTGAGGGTTCATGTATGTATGTATGTATGTTTGTGAGTTTCATTGTTACACCATAAATTCTAAACGTCTGAACCGATTTAGATGAATGGGGTATAGTTAGAATCCTTACATTGTCCTTAGTAAAATAGGCCAGTCAGATTTAAAAAAAAATCAAGTGGCTATGGTAAACAAAAATTTGTGACAAAAACTCACACGCAGGGCCTATATTTTTTATTAATTTGCATAACCTGACAGAGCATCACGTCTGTATTCCCCGAAGGGGTAGGCAGAAATGTACACAATAGTAGACCCACATTTCACCAATGCTGTTATTTAAGTCCCATGTAATAGGTGGTGAGCCTATTGCCATCTACCGGGCACAATTCCAAACTCCGGGCTGCTACTGAGAATTTTCTAACAGAAAAACACTGCCCGACCTGGGAATCGAACCCGAGGCCCCGTGCTCAGCAGTCGCGCTCGGGACGACTAGACCAACGAGGCAGTTTTTATACACATTCGGAATAATTACAAATGTAATATGTACCGTCCGGGTATCGAAACCTGATACCACTGTGACAAGAGTTATGGCGACTCAGGCCACACCACACTTTTAATCCAGGTTACATAATGTGATACCCTGGTATAGAGTCCAGGTCTCCCAACTCAGGCACAGTACGGGTCCCCAAATGACGTCACACCCAGAATTTGGTTAAAATACTTTACTAGACTTAGACCAACGAGGCAGTAAATTAACTTAATCTTTTTATATTTCAGCTGAAACACATAAATAATATCTTGGATGGTAAGACAGTGTCTTACCAAATAACTAGGGAGTGTATCGATGAATCTGATAAGAGATATAAGGAGGGATATGTGCGACTGCTAGATCAAGTGTTCGAGAACTTTACTCCAAAGGAAACATACGATGTAGAAGAGCAGGTAATGTATAGCTACTTATATAATGAGGTGTGTGTGTGTGGTATCTCTGTGTGTGTCTATATCCCTCTCTCTCCCTCTTTCTCTCTATCCCTCTCTATCTCCCTCTCTCTCTCTATCACTGTCCCTCTCTCCCTATGCCTCTCTTTCTCTCTCTCTCACACTCGCCCTCCCTCTCTCTCTCTCACCATCGCCCGCCCTCTCTCTCCCTCTCTCTCTGTGTATGTGCGTGTTGTTTAGGTGTGTGCGTGCTCCTTCCCTCTCTCTCTCTGTCTCTAAAACTCCCTCTCTATCCCTCTTATTCGTTCTTTAACTCACTCCCACTCTCGTTTCCTAACCCTCTTACTCCCTCTCTCGCTCTCTATCCCACTCTCTCTCTCTAACCCTCTCAATCTCTCGCTTTCTATTCCTCCCTCTCCCTCTCTCTAACCCAGGCACTTACCCTTCTCTCGCTCTCTATCCCTCTCTCTGTCTCTCTCTCTCTCTCTCTCTCTATACCTCTCTCTCCCTCTGTCTCTCTCTCTATCCCTCTATCTCCCTCTGTCTCTCTAACCCTCACCCTCTCTCTCTATCACTCTCTCCCTATGCCTCTTTTCCCGTCTCTCTGTCTCTTCCTCTCTCTCTGTCTCGCCCTCTCTTCCTCTGTGTGTGTGTGTGTTAGCGTTTGCGTGTGCACGCGTCGTCGTCATTCAATGTAATATTACGAAACTTCCCATACAAATGAGCTTGTTTTCAATTCCTTTTGTGTGGACCCAACCCAATGGCCTAAAATCGTCAACCCGCAGTGAGCTAGCGTGGTGATCAATGCTCGTGCCTTCTCTATGTGAGAAGAGGCCCGCGCCCTGCTGTGGGACAGTTATGGGCTGGTATTATATATATTTTATCTCTTCTGTTATTCACAGGTGTCATGTCTTCTTCAACATTGCACTGACCCACGAATAATGGCCGTCACCCCGCCAGGGTGGGAAGCGTGGTTATAATCTGGTTAGACTACAAACATCGTGAGGAAACCAGCACACCTGAAAGATACATGGCCGATTGCAGTATTTTATACTTTAATTTTATTGAAAATCTTATTAATCTTAATGTTTATATTAAAACTAGGTAATTTTTTAGAATCCTCTGTACATATATTTTGCCCTAAAACCATTTATTTGAATTGATAGCAATGACGTCGCCATAAGACGTGTCAAAATATGGAGGAAGAATTCGCGGTGGTGAGCAGAGGTCGAGATGGCTTAGTGGTCGGAGCGCCTGGAGTATTCATCCGAGGGGCGCAGGTTCGAATCCTTTTCGCGACCGTATTCTTTTTCCATTTAATATAATAACTTTAGACTTCGCTAAGCATGCGTTAATGCTTTTCAAAGATTTATCTAGAACCATTTATTCTTTGATTCTTTAATACTGTCATCATGCCTATTATTAAATTCTAGAAAGCACTGTTATTAAATTGATGCAGTATTTCTCCCGTTCAAATTTTCTAAAACCTGAATGTTTTAATTTAAACAAATTATGTTTGTATTTTTATAATTAGGCCAATAGAATAAGAAACAAATCATTTGTAATACATTTTTGTAACAATTTTGCTTTGTGTGAAATAAATACATATTTTTTTTACTGTCAATGTGTTTTATTGTATAACTAACATAGCATCACGCCTGTATTCCCCGAAGGGGTAGGCAGAGATGTACAGAGTCGTACAGCCACACACTAATGCTGTTATTTAGTAATAGGTGGTGAGCCTATTGCCATCTACCAGGCACAATTTCAAACTCCGGGCTGCTACTGAGAATTTTCTCACAGAAATACTCAATAACGCTGCCCGACCCGGGAATCGAACCCAAGACCTCATGCTTAGCAGTCGCAATTAGGATCAACGAGGCAGATGTTTTACTGTATCGCTTCATCTAATGAACTTTACACGACATTGTGGCGAGCCCACGTGGTGTTGGTGGGATGAACACTTACTATCCAAATTGACAGGGCCGGACCGTGAGTTTGTGAGGCCCTGGGCTAATACCACTTGGGGGCCTGCCTTTTTATGTGTGGAAAATCCATCATATACTTTGAGCCGGACTCATTCTGACTAAAAACCACACAGTTTATTAATAATTTTGTCCATGGTCTTCAATGGGGGATCCGCCCCTCCAAATTGACCTCATCCCTAAACCCTGAGGGGGTGGAACAAGGGTAGAGGCATTTGCCCTGCAATGACACAAAACTGTCAGAAAAGTAAAACTGTGACTGTCTTGGACACGGCCGTGTGTTTTACGCGCAGAGTATATTTTTAACCGACTTCCAAAAAGGAGGAGGTTATCAATTCGGTTGTATTTTTTTTTTTTTTTTTTTATAAATAAAAAATATAAATATTTCATTCTTCTTATCGTGTGGTTGATGAACAATTTAGTGTCAGAGTTTAAACCACCCGTAGGTCTCTGACATGGCTTTACACACCATCGAGAACATCTCTCAGGTGTGCTGGTTTCCTCACGATGTTTTCCTTCACCGTTTTAAGCAAGTGATCATTAGTATAAAATCTCTCATAACTTCAAAAAGTCAATGGTGCGTGCCTTGGATTCGAAGTTGCGACCTTTGACTTGTCAGTCCAACGGTCATACCACTAGGCTATTATTTAATATTTCGTTTATTCTCTCTTACAAAGTTGATTTCTTCTATATAATAAAGATTATTGTCATATACAAGAAAATTTACTTTGTGAGAGACTGGTGCCTGATGTGGGTTTAATAAAAGCCTGTATTAACGGTCACCAGGGCCCTCCAACCGTTAATAATTAAAATATTTATATTTTGAACTGAATACATTTGAGAGTTTAGAGAATGCGGGTTTCTAATACTAACACATAAAAAATAAAATCTGCATCATCTAATTCCTCTCTGCCCTTTTTTCTATCGGACGGTCAGAAGCACGAAAAGGCGCCATTGGTTCATGGTTGATATACCAAAACCCGAACGAAGCGCTTTGATTCCACGTTCATTATAAGAACCGCGAAACAGTGGAATGCACTGCCGGAGTGGGTCTTCACCGATAGTTACAATCTGGGTGTCTTCAAGACGCGAGTGAATCGGTTTCTTCTAGGGACGCGTGCTCCATCGTAGACCGCATTATCGCTTAACATCAGGCGAGATGGCGGTCAAAGGCAAACCTATTAGCTAATAAAAAAAAATAAAAAAATGTGGAAAAACCAGGCTAGGCATTGTTAGTGCATGTGTTACGTGAACTAAATTTGTGTGCGTGTGTGATTGCTGGTTTGATATTTATACAGCGGTCAGATCGCCTTGGGTATTTATCCGGGAGCCGTAGATCAAAATCTTGAAAGAAAATAATGTTTACTTTAGAGTTCGCTACGCATGCGTTGGAAAGATTTATTTATAAAATATCTAATGATCTTCATTAGCCAACCTGTGGACGCTGTAAGTCCTCTCCGTGTCTCGATACGAAATTATTATCACCCATCCACAGACCGACTGCGGCAACGTTGATAGATTGGTACTGATATTACATAACCACGAGCCGAGCTCGAATCCTGCTCACGGCCACGGAAATTCGCACCGTAGGTATGCGGTAATGTTTTTGAAGGATTTGTCTGTAATTAATAAATAATTTTGAATTGGATATGATGTAATCCGATTTCTACGTGGGCGGGGTTGCAGCACAGCACGACTATGTTTAATTATTTATTAGCCATTTACCTACCATTCCCTGGTTTGTCAATATTTAGTAAAGTAAAAAAACAAATTGTTACTGCACATATAGGTATTAAGATCCGGACACATACAATTAAGAAATTTCATCTCGCAGGAAATCCTGACGAAGAGGATTCTTAAATATTAACAAAAAAAAAAAAGATTATACTAATTACTGATATATTATTGTCCACATCAAAAAAACTATGAATTAAATCACGGACCTTAAAAAAATACGGACGGAGCGTTGCGTACGACATGTGAGAAGCATGCCTAGTCATCAAATTTCGCTTGTCATATACGAGCTAAACGCAAACAAATACTTAAAACTCATCCACTCGGCGCCAGTACGCTGCGTGCGTGTGTGCGTAATATATGCTTTCTCTCATCAATTCCCATTTCATAGCTTGTATCCGATTTAGGGTTAAACAAAGGCCTTATAGTAAAAAAAACTAGTAGCCCAAATTGCGGCCTTTGCGGTAAGGTAGAAGATGTCCATAATTTGTTTTCGATACAGAAGAGAAACAGAAATAGTAATGACGGAACTAGATATTAATGTGTCAGAATTAGGTGTATTTCAATCAATATTGTCTTTAAGTCTTATAGTAAAGATTCTACCAATGATTAATAATTAATTTATTAAGGATTGGGATGTTGTTCGACGATGTACACCTGTAAAGTGGTATCGCTGAGTTTAGTAGATCTGTAAATGATTGCTAGATAAATATCGCCAGGCGTCTCCTTAAGACGAATACAAGGTGGATTGAAAAATCATTAGATTTAAACACGACAAGGAAGCTCAGTTGGTAGAGCGATGACACGGAATGTCAAGGGTCGTGGGTTCAAGCCCCGTTCTTGTCTATTATTTTTCCAATGTTTCCTTGAAAAATAGTAATGCTACCAAAATTTATAAATTTGTGTGCAAATTAACTTAGTCTAAATGTTTGTTACTTCATCCCTTCTTAGATTAAGATGGTGGCTGGTATAATCATTGTCGAAATAAGACTAAAATTTTTAAATCTCTTTTAAAGACAAAAAAAACATTATATATTAATTACAGATAAATCTTTAAAAAGCATTAACGCATGCTTAGCGAACTCTTAAGTTATAAATACTCCAGGCGCTCTGACCACTAAGCCATCTCGACCTCTGCTCACCACCGCGACTTTTTGATTCATATTTTAACACGTCTTTTGGCGACGTCATTGCTCCTAATAAATAAATCTATTCAGGTATACAGGTGACCGAACCGACACGACTATCTTTGCAGTTAATACCTTAGTGGTCAGAGCGCCTGGAGTATTCATCTGAGAGGCGCATGTTCGAATCCTGTTCGCAACCGTATTCTTTTTCCATTTAATATAATAACTTTATTTACCATTAAATTATAAGATGGCCGTCAAACGTAATTACATGACTAAAACAAGGATAAAGATAAGGTTTTCCTACTACGTATAATACCTCAATTAATTTTACATTTAGCACGTTAATTAGTATATGACGCACCATAATTAAACATATTATGTACCTATTACGTCAAACGTGACACGACGTCGCGGCAAGCCCAGACAAAGATGGCGGGCCGACTAGACACTTAGGTACTGTCCAAATTAGCCCAAAAGCATGAGGAATTGAATGAGGTTAGGAAGCAGCATTGTCAGAAGATTATTTTTGTAACCTTTGAGGTCATTTTTAACTACGTCGGGTTACTTTTGCACTCAAAAGATTATTTGTAGGTATTTTTTTTTGGATTTGGAAGAATTTATTTTTAATTTTTTACTTGTATCCAACATGAAATGGAATGTAGTGAGGGCAGCTGCTGAAAATACGTCTATCTCTCTCGCACTCAAGTAAAAAAGGATAGGTTACTTTTCACACAAAGAGGTTACTTTTTTATTCATTTCTGGTAACTTTTGATAAAACTGTCGTCTTTAAGGACTATGAGAGTGAAGGAAGAGAGAGTGCACCTTTGTTTGCGCATACACTTGTGCACTATATCTCTTGCGTACTTGGCTAATCTCCGTGGAGATAGGCCGCCGTGACCGAAATACGGTCGAAAGTATATTATGACGTAAGTATTAAATAATGTCACGATAATGCTTTTGTATTGTGGTAATGTCGCCTTACTCTCGTTGGTCTAGCGGCCGCAAGGACGACAGCTGGGCATGAGGTCTTTGGTTCGATTCTCGGGTCGAGCAAAGTGTTATTGTTTTTTTTATAAACTCTTAGTAACAGCCTGGAGTTTGGAATTATGCTCGGTTCATGTCAACAATCTATCCACCCACCTATTTCATAACATAACAGCATCACGCCTGATTCCTCGAAGGGGTAGGCAGAGGTGTACACAATTGTACACGCACATTTCACCAATGTCTTTATTAAGCTGTTGCCTCAGTCATTAGCAGACATAATAGATTTTTATTGTTACAACGTACAGATCTGTACGTTACTGAGCCGAAAGGATAACACCTTGCCCGACTCGGGAATCGAACCCGAGACCTCATGCTCAACAGTCGCGCTTGGGACCTTTAGACCAACGAGGCACCTATTTCATGGGACTTAATAACAGCAATAAAACTGTGCACATCTCTGCCTAACCCCTCTGAGAATACAAGCGTGATGCTATCTGACGGACGGAGGAAATCATGCACAGACAGGCACGGCAGGTGATTTATTTTTTAAACGAGACGAGGACAAACGATTGCTATACCTACGAGGAAGATTAAAATAAAAACCTTCGATAATACTGGTTTTTCTTTTGTGTGTCAACAGTGCGGAATTTCCTATAATTTTACCTGTGAAATATTTTTGTTTTAAGATTTTGTAATAATTATGCGCTTAAAGTTAATTTTTCCTTCCGTGTACCTAGGTTTATCATTACTAGCTGTGCCTCACGGATTCACCTGCTTTTTTTTATAAAAAATGGATCTACGTTTGGCCACCATTTCGCCTGATGGTAAGCGACGGTGTGGCCGAGGATGGAGCACGTAGATCCAGAATTAATTTATTCACTCTTAAGTAGAGCGGATAGATTTGGGGAGAACGATAGTTGGGGAGTTGATGCAACTGCCCAGACCCGACAACGGTTGCACTGGAATACATTCCGAAACACGACTAGGTCGCTACACGGCATGGCTTCGTCCAGTGGGTTGTAACCAGCCGCGGCCGAAGCCTCCCACCAGAGTTGTATTGCCTGTTTTGCACCACCCAGGGGTCACGTGAATGGATTCCATTTTAAGGGTGCACTCCTACGGACACGGGCAACTCAGCCCCCAAGATAGTCACTATCATTAAAAAAAACAAATGTTAAAAGGTTTAAATTAAATCAAAACATTTGCTATTTTCCAATGTTTCCTTGAAAAATAGTGACTATCTTATTGATTTACCAACTGTGCCGCGCGCTTTTTTATTTTTGCTCGGCTCCTAAGGGTCATATTGTGGTGTTAAATAACCTATAACCTTCCTCAACACTCAGGAAATCTAATTTTTTTTTCATATCGGAATTCTTGTTCAGGAGATCATCGAATTAAACAAAAAAAAAACATCAATATTTCAGCTTTAATAACTACTAGCTGGTGCCCGTGACTTCGTCTGCGCAACTAAATGTATCCTATGTCCTTCCCCAAGATATAGTCTATCTCCTCGCCAAATTTCATTACGATCCGCTCAGCCGTTTAGTCGTGAAAAGATAACAAATATATACTATATGATACTATACGATTCATGGAAGTATGGATGGTTGCGCTCCGCGGATTCAGTATAATTATATTTTAATTACCTACTCAATATATATATCTGCCTATCCTTTTCCCAGTTACATTGTGGTCGGCTTCCAGTCAAACCGGATGCAGCTTAATACCAGTATTTTACATGGAGCGACTGCCTATCTGACCTCCACAAACCAGTTACAAGAAGATACCAACTGTGTGCTATTTTCGAACAAAGCCTGCAAGTTTTTTTAATCCAATTGGTGTAATTGGCGAAAGCCGTTCCGATTGTGTATATTAGATAAATAAACACGATATCTCGTGGTATGACTGGTTGTCAGACTTTCAGGCCTCTGACTACCCGTAACGGCTGTCAAAGATCTTAATTTGATAACCGGGACTGACGGCTTAACGTGCTCTCCGAGGCACGGAGGGGTCTCGGTATAAATGATGGTCACCCATCCTCAGATCGACCGCTGCAAGCGCAGCTTAACCTCTATGGATTGATCTGTGTGGCTGTTACTTAGCCACGAGCCCCTTTTATCTACTTAATACTAACCAACAAAAAATTCAATTATTCACAGTTCGTTTCTTCTCGCCAATGCGTCACACGGCTCGTTCGCGCGAGTGTTGAAATATTTTCATTTTCTATTAATAATTGATTAGATAATAGTTACTACGTAACTTTTGGTCTCCATAACGTATATGAAAAATAATTCCTTTCTAACCTCTTTTATCTGTTCTGTGGCCTAGTCTAGTGGTCCCAAGCGCGACTGAAGCATCAATGAGGGTTCGATTCCCGGGTCGAGCAAAGTGTTATAGGTTTTTCTTTTTGGAAATTCTCGATCACAGCAGTGTCAGGAACAGTGCCCGGTAGATGGCAATAGGCTTACCACCTGTAACTTAATATCGGAATTGAGTGTAGAACTGCGTACGCTTTCGATTCCCGGTTCAGGCAAAGTGTTATTGAGTTTTTCTGTTAGAAATTTCTCAATAGTAGCCCGAAAATTGGAATTGCCCGGTAGATGGCAATAGGATCACCACATATTACATGGGACTTAATAACGGCATTGGTGAAATGTGGATGTGCGACTGTATGCACCTCTGCCTACCCATTCGGGGAATACAGGCGTGATACCATGTTGTAAAAAAAAACAAATCAAATTTTATTGTGGATTTAGGTCAAAATACAGGTGGTATAAAAAAAACAAATTTCAGGTACAAATATATCCCGCCTTTTCGGCAAACATTAATAAAACATAATGAAAGCCAAAATAAAATACACATTATTTCACAAATTAACAAATAAATAAAATTTTCTAATTATTGTTTAATACTGTCATTATTGAGTATAATAATTATTTAAAATCAGGTTGCTGACGTCAAATAAACGGTTAGGTATAGTTTACACAAAGAACTTGTAGTGTTACTCATTTTACTTAGGGCTAGTTCATAATGCCAAGTCGAACGCTACCGTATCGTGGCGTTTGTGTCATCCTCATGTTCGTGAACAATTAACTGAAGGCACCCCTTCAGTTGAGGCTGGTCATATCTAAACTGTCTTAAAGACTAAAAAACTGTCAAGAATTGTAACTAGACATATACATATATGATATTTACATATATGATTTCTATATTATAAATACAATGTAAACAACAATATTGTAATTAATTGATGAAAAAGAGTAACCGTGGAGTTTCTTGCCCGTTCTTCTCCAAAGGAATCTACACTTTGTAACGTGGCAACTAGTTTTTTTTGACAATTCAGAAGTGCCTGTGAATGTTCTAAATGAAATAAATGCTTTGACTTTGACTTTGTGAATGATATTTGTTAATAATAATTTGTGATTGTATGAAAGTAATTATTAATGTATAACGCCGTATTTTAAATTGAATAATAATGAGTTGACTTGCTAATCTTAATAATATAACATACAACGTCTTTAAATAGGTGTAATTGTGAAATAAATAGTGTAATTTGAATTAAGCACCTATGTATATCTACGCTATTTTTGCGTGCCGATGTTACGGTGAAACGTGCAGCACTATGTCTAATTATGTAAAACCTTTATAACCATTATAATAAAACAACTTTTAACCAGATTAATCGCGTGTATTATTGGTTTTTCCTGACGTTTTGAACACTTTGCAGCGTTCGTGGTCGCAGGAGGACATATTTTCAGAAATCATTACATTTTGGTCGAGTAGGTATGAATATTTATGACTTATGCTACAGGTTGTATACAAACATAATATAGCATCACGCCTGTATTCACCGAAGGGGTAGGAAGAGGTGTACACAGTTGTACACCAACATTTCACCAATGCTGTTATGAAGTCCCATGTAATAGGTGGTGAGCCTATTGCTATCTACCGGGCACAATTCCAAACACCAGGCCGCTACTGAGAATTTTCTAACAGAAAAACTTAATAACACTGCCTGACCCGGGAATCCAACCAGAGACCTCATGCTCAGCAGTCGCGCTTGGGTCCACTAGACCAACGAGGCAGGCACATTTATGATGTGCTAGGCGCAGTCATGAGGGGGCAGGGCGCTCGTGGAAAATATTTTTTAACACTTTGCCCGACCCGGGAATAATAACAGCATTGGTGAAATGTGGGTGTACAACTGAGTACACCACTGCCTACCCTGTCAGGGAATACAGGCGTGATGCTATAGTATATTATATTTATTTCCAAAGTTTATAAATTTAGAATACGCTGGGCAACGTGAATGCATTAAAAAAATATATCAGTAGTTATACCTATTTGAACACGCCTTTATGGTCAAATCTATAAACTATAGACAATAATTATATGTTTCCATTTGTTTATTTGTTGGTAATCTTGTTGTAGTCTTCCATCGCGAGCGTCGGCGGACGGACGCGTCGCCTAAACAAAGCTTTTTTAAAATAAATTTCATTTTTATTGAAGTTTGGTCAATATTATCTTTGTGTATGTGTTATTATTAAGATAAAACATGTTATTAAAAGTTATATTTTTGTGTTTGTGTCTTGTGGTCGCTGATGCGCAATACGAAGGTCAATATTTTATTTTTATTACTTACATACTTAAAGTCTTTATACGTAGGTAGATGCTTTGAGTTTTTTTTTACTTTTTTGTTGTGTTATTAAACTCAAAATTAGAGTACACTTACTAGTGTACTCTAGTTTTGAGTTAATAATAATTAGGTAGTGTCATTAAGCAAAAATAATGTGGATATGTATCTCTCAAATCCCGTGTTTTTTTATGATTACAATTTTGAAATTAATGAAAATCTCTTGATTAACAATATACCCAATGAATATTAAATGGAAAAAGAATACGGTCGCGAACAGGATTCCAACCTGCGCCTCCCAGATGAATACTCCTGGAGTATTCATCCGGGAGGCGCAGGTTCAAATCCTGTTCGCGACCGTATTCTTTTTCCATTTAATATTGTAACTTTAGAGTTGGCTAAGCATGCGTTAATGCTTTTCAAAGATTTATCTTGAAATACCCAATGAAGTTATCCAATTTTTTGTCAACAATAACGGCTAGGTATTTGCAATTAATGAATCCAGGATTGATTATTCCGAAAACTCCGGGACTGATTATCCAGAAAATGCCGGGATTGATTACTCCGAAAACGACGGGGTTGATCATCCCGAAAATTCCGGGATTGATTATTCCGTAAACTCCGGGATTGATAATACAGAAAATTCCGGGATTGATTATTCCGCAAATTCCGGGATTGATTATTCAAAAAAGTCCGGGATTGATTATTCCGGAATTAACATCAACAATAAGGCAAGTAAGTACATAGTTAAACCACATTACTTAATTCCGACACTTTTATGGTGTTTAACTAATAGATGTTAATTCGAATTACCTAATGATTAAAGTTATAATCTTTTTTTGTGGATGAGTCTCTACGGTCGCGAGCAGGATTCGAACCTGCGCCTCCCGGATAAATACTCCAGGCGCTCTGACCACTAAGCCATCTCGACCTCTGCTCACCGCCGCGAATTTTTCCTCCAAATGTCATTGCTATCTATTCAATCCCTATACAGGTTACCGAACCGACACAACTAACTTTGCAGTTAATACAAATTGTCGTACAGATGACCTTAATAAATATAGATAAATCTTCGAAAAGCATTAACGCATGCATAGCGAACTCTAAGGTTATAATGTATTTTTTTCGTGTGAAAGACGTTTTCCACAAAAAAAAACTTTAGAGTTGCATGCGTTAATGCTTTTCAAAGATTTATCTGTATTTACCAAATGATTAAGATTAGTAAAAAAAAATGTTCTGCCGTTGTTTTTTAATAACATATCATCACGGCTGTATACCCGAAATTTTTCGTAGAGCCTATTGCCATCACCTGGGCACAATTCTCAAATCGGGCTGCTATTACGAATTTCCTAACAGAAAAAACCAAGTAACAATTAATAATCCTTTTTTTACTTTATTAAAAATTTCCGGGATAATCTCATTTAGTAATATCTTAGGTTTTCGCGATCACTACACATTATAATAAAACAACTTTTAACCGGATTAATCGCGTGTATTATTGGTTTTTGTTTTTCGTGACGTTTCGAACACTGCAGCGTTCGTGGTCGCATGAGGACCTGGGGTGCTCCTAAACAAAAACCAATAATACACGCGATTAATCCGGTTAAAAGTTGTTTTATTAAAAACTTTTTTTTTTGTTTTACTCTACATTTTGTTATAATTATTGTATCTAAGGTAATAAAATGAAGCTGAAGACTTTGTTTTTTTTTGGTTTCAACGCGCTAATCTCTGAAACTACCAGTCAGATTTGAAATTTTTTTTTCGTATTTGATAGTCCAATTATTGAGAAAGGTTATAGGCTATTTAACATCACGCTACGACCGCTAGGAACCGAGCAAAAATAATAAAAGCGGGTGAACCCGCCAGTAAATTAATAATTAGATTATTTATGATGCTTTCCAGTCATATAATAGCTACCATGATAAGAATTAGCAAATATTTTGATTAAACTTAACCTTTAACATATGATTTTTTTAATAATAATAGTTCTACACCACAGATCTTAAAATAGTATAGTATAAACTGTTTTACTGTCTAAATCTTAAAAAAAAAAACAGACATGTGCGAGCTTAACTCGCGCGCTGAGACAACATAACACAGCATCACCCCTGTATTCCCCGAAGGAGTAGGCAGAGGTGTAGACAGTGGTGCACCCACATTTCACCAATGCTGTTAATACCATGTTTTTTTTTTTTTTTTTTTTTTTAATAAAACTTTGCCCCATACTAGGAATTTCTTCCTGTATCGTGGGTGCGTTTACAGACATATAATCTCACAAGCACACACACACCCAGACCCGGAGCAATTATCTATAGATCGTACAAATATTTGCTCCGTACAGGAATCGAACCTGCGACACGCAGCGCAGCAGTCGGTCTCTCGACCACTGCGCCAACTGAGCTGTCAATGTAATAGGTGGTAATGCCATCAACCGGGCACAGTTCCAAACTCCGTGTTGCTACTGAGTATTTTTCGACAGAAAACCTCAATAAACCTTTGCCCGACCCGGGATCGAACCCGAGACTTCATGCTCAGCAGTCGCGCTTGTGACCACCAACGAGGCAGTCAGACTTTTTCAATGTCATATGTACGTTCTTAGTTAATCTAAGATATCACAGACATACGGTGAAGGAAAACATCGTGTGGAAACCTGGACTTGATAGTCTGACATCGCCAACTCGCATTGAGCTAGCGTGGTGATCAAGCTCGTGCCTTCTCTGTATGAGAAGTGGCCCTTGCCTTGTAGTCGGACAGTTATGGGCTGGTTATTTAATAGGTGGTGAGCCTAGTGCCATCTACCGAGCACAGTTCCAAATTCCGTGCTGCCACTGAGAATTTCCTTACAGAAAAACTCAATAAAACTATGTCGCGCACTGAGGGCTACGTATAATTAACATTACCGAACATATTATAATTACTAGCAATGAACTTTGCCATAAAAGCAATATCTTAGGTTTCTGCGATCACTACACATTATAATAAAACAACTTTTAACCGGATTAATCGCGTGTATTATTGTTTTTTGTTTTTAAAAGGACCTGTCCTCCTGCAACCGCGAACGCTGCAAAGTGTTCGAAACGTCAGGAAAAACAAAAACCAATAATACACGCGATTAATCCGGTTAAAAGTTGTTTTATTATAATGCCATAACAACAAAAAAATCCATCAAGCCGTTTAGGCTATAGGTACAGAGCGTGTCAAAGAAATATACATACATACATAAATACATATATATACTCGAAAAACATAAACATCAAAGCATGTCACGCCATTTGTAAAGAAAATAGATACTTTAGCAAGTACTTACTTAACAACCAATCACTATCTAATACATTTAATTATTTGATTAATATAGTAGTATTTCTTCTTCTTATCGTGTGGTTGATGAACAACCTAGTGTCAGAGTTTAAACCACCCGTAGGTCTCTGACATGGCTTTACACACCATCGAGAACATCTCTCAGGTGTGCTGGTTTCCTCACGATATTTTCCTTCACCGTTTTAAGCAAGTGATAATTAATTTATAATACGCACATGACTTCGAAAAGACAGTGGTGCGTGCCTTCGAATCGCTATGGCTAGGCTATCACTGATATAGTAGTATTAATGTATGTCTATATGTAGAAGGGATAATTCTTCTATCTGTGTTTTATACTAAATTAACTTAGTAATATACGCTAGAGATAGTGGCATCAATTCTACTATAAGAGCGGGACGGGATGAAGTCAAATTCAAATTTAATTATGTCAACCTAAATTTCCATACATGTTTAGTTTGACGTCTCTAATTTTAGTGGCTACCTAAAACTGTGCCTACTGAAAACATCATCATATGATCCCCCTGCCCTTATCCCAATTTATTTGGGGTCGGCAGCATGTATTCTTATTCCATACATCTTTATTAGCTGTCATATCGTCATTCATCCATCCACCGCTTCCTCGGTCTTCCTCTACTCTTATAGCCATCTACATTCATCCCTCCGCATCACATGCCCATACCATGCTTAAAGATTTCTACACAACTTCTCAGTCACCGGTGCCACTTTCAGACTTCCTCCTATATATTCATTTCTAATTCTATCCATCCGCGTCACACCACACATACCTCTGTGCCTACTAAAAACGTTGGGAGATTTTAATTTGACGTGCCTAAATTCTAATTTAACATCTCTTGATTCGTCCCATCTTGCACATATAATAACAGTTAGTAAAATGCACCAATGCTCTAAATTTAGTTTAGTTTACTATATTAGAATTGACGCCAGTGCCGGTGATCGGTAAATACCTATATCAAAGTTTTTGTTTACTTGTTTTTTCTTGTGACTGTACCTTATTTTACGAACATTTTGCGCGACTAGCTTTTTTTTTCCACCATAACTTCTAAACGCCTGAACCGATTTAGATGTATGGGGTATCGTTAGAATCCTTACATTGTCCCGGGTAACGTACTCGTATATTAGGCTGTAGCGACATCTACCACGCTACATGGATATTACGCGCACATCGTGCTGCATCACGCAAGCAAAGTTTGACGGCGAATCTGCATATATACAACCGCCCGACAAGAACCGTCGGTCCGTGGCCCGCCAGGCAATATCACCCGCCTTGCCGGAGTATTCTCCCTTTTCAATGGAGGAACACCACACCTCGTTTCTCCATAAGGCTAAGAAAAAAGTAATGGTTATATTTTTGTGTATGGCTCACGTTTTAGCCATACACAAAAACGCGAGGAATAAAATGAAATCACACGTGGAAGCGTGCTTTTTAAATTAACTTCATATATTTTTATTCGTTTTACTGCACTTCTTAAATAAAAGTTGTTTTAAAAACCTTTTTAAATTATTTATCATGTCCGAATGATGTCATTGGTTTCGGCGAATAAAATATTGTTTTTTTTTTATTATTTCGCAGGTGAAGGATGTGTTAAAGATGGCGTCGCCGGCGTATGCACGAATATAAACAGATGCCAATCTGCCATAGCCGATATTAAAAACAGGAAAAACCCGCAGGTAACTTACCTTAATATATGAACCAGAACTGGTTTACGCGCACAACGTGCAAAGCAAAAGCAAAGCGAATTGATTAACATAATTATCATCATGCCGTGGGGTAGACAGAGGTAAAGTGAAGTACACTTACATACAGAATTAATTTTAAATGGTCGTGGATGACCTAATCCGATATTGTAAGGAACTAGATAGTGCTCGCGACTTCGTCTGCGTGACAAAAGGTAGCCTATGTCCTTCTCTAAGGTCTGGGGTGCTACTCCGAAATCCGATCATCGAAGCTTCGACTGACGGATCGGACGTTTTGCTACCATGAAGTGTTTCAGATCTGATGATCGATCGAAGTTCGCGATTTGACATTTTGGCATTCGTTGACGTTATTCCGAAATGGTTTCTGACGTATCGGTTTCGATGTTTGACAATACTTAGTTCAATCAACATTCAATCATATTTCACAATAGGTTCATTCAAATGCTTGTTTTTAATTTCAAAGCGACGGCCGAACTACTCGACGGATCCGAAGAAACTTGGTGGTAGGGTTTTGGTCGGTTTTCGGCGTTATTACGTTTCGGTCCGAACTACGGATGATCGGATTTCGGAGTAGCACCCCTGATCTATCTCCTTGCCAAATTTCATTACGATCCGTTCAGCCGTTTAGTCGTGAAAAGGTACTAACAAACAAACAAACAGAGTTACTTTCGCATTTATAATATTACACTCGGGCCCAGTTTTGATGAAAACTAAACTTGAGTCATTGGATTATTGAAAAGTCAAGTCAAAGTCAAAAAGATTTTATTTCAAATAGACAAAGTTACACGCACTTATGAAACGTTAATTGATTTTAGTGGCATGGTCCCAAAAAGTTGGTCTTGCAGAGAAGAACCGGCAAGAAACTCCGTAGACAATCTTTTAAAATAAAATAATACAATAAAGATGCAAGATGTTTGAATAGTTACAAAGTTTGTAGGTGCAAGAACAATGTAGGTTAATGTGTGAGGTGTAATATTAACTAATAAATAATGCTACGAATACAAATAATTAACATCAATTAAATAAGTCACATGAGTCATTAATCTCTACAATTTGCTCACATTTACAGCATAATGTTTTGTGGGCTACAAATTTAAATACGTCATATTTTATTACATATTTCAATCAATATGTTTAGCCTAGAATCGAACCCGTTGAATAAGTAAAAAGAAATGCATACTGTGTTATTACGCCATTCGACAGTGTTACAAATAAAATGGATCATATTAAACATAAACATAACATAGCATCACGCCTGTATCCCCGAAGGGATAGGCAAAGGTGTTCAAATTCGTACACCCACCTTTCATCAATGCTGTTATTAAGTCCCATGTAATAGGTGGTGAGCCTATTGCCATCAACCGAGCACAAACTAAACTCCGGGCTGCTACTGAGAATTTCCTGACAAAAAAACTCAATAACACTTTGCCCGACCCGGGCATCGTACCCGAGACCTCTAGCTCCGCAGTCGCGCTTGGAACCACTAGACCAACGAGGCAGGATCATATTATGGAAAGTAATGCAGTTTTAGTCTTCATAAAAATCGGGTCTGAGACTCCTTTGAGGACTTTTCGCTATTCCTTAAAGTTTTGGATTTGGTCTTCCACGACCATTTAAAAAATTCACTGTGCATGTCTCTTATACAATGTGTAAGTAACAATTTGTAGACTTCTATTACACATTGTAAAATTCAACAATTGTGTGCGCAAATATGATCAAATTTCAGATTTTCGAAGTAAGCTCAAGTGGTTACCAATCCGCCTTTGCCGAAATACTCATATTCTTTCGCTACTTTATAGTGTGCTTTTCCACCCGTTTACTCCTACTTATCTAAAAAATCGTTTCGAGTTCCTAAGTGACACCCATGCACGAGACCTGAGATCATCAGATAATCTAAGGATTAAAATGCCAGTGCATTCCACAAAATTCGTCGACAAATCCTTTGCTATCCAAGCAGCGCGTTTGTGGAATGCACTACCGGTCGTTAAACGACGTGCCCAGTCACTACCGATGTTTAAAAACCTTGTAAAAAACATTACCTTTCCACATGATGTTATCGATGCTAGTATTCCTTTTAAATTTATATATTTGTCTCTATGCATAATATTATTAAGTTCTATTTAAACTTATTTATGTATGTTTAACGTATTTTTATCCTTATATATGCATATTGTATTATAATTATGTATGTACACCACATACTACCTCAAATAGTTACCAAGTCCACTTTCTCCATCCTCAGGTTGCCTGGAAGAGATGGCCCATTGTACTATTATTTCTTCTGTGCTGTATTATTACCTGTTTCTGGTGTACAATAAAGTATATAATAATAATAATAATTGTATAAGAAATATAAGGGATATTTCTTATACAGTGTGTAAAACAAGTATTTAGTCTTACTTCGAGAGGTCAATGTACTCTTGTATACCAACAACTTTTACTACTGGGAACAATTTCGAAAGCGTGAAAAAGAAATCAGCTACTACATACATAGAAATGTTCATATCTAGTCTACTAAAATGTATGAAGCAGGTAATTTGCTTTCGCGCTTTCGAAGCTGGTTAAACCTGCGCCTCCTGGATACGCTGTGCTCTGCTAACTACGCCTACCCAACCTGACGTCTGAGCACGGATCTTTTCGACAAACTTGTCGACTCGATAAAAGTTTTGATGTATTGAATTTTATCGTTGTATCAACACTTTATGTCAAATTTGACGTTTAAAATCAACAAACGTGTCGACAAAAAGAAACGTGATTGCGCTTCTGTATTGACTACTCCGAATTCTTCAATATTTTAAATGACTTTAGAGCCGATTTCACTGCTGACATTAAAAACCGAGTTTATCAGAACTGAGTTCCACATAATCCAGTTAAAATGTTGATTTTGAGCTCAGTTAACGTCAAACTGATTTTATAAGCTAGATTTTGATCACGTTTAGGAAAACGAAGTTCTCTTGGATAATTTCATGAATGCAAATGTTGTCACAATTATAGATTTAAACGATTTTGATAGGTGATTTCCAATTATTATTTTTTAATTTCTTAACCGTTCAGTCACAGAGTAGGGAGCAGAGGTCGAGATGGCTTAGTTAACAGAACGCCTGGAGTATTTATCTGGGAGGTCGCAGGTTCAAATCGTGCTCACAACAATTATTTGTCTTTGCACAAATATTTTTTATAACTTTATATTAATGTTCTTACTGTTGTCAAATTAAGATCTATGACAGCCGTTACGGGTAGTCAGAGGCCTGAAAGTCTGACAACCAGTCATACCACGAGATATCGTGTTACCCAGTAACTGGGTTGTGGAGGTTAGATAGACAGTCGCTCCATGTAAAATACTTCTTCTTCTTCTTTAGGTGCCTCTCCGACTAGCGAAGGTTGGCAATCAGCTCTGCATACTTTTTTCGGTCCTTCGCGAGGCGAAATAGTTGGGCAGCACTCGCGACTCCAGTCCACTCTCTGAGGTTTCTCAACCATGACTTTTTTCTGCGGCCGACATGTCTCTTTCCTGCGACTTTGCCCATCATAATAAGTTGTAATAGACTGTATCTCCCGTGTCTAAGCACGTGCCCCAAGTACGCAACTTTTCGCCGTCTGATGGTGTCCCAAAGCCCGCGTTCCTTGCCGATACGTCGCAAGACTTCCTCGTTGGTAACCTTTTGAGTCCAACTAATTCGTAGCATTCGCCTGTAGGCCCACATTTCGAATGCTTCTATACGTTTCCTTAGTTCTTCTTTAACTGTCCAAGATTCGCATCCGTATAGAAGCATTGGCCACACATAACATTGCAGCAGACGGGTACGCAACGAGATCTTTAGACTCCGACTAGTTAGTACCTTCTTCATGCTAGTGAAAGCACTCCTGGCGATTTCTATGCGGGATTTAATCTCGGTGTCACAATCCCAGTTTTCAGTCAGCCAGGTGCCCAGATATTTGTACTTGTTGACCCGATCCAGTCGTTGTCCTGATACCCTAATGATTGGGTCTAAGTTTGTATTTTTGGAAACTATCATGATCTTGGTTTTGGTGATATTCATTTTGAGACCAGCTTCTTCACTGCATCCGTTAACTCTGTCTACTATTATTTGTAATTCAGATTCTGAGCCCGCTAGAAGAACTGTGTCGTCAGCATATCTCAGGTTGTTAATTATTCGCCCATTTATTCTGACACCATAGTCAATGTCTTCTAGTGCTTCTGCCATAATAGCTTCTGAGTATAAATTGAACAGTGTAGGAGACAGAATGCAGCCCTGTCGGACTCCCTTCCTAATATCAACATCTCTGGAAAGCTCTCCGTCGACCAGTATTGTAGCTTTTTGATTCCAGTACAGATTCTGAATAATGCGAATGTCTCTATCGTCCAGGCCAATATCTTTAAGTAGAGTAATAAGTCGGTCGTGCATTACTTTGTCAAAGGCTTTTTCATAATCGATAAAGCACATATAAATGTCTTGCTGCATATCTTTGCATTTTTGAACAAGAACCTGTACAGAAAAGAGAGCCTCTCTGGTACCCATTCCAGAGCGGAAACCAAATTGGTTGTCCGAAAGTTGTTCGTCACACTTGGTCTTAATGCGTTCATGAATAACGCTGAGAAATAGCTTCAAAACCTGGCTCATTAGGCTCACAGTCCGAAAATCTTCACATTTCTTTGCGTTTCTTTTCTTTGGAAGAGTAATAAAAGTTGATCTCAACCAGTCAAGAGGTATTTGGCCTGTATCGTATATGGTGTTCATAAGATGGACAAGAGGGTCAAGGTTCTCCTCCTCGATTAATTTTAGTATTTCTATGTAAACATTATCTGGTCCAGCAGCTTTCCCAGTTTTAGCTTTACTTAATGCCTTTCGAACTTCATCCTTAAGGATGGGTAAGCCCTCTACTACGATTTCTTTAAGCACTGTAGGATTTCTCAAGTCGTCTGCGAACAAATTTGTAATGTATTGTTCCCATAGGTGACATTTCTTAGTAATATCCAAAACCGGCAAGTCATTCTCGTCCACTAAGTGGTGTTGGGGGGTTGTTTTGCGACCAATTAAAAGCTTAATTTCTTTATACATGTGAAATGCATCGTGTTTTGCCGATAGTTCCTCAATATTATTGCACTTTTGGTTAAACCAAGATGTGCGGGCGAACCTTACTTCCCTTCGGATTTTCTTATCCACTTCTTCATATTTAGGACTATTTATATGTTTGTATAGTCTTCTTTCTTCCATTAAATCAAATATTTGTTTCGTCATCCAGTCGTGTTTAGATTTCCATTTTTCAGGTCTTAGGTGGTCTTCATGGAGGCAATGTAGTTTAGATTTTAATCGATGCCAATTTTCTTCCACAGAATATGAGAGCCTTTCTTTTGTCTCCATTGCCCACTCATTAATACCAGTGTGCACCTTAGGTCTTATGTCTGGGAGATTGAGTTTTCTGATGTCTACTTTTTTATTGAGAGACTTTTTCCCTACTCTCTTCAGGCTACATGAAAGACTGGCAACTACAGGATTATGGTCAGATCGTATATCGGTTCCTGGGTAGGTTTTGGCACTTTTAATACAATTCTTAAAGCGGTTATTAATCAATATGAAGTCAATTTGGTTACGCATAATATGTCCAGTGGTATGCCTTGGCGACGTCCAAGTATAGAGTCTACGCGCCGGATGTTGGAACATCGTGTTCATTATTACTAGGTCTCTTTCCTGACAAAATTGCACAAGCGTATCGCCTCTTTGGTTTCTCTGTCCCAGCCCGTAGGTCCCCACCACACCTCGCACTTCACCCTGGCCAACCTTGGCATTCATATCCCCCATCACTATATTGATTTCGTGCTTTAAGGTAATATCAAGAAGCTGATTTGCTTCTTTGTAAAAATTCTCCATATCCAAATCTGAACCATCTGTTGTAGGAGCATAGAGCTGTATGATGTTGATGTTTCTAGGTTTGGTCTTCAACTGAAGCATCATGGCTCGATTGGATATAGGTACAACGTTGATAGATGCGTTTACTTGTCTTGTGTTAATGATCACTCCCACGCCATGCTTGTTGGACGACTCATTGGATCCAGAGTAATACAAAACATGGTCCTCGTCTATCCTCTCTAATCCATTGTTCTTCCATCTAACATCGCTTAGACCCATTATGTCTACATTCAATCTTTTTATTTCTTTGCACAAATTGTGAACTTTCTCAGGACTTTTCAAACTTCTTACATTCCATGTTCCAATTTTTATGATTTGTTGTATTTTCCGCCTGGGGATTCTTCGCACCCCTGTCCCATTTAAGGGACACCAGGCACTCGGGGCCATTCCTTGTTGCCTCTGTTTCATGTTTATGTCAAAGCTGACAAACTAGGGAAAAATAGTGCAGTGGTTTCCCGTTGCCTTCTGCACCAGACATTTTAGAGCCTATTTAGGACCCAAGGCTGCTGTAGCCTCTTCTAGCTGGTTTCCCGCCAGGTGTATGGTTATCCCGCCATTGCTCGGTCGCCAGAGCCTCGTTTGTTGTCTGGCAGGGGGCACCACGACAGGGAAAGTCGTCGTCGGCTATCCATACGAACCACCAACGCGTGCAGGTGAGGTTGACAGTTGGGCCAGCAAGATGATATAGCTGTTCTCCCCTTACCCCCCGTATGTAAAATACTGGTATAAATAAATAAATATTAAATAAATAAAACTGATTTAATTCGGGCATAGTATCCAATATAGACACAGTTTTAAAATACATTAAACATGACAATCGATTCAGTTTATAAATAAAGAAGTTCAAGTTCATTACAATAAAATTAATTCAATAAAAAATCATAAAATTGTATAGCATTTTAGTAAGTTAATTGAAAGTAAAACATCCAGAAAGTAAGTTTAAATACAATTAATAAATCATATTAGTTAGTATAAATTCAGTATAAGTTCGTTAAAATTATAGTTTATATAGAATACGTTCCTTGCAATAAAATTATCCAATTAAAATTATAAGATTTGTAAATTTAATATAAATAAAATTGAAATGATAAAATTACAATAAAATTAAAATGATTAGATATAAATCCTTGGAAAGCACTAACGCACGCTCAGAGAACTCCAAAGTTATAAAATAATACATATACTTTTTCATTCAATCTTAAAAATATAATAAACTTTAAAATTTAAATGGACAAATAGAAATGATAAAATTATAAAAATAAATTTTTCTATACCAAACTTACGCTATTTCTTGTTCCGATCGCGGTGCAAGGACGACCAATACCTGAATATAGGATTATTCAAGTTAAAGTTTTAAGAATGATATTAAGCTGCATCCGGTGTGACTGGAAGCCGACTCCAATGTAATTGGGAAAAGGCTAGGCAGATATATATTATTGTTCATATTGTATTATTAAACAGATATTTCCTACTTATAATTATTAACAGATAGGTTACTGAACTGGTCGCAATTAAAAACAAGTTTGATTAATAATAATCAATTATTATTTATCATATTTATTAATGTTTTATTAATATAAATTTAACGATACATAGCATCACGCCTGTATTCCTTGAAGGGGTAGACAGAGGTCTACACAGTTCTACCACATTTCACTAATGCTGTTATTAAGTCTAATGTAATAAGTGGTAAGCGTAATTCAAACTACGGGCTGCTATTGAGATTTTTCTAACAGAAATACTCAATAACATTTTGCCCGACCCGGGAACCGAACCCAAGACTTCATGCTCAGCAGTCGCGCTTGGGATCACCAGACTAACGAGGCAATTTTCATACTAGTACTAGCTGTGCCCCGCAAACGTTGTTCTGCCGTATAATTTTTCTGGATAGGGACACCCTAATCACCTAGGGGTATAAAAAATAGCCTACGACCTATACTCAGACCTATCAAAAATACACAAAAAATTAACATATAAATCGGTCAAGCCGTTTCGGAGGAGTTTGATAACAAACACGACAGTGTGACACGAGTTATTATATTAAATGGAAAAAGAATACGGTCGTGAGCAGGATTTCAACCTGTGCCTCCCGGATAAATAGTCCAGGCGCTCTGACCACTAACCACACCTATGGCACAGGTTCGAATACTGCTCACGACCGTATTCTTTTTCCATTTAATATAATATCTTTAGAGTTTGCTAAGCATGCGTTAATGCTTTCCAAAGATTTATGTTTAGCTGTGACACGAAATTTTAATATATTCGATTTAATTTAAAGTGTTAACACCTTTTTTAATAGGTATGTTCGTTCGACAACGCTGATCCTATTGTCTGCTGTCTCGACAACGTGAATACCTTCAACCTTCCAAAACCTGTAGCCACCACCACCAAGAGGTAAGAGAATTTCATTACTGTCCAAACTAATCCTATAATTAAAGTTATAATATTAAATGGAAAAAGAATACGGTCGTGAGCAGGATTTGAACCTGCGCCTCCCGAATAAATACTCCAGGCGCTCTGACCATTAAGTCATCTCGACCTCTGCTCACCACCGCGAATTCGAATCCTGCTCACGACCGTATTTTTTATTTATTTAATATTATAACTTTTCGCTAAGCATACGTTATTGCAAAGATTTATCTTTAATAATCCTATAATTAATACAGATTAATCTTTGAAATGCATTAACTTTTTATCCCAGCTTTTTGACAACCGCGACGTTTAACCGGATTAATCGCGTGTATTATTGGTTTTTGTTTTTCCTGACGTTTCAAACACTTTGCAGCGTTCGTGGTCGCAGGACGAGGAACGCTACAAAGTGTTAATACACGCGATTAATCCGGTTAAAAGTTGTCTTAAATATATTAATTTATACTTCTTAAAAGATTAACAGACCATTCCCCTAGAAAATAATAGCAATTATAGGCATTAAATGGCTTTAACATGTATAAAAAAAACATTTACAGCGCTGTAGGTTTCTGTGGGAATCTGCAGCATTATGCTGAGCGCTTACCATTTCCCACTTGAATGGGACACACTTATATTTATAATATTAGTCTTGAGTATCATAAATAATTTATAATTAACTGAGCTGAGAGCATTAAAACTTTAATTTCCAATATTTCCATCTTCCAAGTTAAATTCTTCAAGTTGTCACCTCTGCTGTATATTTTCCTTCCTGTTTTTTTCCTTTTGTTGTGAGGTTGGCAGTTGGCCGCTTGCAAAAAAGTTGCCAGCTTCCAATTTTGTAGACGTAGACTTATTATAGTATTTTCTGTTTTAAATATTTAATTTTAAACTAGTTATCTATTTGTGTTATGTCCTGCTCTAAATGTATCAGAATTGTTATTGTTATCTTAAATTTGTAATTTATCAAAAATACTGTTTCTACAGGTTGAAAATTTTATATGTAATGTCTATAATTCTTAATCTTTTTCTTCTTTACTGTGTGCCCATTTGAAGGGAATAAAAGCTTTTTCTTTCTTCTTCTTTCTTTCTATTTAAAATTATTATAGTGGATTGGCATGTCATTTCGGCGCCTTACAATTGCAAAGGGTAACGTTGAGTTTAGTATTCTTTAAATGATTCCTAAATAGATATCGCCAGGCGTCTCCTTAAGACGAGAAGATGCGAACTAGATTTTTTTAGATACGTACAGCGACACGGTAGTTTGTTGAGAGAGCGATGACACGGTATGTCAAAAGCCGCGGGTTTCGTCCCATGCGTGTCTCTTCTGTCCTAATGATGGCTTAGAAAATAATAATGTGTTTTTATATATTATATTTTTAGACCAAACACACCATCAACTACTGAGTATATTCCAGTGTATGACTATGAGAATGTGGACCGAACCAACGAATGTGAGCCTATACCTCCGTCTATGACTTCCAAGAAGACTGGACAGAAAGCGTTTGATAGTAAGTACAGAGAGATACATTCATCATCATCATCAATAGAATTTTTTACACCCAATGCAAGACATAAGACTTTTTAATAAGGCGTTATTCAAGTAGACTGCCTCGTTTGTCTAGTGGTCGTAAGGTCCTGGGCTCGGTACCCGGGTCAGGTAGTGTCCGGAGCTAGGAAGTTGGCGGTGTGACACTCCCAGTGTTTCGGAGTGCATGTGAAGCGGTCGGTTCTGCACCTGATCTCTCTCCGGTCGTGTCGGATTGCCGTCCCATCGGACTATGAGAGTGAAGGGAGTGCACCTGTGTTTGCGCATACACTTGTGCACTATAATATCTCCTGCGTACTTGGCTAATCTCCGTGGAGATAGGCGGGCGTGGCCGAAATATGGTCGGGAGGAGTATTATTCAAGTCGACCAGGTCAACCCGGCCAACCATTCACTATTTGGATGCCCCCTCTTAGGATTTTTAGAAAAACTCATATTATATGTGTCGCAGATGGATTGCAGAATCAGTAGTTTTACAAAACCGCTAGTTGTTTAACAAAACAGATTTGTTAAGTAAAAGTAATTGAAAGAACTTAAAAGATAATGTTTCCGATCTTGTTTTTAACTTTCTAGTTCACAAGTGGCAGGCGTGCTTTTTATTATTGGATTATCTTTCTCTTGTATAATAACTTTCGTGAGGCATATTCATATCAATTATTGTTCACCGGTTACTACTCACGTGCATTCTTCGAGATTGGCCGACTAGTTTCGAACTCGAACGGAGCTCTTAGTCATGAGCTGAGCCCGCGGCGATGTTTTCTGTGCGAGTTTGACTCGCGACATCGCCGCGGGCACGTGAGTAGTAACCGGTGAACAATAATTGATCTCTTACTCTTTTTACACGAGGGGTTCGTGGCTAAGTAACATAACAGCCACATATACCGATTGTTGTGGTTTGAAATAAGGCATGTACAATTTATTTGGGGTCGGCGCAGCATATACCTATCTTGCATGCTGCTAAAGTTTTGGCTATGTTTTATGCCCGGCCGCCTGCCTGACGTCAACTCTCATTGGGAATGCTGTTGTTGGTAGTAACCGCCACCGATACGGTCTCCTTCTATCTAGCTATGTCACACCAAATGTTATCCATGCGGCAGGTTCTGATGTTATCCTACTATCACACTCCACTAACCGGGCTGTAATAATATGTATATACGGGCTACAATCCGTACAAATAATTAAATAGCAAAATTATTCACAAACCGACCAAGTTCGGTCTCTGTTCTGATAACACACACGATTCATCTTGACTCAACCTTGCATGTACAAATGTTTCTTAGTTAATCTAAGACAGAATAGACATACGGTGAAGGGAAACATCGTAAGGAAACTTGGCGTTGATGGTCTGAAAAGCCTGCAGTGAGCTAGCGTGGCCTTCTCTGTATGAGAAGAGACCCACGTCCTGCAGCCACGCCCTGCAGCGAGACAGTTATGGGGTTATTATATATATGTAATAATGAATAATTTATTTTTCACAGAATGTATTGAATATCAGGAGAAGTATGTGTATCCCTGCGAACGAGGAGTTGCTTTGACAGGTGACCTGAGTAGAAGCAACCATTGTCACCATAACGCAGATGACCTCATCATCGGAGGGACCGCCGCCGGAGAGTATGAGTTCCCTCATATGGTGAGAAAATATAAACTAATCCTACGTTATTACAATATTAATAATAAATGCGAAAGTTTGTGAGTATGGATGGATGTTTGTTGCTATTTCACACAACAAATACTAAAAATTGGATAGAAAAAATACGGTCGTGAGCAGGATTCGAAACTGCGCCTCCCAGAAAAATACTCCAGGAGCTCTGACCACAAAGCCGTTTCGACCTCTGCTCACTATTTCAAATTCTTCTTCCACATTTTAAACGTCTTTCGGTGACGTCATTGCTATCTTTAATCAGTCCCTATACAGGTAACTCAATACGTCTAACTTTGCAGTTTATATAATTTCGTACAGATGCAATTACTTTAACAATTAAAGATAAATCTTTGAAAAGCATTAACGCATGCTTAGCGAAATCTAAAGTTATTATAATAAATGGAAAAAGCTAAAAGACGTGTTAAAATATGGATGAAGAATTCGCGGTGGTGAGCAGACGTCTAGATGGCTTAGTGGTCAGAGCGCCTGGAGTATATATCCGGGAGGCGCAGGTTCGAATCCTGCACACGACCGTATTCTTTTTCCTAATGCTATAACATAATTAGATACTTCTTTCATATATAACAATATTTTTTTATACATGTTGAGGCCATTTAATGCCTATATCAATTACTATTTTTCAAGGAACATTGAAAAATATTCGACAAGAACGGGGCTAAAACCCGCGACCCTTGATATTCTTTGTCATTGTTTTTTACTTTACTTTTATTATCACTCTACCAACTGAGCTACCTTGTCGATGTCCGAATCTATTGAATTTCAAGATTCTTTGTATTTGTCTTAAGGAGACGCCTGGCGATCTTTATTTAGGAGATCTGAAAGTGATTGCTAAATAAATATCGCCAGGCGTCTCCTTAAGCTGTTGCGTCAGTCATTAGCAGACACAATAGAATACAATTTTTATTGTTACAACGTACAGATCTGTACGTTACTGAGCCGAAAGGTTAAGACTAATACAAGTATAGTTGAAATTCAATATACTTCGTCCTTTATTAAATTTTTTATAAATTGATTTTCAATTACGGATTGTAGGCCGTATATGTTATTATAGCCCGTTTAGTGGAGTGTAATATTAGATAACATCAGAACCTGGCGCATGGATAACATTTGGTATGAATGGCTAGATAGAAGGAGACTGTATCGGTGGCGGTTACCACTAACAACAGCATTCCGAAAGAGGGTTGACGTCAGGCAGGCGGCCGGTCATAAAACATAGCCAAAACTTTAGCAGCATGCCAGATATAGGTATGCTGTGCCGACCCCAAATAAATTGGGATAAGGGCAGGGGGATTATGATGATGAAATTGATTTTCAATTGTATATTTCTTCCACAGGCCATGCTTGGGTACGGGACCGACATAGACCAGTTGAGCTGGTTATGTGGTGGAGCTATCATCAGTGACCACTTTATCTTAACGGCAGGACATTGCATCGCTAGCAGAGACGTGTGAGTATAGAGTGAGGGCTACGTTACATACATACAGTATCGTATACAACGTGTAACACAACTTCGTGATCATACTTTGAGGGGTCAATGTCCTCATATATATGAACGTTATGTTTAAATGAAACACCTCGACTGCTGGACGACAACAGATTTTTTAACCCACTAATACCCACAACATCATTTGACAGCGCGGTAGGCGCAGTGGTCGAGAGACCCACTGCTGCGCTGCGTGTCGCAGGTTCGATTCCTGCACGGAGCAAATATTTGTACGATCTATAGATATTTGCTCCGGGTCTGGGTGTGTGTGTGCTTTTGAGATTATATGTCTGTAAACGCACCCACGATACAGGAAGAAATTCCTAGTGAGGGGGCAACGTTTTCTTTTAAAAAAAAAAAACTCGTTAATAACGAAATGCATTAGAGTTACTTTATACAGACTTAATCAATAATAGATCGTAGGTACCTAACAATCCAGTAAGAAAATTACTCAGATGTGCGACTGTAAACACTTGACAGCGCGGTGGGCACAGTGGTTGAGATACCGGCTGCTGCGTATCGTGTCGCAGGTTCGATTCCTAAAAGAAGCAAATATTTCTATGATCTACAGATAATTGATCCGGGTCTGAGTGTGTGTGCATGTGAGATTATATGTTTGTTAATGCACCCACGATACAGAAAGATATTCCGAGTGTGGAGCAACGTTAAAAAAAAACAATTATCTGCTGAAGTTACAATATTAAATGGAAAAAGAATACGGTCGCGAGCAGGACTCGAACCTGCGCCTCCCGGACAAGTACTCCAGGCGCTCTGACCACTAAGCCATCTCGACCTCTGCTCACCACCACGAATTCTTCCTCCATACTTAACACGTCTTATGGCGACGTCACTGCAATCAATTCAGTACCTATACAGGTGACCGAACCGACACGACCAACTTTGCAGCTAATACAATGTCGTAAAGAATGCAATTACCTTAATAATTCAAGATAAATCTTTGAAAAGCATTAACGCATGCTTAGCGAACTCTTCTTTTTCCATTTAATATTGTAACTTTAGAGTTCGCTAAGCATGCGTTAATGCTTTTCAAAGATTTATCTTGTATTATCTGCTGCTCCATTTGGTCGAGTAGATATGCACCTTATTTTTTTTGTTCACACTTTCGAAGTTGATGTCCACAGTAAAAGTTGTTGGTATACAAGAGTACATTGACCTCTTAAAGTATGAACACGGACTTGTTTTACACACTGTATAATATATTTTTTATACATGTCAAGGTCATGTAATGATTATTATTATTCTCTAAGGAAACATTGAAAAATAATAGACACGTACGAGATTAGAACCCGTGACTTTTAGTGACAGTAGGTGTCATCGATAATTTAAATTAAATCTAACCCGTCAATTTATTTCATTATATAATTAATCTATACTAATATAAAAAAAACTGAATAGTTTTGTTTGTTTGTATAAACGTGCTAATCTCTGGAACTACACGTCACATTATTTTTGTATAGTTTCATGAGGAATAATTTAGCCAATTTAACATCACGGTACGACCCTAAGGAAACCAGTAAAAAGAACAAAAGCGGGTGAAACCGCGGAGCTATAATATGATATAAAAGCTTTTTACGAAATTTATCTGTATTATTAAACAAAAATACATTAAGAAACTTGATATTAACACAATGAGTCAAATCAATTAATGTTCACCGGTTACTACTCACGTGCATTGCATGCGGCAATGTCGCGAGTCAAACTGGGTGCAAGAGATTGACTCGCTACATCGCCGCGGGCTCAGCTCATGACTAAGGGCTCCGTTCGAGTTCGAAACTAGTCAGGCAATCCCGAAGAATGCACGTGAGTAGTAACCCGTGAACAATAATTGATATGAATATGTCTCACGAAAGTTACAATACAAGTAAGTCAAGAAAAAAGTTATGTACTTCATAAAATAAGTAAATCTACACGATTGCAGCCACTAGCCAAACGACGCAGTTTTTAGTTTTGTATATTCTTTGCAGGGGTCCAGTGACCTATGTGCTGATTGGTGCGCTAAGACGTGAAGACGCTGCGGATAAGTCGAAGATCTACAAAGTTAGCAGAATCATCAAACACCCAGATTACAATCCTCCAATTAAATATAACGACATCGCCTTAATTGAGACTGAGAAACCGTATGTATATAATATTCAAATATTACTTAATCACTAGCACAAAACTGTCCCATCGCATGGGGCATCTCTCATACAGAGAAGGCACGAGCATTGATCACCATGCTAGCTCACTGTGCGTTGGTGATTTCAGACCATCAAGTCCAGGTTTCCTCACGATGTTTTACTTCATCGTATGTCTGTGATGTCTTAGATTGACTAGGAAAGTATATATGACATTGAAAAATTCTCATTGGTATATGCCACATTTGAGGGAAGCCACTAGGCCACTTTTATTTTAAAGAATTGTTTTCGTGATGCTATACATTAATTCAGAAAATGTTACATTGCGTCACAATCGGTATTACTTATGAATATATATAATATACAGTCCGATCAAAACAAAAATACCCACTCATCCTTTTATCAAAGTAGATACAAATAGTTAAATCCACAAACACGAGCTTCACTCTATGTCTAAGTTAATTCAGATAGTTCGATTTATGAACAGGCTCTTTGTCTAGGTAACTACAGACAGCTAAATCTACAAATACGGGCCACAGACTGTTGTGTAGAAGTTAATACGGATAATTCAATCCACTTACAAGCGTCCCACTCTTTATTTAAGTCAGTAGAAAGAAAGAAACGTTTATTTGACACAGTTAGTAAGGACACAATCAAAAGATACATATTTACAAAAGAGTTAGGTAGCTAGCGAGCGTTGTGTGCCTCACGGCTGCGCCAAAATAGATAGTTCAATCTATGAACACGCGCCCCACTCTGTATAAGTCAATATAAATAGTTCGTCCCACGAAAACGCGCTCCGCTCTTTGTCTAAGTAGCTACAGATAGTTCATTCAAGTCAAACATTGTGAGGAAACCTGGACTTAATATGTAAAACCGCCATCCCGCAATAAGCCAGCGTGGTGATCAATGCTCCTTCTCTATATGAGACAAGTGTCTTTCCCTGCATTTTGACAGTTATGGACAGGTTATGTTATGTGCCAAAATATATTTTTTCAGAATGAAACTCAATCAGTTTACGGTGCCCGCTTGCATCCACACCGGAGACGAGGTTGATGACAAAAGAGTGCTGGCAACTGGCTGGGGTCTAACTCAGTTTGGGGGGTCTACTTCCAACACCCTGCAGAAGGTAAGTCATCATACACTGTGAGGGTTTTGGGGAAGCTGTTCTATTTTCCCACAGTTTCAAGAACGAAGTATGTATAACTATGAATGATAAATTGAGGAATTATGTGATAAGACAACGTTGCGGTATAAAAGAAGACGTAGTGACGAAAATTGTAAAGAGTATGCTAAGATGGTTTGGTCATATTGAGAGAGTGAATGAAAGACGATTAACAAAAGGTAAGTGGAAATGCCGGAAGGGGACGCCCTAGAAGGATATACACTGCCCTTATTAGTGATATCCTCCAAAAAGGTAAGGTGCGTAGTACTCGCAACCGGCGCGTGTATGACCAGATGTATGAACGTGGATGAAGCAAAAGGCATATGTAAGGATCGTAGCAGGTGGCGTTCTGTAGTTTCTGCCTGCCCCCATGGGAGAAAGGCGTGAGTTTATGTATGTTCTGTTTCCCACAGAAGGGGCACTGGTTTGATCTACTCGAGTAAACGGTGCCCCTTCTTTAAGTCCTGAAATGGCCGTGTGGTGTAGGTCGGTAAGAGTTCAACATATCCCTCGCCGTCAGGTAGAGGGACTCCATGAGGATTTCCACAACTAGATAAAAAAAAAAAGATAGTGGTCTTGAAGAACTGGAGCTGCCTAACTGGCGAAGTACGTCCACTTTGCAGAATATCGTAATCAAATAACACAGTTCTGTAGTGCTGTGTTCGTAACGTTGAGCAAGGTCGTCAGTGCTGCTTGAGGAAGCGTTGTGTCGGCAGTAGGGGGCCGGTGTTTCTCCCCTTTAATGTCGGCGCAGTGAGTCCTCTTACAGGGTCGACAACGCTAGCGCTCTTACATGGCTTAGTGGTTAGAGCGCCTTTATTCGGGAGGCGCAGGTACAAATCTTGCTCACGACTGTATTCGAATTCTAAAAACATTAAAGCCACATATTTTTTTTTTTTTTTGTTTAATGTACCAAATACATCTCTCCCTACCCCTTCGAGGTATATAAGCGTGATGATATACGTTTTATCTTGTTACCCAGGTGATCTTAAACAAGTTCTCAACCGCGGAGTGTTCAGAGAAGTATAAGCCGGGCGTCCGACTGATGAAGCAAGGCTTCAATGCGCAGACGCAGCTATGCTACGGAGACAAGCAGGCTTCTAAGGATACTTGCCAAGTGAGTTGGAGCACTTCGTTTTTATTTTTGGATAATTTTATTTTCTTACGATAGTCGATAATTCAACGACAATACAGAGTAAAATTTTAAGGACGCGTCACGTTTCGTTACACGAGAGAGAAGAAAGAAATGACTTAGAGAGACGATAGCTTTATATTCCGACGTCACGGAAGTTGAACAAAAGAGAGCGACGTATCACGAAACAAAACGAAAGAATGAGATAGTGTTCCAGTGGGAGGCTTTGGGCGCTGGTTACCATCTGCCGGACGAAGCCATGCCGTGGAGCGACCTAGTCGTGTTTCTAGATGTAGTCCGGTGCAACCGTTGTGGGAGACGGGTCTGGGCAGTCGCCTCAACTCCCCAACTATCGTTCTCCCCAAATCTATCCACTCTACTTAGAGTGAATAGATTTCTTCTGGATATACGTGCTCCATCCTCGGCCACACCGTCACTTACCATCAGGCGAGTTGGTGGCAAAACGTAGATACATTTCTGATAAAAAAATTAGTATCACGTTGTAGATTTACGCTTCAGCCGCTAAATATGAACAGCTGAGGTACCACGCATATATTGTGTTATGTTTAAGAAGTTTCACTTGTATCAATTTCGACTTATTACTAACTTCGACTTGACTAAACAATAATTTGAATATTGCCGTCTCTTACTAACAGTTATATGAGCGAGACTCTTTCGCAGCCTGTGTACCTAGATCTTAAGTCCAGAAAAAAAATACTGCATGATCTAATTCCTCCCTGCCGTTTTTTCTATCGGACGGCCAGAAGCACGAAAAGGCGCCATCGGTTCATGGTTGATATACCAAAAACCCGAACGAAGCGCTTTGATTCCACGTTCATTATAAGAACCGCGAAACAGTGGAATGCACTGCCGGAGTGGGTCTTCACCGATAGTTACAATCTGGGTGTCTTCAAGACGCGAGTCAATCGGTTTCTTCTAGGCAAGCGTGCTCCATCGTACATTGCATTATGTCTTTACATCAGGCGAGATGGCGGTCAAACGCAAGCGTATAAATAATAATAAGAAAATATTCAAGATAAATCTTTGAAAAGCATTAACGCATGCTTAGCGAATTCTAAAGTTATTATATTAAATGGAAAAAGAATACGGTCGCGAACAGGATTCGAAACTGCGTTTCCCAGAGGTTCGAATCCTGTTCGCGTATTCTTTTTCCATTTAATATAATAACTTTAATAAAAAATAAAACACTTTACAATCCGTACACTTGATTACTGCTCCATATCCGTGCCATACTTATAGATTCCCAATTATTTTGTTTTGTGGTTGTCCACGGTTTGTTTATTATCGCGCGTAGCATTCTGGGCGATTTTATTTTTCAATTAAATATCAATAATAAAAATGAAAACATTGTTTATTGAGACGCGATCATTATCAGCGGTATAATAAACTCCTTAAATATGGTATGAATAGAGATCGACACCTTGTATAATTATGTATTTTCGTTTACACACTGTATAAATACCTTGTCTCATAATAACTGCCTCGTTGGTCTAGTGTTCCCAAATGCGACTGCTGAGCATAAGGTCCTGGGTTCGATTCCCGGGTCGGGCAAAATGTTATTGAGTTTTTCTGTTAGAATTTTCTCAATAGCAGCCCGGAGTTTGGAATTGTGCCCGGTAGATGGCAATAGGCTCACCACCTATTACATGGGACTTAGTAACAGCATTGGTGAAATGTGGGTGTACAACTGTGTATGCCTCTGCCTACCCTTTCGGGGAATACGGCGTGATGCTATGTTATGTTATGTTATGTCTCATAATAGGAATGTCTCCTGCATGTTGCGTTTCACAGACACAAATTTTACATATCTTCAGCATCAATTCCTGTCCTTATCCCAATATCTAAGGTCCTAATTTATTAGGTAATTTCCTTTTAAGGGGTCAATGTGTAAGTGATAAGGATTCATTTAAGACATAATTAAAAGTTTTACAACAATTTTATTTTTTTCTTAATGTTCGCCGTTCAAGGAGCAGTTTTCGTCTCGCTAGTACTGTGTTAATTACAAATAATTTGTTATATCCATTTAATTCTTAGTTTAAGTGAATGTATTTGACTTATATATTCACCCTTTCAAAGGAAATTACCTAATAAATTAGGACCTTATATTTATGGTCGACCCAGCATCTCTTTTCTTCCACACATCTCTGTCAGCCATCATCTCGAAAGTCACTCGATTTCATGCCCTATCATGTTTCACACAATCCATCCATAGTTTCTTCGGTCTTCCTCTACAAAAATTACATGTATTTATTTTATTTCTCAGGGTGACAGCGGCGGCCCAATCCAGATTAAAAGTCGCAAAGTTCATTGCATGTACTCAATTGTTGGTGTGACATCATTCGGCAGGGCATGTGGCTTCATAGGAGAACCCGGGATCTACACTAGGACAGCCCACTACGTGCCATGGATTGAAAGCATCGTCTGGCCTAATTAGTGTGTAAGAATATTACTGTAAACTAACAGGAATTAATGCGCAAGAAATCCCTTTCTTCTAGAGTCAGAGTTTAAACCACCCGTAGGTCTCTGACATGGCTTTACACACCAACGAGAACATCTCTCAGATGTGCTGGTGCCCTCATTCAGATACACACATGACTTCAAAATGTCAGTGGTGCGCGCTTTGGATGAGAATGTACGACCTTTGACTTGTCAGCCCAATCGCTGACTGTAGATCAGTCTGCTTGTGACCACGATCAGTGCTACCTGGTGGAAACGTCAAGCGATACAAAGGTATTTATTGCGCGTTAATTCCTGTTATTGTTTAAGTTAGTTGTTTTCCCGTGGCGGAAAGATTTGCCCTGGATAGTACTACTGAAATATAGAGTAAAACGTAGAAGAAGCAAAACAAACAAACACAAAGAAGAAACAACAACGCGAAGCTCGGTTTAAGTCAGTAATTAAAAACAGAACTCGAAAGTAACCTTGAATCAAAGTTCAAACTGACGACGCAGACATACAATACACAAACGCGCGTACACACACAAACACACACACACACACACACACACACACAGACACACAGACACACACATACACACACACAGACACACACACAGACACACACAAAGCCACACACACTAAATAGGCTTAGTTCATTGTACTCATTTAGATGTAGGTATATGTTTTTCAGTTACTTCTACTACTCTTACCACCTTGCAGTTTTGTTTTTATTATTATATTTGTAAAATCCCACTGCTTCATCACAATAGGCATGATGACTGATTTTTGTAATCTCCTTTTATAATATAGGTACACGTCTACTATTTCTGAAAAACACATTATTTCAGCAATAAACTAAGTTTTAACGCAGATTATTGAATTTTAATCTATCTAATTTGAATGAAGCGCGAAAACGCTCATGGCGCCGCCTATGATGGATTGTGACGTCACGCTTCGATAACATTTGACAAAACATCAAGCAAAACCACGCCGGTGATTGACATTCAATTGAGGCGTGACGTCATTCGCTGTAATTGGCGTTTCAGTCAACATGGCCGACTGCAGTATGTTATACTTTTATTTTATGGAAAATCTTATTAATCTTAATGTTTTTATTAAAGCCTTAAGTCATTTTTTAGATTCCTGTGTACATATATTTTTCTCTAAAACCATTTATCCTTAGATTCTTTAATACTGTCGTCATGCCTATTGTCTGCTACACAAGCCTTGGGCTTAGTGCAGAAACCACCGAAAAGTGTATAAATTGTAACTCGTTTTATTAAATATATTATTCTTATTTTTATTACTGACGTGCATTCTTCGGCCTAAGCCCACTTTGGGCTCAGACTAAGGGCTCCGTTCGAATTCGAAACTAGTCGGGCAATCCCGACAAATGCACGTGAGTAGTACAGGTGAACAATTACTAATACGAATATGCCTCACGAAAGTTATTATACAAAATTATTGATATTGCCGATAATTGGTGATGTTGACGTGTCATATTTAAGGAGGTGACTGTACCACTAATACTGAATACGAACCAATAAAAATATCTACACCATTTTTTTGTGTTATTGTTTTTTTTAACCACCAAATTAAATATGCCTATTTTCGTGGATTTGGACCCACGTTCATGATAAATACAATCATTCAATACACTTCCGTGTTTCCTTCGAAATACAATCTAGGCATATTCAAGAAATTATTCACTCTAGAATAGATTTCTTCTGGATCTACGTGCTCCATCCTCGGCCACACCGTCGCTTACCATCAGGCAGGGGCGCCGGCTTTTAGAAAATACCGTACCTTGTCAAGCCCTTTCATGCACACCGAATAAAATATAATAAATATATCCTATACATACAGATAAACTTTGAAAAGCATTAACGCATGCATAGCGAACTCTAAAGTTATTCATTTACATAATTGTGGAAATTCTATTGTCAATTGTCCAGTAGAATTAATATTATTAGCGAACACACGGGCAGTACCACGGAAAGATATTGTGCATAATCAAATTGATGGTCACTTTGTAGCACATTGCGTTGTAAGTTAGAGCTTGAGGTAAAAATATTTAAAACATATAGTGCAATGTACTACAAACCAATTTGTTAACCGAGATACCAAATATGTATGCAGTTTTTGCACACGGATAGGATTAACTATGAGTGTGTGTGTGTGTGTGTGTGTGTGTGTGTGTGTGTGTGTGTGTGTGTGTGTGTGTGTGTGTGTGTGTGTGTGTGTGTGTGACACACACACACACACACACACACACACTCATAGTTAATCCTATCCGTGTGCAAAAACTGCATACATATTTGGTATCTCGGTTAACAAATTGGTTTGTAGTACATTGCACTATATGTTTTAAATACAACAGTCAGTAAGCAATATGCTTTACCTTGTGTTAGCTGCAATTCGGCGCCACAAGTGAATGTACAAATGTCAGCGAGGACATAAGGTGTAAATTAAATTCGGAGATGATGGTAACAACGATGTATATTGCGAAACGTAGGTATAATAAACGAAGATACAGTATATCACATACACGTCCGTCTTGTCGGACGGCTGAGACGAGTGAAGTGCCTCCTGAGGCAACGGCCGCGCTGGCGACGCCGCCCCTCCGCGCGCCCTGCGTGCCCCTCCGGCAACTGGTTCAAGGAGCGTGATGATATACTCGCGAACAACAAGTATGCACGTAAAACACACGGCCGTATCCACGACACAGTCATACCCCGATTATTCATCACTGCAACTGCACACTGCAACAAGAGTTAAGGCGACTCAGGCCACACCACACTTTCAATCCAGGGCACATAATGTGATACCCTGGTATAGACTCCAGGGCTACCGAGTCGGGCACAGTACGGGTCTCCAAATGACGTCACACCCAGAATTAGGTGCATGCAGTAGACTTCTTTAAATAATGTTCTTCCTCTCTCCTAATGTTTGCGTGCCCAACAGGGTCCACGATGTACTACATTATTTTACTTACCATCTTCAAACACAATTGTGGAAAGCAAATAAAAAATTTGAGTTTGAGTTTGAGTTTGAGTTTGAGTTTAATATCTGCAGCGGTCCACCGCTGTCACCCTGAATTTTATTTTTTCAAATCCAAGGAATTACCGCATGCTTATCTCTATGGGTCTCGTAGGAATTTCCGGACTCCTGGCATTCTGACCACTAACCCATCTCGGCTGCTCACTGTACCGAGTTCTTCATCCACATTTTAAGACATTTTTTGGTGACATCATCGCTATCTGTCGCATCTGTAAGGCCTAGTCATGTCGGTTCATTCGCCTGCATACGGACTGAATAGATAGCGGATGATAGATGCGTCACGAACTATTAAAAATAAATAAATAAAAATATGTTTTGTCTCAGTATATCTTTTACAAAGTTATTACATTAAATGGAAAAAGAATACGGTCGTGAGCAGGATTCGAACCCGCGCCTCCCGGATAAACACTCCAGGCGCTCCGACCACTAAGTCATCTCGACCTCTGCTCACCACTGCGAATTCTTAATCCATACCTTAACACGTCTTTCGGCGACGTCACCGCTATCTATTCAGTCCCTATACAGGTGACCGAACCGTCACGACCAACTTTGCAGTCAGTACAATGTCGTAAAGATGCAATTACCTGAACAATTAAAGATAAATCTTTGAAAAGCAGTAACGCATGCTTAGCGAACTCCAAAGTTATTACATTAAATGGAATGATATGTCAGTACTTCCTAGAAAATTATCCTTAAAAAAAGTCGGGCCCGACACTCCTTTGAGTGTTCAGGCGTCCGAGCACGGATCTTTTCGACAAACTTGTCGACTCGATAAAAGTTTTTATGTATTGAATTTTGTCGTTTTATCAACACTTTATGTCAAATTTGACTTATTAAATCGACAAACGTGTCGACAAAAAGAACCATGCTTGCACCGCAGGTTCGGTTCAGGGTCGACAACGCGAGTGATGTCACTATTCCATATAGTTCCGGTTTTGGCCACCCACGTCCACTTGAATAACATACTCCTACAAGCCAGTAGTGCGTATTTTGGATTCGAAATAGGGATAGGAATAGGCACAGGGATAGAGATAGGGAAATGGATAGGCAGAGGAATAGGGATAGTGATAACAGGGATATGGATAGGGACAGGGATAGGGATAGGCATAGCGATAGAACTCTTTATTTACGTGCGAACTTGCGACTTATAACTTACCAGTTCGACAGTCATACCACAAGGCTATCGCCCCCATTTATTATACATGTACTTACCGAGCAGGTATCGCGAGGGGTCCCGTCGTCGCGTCACATTTGTGTCGTCATGTCAATACCTCTAAGTTGCGGTGCTTAGAAAATTTGGCCTTGCAGATCTCGTCCGGAGTAAACCAGAGAGGGACCTTGAAAGTAAGAAGTAGGTAGGCTGTGGGTATTTACTTGTCTCCATAATAATAAGAATATACTCCCAACCGTATTTCGGTCACGGCGGCCTGTCTCCATAGAGATTAGCCAAGTACGCAGGAGATATTATAGTGCACAAGTGTACGCGCAAACACAGGTGCACTCCCTCTTCCTTCACTCTCATATTCCGATGAGACAATATGTATAATAATTTTCGTGAGGCATATTCATATTAGTTAATGTTCACCGGTTACTACTCACGTACATTCTAGGCCGGGATGCGCTTGGCGTATTTACAGATCAGCTGAGCGGGATGCATATAGATAGATGCAAGATAGAAGTCACAGTAGAAGAAGAGAACAATGGAGTCCTGCCATTCTTGGACGTTCCCGTCATTTCAGAACCCAGCGGTCGCGTGTCACACACTGTCTACAGAAAACCAACACACACTGACAGCTATTTATGCGCAGACTCCCACCACCATCCCTCACACCTATCTTCCGTTCCCAGATCGCTGTTTAACCGACCGCTCAATCTGTGCGATTCTCAGTACGTGGACGGAGAGTTGAGCCATTTACGAGACGTACTGGAGAGCAACGGTTACCAGTGGCGAAGATGCACTCGTAACTTAAATACGGCAGACACGATTCGTGGTAGACCGGCGGGCGTAGAACGTACTCCAGCGTTCCTACCTTATGTGCGAGGAGTCACTGATAAGATAGGACATATACTACGCAGAAAATACAGCATCAGGACGGTCTATCGTCCGCCCGGACAGCTGCGACAATTATTACGGTCGCCGAAGGATAAGGATCCGCTAGGCGGTCCCGGGGTGTTCATGATACCGTGCGACTGTGGCCTAAGTTACATTGGAGAAACTCGTCGCAACATCGCAACCAGACTCACTGAACACATACGTAGTATGAAGAGCATGGATACCAACAGGTCGGCAGTTGCAGAACACGCATGCAGCACGGGCGCGGCTCATTTCATACGGTTTGATAAAGCATCCGTACTAGCGAGGGAGAAATACTTCGTTCCGCGAAAAGTACGTGAAGCTATCGAAATAAGCCGACGCCCGAACTTCAACAGAGACGGTGGTTGGACACTGCCTCCTGCCTGGAAGCCAGCTCTGAAGTCTACATCATACAGAAGTGAGTCAAGTCTGGAGTGCGACACAGTTAGCGCGTATGCACAATGGACAACACGGACACGACAAATGACGGGAACACACGAACAGTCCCGACGCCAGCATCGAGTACAGCATCGGCCCGCGCGCAGCGCTATGCGATGCGGTGCAGCGCCAGTCTGACTCGCGACATAGCCGTGGACTCAGCTCATGACTAAGGGCTCCGTTCGAGTTCGAAACTAGTCGGGCAAACCCGAAGAATGTACGTGAGTAAGTAGTAACCGGTGAACATTAACTAATATAAATATTTGTATGTAAATTTAAGTAAGTTTATAATGCAAAATTTTTTTTTACTTTTTAGTGCACTTTTACTTAACAGAAAATTTTTGGAGTCAGTACTTTTTTTTGTTAAAAATTATTTTATTTTGCTATAATTTCAAAGTCAGGTAATAAAAAACAGGTTTTTTGTTTTGATGATTTTGATACTCGGTTTTATAGAAATTTATCCTTATGTATTAGGCGCATATTAGGGGTCCGCAAAAACACTGACTTCTGCGACGAGGTGATGCTCGCGAAGGAAGCGGTGGAAAGGGAGAGAGAGGCGAACACCGCTCACCCCTGTCGCAGAAGGCGAGCCAGATGACGGAGGGCGCTAAACGATCTCCGGCCACTGATTGCGTGCGACAGACATTTGCGGTTTCGGCGCCCGACCAGCGCCAGGACCGAGATGGCAGCGCACCACGCACTGTGGACAGCCTGCACAAACCCTGGAATATCCTTCTTATCGGCTGAGTTGCCCACGTTCGTAGGAGTACACTTAAAATGGAATTCCAGACGTGGCCCCTGGGTGGTGCAAAACAGGCAACACAACTCTGGTGGGAGGCTTTTGCCACGGCTGGTTACCACCCACCGCACGAAGCCATGCCATCGTGCTAGTCGTGTTTCGGCATGTAGTCTGGTGCAGTCATTGTGGGAGACGGGTCTGGGCAGTTGCATCAACTCCCCAACTATTGTTCTCCCCAAATCTATCTACTCTATTTAGAGTGAATAGATTTCTTCTGGATCTACGTGCTCCATCCTCGGCCACAACGTCGCTTACCATCAGGCGAGTTGGTGGCAAGAAAGATGCATTATTGAAGAAAAAAAAACTTGATCTAAAGTATGTGTGGAACCCGACGCAATAGTGCAAAACACATTTGACATATTTCTAATTCAATCACATCTTTGCTTTTGTGAACCGACCAGTCGTGTTGTAAACGGTTCGAATAGCTTTTATTTTATTAAAAAGCGAATGTTATATATAGAAATAAATTAATAATGTTTATTAAAATCATGCTGAGAACTTAGTGGTGTGTTGTCGCGTACTCTACACATTAAAATAAAATAATTTTAATCTGGATCGTTTACGTGTATTATAGTTTTTTTTTTGTTTCCGTGACGTTGTTTATAAATCATAATGTTGACAACATTATTTTCTTGTATTTTCCTGTTAATGTTTGTTAATTCCGAAGGTGAGTGTCTATTTTTTATCACTAATTATTTTTGTACTCCTGCCGGAATGAAAATTTAATTTTTACCACTCGATCGATTTAATACACTTTGTAACCATTTTATGTTGCTGATTGTACCGTGAATTGAGTTAAAGAAAGAAAAACTACACAGATAAATCTTTGAAAAGCATTAACGCATGCCTAGCGAACTCTAAAGATGTAATTTTAAATGGAAAAAGATTACGATCGTGAGCAGGATTCGAACCTGCGCCTCCCGGATACTCCAGGCGCTCTGACCACTAAGCCATCTCGACCTCTACCGTATTCTTACTCAATTGTAGACCCACATTTCGTGAGCCTACTGCCATCTATCAGGCACAATTCCAAACTCCAAGAAGATAATTCTTCTAACAGAAAAGCTCAATAACACTTTGCCCGACCCGGGAATCGAACCCGATACCTCATGCTCAGCGGTAGCGCTTGGGACCACTAGATCAACGAGGCAGCTAAAAATTAGACCTAAAGAAACATGTTGAAAATATTTTGGAGTTATGTTTTCCTGTTCATCTTTATTCATGGCATTGTATTAACTACATTTATCCCGAATACAAAATAACCCGCAGAGCCTAAAGTAAAGAAATACTATAATTATAGGGATGCAGCTTAATACCAGTATTTTACATGGAGCGACTGCCTATCTGACCTCCACAACCCAGTTACTGGATAACACGATATCTCGTGATATGACTGGTTGTCAGACTTTCAGGCCTCTGACTACCCGTAACGGCTGTCATAGATCTTAATTTGACAACCGGGACCGACGGCTTAACGTGCTCTCCGAGGCACGAGAGGTATCTGTATGAAATGTTGAACACCTATCCACATACCATGAAGCAATTATAATTAGTCCATGCCACAGACCGACCGCGGCAAGCGTAGATTAACCTCGATCAATCGATCTTTGCGTCTGTTACTTAGCTGCCCCCCTCCCTCTCAGGTTGATCTTTATACAAGCTCAATATTCAGTGACAAAAATTAATTCAAACCGTTATTTAAAATTCTAGAACAAATTGATACAGTGCGGTTACTCTTGAAACTAATACCAATTCCAATCCAATTCCGATATTAAATAGAAGCCATAAAACAACGCGTAATTTTTAAATAATTTTACCTACAGTACAGTTGCCTCAATTTTAAAGCATGTTGTCTTCATATTATCCCGAATCTATAATATTTTTTTAGACATTTTGTCATTTAAAAGTACGAACTGACATATTTCCAATGTCAATCGAGCGGAATTATTTTCAAGAGTAAGCCCACAGCTGTCCTGTTATAACTGTGCATCTCTAAAGTTAGTCATTTGATACGACCATGGACTAATTATAAAGAGGACATGGCTTAAACGACTTTGCACCGTGATTTTAAGTGAGTCCTGATGTCATCCAAGTGGGTGTGACCCGGTCAAGCCACGCCCACTCATGCTCAGTCTGCCAGCAGTCATCCTGTGCATACGACGATCGCGATCCCATAGTATTTAAAATATCCTTCGATATTATTAAGAGAAATAAAGAAGTGTTGTATTTTATCCTGGAAGAATTACTCGGATAAACGTTCTGATGACATGAATGGCATCACATTTCATTCGTAAGTAATTTTAGATGCAATTTATTAGGTAAGTTCCAGAAAAATCTATGTAACGTCATATTACTTCTATAGTTATTTTATTCGCTGACAGATTTCGAAACGTTTATATCACATAATTAACTAAAAATGTCATAGAAAATTACTTTTCAGTTGATAATTAAACGTATTAATCTAGACTTAACACTATACAAAGCTAATTTTGCCAAAAAAATATCGTATTAAGATTTATCATTTCAAATTTTCTTAAGATAAAATATTCAATAACCGCCATCTACAATGCAGAAAAGGCAGTCCTTTAATAGACCGAGTCGTACTCAAAATCCAATTTTCATTACTATGTTTTGATAATGATATTTCATTTTATTCTCTTTTTTGAATGGACTTGAATACAATCACGACAAAAATATAATTATTTTTGGCGGTGCGAACACTTATTTCTTGATATAGTGTAGAGACACTAGAGACATCTAGCGTAATTTTGCTGAACTACGTAGGGATAAAGTATATTGTGACTTTCAGTTTTCCCTATTCACCGCTAGGTGGAGAATGAAGAAGTGAGCGTCGCTTGACGGCCCCCCTGGCCCCCTCACCCGCAAATCGTCACGCACTGTTTCATTAGAAAAGTCCCTTACAACATCTCTTTATAATTGCTTCATGGATAGACCATGCAGGTACAGTTGTATAGAAAACTGTTAACGTGTTAATATATTTAAATTTGTTTGCAAAATTAACACAACGTCGAAGCATTTATGACACTCTTCTCTTCCGAGTGAATATATATATAGCTCGCTGTTACTATGATGTAAGATCAATGATTTCAAAAGAAAGGATACGCCCATCTAAACATTTTACAGAAAACTTCTTCATACAAGCAAAAGTAGCGCCATCTGTCATAACTCATACGAACTACGTGACGCCGCGTTTCATAGGTCGAAGACTAAACCTTGTACGTGCGTATATGATTTTTTTTATCACATTTTATTATTGGTCAATATTTTTATACACACATCAATCACGAACTGAACTGAGTTTTTACCCGACTGCGCTAGAAGGCGGGGTTATATGTTTTTCGGGTGTATGTATGTATATTTCTTTGGCATGCTCTGTAGCCTAAACGGGTTGATGGATGTTAGCTTTAGAAGTGTCGTTAGATTATATTAGTTTTTTATACTATAATTTATTGCTATAATAATACATGTCACAAAAAAACGTATGTAAAACAAATTAATATCAGTCAGCTTTATTTGAAATTGTAAACAATATTGTTATAATAATTAAGTATTGACATACTAGGTACTTACTAAAATTACTTACACCAAGTTCTTAAGACAAAAATAAAACAAATAAAAAATGACGTTCTTTCAACGTTACTTCGCGCGCGGCCGGCCACACAATGGCCGCCATTACGGACTTCGGTAGTAAAATAATTATACCTTTAAAATGTGATAATTTAATTGGAACAGAAGTAATCTAGGGTTATTTATCGATGATACGATATCCCATGTTCCTTTTTAATCTTTGTATCGTAATTTTTGCAGCCTTTTACCACGCAACTAGGCATTTTTCTGACATACAAACACTCGTTCTCTCCTGCGAGCGGTCCACTGTCGATTGAGTTGCGTTGGCCCTAAACTGTCATTTTAGGGCCAACGCGTTGGTGCCATTTAGTTGCGCGGTCGGCCGGGTCCTTACGCTAGTAATATATATGTCAATGTGTAAGATCAAATAATTTGTTACGCCGAGTCGGACTGCGTAGCATCGCACGCGGCGGAAGGCGAAACGACACTATATTTATTATAAATTTCTTAAAACATTACCAGCATTGGGCACGGCCGTGCCCACGACATAGTCACACAGTGAATTTTTATTTTTTCATTTTTTCAGATACCAAATGTGTGACAAAGAACGGAGAAAAAGGAAGATGTATTTATTTTGATAATTGTCCGTCAGCGCAACGAGACCTCAAATTCAGGATTCATCCACAGGTATTTTATGATTCTGGAAAAGAATACTTCTCCCGAAAGTTATTATATTAAATGGAAAAAGAATACGGTCGCGAGCAGGATTCGAACATGCGCCTCCCATTGCTTTTTAGCGATAAGACCGCCAATTGTACTTTTCTTCTGTCTATATGTATATCTCTGTCTTTCCTCTTGGTGTGCAATAAAGTATACTCTCTCTCTCTCTCTCTCCCGGATAAATACCCCAGGCGCTCTGACCACTAAGCCATCTCGACCTCTGCTCACCACCGCGAATTCTTCATCCATATTTTAACACGTATTTTGGCTTTTTCCATTTAATATAATAACTTTAGACACATTCATACTCAAAACTTTCCTTGTCACATGACCCTCATCCATCCTCCGTATGTAGTATTCATACCCACAGAGGAAATCAACCTGCCTAGCCTTTCCCCAACTCCATTGTAATCGACTTTTAGCCTAACCGGATGCAGCTTAATACCAGTATTTTACATTGAGCATCTGCCTATCAGACCTCCACAACCATATTACTGAATAACATAATATCTTGTGGTATGACTGGTTATCAGATTTTCAGGGCTCTGCCTCTGACTACACGTATTGGCTGTCATAGTTTTGAAAACCGGGACCGAACGCAGTCTCGATATGAAATCATGGTCACCCATCCACATTGACTGATCGCAGCAAGTGCATGTTAACCTCGATCTATCGGTCGGTACGGCTGTTACTTAGCCACGAGCCCCTCCAGCTCCAGCTACTAGACGTTTATTGTCGACTCGAAAAAATATTTAAGATATTACGTGGATTCCGTAGGAAAGCGTTTTAATTTTTTGACTGTCGTGTCAAATGTTTGTGTACAAAATATTCAAGAACTGCCGTAGATTTTTACCGTGGGAGAGCCATGCTTCGGCACGAATGAGCCGGCTCGACCGGATTGATACCACGGCCTCACAGAAAACCGGCGTGAAACAACGCTTGCGTTGTGTTTCGCCGAGTAAGTGAGGGTACCGGAGGCCCAAAACCTTTAAAAGGCCGGCAACGCACTTGCGACTCCTCTGGGGTTGCGGGTGTCCATGGGCGGCGGTAATCGCTTACCATCAGGCGAGCCGTCTGCTCGGTTGCCCCCTATTCATAAAAAAAAAGACCATTTCTAGTCTATGTTGAATTTTAACATATTCTAAGTACGGGCACATAAGCCACGTGTTGTGGAGTTAAACCTGGCCTGTACCAATGTGACTTATTCTATTTCATTTGTACTTTCTTAGGCAATCTACGAAAACATCTTGAGATAACCTGCGTACCTATTCTTGTTTCACTTGTTTCAAAGTTTTTACTATTGTTGCTCATTATAGACAAGCTGTAACACACGACGCAATGTACTACAAAGTGTCCATCAATTCGGTTGGCAACCGAGATAGCGAACAGGTACGCTGGACTTATTGGTCTAAAATCGCAAACCCGCAGTGAGCTAACGTCAAAGACGATAAAACCTATAGATGCTTGCTGGCTAGCATGGTGATCAATGCTCGTACACTTGTCGCAGATGGATAATAAAATCCGCTGTTTTACGAAACCGCGAGCTGTTTTACCATTGCGATACGTTTGACAAAACTGCTACCCACGTTTAGACGTAATGTAGAATGACATATCTACAGTCAGAAAGATTTATTTATTGTATAGGTATATTAAATGGAGTCACAAGTCAAGTAAAAGAAAAGATACTGTATTCTGATTTGTCTTTCCGTGGCTGGGTAGACGAAGCCAAGCAAAAACCTAAACACGAAGAGAAAGAACCTAACCTGTCCATGTCGGGGTACACGGAACTCCCGAGCTGGCTTCGCTCGCTCATGCGCCAATGTATTTTTTTTTTCATAATCATCGTTCAAAATTCATTATCGTCGTTCAGTATTTGTGTCATTCATAATAACATAACATAGCATCACGCCTCTATTCCCCGAAGGGGTAGGCAGAGGTGTACACAATTGCACACCCACATGCAATGCTGTTATTAAGTCATTTTGTTATTAAGTAATAGGTGGTGAGCCTATTGCCACCAACCGGGCACCATTCCAAACTCCGGGCTGCTACTGATAGTAATTATTTAATTTACTAACAGTAAAACTCAATAACACTATGGCCGACCCGAGAATCGAACCTGAGGCCGCATGCTCAGCAGTCGCGCTTGCGACCACTAGACCAACGAGGCAGTCATTCAATATTTAAATATTTTTTTGCTACTGACTTTCTAAATATAATAAAGTTAAATTAATGTTGATAGGACATACAGAGCCATATGCGACAAAATTTCGAACTAAAATCAACAATCTTACAGTTCATTTCACACTGTTTTACATAACCTCTGATCGTTGACCCGCTGCATTGATAAATGCAAGACGTTTATACGTGCTATAGTTCTGTAATTATGCAAAACCGCTAAACGACGTTCAACTGTTTTACATAACAGCACTGTTTTGTAAATCAGCTAGCAGTTTTGTAAAACAGCTGATTCTGCAACCCATCCGAGACACATATATACACACATACAGTTACGTCTGTTACCCATTGGGGTAGGCAGAGACTATCCATGTCCACTTTCTACAATTCTGATTAGTGCTGTCAGGTGTCCTATTTGCGCGAGACGTCCAAATTTCAGGGGAGTGCGGACGCGTCCCGTTTACCCTTGATTGAGACGCCCAATGTCCCGACATTAAGACAATATCTAATTATTAAGAAAATCACTTTAAATTGGTCAAAAGTTCAAACATTTGTCGCGCTTTTTTGCAGTTCCGATATAAAAACATAAATCTCGATATTTATAACCCCGTCCTGAAATTAATTATAGCCAACTTGAGCGTCTAAAATGGCCACTTTAAGCATTTCTCCTAAAAAATAATCATTGTATGAATTGAGTAACTTCTTAAGATTCTGCTCTTTGACAAATTAGCAATACCTGTTTTGTAATCCATTTTACGAATCTTATAAAAACCTGTCAAATAGGTATATGATTGATTGACGTGATTTGTCCATGAACTGACCATTTTACGATTTGTGAAATGAATCATATTAGGATCCTATTACGATACATAATAACAAGGTATTAGCCTCGTGGTACGACCGTTGTACTGACAAGTCAATGGTCGCAAGTTCGAATCCAAGGCACTGACCACTGACTTTTCGAGTAATGAGCGTATTAGAAATTAATTATCACTTGCTTAAAACGGTGAAGGAAAATATCGTGAGCAAACCAGCACACCTGAGAGATGTTCTCGATGGTGTGTAAAGCCATGTCGGAGGCCTACGGGCGGTTTCAACTCTGACACTAGGTGCATGTTCGTTTTCATTTCATGCATGTTCGTCCGTTTAGGTTTTCTCATGACCTGTCCTTTGCCTCGTGCTTTCTCTAAATAAGAAGAGGCCCTTGTCCTACAGTGGGACAGTTATAGGTAGATTGGTGTTACTATATTAATAAGTAAGCAGCTCTGCTTAATATATTAGTATTTTATTACAGATATGCTCTTTCAATGCTACATCGAAGGTGCCTACGGTGTGCTGCTTAGGAGAAGACTTAACGAGCAAAAACCAGTAAATACTGTTAAGATGACCTGATGACCGATGAATAATGATTGATGATCTTAATTTTTGATGATGTAGTGTTTTATAGAGGAAAGAAAAAAATCGTTTGTTTTTTATTAGTTATAGGCTTGCGTTTGACTGCCATCTCGCCTGATGTTAAGCGCTAATGCGGTCTACGATGGAGCACGCTTGCCTAGAAGAAACCGATTGACTCGCGTCTTGAAGACACCCAGATTGTAACTATCGGGGAAGACCCACTCTGGCAGCGCTTTCCACTGTTTCGCGATTCTTCTAGTGAACGTGGAATCAAAGCTCTTAGCGAAAAAATACGGTGAGCAGGATTCGAGCCTGCGCCTCCCAGATAAATACTCCAGGCGCTCTGCCAACCAAGTTACCTCGACCTCTGCTTACTACCTCGATTTTTTCTTCTACATATTCATACGTCGCATTATCGCTATCTATTCAGTCCCTATACAAGTGACTGAACCGACCCAACTTATTTTGCAGTTAATACAATGTCGTACAGTTGTGATTACCTTAATTAACAAATACAGATAGATCTTTCAAACGTGAGAAGGATTTTGTTCCCAAATCGAACATTTTATATTATAAGTTTTGGATTGTTTGCGACGTTACCTTGCGGAAGTTGGACATTGGACGCAAATAAACACAATATCTAGCTACTCTCACAATATTGAGGGTATTCATGCAAATACCTGTGCACCGCTCGCCCGTCTGCAAATATAATAATACACCTCCCGACCGTATTTCGGTCACGGCGGCCTATCTCCACAGAGATTAGCCAAGTACGCAGGAGATATTATAATGCACAAGTGTATGCGCAAACACAGGTGCACTCCCTGTTCCTTCACTCTCATAGTCCGATGAGACGGCAATCCGACACGACCGGAGAGATTTCAGGCCGACGGCTTTACGTGCTCTCCGAAGCACGGAGGTATCGCACTACCAACTTCCTGACTCCGGGCTGCTACTGAGAATTTCCTAACTGAAAAATCCAATAAAACTTGGCCCAACCTGGGAATCGAACCCTCAAGCTCAGCAGTCGCACTTTCGACCGCTAGACCAACGAGGCAGTCAAATATATACGCAAGCGATGACAGGCACGAAATACGTATAGAATAGTTGATGGTAGTTGCAATTTCATCGCTTGCTTATGTGCATATTTGCGGGCGGGCGGTGCACAGGTAATTGTATGACTTCCCACAATATTGTGGAAGTTGCTAGATATTGTATAAATTGCACATCTTATAACGCCTATGCAGTGAGTTATTATACAACGTCCATGAGAACTTACAACCCTGCAAAAAAATTAAGTGTTCAATACATTGGCTGTTGCACCGCGTCTCGCGGGTTCAATTCCCGCACAAAGAAAATTTTTATATGATTAACACATAATCGTTGCCGGTCTGTGTGTGTGTGCGTGTAAGATTTATGTGTGTGTTAACGTACCTATGATAGACGAAGAAATTCGTAGTGTGAGACAATGCTTTTAATGTTTGCTCTGTGTTTCATAGACCCATATTTTATTCTCAATTCGGAGAAGAACGTAGTGAAGAACATGAAGATAAACGATGCGAACCGCTGCCTGTTAGTGAAGATCTCCAGCAATTGACACAAGGGCAAATAGCTTTGAAAAGTAAGTAAAGCTAGTGCTGCAAGGCGTCGTCGCACACGTCTGACACGTGGCACCGTGTCACATACGGAATATAATGTTCCTTATATGACACGGTGACACGTGTCAGCGTCTGCGAGAGGATAATATTTCTTATGTGTTCTGTATACCTCATACGGCTGGGACTGTTTCGGCGTCGCGTGGCGTGCATGTAATGTGACAAACTCACTAAAGTTTGAAATTATGGAAAGAAAATACGTTAGTGAGTTGGATTTGAACCCGTGACTCCCGGATTAATACTTCAAGCGCTCTGCTAATTGAGCTATCCAAACCACTCACTATACCGAATATTTCTTACACGTTTTAATACGCCTTATTTTATTTATTTACTTAGTAATTAATTACAACGGTATGACATCAATGACAGTAATTATAGTACAACAGTATGACACCAATGACAATGGTAATTTATAGTACATAAAGATTGAGAAGAGACAAAAATAAGTAATAATTATGATAATTAGACGAAAATTCAACAGTAATTAAAGGAAAACACAAAATAACTAAAATACAACAATTTCAGATATATTTCAGCGAATCTGCCTTTCGCAAAATCGAATAAATGCTGTCCTAAGTACACCTAAACTATCATTAAACAAATCACATTCAAGTGCAGGACCAATCAGGTCATTGATTGCGCCGTGCATGCGACATAGTGGGGAGTGAAGGGACACTGTGCGACAATGTGGTGTGCCGGTGTGAAGGCCTATGCTCTAAATAATTTTCGGGGACATATGTAGTGAACATAAAATATTGTGTAGTTCGGGGGAGTCTATAGATTTTAATAGCAATAATCTAAGATCTCTGGACGTACTGCAAGAGAATTATATCCCAACATACCAAGTAGATAAAGTGTAGGGTACCATCGCGGACTTTTCTGCCTGCCCACTTTAAATTTTATTCGTGTAAATCCTGCGTCGCGCGTCGGCGCCGTGTCATGCCCCTTAAAGTGTTCGCCTATTAGGAGAGCGGGAAAGTAATTAGTTGCAATCTGCACTGCGCAGCTTAGTGACGCATCACGTGTACTCCCTTGAGTGAATTTTAAGGACGATCTAATTTGACCTTGGCGGGGCTACAGAGCGCTTAAATTTTTGTAGTGCAAGCGAAAATGAACTTAGTGGTGGTCAGGCGGGAGTGTCCGCGATAGGACATAACTACCCGTCTTTTTTTATACAAAAACCTAAGGAAATCGTTTTGGACTTTTTCAATGCCTAAAACATAAAAAGAGAGAGTGTCGTGGTGGCCGAGTGGTTACGGGCCCGCCTCCTGAGCCACAGGTTGTGGGTTCAAACCTGGCATGTACCAATGTGACTTTTTCAATGTCATACGTACTTTCTTAGTTAATCTAAGACATCACTAACATACGGTGAAGGAAAACATCGTGAGGAAACCTGGACTTGGTAGTCTGAAATCGCCAACCCGCAGTGAGCTAGCGTGGTGATTAAGCTCGTGCCTTCTCTGTATGAGAAGAGGCCCGCGCCCTGCAGTGGGACAGTTATGGGCTGGATTATTTATTTTTATTATTTTTAGGGATTCCAGATGTCTGCCGCAAATTCTAAGCTACTTCTAGCTATCATTGTGGAAATCTCATGCGTTATGCAAGACTAATTCTGGGCGCCTCTATATGATTCTGAACCCAGAGTAGACATATGCTCATGAAATGACAAACCATGACCAAACACATGGTTGATATACCTGCCTAGCCTTTTCCCAATTACATTGGGATCGGCTTCCAGTCAAACCAAATGCAGCTTAATACCTCCAGTCTGACTGGACTCACACGACTAAATTTGCTGTTAATTCAATGCAGTAAATATGCGATTACCACACATAGATGCTACGCTATTTATATTTCTGTTCGTGTTTCTGTTTCTGTTTCTATTTATATAATTTTCAGAATGCCTTGAATATCAAGATAAAATCGTAGTACCTTGCAATGCACATGGTCAAAGAGAGCGCAACAAATACTGTGGATATTTGTATGGCGCGGGACCACTGATTTATGGAGGAGGAGGCACAGATGCGTATCTTCATGAATTTCCTCATATGGTAAGTTTATGTCATAAACTGAATATGAGAGTGAAGGAAGGGCACTTATGTTTGCGAATACACTTGTGCACTATAATATTTCCTGCATACTTGACTAATCTCCTCGGGGATAAGCCGGCGTGACCGAAAAACGGTTAGGAGGATATATTGCCGTCAGACAGCGTGCCGGCGGCGGCATCGGCCGACATCGAAGGCGATATCTAACTGCATTTAATTAAATTGTGCTTTTTATCATTGCAGGCGCTTCTGGGCTTTATTGTGGATAAAGACATTATATTTGGCTGTGGAGGTTCCTTGATCAGCGAGAATTTTGTGCTCACAGCGGGACACTGCACCTCTACGAGGACACTGTAGGTTTCTTGTATAATACCTAAAATTGAAACACAACCAGCCTTATTTTTAAAACAAGACTAACGCTGCCTATGTACTGGAGCGGAGCCAGACAGCGGAACGGGAAGCGAGTTAAAAATCCACCAATAGAATTGTATAAATTCTCCGCTGCTTCAGTGGACAAGGAGTTGCGAACTAGTTTAGGGCACGCCAACTAAACCAATCGCCCGCCGCCGGCAGCTCAAATGACTCGTCACGTGCCCGTGGCCTAGCTTCGCGTATGGTAAAACAATATGGTAGTCCTCAACTCTGCTCCGTATTACTTTCATGCTCCCCTCCGCTATCTAGCTCTGTGTCTATGGACAAACACAGTCCGCAACTCTACTCTGAATTATGGAGTTTCTTGCCTCTCTCCATAGGAAACGACTTTTTGGAACCTTTTATTTAGGTGCAAATTCTGACTTTTCATAAGTGCCTTTGTAAGGTTTATATGAAATAAAAACCTTTGACTTTGATTACTTTCTCGCTCCGCTCCGGTGATCAAGCAGCCTTAGGGTCCCATAACCCCAAAAAGAATAAAAAAATGTTAATTAAAAAATTGAGTGTCTTGCCTTGTGTGATCTAAGAAGTCGGGGTACCTATTAGAAAATAATCCACAGCAATTTCTCCCAACTGCAATGAAAGTTCGTCATCTATCTCGTATTACAGTTTTAATTTTACGTCGTTAACGATCGATAAAATCCTTACATTATCCCGGGTAACATAGGTTTTTTATGTATGTTAATGTAATAACGGGAGCTATTGTTGCTTTAGTGCAAGCTCTATTATGCTTGTGTGTTACCTCACCCCCCGCCAAAAGTGGCGAGCAAATTTGTTCGATATTTAATCAGAAGCCGTCTCGCATCTTGTCCTTTAGGTAATCGCCAATAAAGCGACAGCACATGCTAAGCAATATTCTTATATCTTGGACTTACTGATTTTTATTTGTTTATTATCTTTCTTTTAAAATCCTTCTCGGCTTTTGATTTTTTATCTAGCTGTAAGAGTAGAGGAAGACTGAGGAAGTGATGGATGGATTGTGTTAAAGATATAGCTAGAAAAGGTACTGACGATAAGACAACTAAAAGAGATGTATGGAAGAAGAATACATGCTGCACCGACCCCAAATAAATTGTGATAAGAGTAGAGGGATTATGATGATTGTTCTAATTCACAGAGGCAATGTATCGCTCGCTGTATTTGGGACCAATTTGCGAGAAGACGCATTCGGAGATCTTGAAAGTATTATCAGAGTAATTAAGAAGATCGTGATGCATCCAGAATATGCTTCTCCTTCTAAATACCATGATATAGCCTTGTTGGAGCTGGAAAAAGAGTAAGTACCAGTTTGTAAACAAAATAATATTGATGTTATTAACTGCCTTTTACTGCCTTTACTTACGTTATGCGTAGCATGAAATATTTTTTTTTGTATTTATTAAGGTAATCCAATCTGTACGACAATGCTACGATATTAACTGCAAAGTTAGCCGTGTCGGTTCAGTCACCTGTATAGGGATTAAATAGATGGCAATGACGTCACCATAAGACGTATTCAAATGTTGATGTAGAATTCGGAGTAGTGAGCAAAGGTCGAGATGTCTTAGCAGTCAGAGCGCCTAGAGTATTTATCCGGGAGGGGCAGGTTTGAATCCTGCTCACGACCTTGTTTTTCTTTCCTCGAACATTTATAACGTTGTTTTTATTTATATTTACGTAACCTTTCAGGGTCCCACTTAGTATGGAGGTGCATCCAGCGTGTCTCCACTCGGGTAATGAAATCAAAGAGAGAAGGGCTTACGCGACCGGCTGGGGATCCCTGGGACACAACAGGGAGAACGCAAAAGTTCTCCAGAATGTAAATACATGCCTCTTTTTGACTGACCGGATGAACGTTAACTGACTAATAAATAATAGTTTAAAAAACTAAAAAACACGCTTTTGTAACTAGTCGAATTAAAAAGTAGAAAATCTAATATATAAAATTCTCGTGTCACAGTTTTCGTTGCCATACTCCTCCGAAACGGCTAGGGCTAGACCGATTTTGATGAAATTTTATGAAATTTTTTATTTATTTTAGGAAATTATTTATATGGCAAAACAACGTTTGCCGGGTCAGCTAGTAATTTTCTATAAATGCAAAAACAAAATAGAGTGATTATGAATAAAATATTTTATCGTAATAAAGCGTGGGGTATGTATTTTTCTCATCAAACCCTTTCATTTGATACCCATATCACGGGAGTGCATAAAAAATGACTAGTCCGCCATCTTTGGAAGTCCGCCATGTTGGATTTAGAGTGACGTCATTTCATTTTTTTGTATTCTTTCATTTGATACCCATATCGCGGGAGTGCATAAAAAATCACTAGGGCGCCATCTTGGGGAGTACGCCATATTGGATTTAGAATGACGTCACTTAGCTCACCATGCATTGCTATCCAAACTAAACGTGTATGCAAAATTTCAGCTCAATCGGAAACCGGGAAGTGGGCCAAATTTAACTTCCAAGATTTACTTACATAATTAGTTAGATAGTGAGTGAATAGTTACAGGTGAAGCTAATAAAAGCGTGTTAATAAAAAGTGATGAGTGATGATGATGAATGATATATGATGAAAGTGAATTGTGATGAACCTATTGATATACTGGTACCTTTAGTATTGAATAGCTTCAGGCGTTACCTTGCGGAAGTCCATTACAATGGATGCAAATCAATACAATATCTAGCAACTTCCACAATATTGCGGGTAGTGATGCTATTACCTGTGCACCGCCCACAACCACCGAATAAACACTCGGTGGTGGAACAGCTCCTGATGATGTCCCAAGAGGGGGGGGGGAGGGCACGTATAGGGTAATTGGTGGAAGTTGCAATATTTTACCGCTTGCGTATGTGCATTGATTTGCGGGCGGGCGGTGAACAGGTAATTGTACTTCTCTCAATATTGTGGAAGTAGCTAGATATTGTATTTATTTGTATCCACTGTTTTTTTGTTTTTCAGATACCGCTCTGGGCAATTCCAGACGAGATCTGCCATTCCAAGTTTCCAAAGCACCGCCATTATGAAAGGGGTATTGACAGTACCACACAAATGTGTTATGGCGACGACGGGACTCCTCGCGATACCTGCTCGGTAAGCACATGTATAATATGCATCATAGATGTATAGACTGCCACGTTGCTCTAGTGGTTGCAAGCGCGGCTGCTGAGCGTGAGGTCCTTGTTTCGATTCCCAGGTCGGGCAAAACATTATTGGATTTTTTCTGTTAGGACCTTCTCAGTAACAGCCCCGTGTTAGGAAATTAGTGGTGTGACACCCCCCTGTTTCGGAGAGCACGTTAAGCCGGTCTTGCACCTGACCTTTCTCCGGTCGTGTCGAAGGAAGAGAGAGTGCACCTGTGTTTGCGCACTTGTGTACTATAATATCTCCTGCGTACTTGGCTAATCTCCTCGGAGATAGGCCGCCGTGACAGAAATACGGTCTGGAGGAGGAGTAAATGTAAATGCGATCGAAGATTGCTATAGTTTAAAAATGTTTATTTTTTATTTTAGGGTGACAGCGGGGGACCGCTGCAGATAATAATGAAAGATGTCTACTGCATGTACCTAATTCTGGGTGTGACGTCATTTGGAGACTCGTACTGTGCCCGACTCGGTAGCCCTGGAGTCTATACCAGGGTATCACATTATGTGCCCTGGATTGAAAGTGTGGTGTGGCCTGAGTCGTCTTAAGGCTTGTTGCAGTGGGTTCAATTCCTAGACAGTACACATATTTGATTTGTAACGATTCTGGATTTGTGTGTATGTGAGGGAAAAATCTCCTGTTTCCTCTCTTGTCAAGTTAAAACTTTAACAGAAATTTGTAGTCACAGAAATATTCATACATACTCGACCGAAATGTATGGAACAGCTGATTTTTGTATCGTGCTTTCGAAGTTAGGACCACAGTAAAAGTTGTTCGTAAAAAAGAGTTCATTGACCTCTCAAAGTATGACTACAGACTTGTGTAACACGTTGTATAAATAATATTGACGTGTCTGTCTGGGATTTCAAAATAAATAAAGTTTAAATTTATAATGATGCCTAATTTATATTATGCCTATTTGACAGCGCGGTTGGCGCAGTGGTCGAGAGACCGGCTACTGCGTCGCTTGTCGCAGGTTCGATTCCTGCACGGAGCAAATATCTGTATGATCTACAGTAAATTGTTCCGGGTCTGGGTGTGTGTGCATGTGAGATTATATGTCTGTAAAAGCACCCACGATACAGGAAGAAATTCCTATTGGGGGCAACGTATTTAAACAAAAAGAAATAATAATTATAAATTACTCCATCATCATCATCATCATCGTCCTCCTGCCTTTATCCCAATTTAATTTATGCCGATGCAAAATGTCTTTTTCTCCATACATCTCTGTCAGCGGTCATCTCGGCAGTCACTCTTTTTCTAGCCATAGTATATCATCTGTCACACAATCCAAAGTTTATATATCTTTTTCAATAAAAATATACTGTCGTGAGGAAGGAGTTCGAAACGGCGCCTCCCGCCCCTCCCTGTCACCGGTATAGGGACTGCCTCGATGGTCTAGTGGTCGCAAGTGCGGCTGCTGAGCGTGAGGTACTAGGTTCGATTCCCAGGTCGGGAAAAACGTTGGGTTTTTCTGTCAGGAAATTTTCGATAGCAGCCCGGAGTCAGGAAATTGGTCGTGTGACACCCCCGTGCTTCGGAGAGCACGTAAAGCTGTCGGTCCTGAGCCTGATTTCTCTTTGGTCGTGTCGGATTGCCGTCCCATCGGAATATGAGAGTGAAGGAAGAGGGAGTGCACCTGTGTTTGCGCATACACTTGTGCACTATAATATCTCCTGCGTACTTGGCTAATCTTGATGGAGATAGGAAGCCGTAACCGAAATACGATCGCGAGGAGTTAGGAGAGATTATTATTAATAGGGACTAAATAGATAGCAATGACGTCACTAAAAGACGTATTAAAAAGTGGAAGAAGAATTCGGAGTAGTGAGCAGTTGTTGCGATGGCTTAGTAGCCAGATCGCCTGGAGTATTTATCCAGGAGTTGACTGAGTTCGCCACGCATGTGTATTTGAAAGATTTTTATGTACAAATTACTCTGATTCTTCCACGACTGACGTATCTTTCTTCTTTGCTCTCGTTCTATTCCCCTCTCTACCTTCTGCAAGGTATTAGAAGTAGACCTTCAATACTGAGTCAGACCCCAGCCGATCGCCAGCACTTTTTGTCATCAACTTCATCTCCAGTATGGATGCAAGCTGGTACAGTAAACTGACTGAGTGTAATTCTGGAAAATCACATTTCGCACACTAAAACGCAAAGGCGTCTTCTCATAGAGAGATTCTCAGAGAAGGCACGAGCATTGATCACCACGCTAGCTCACTGGTTGGCGATTACAGACATTAAATCCAGCGTTCTTCGCGATGTTTTCCTTGACGGTATGTGTGCAATGTCTTAGATTAACTAAGAAAGACATGACATTGAAGAAGTCACATTAATACATGCCGAGTGGTTTCGTAACTCCAGTGTCCACTTTACAGTGAAGGAAAACATCTTGAAGAAACCAGCACACCTGAGAGATGTTCTCGGTGTTGTGTAAAGCCATGTCAGAGACCTACGGGTGGTTTAAACTCTGACACTAGGTTGTTCATCAACCACATGATAAGAAGAAGAGAACTCCTACATAATTATAGTCTATTTAACGCAAAATGACTGTTTCTAGCTGATTTCTAGGTTTGTCTTTGTGGAGATTGAAGATGTATTGTAGCCACCAGCCGGCAAGCAGAAGAGGGGTACTGTAGAGATTTTGTCAAGCCTTGGGGGGGTGTTTCGCGTGGATTGAACTATCTGTAGAGACTTGTAAAGAAACTAGTCATTGTGTACAAAATTAAAGAATTTAAGTCTCATTTTATGTTTTTATTCGGTAGATGAATTTACAAATATTAATAAATGCAATTAATTTGTCATTATGGTATTGTAATTTATTTAAATTGATAATGTTTTTTTTTAAGTACGTTTTTATTGATTAATTTTAAATAATAATGTTTTAATGCTAATTATAAGCATGTATTTGAATATATATTTTTTTGTTAATTTCAGACACAATTTGTAAATTGTTCATGAAAATAAATTGAATTGAATTTATAACTAAATGAAATGAAATGAAATTGTTTATTCTGTAAGTAGGTCTTTTAAAAACTCTTTTACATAACACTATGACGTAGATGGCGTCGGGGTTTCCTATCTGACTACCTCTGAGAAGAAACGTCGAAACAAACTCAAAGGTCAAGGTCTCTTTTAGAGTCCAGACATCATTAAACATCCCTATGTGAGCGGAACCATGTAGGGTATCTGGAATGGCCTTTTTAAGAAAGAGCTATATCAGTTTCGAGTTGACCTGTCCTAACTGACGGCACACATGCATCAGTCATCGTGTAGCTCAACCATGTTATAGGGAGCTCAACGACCTGTCGCAAGGCGATACCAGATCACCAGGACATTTACGTAGGCCATATAAAAACCTCAAAACCGCCAGATTACAAATCTGTATAACAATAAACAAAATACTTATACCTATATGAACTAGGGCTAATAAGCAAAAAAGTACTTTTGGACGATTTAGAGGACAATAAAAAGCAGACAGAGGTTATTACGAGTTTATAACCAGTTCAAAAAACTCACACAACTGGAATCAAACACAAAAAACTAATTTATGTGGCGATGGATAAATAAATGTCATATGTATTTTCTTAGTTAATCTAAGACATCACAGATGTGAAAGAAAAAATCGTGAGGAAACCTGAAGTTAATAGCCTGAAATCACCTACAGTGAGCTAGCGTGGCGATCAATGCTCGTGCCTTCTCTGTATGAGAAGAGGCGCGCGTCCTGCAGTGGGACAGTTATGGGCTGTAAAGTTAAATATTAAATGGAATAAGAATACGGTCGCGAACAGGATTCGAACCTGCGCCTCCCGGATAGATACTCCAGGCGCTCTGACCACTAAGCCATCTCGACCTCTGCTCACCACCGCGAATTCCTCTTCCATATTTTAACACGTCTTATGGCGACGTCATTGCAATCAATTCAGTACCTATACAAGTGACTGAACCGACACGACTAACTTTGCAGTTAATACAATGTCGTAAAGAATGCAATTCCCTTAATAATTCAAGATATGTCTTTGAAAAAGCATTAACGCATGCTTAGCGAACTCTAAAGTTACAATATTAAATGGAAAAAGATCACATTAGTTCATTAACTGAATTAAGTTTCAATCGAAAACATCCATCGGTTTTTAAGAAAACTTCAACTATATCTGACGACCCTGGATATCTATCTCTTTTGTCGACTGTACTCTACAACCTCCTCGACCTTCGCATTACTCTAGTAATGCAGCCGGTTTCACAGGCACAGCCGCACGCAACAAGTGGTTCGGTCCAGTCGGTGCGGTACCACACTGATTTCTACAAGCGGGCTTTCTCTTATTCTTCTCAACCTTAATAAACAAACCTTGTCGCTCTGTGACATGACGTGATGGATGCTGTGCCTGATTTCTACTGACTAAGAACCACATGATCTTACTCTAATGGTTAGCAGGTTATGGTCCGTTGAGGGGTGTCAACAGACACTCCACGATTAGTGGAGGCTGGCCACAGTTAGCCTGAACAGACATCGCAGTGTAGCGCACGTGCTGAAGTACGGTGCGCGGCCGTCTCAGGTCTGGCGAATCACCCAAGTCCATTGCCGTTGTCGTAGAACGTTGAGTGCCCTCCCACGACTGGCGCGCCTTCTGCGACAAGGGAGAGCGGGGTTCACCACTTTCCATTTCTGCCGCCTCTTTCAGGAGCTTTACTTCCTCGCAGAAGGTGGCAACGGCGCTCTTACTCCCGATGTATCTAACCACAGTCCGAAGTGAGAGATCGCCTACTGTACACCTACAGCGTGTGTTGCGCAGTGTCTTTGGGACAGCGACTGCAGTGGTGACACTTACCCGTGTTGCATAGGCCTCTCGGCAACTTCCTGAAGCACCCATGCAAGATATATCTGTAAAGAAATAGCATTTATTCTATAGTGAGCACAATGACAGCATACAAAAAACAAAAAACAAAAAACAAACATTATAATATTAAAAACTAAAGACTATGCCGAAGTAAAATAAGTACGGAACCCTATGCACCGCACGAAACACACGTTTTTCTAATTCAATCGCATATCGATGTTATGATTCAACCAGTCCGACCAGTCGTGTTTACAAAACGGTTCGAGGCGGACGTTTTATTATAACTAAATGTATAATTTAGAGAAATAAATTAATACCTAATGTTTATTACTTTGGCTAATGGCTATCAATTGGTATTTAACATAGTTGTTCTCAAAAATACGATTGTTATAACGTTAACAAAAAATTTATAAATTGCAAGCATAAATAATATAATACAAAATCATATAAATAACAAGGAAATTCGTAAAAATTTCGCATTATAATAAAAAATTGGCAAAGAGTTTAAAGAAACATGTTGAGAATATTTATATGTTACGTTTTCCTGTTCGTGTTTGTTCATTGCGATGGTAAGTGCTATTATTATTTACTATAGTTACGTCTAGCAGTTTAATCAAATCAAATCAAAGGCATTTATTTTAAATAAACCATTTACAGGCACTTTTGAATTGTCAGAAGTTAGTTGCCACGTTCCAAAGTGAAAGGTTTTTATTTCAAATAGGCAAAATTACATGCCCATAAGAAATGTTAATTGATTTTAGTTGCACGGTCCAAAAAGTTGTTCTTATGGAGAAGAACGGGCAATAAACTCCACGGTTACTCTTTTTCATCATATAGGTTTTTACAATATTGGTTACACTGTTTTTGTTGCAAAATAGTATGTGAGAACAATGTAAAATGACGCCAATACTAAAAGAGTTTAGTATAACAATTCAAAATTTTGCTATGACAGTTTAGAGATGACCAGTCCCAACTGACGGCGCCCGTTCACGAACATGACCATACTCAACCATATTGTAGGGAATCTAATAACCAAACACAATATTATTCTATTTAACTGAAATCTATAATCTGACGTTTCATTTCACACGGTCTTACATAACCTCTGGTCGTAGACTCGCGATATTGATAAATGCAAAACCACTAAACGTCGTTCAGCTGTTTTACATAACGGAACTGTTTCGAAAATAGCTAGCAGTTTTGTAAAACAGCTGATTCTGTAATCCATCTGCGACGTATACCTACAATAGAATAATAAAAATAAAAACATGCATTTACCCTATCCTTTGCATTTTACCATAATGGAGATCTAATTCTAATTTTAGTAAACTTCGATTGAAGAGGTTGATACATAAGTCAAATACAACATTTTTAATGGAAATAACCATTTGTTAGTAAGTAAATGTATTAGCTAAACGAAAACTACTCTCTAAGCGGCGGGGCGATCATTTAGCTTCAAATACATATAATAATATTCTAGTAGAATTTTAAATAATGGTTTTAATTAATACTTATCACTAGAAACCGGATTAAATGCAACATAAAATGCTCAAAATATGCATGGAAAATCCTTAAAATATGCATGAAAACTGTCAAAATATAAAACATCAAATTAATAGAAAAAGTAGTAATTAAACATTTATTTCAAAACAATATCAATCAGTCACCATTATTATTTATTTTAGTTAATAAATTAGCGGGAAAAGTATCGATTAAAAATTATCATTTGTCGGGAGATTATATAACACAGGTCAACATTAATTTTGACCATCATAAGAGGGTATGAAATTCCGTTAGATTTATCGATAGTTAGGCGATAAAAAAATATATGACCCGAAAAAGTTTGCTTTTGTATCCAAGAGAATGTTTGATCAATATTTAAGAAATAAAAATCCATAGATTAAATTATAGAAAGAAATTTCAATTTCAAATTAGAATCGATAATTTGAAACAAATATATTTATATACTTTTATTACCATATATATATACAAAATAGTAGAAAAAGTTAAAAAGTGAAGTTTGTTACTTTTTGTTTCATGTTTATAAGTACATGTTCATGTTTATTAATTACTTACTATCGTAACTACCACAAAAGCAAACTTTTTAAGGAATATGGGTTTGTTTCACTTAATTTGGAGCCTAATGAATAGAATAATCATAAAATAAATTTTAGGACAAAGTTTTTTTTGTTTTTGTAGTGTTGTGTAATCGCATGTATCTCATCATATATGGAAACGAAATCGAGATTGAGTTCACAATTCTAAATTTAAAAAATATTGTAAACATTGTCTGAAAATGGCGACAATTCTACTGTAGCAAATCAAACTAAATTTAGAAAATTCCTGTCTTTTACTAACTGTTACTATATGAGCAAGATGGGACGAATCAAGAGATGTCAAATTTGAATTTAGGCATGTCAAATTAAAATCTCCGAACGTTTTTAGTAAGCACAGTTATAGATAGCCAATAAAATTAGAGACGTCAAACGAAAATAGTATACAAACATTAACATTTGACATGATTAAATTTAAATTTGATGTCATTCCGTCCCGCTCGTATAGTAACGATTAGTAAAAGACAGCAATGCTCTAAATGTAGATTATTTTACTGCATTAGAATTGACAGCAATATGCATAATCACTACACGCACTCACACGTTTTTAGTTCAAATATGCAACAACCAGTGAAAAGTGTCTAAATATGCAAATGCATATATATGCAACACACAAATGCACATACACGCAACATGCAAATGTACATACACGCAACATGCAAATGCATATATAAGCAACATGCAAATGCATATAATCCGTCCGGTATCCACTGACACATTGACCCCTTATAAGAAAGTTATTTAATAAATAAGGACTTCTTAAACCTAATTTCCAGATACCAAATGTGTGACAAGTAACGGCGAAGAAGGAATATGCATTCATTTTGACAAATGCCCATCGGCGCATCGCGATCTCAAATTCAGAATAAATCCACAGGTAATATCTGTTTTTTTTTTTTTTTGCAAGATTATATTTGTCGGGTTCATGGATTGTATGTATGTATGTGAGTTTATTTATTCCGCAATAACTTCTGAACGCCTGAACCGATTTAGATGTAGGGTATCGTAAGAATCCTTAAATTGTTCCGGGTAACTTAAGATAGTAATAATAATATATTTAATAAAGTGGCTATGGTACACAAACAGGTGAGAAATACAAAAAAATTACTTAATGTGAGTAATGTTTTTTTTATTATTATTAATTTAAAGTATTTCTAATGCATATTATACTAAAATATTTTCTTTCTTTCTGCACTCCTTATAAATTTTAACTGTACCAAATTTCATACTCCTCCGTCCGCGTAATTTTCGTAAAAAGGGGTCCAAAGTTTTTACTTCGCGTAGTAATTTATAGATTTATTAATTACTAGCTGTACCAGCGACTCCGTCCGCGTGGATGTCGTAAATTAACACCATGTCGTGTATGAACAAAAATTCATAATTAACAAATGTTCGACGTGGATCTATAAATTGGCATATTTTTTTTATTTATGAAACGATTGACATGAAACAAACACTAAATGTTAAGGGAAGCTTACCACAATATATTAGTGTAAACCACATCTAAATCGGATAATCCGTTTCTGAGATTAGCGTGCACAAACGCACAGACAAACAGGTAAACAGACAAACAGACAAAAATTCTAACAATCATTGTTTTGGGTGCTATTTGTGTTGATAAAGGTCCCAATAATATTTTTTCTCATATATCTTCCATGTACAGACAGCGATACGTTACATTTTTATTATATATATTTATATTATTATTTTATTTTATTTTATTACAGATATGCTCTTTCAATGCCACATCGAAGGTGCCTACGGTGTGCTGCTTAGAAGACTTACCAATTAAAAATAAGTAGGTAAATTATGATTATAATAACAATGATGATTGATGAATGTTGAAAAATTATGATGACTGATTATAAGCAGCGATAACCGTTGGTCGTATGGACTGACAAGTCAAAGGTCACAAGTTCGAATTCGAAGCACGCACCACTGAATTTTTTCGCAGTCAGTGATGTGTATTTACGCAGTTACGGTGAATGAAAATATCGTGAGGAAACCAGCACACCTGAGAGATGTTCTCTATGGTGTGTAAAGCCATGTCAGAGACCTACGGGTGGTGTAAACTCTGACACTAGGTTGTTCATCAACCACACGATGAGAAGAAGAAGTCTAACAACTGATGAATGACTTTGATAATAGTTATTGGATGTTTAGGTATTTTACAATATTTTTTTATCATCAGAGAACTTACTGCTAATTACACAAATTTAACGATTACGCAACCATAAAAATATAATAGTATAAAACAGTACTGTTTTGTAAAACAGCTAGCAGTTTTGTAAAACAGCGGATTCTACTATCCATCTGCGACATATAAATAGTGGTGGCTGTGTAATTATGTATTATTCTTTTATCATATATAATTCATCATCATGACTTTAATAATTACTTTCTTTGTTCTATTGTTTTTATTTATTTTACAGACTCACACTACTTGGATTGAGCCTGGACGGCATTGAAGAAAATAAAGATAATGAAAATTGCAAACCGCTGCCTCTTAGTGAAGACCTCAAGCAATTGACACAAGAGCGAATAGCTATGAAAAGTAAGTAAAACTAGAGGTACTGTCGCGGACTTTTCCGCCTGACCACTTAATTTTTTTTTCGTGTAAATCCTGCGCCCGCGCTATGTCAGGCCCCCTTAAAGTGTTCGCCTATTAGGAAAGCGAGAACGTAATTAGTTGCAATCTGCACAGCGCAGCTTAGTGACCCATCACGTGTACTCGCCTTTTGTAAATTTTAAGGACGTTCTACTTTGACCTTGGCGGAGCTACAGAGCGCTTCTATTTTTTAGTGCAAGCGAAAATGAACTTAGGGGTGGTCAGGCGGGTGTGTCCGCGATAGTACCTAAATGACGTCGACGCACACGTCCAACACGTGTCACACGTACAAGGAACATTGTACACTTTTTTTTTTTTTTTTATGTGGAGAAATGCCCTCGCATACCGCTCTGACACGGGGAGACAGAGCGGTTATGTGGGACTCGAACCCACTAAAACTCCACAGTATACCTCCTCAGCTGCTTGAGGGCGGGACGCGGGAACGCTCTCGCACACAACCGCGAACCCGCCCGCAGCCGTCCGTTGCCGGACTCCCTCACGGGGTTGGGTATTGCACCCCCCCCCCTACGGCACACCAGACTAATGGCGTGCCGCAACCACCTCGGAGACCATGTGCAATGGGTGCCAGACAACCCCGTGTCTGGACGCCCAAGGTCCCCTGCGACGGGTCAGGTCTGTGGCTCCGCCGCCTGCCACTACGGCCGCAGAGGATAGGGAGAGCGGCGCCTCGCAATACCGGCACTCCTCTTCCCCTGCGGCCCCACCGCGTCCGCCATCCAACGGTGGCGGCCCCGTCAAGGCCGCGGCAGGTAGGGAGAGCGGCGCATCGACATACCGGCACTCCTCTCCCTCCGCGGCCCCCATCCCTCAGCTGCGGTGCCGCCCATACGACGCCGCAGCCCACCTCAGTTGCGACACCCCCCATAAGGCCCACAACCTACGCCGGCGCCGCTCCAACATGGGCTTGAAGGCAAAGCCCTGAGGAGCAGCCCTCCTGGGGTTCCGTTAGCTTCACCGTGGGTGACCAAGCCACGGCTACTAGAGCCCCCCCACCACGACAAGGTGGAACCCCTGGGGGGGAAGGAACATTGTACACTGCGTGAGAGGCATACGGGTGAAATTTTTTAGAGTATTCGATGCCGGGATCCCGGTCGTATCTTGATTCCGAAATTTTTGGAATAAAATTTTACGAATATCGGGATTTTCGGGATTCATATTGCTTTTTGAATATGTCAGTAAAAAATTCCATGAAATGAAACGTGTAAGTGCGATTAGTTTTAATACATAAAGTGTTTTGTCAATTTAATTTTAAAATACGAGTTTAAGCATTGATGGTTGTAGCTTATAGCTTTTGTTAACGGTTAACTGGGTTGATTATTTTAAAGTTTAATTCTTAGTTTTATAGATAACTTACAGAAGTACCTAGTTTAAATAGTTAAAAAGAAATCATCATTATCATCATCCCCCTGCCCTTAACCTAATTTATTTGGGGTCGGCGCGGCATACCCATATCTGGCATGCTACTAAAGTTTTGGCTATGTTTTATGTCCGGCCGTCTGCCTGACGTCGACCCTCTTTGGGAATGCTGTTGGGTGATAACCGCCACCGATACGGTCTCCTAGTAGTCTATGTCACACCAAATGTGCTATGCACCAGGTTCGGATTTAAAAAGAAATATAAAGTATAATCTTATTTAACCGGCTCTTAGATGTTTTTTAACTTAAATACATTGCCAAAAGATAAATAAAAAACTGATTTTGACATAGTATACTGACTTTTTGTTACCACAATTCAATCACCAATACAATCCCGGGACTTTTTCTAGATCCCGGGATTAACTACAGATAAACCCAAAATCCCGGGATACGAAAAATAATTACCACAACACATGTGTTTCTATTTCTGTTTTTGTGCCTGTTTATATTTCTGTGTCTGCTTCTGTTTCTATTTGTATTTCTACTTCTATAGTACATCTACTTACCGATTATTATTTTTAGAATGCCTTGTATATCAGGATAAAATCATACCCTGCAATGCATATGGTCAAAGGGTGGCTAGCGACTGCAATGTTAAATACGAGGAAGATTTAATTGTTGGAGGAGGAGGTATAGATGCCAATGAACATGAATTTCCTCATATGGTGAGTCTGATTACATGAACACGTACATTAACCTCTCGTATGTCACATTTCCAGACACAATAAAAATTGCATTGTGTCTCGCGTAAGGTTAAGGCCTTTACTCATGGTGGTAGACAGGAATGACAGAACGCAACCTGCGACGATTCTTGCACACTCTTTTTAGCTTCGTTAAGATAAGACAAGAACGAACGAAGAAGAAGAAACGAAGTATTTAAAATGTTTGACATTTTTTAAGGCCTTTAGCCTTAACCTTACGCACGCTATTGTTTGGAGTGAAACGTGACGTCACTCTGCGCGATGAAAATATCTAGAGTATGTTATTACTGGTGGTCGGTGTTTTTCATGTTTTGCGGTTCTTTTTGAGACCTTACAGACACAAAAATAGGGGACAATTCAGAATATACTATCTTTCTTTCTACTTGAGTGATGACTATCCATTTAATATACCTAAACAATAATTAAATCTTTCCGACTATAGTTATGTCATTGTGCATTACGTCTAAATGTAGGTAGTAGTAGTTTTGTTAAACGTACCGCAATGGCAATGTAGCTGAACGTTGTTCAGCTGTTTTATAAAACGGATCAGTTTTGCAACAGCTAGCAGTTTTGTAAAACAGCTAGCAGTTTTGTAAAACAGCTGGCAGTTATGTAAACCAGCGGTTTCTACAATCCATCTGCAACACATACATACACTGACGCCTTTCTCCCACGAGGGTTAGCAGAAACTACAGACCGCCGGCTGCTACGATCCGTATATATGCCTTATGTTTCGTTCACGTTCATACATGCGTGCTGGTTGCAAGTACTAGGCACATTCACGCTGCACGTCACATTAATTCATTCTCGCAATATGACTTACATGACAAAATTAAGTAATTATTTTTACCATTTCAGGCGCTTCTGGGCTTTGGAAAGACGTATAGTAAAGCTATTTTTGGCTGTGGAGGATCCTTGATCAGCGAGAAGTTTGTGCTGACAGCGGGACACTGCACCTCTGCGAGGGCACTGTAGGCTTCTTTTATATTCTACCTGAAAAATCTTTAATATTGCCTCGTTAGTCTAATGGTCCCAAGCGCGCATACTGACCATGAAGTCCCGGGTACGATACCCAGGTCGGACTAAGTGTTATTAAGGTTTTCTGTTAGAAAATTCTCAATAGTGTCCTGGAGATTGGAATTGTGCTCTATAGATTGCCAAGATATACATGTGACTAAGAGAAGCCGTCTCTTGTCTCTAGTCCTCTAAGTTGGGGAATGTTTACAAAACAATTCATTTTGTATTGTTTTTTAAAGATTCGTGTTCAATATCATCAGCGGTATAGTCACCTCCTAAACTATGACACGGTTACATCATCACCTTGTATAATAATATTTCCTTCACAGAGGCAATGTATCATTCGCTGTGTTGGGGTTACTTCGGCGAGACGACGCTCCACTTGCTCCTTCTAAAAATATTTACGGTATTAAGAAGATTGTGAAGCATCCAGAATATTCTCCTCCTTCTAAATACCATGACATAGCCCTGTTGGAGCTTGACAGAGAGTAAGTAATGAACTTATAATATATTTTTTATGTGATCGTGAGCAATATTCGAACCTGCGCCTCCCGAGTAAGTACTCCAAGCACTCTGACCACTAAGCCATTTCGACATCTAGCCATTTGCCACGTGGAATGGCAATGCTCATTCTCTGTGCGAAGAATAGAATAGAATTTTTTGTTATAAGTATATTGTTTAGGGAGTTTTTTTTTAATAATCTATGTCAAATTCTATAAACAATAAATAACATTTTAGATAAATTAATTAGCCGATATGTCTGTAAAATCACTAATTTCAAAGTCGCGATATTAGAAAAAAAAACCGCTTAGAATTACTTTTAATTAAAATTTGTAAACTTTCAGGGTCCCGTTCAACATAGAGGTTCATCCAGCGTGTCTCCACTCGGGTCATGATATCAAGGACGTAAGGGCTTACGCGACCGGCTGGGGGTCTCTGGGACACAACTTGGACAACGCCAACGTTCTACAGAATGTAAATGTCGCAGATGGATTTTAGAATGTGTTGTTTTACAAAACTGCTAGCTGTTTTACAAAACAGATTCGTTTTATAATATAAACATGGATTGTAAAAATTTTACAGTTCAGTTATTATGCAAAACCGCTAACGTCATTCAGCTGTTGCGACATAACAGCACTGCTTTGTAAATCAGCCAGCAGATTTGTAAAACAGCTGATTCTACAATCCATTTGCGACATAAATATATCACTATATTTGAACTAGTCGGGTTCGTGGTTAAGCCGCACAAAACGATTGATAGAGGTTAAGCTGCGATTGCCGCAGTTGGTCTGTGGATGGGTGACCATTTTATACCGAGATCCCTCCGTGCCTCGGAGAGCACGTTAAACCGTGGGTCCCGGTTGTCAAATGAAGATCTATGACAGCCGTTACGGGTAAAAGCTCTGATAACCAGTCATACCACGAGATATCGTGTTACCCAGTAGCTGGGTTGTGGTGGTCAGATAGGCAGTCGCTCCATGTAGAATACTGATATTAAGCTGCATCCGGATAGAAGCCGACTCCAAAATAATTGGGTAAAGGCTATTCCTGGTGGAAATTACGACTTGCGGCTTATGATTTAAAAATCTAGTAATGTACAATTATCTGTGACTGGCGTGCTTTTTTGTTTTTATTAATTTCATCTTTTTTTGGCACTTATTTAAACCACAAACAGATCATTTTATTTCATTTATTAGTAGGTATATTATATTAAAGAACTAGCTGATACCCGCGACTTAAGCCGCGTGGAATTTGCATTTTTTTTTTGCTGGCTATCCTAAATATTTACTGCTAGGAATTAAGTTAAGCCTAAGTTACTCCTTATATAGTCTGCTACCTGCCAGTAAAATCTTATCAGAATCGGTCCAGCCGTTTCGAAGATTACCAGGAACAAACAGACAGACAAACAAAAAAATTTAAATCTGTTTTTTAGGCATAGGCATAGTGCAGATAACTGTATGTCCTTAAAAAAACTATTATTTTGATATTACAAACAAATTCAATTTTGTAAGAAATGAATCTACCTTTGTCCACCAACTCGCCTAATGGTAACCGACGGTGTGGCCGAGGATAGAGCACGTATATCCAGAATAAATCTATTCACTCTAAGTAGATTAGATAGATTTAGGAAGAACGATAGTTGGGGAGTGGGTGCAACTGCCCAGACTCGTCTCCCACAACGGTTGCACCGGACCACACGACTTGGTCGCTTCACAGCATGTCACGTCCGATGGGAGGTAACCAGCCGCGGCCGAAGCCTCCCACCAGAGTCGTGTAGCCTATTTTGCACCACCCAGGGGCCACGTGTAGGGATTCCATTTTAAGGGTGCACTCCTACGGACGCGGGCAACTCAGCCCCCAAATTGATCGATTATTATCATTATTTTAACTAAAAATACGGTATTCGCTTTCAGATACCTCTCTGGGTAATTCCAGACGAGATCTGCCATTCCAAGTTTCCAAAACACCGGCACTCTGAAAGAGGTATTGACAACACAACACAAATGTGTTATGGCGACGACGGGATCCCTCGCGATACCTGCTCGGTAAGCACTTCATTCTGTACTGAATTCCCCGAAGGGATAAGCAGAGGTGTATACAGTCGTACACCTACATTTCATCAATGCTGATATTAAGTAGCATGTAAGTGTTTTGGTGAGCCTATTGCTATCTACCGTGCACAATTCCAATCTTCGGGCTGCTACGCAGAATTTACCTGACTGCCTCGTTAGTCTAGTGGTCGCAAGCGCGGCTGCTGAGCGTGAGGTCCTAGGTTTGACTCCCAGGTATGGCAAATTGTTATTGTATTTTTCTGTTCGGGAATTCTCCGTAGCAGCCCGGAGTCAGGAAGTTGGTGGTGTGACACCCCCGTGCTTGGGAGAGCACGTAAATCCGCCGGTCTTGCGCCTGATCTCTCTCCGGTCGTGTCGGATTTCCGTCCCATCGGAATATGAGAGTGAAGGAAGAGGGAGTGCACCTGTGTTTGCGCATACACTTGTGCACTATAATATCTCCTGTTTACTTGGCTAATCTCCGTGGAGATAGGCCGCCGTGGCCGAAATAGGGTTGGAAGGAGTATGTATTATCTTTTAATTTCTAAGGCAATACTGAGAAATACGTTTCTATTATTTCATAATCATAATCATATTATTTATTGCAAATCCAGTATTGCCTTAGCAGGACTCGATACCGCGTCCCTTTACGTATCGTGTCACGGCTCTCCCACTTAGTTATTCTGTTTGGAAATTCTCAGTAGCTTCCCGGAGTTTAGAATTGTGCCCGGTAGATTGAATTAGGCTCACCACCTATTACATGGGACTCAATAACAGCATTGGTGAAATGTGGGCGTTTAGCTGTGTACACCTCTGCCTACTCCTTAGGAGAGAACAGGCGTGAAGTTATGTTTTATGTTGTTATGTCATTCTATTTTAAAATATTTTTTTAACTAGCTGTGCCCCGCGGTTTCATCTGCGCATTTTATAATTAACCTAAGTGACTCCTCACATGTATAGTCAGCTACCTAACAGTAAAATCTTATCGGTATCCGTCCAGCCGTTTCGAAGATTAGCTGGAACAAACAGACAAAACATTTAAATACTGATTTTTAGGCATAGGTATCGTGCAAATAACTGTATGACCTTAATAAAAACTATTAATTTGACACTACAAACAGACACTTCAATTTTATTTTATTTTCATTTGAAGTTATTATATTAAATGGAAAAAGAATACGGTCGCGAAAAGGTTTCGAACCTGCGCCTCCCGGATAAATACTGCAGGCGCTCTGACCACTAAGCCATCTCGACCTCTGCTCACCACCGCGAATACTTCTTCCATATTTAAACACGTGTTATGGCGACGTCATTGCAATCAATTCAGTCCCTATACAAGTGACCGAACCGACACGACTAACTTTGCGACCGTATTCTTTTTCCATTTAATATAATAACTTTAGAGTTCGCTAAGCATGCGTTAATGCTTTTCAAAGATTTATCTTGAATTTATTTATTTGTATTGATTTCAGGGTGACAGCGGGGGACCGCTGCAGATATTATTTAAAGAAGTCTACTGCATGCACCTAATTCTGGGTGTGACGTCATTTGGAGACCCGTACTGTGCCCGAGTTGGGAGCCCTGGAGTCTATACCAGGGTATCACATTATGTACCCTGGATTGAAAGTGTGGTGTGGCCTGAGTCGCCTTAAGGCTCGCCGCAGTGGTATCACGGTTTGATTCCCGGACGGTGCGGGTGGTTGATTTGTAATTATTTTGTATTTTTGTTTGTAAATGCTTTAGTTTTGTAAAAAAAAACGAATCCTGCTCACGACCGTCTTTTTAAACCGACTTCAAAAAAAGGAGGTTTCTCAATTTGATCGTACATTTTCTTTTTCCATTTAAAATTGTAAATTCAGAGATCGCTAAGCATGCGTTAATGCTCAAGTTATGATATTAAATGGAAAAAGAATACGATCGCGAGCAGGATTCGAACCTGCGCCTCCCGGATAAATACTCCAGGCGCTCTGACTAAGCCTTCTCGACCTCTGCTCACTACCGTGAATTCTAATTCCACATTCAACACGTGTTTTGGTGACGTCATTGCTATCTATTCAGTCCCTATACAGGTGACCGAACCGACACGACTAACTTTGCAGTTAGTACAATGTCGTAAAGATACAATTACATTTACAATTACATATTAATCTTTGAAAAGCATTAACGCATGCTTAGCGAACTCTTAAGTTCGATCAACTGTATAGGGACTGAATAAATAGCAATGACGTCACCAAAAGACGTATTAAATTCGGAAGAAGAATTGGCGGTGATGAGCAGATGTCAAGATGGCTTAGTGGTCAGAGCGCCTGGAGTTTATCCGGGAGGCGCAGGTTCGAATCCTGCTCACGACCGTATTCACTTTTTCCATTTAAAATTTTAAATTGAAGCATGCTTTAATGCTTTTCAAGATTCTTCTGTACAATTAAACTAGTTTTTGCTCGCGGTTTAGTCTGTCTTTTATTTATCCATCAATAAAAGCTTAACATCAAGAATAAGAGCAGTGATAGCCTAGTGGTATGACCGTTGGACTGACAAGTCAAAGGTCGCAAGTTCGAATCCAAGGCACGCACCACTGTCTTTTCGAAGTCATGTGCGTATTATAAACTAATTATCACTTGCTTATAACATAACATAGCATCACGCCTGTATTCCCCAAAGGGGTAGGCAGAGGTGTACACAATTGTACACCCACATTTCACCAATGCTGTTATTAAGTCCCATGTAATAGGTTGTGAGCCTATTGCCATCAACCGGGCACATTTCCAAACTCCAGGCTGCTACTGAGAATTTCCTAACAGAAAAACTCAATAACACTTTGCCCGACTCGGGAATCGAACCCGAGACCTCCTGCTCAGCAGTCGCGCTACGGACCACTAAACCAACGAGGCAGTTACTTTGAAGCTTGCCTTATAACGGTGAAGGAAAACATCGTGAGGAAACCAGCACACCTGAGAGATTTTCTCGATGGTTTGTGAAGCCATGTCAGAGACCTACGGGCGGTTTGAACTCTGACACTAGGTCGTTCATCAACCACACGATAAGAAGAAAAATCAAGCATTGTCCGAAAAAATCTGTAATTATATCCCATAGAATAGGCGGTGTCATAATGGCCAAGTGGTTACGGACCCGGCTCTGAAACCACAGGCTGTGAGTTCAAATCTGGCGTAGTACGAATGTGACAATTCAAAGTTATATATATACTAGCTGTGCCCCGCGGTTTCACTCACATACCGCCATATTATAATTAGCCTAAGATACTCCTTATATCTTCAGCTACCTGCCAGTAAAATCTTATCAAAATCGGTCGAGCCGTTTCCAAGATTAGCTGAAACAAACAGACAGACAGACAAAATTTTTAAAAACTGATTTTTAGGCGTAGCGTATCGTGCAGATAACTATATCAGCTTAAAAGAAACTATTATTTTATTTATGTGTATGTATTGAGTATTAACATCAGAACCTGGCGCATGGCGCATTTGGTGTGACATAGCTAGATAGAAGGAGACCGTATCGGTGGCGGTTACCACCAACAACGGCATTCCCGATGAGGGTTGACGTCAGGCAGGCGGCCGGTCATAACACATCAAGCATGCCAGATATAGGTATTCTGCGCCGGCCTCAAATAAACTGCCTCGTTGGTCTAGTGGTCCCAAGCGCGACTGCTGAGTATGAGGTCTCGGGTTCGATTCCCGGGTCGGGCAAAGTGTTATTGAGTTTTTCTGATAGAAAATTCTCAGTAGCAGCCCGGAGTTTGGAATTGTGCCCGGTAGATGGCAATAGGCTCACCACCTATTACATGGGACTTAATAACAGCATTGGTGAAATGTGGGTGTACAATTGTGTACACCTCTGCCTACCCCTTCGGGGAATACAGGCGTGATGCTATGTTATGTTATGTTATGTCTCAAATAAATTGGGATAAGGGCAGGGGGATGACGATGTATGTATTGAGTATTGATTATTTAGTTTATCTAAAACATCACAAACATACGGAAATTTACAACTTTAGTCTTCGTTAGGCATGCATTCATATAATGTACATAATTGATAGTCAGCGCCATCTTGTTTTACGTTTCTTAAGTTTAATAAATTCTCCTGAGATCACCGCCTCATATGATTTTCATAGCAATGTGTTGCGTATGTACGTAAGTATCATTTTTTTAGCAGGCGCTTATTTTAAGTTTGAAGAAAATGTTACTTTCTACTTCATATACCATCTGTATGGGGACTGAATAGATAGCAATGACGTCGCCAAAAGACATATTAATGTTTCGAACTCGAACCCTTCGGGCTGAGCTCATGATTAAGGGCTCCGTTTGAGTTGGAAACTAGTCGGGCAATCCCGCGACCGTATTCTTTTTCCAATTAAATAATAACTTTAGAGTTCGCTAAGCATGCGTTAATGCTTTTCAAAGATTTATCTTTAATTGTTAAGGTAATTGCATCTTTACGACATTGTATTAACTGCAAAATTTTTCGTGTCGTTTCGGTCACCTGTATAGGGACTGAATTGATAGCAATGACGTCGCCAAAAGACGTATTAAAATGTGGAAGAAGAATTCGCGGTGGTGAGCAGAAGTCGAGATGACTTAGCGGTCACACCGCCTGGAGTATTCATCCGGGAGGCGCAAGTTCGAATCTTGTTCACGACCGTATTCTTCTTCCACAAAAATGGATAACTTTAGAGATCGCTATGCATGCATTAATGCTTTTCAAAGATTTATATATTTTTGTAAACCACCAAATCGCCCTGTGTTGCGCTCGGCAATAAAATGGCACATCTTTGCTTTTTTAATAAAATAACGTTGCCCCACTCTTGGAATTTCTTCCTGTATCGTGGGTGCGTTTACAGACACATAACCTCACATGCACACACACACCCAGATCCGGAACAATTATCCGTAGATCATACAAATATTTGCTACGTGCAGGAATCGAACCTGCGACACGCGACGCAGCAGCCACTCCTCGACAACCGCGCCGAACAAATTATAGAAAGAGTCATTAACAAATACCACTTCTATCCATCAATGCGGCATTTTTATACCAGCCTTTATTCGCTATATAGGGTGATAAAAACCCAGCACTCCGGTGTTCCCATAGTAAAAAATATCGCCGGAGTGTGGATGACATTTGACAGATAGCCGCCATTTTGGTAAAATTTATGGCGTGCATAAAAATATGGCATTTCAAAGTTGAATATTTTCGCGTGCACGGCGTCGAAAATTATTATGGTGGAAAATGGATGCGTGGAGTAATATTTTTTCGAGGTAATACATAGTTGAACCTAGGACTTGACGATCAGTAGCCGCGCTTGCAACCGGTAGACCAACGAGGCAATTGAAGAAAATTTGTCGCATCATATTGAGAACCAAATTCTATTTACACGACTGCCCACAAAAGGGAGTGTTATGTTTTACCCGACTATAGCAAAGCCTAAAGGAAGGGTTATTAGGATTCATGTATGTATGTATGTATGTATGTATGTATGTTTGCGAGTTTCTTTATTCCGCCATAACTGCTAAACGCCTGAACCGATTAAGATGTATGAGGTATCGTTAGAATCCTTGCATTTTCCCGGGTAACATAGGCTAGTTAGATAAAAAAAAAATAGTAGATACATGAAAAGGTAAGTATTAAAAAAATAACACTGCATTGTTGGTCCAGTGGTCCCAAGCGCGACTGCCGAGCAAGATGTCTCTGGATCGATACCCGGGTCGGGCAACGTGTTATTGAGTTTTTCTGTTAGAAAAAAATTCAGTAGCAGCCCGGAGTTTGTAATTGTGCCTGGCAATAGACTCAAAATCAAAAATCAAATCAAAATAATTTATTTTCAAATAAACCATTTACAGGCACTTTTGAATTGTCAGAAGTTAGTTGCCACGTTCCAAAGTGTAGATTCCTATGGAGAAGAACGGGCAAGAAACTCCACGGTTACTCTTTTTCATTATCTCACCACCTATTACATGGGACTTAATAATAGCATTGCCGAAATGTGGGTGTACGACTGTGTACACCTCTGCCTACCTATGGAAGCTCTCACCGTAGGTATTAATTCAACACGAACAGACTCGAAGTTGATCAACCCAGAGGCTTAATATTCTAGGAAGGATTGCCATGGTGTTTTAGTTCACAAATATCAGGCGTGCCTTTTTAATTTTGGTTGCCTGATGTTAAGCGACGGTGTGGCGGAGGATGGAGCACGTAGATGCACAATAAATCTATACACTCTTAAGTAGAGTGGATAGATTTGGGGAGAACGATAGTTGGGGAGTTGAGGCAACTGCCCAGACCCGTCTCCCACAACAGTTGTCAAAGTCAAAGTCAAAGCATTTATTTCAATTAGACCGTTTACAGGCACTTTTGAATTGTCAAAAAAATAAACTAGTTGCCACGTTCCAAAGTGTAGATTCCTGTGGAGAAGAAAGGGCAAGAAACTCCACGGTTACTCTTTTTCATCAAACAATTACAATATTTTGGTTACATTGTATTTACAATATAGAAATCGTATGTGAGAACAATGTAATGTGAAGTCTATAGAGTCTAGTTACAATTCAAAACTTTGCCATGACAGTTTGGAGATGACCAGCCCCAACTGACGGCGCCCGTTCACGAACATGACGCCAGCGTCAGCATCACTAAACTCGACCATATTGTAGGGAATATAATGACCCAACACAAACGCCACCGTCAGCGGGACATTTGAGTGAGCATGACATACTCTAGCTGCCAGACAATAATCAAATATATATATTCATGTAGAATATGTAAATGATTACATGGTACTCACATTTACAGTATAATTAAAATGAAATGCTAAATTATTAAACAAACGTATTTTTAAATATTATTAGATTTAGGACAGAACAAGACAAAAAAAAATGTCCATCGAAATTAAATAACAAGTCAAAAAAAACACTACATTCTAAGAGACAGTACATCGAAGTGATGTTGTTTGTAACATTGATTTGTTAGTCAGAGTGCTTGTGGAGCAGGACCAGCAGTTAGCCAAGCTTTTGTCATCAATGTAATCTCCTAATGTATAGTATGCTTGCTTGCATAATGAGCGTTTTATATGAGTTTTAAATTTCCTTTCATTTAGTTGTAGTATGTCTGAGGGAATTTTATTGTAACGTTTTACACCGTACCCCATAAATGATATGTGTACCTTAGACAATCCAAATCGTGGCTGTGCAATTTTGTTTTTATTTCTGGTGTTGTAATTATGTCTATCACATAATTTATCAAACTGATCTAGATTTTTTCTTACATACATAATATTTTCATAGGTATATATATTGATAAGGCACGGTCATAATATTAATCTCCTTAAACAGATCCCTAAGAGATTCGCGACGACGTAGATTATATATGGCTCTGACAGCTCTCTTCTGTAAAATAAATATAGACTCAATGTCAGCAGCACGTCCCCATAGTAGAATACCGTAAGACATAATGCTGTGAAAGTAGCTGAAGTAAACTAGTCTTGCGGTATCTACATCTGTTAGTTGCCTTATTGTTCTAACAGCGTAAGCGGCTGAGCTTAACCGCCCTGCAAGAGATGTTATGTGAGGACCCCACTGCAGTTTATCGTCTAGCGTAATTCCCAGGAAAACGGTTTGATCTATAAATTCAATTATTTTTTAACCCAATATAATGTCACATTCGCTACTTTTTACGTTTGGCAAAGAAAATTTTATACATTTTGTTTTCTTCCCGTTCATTACTAAGTTATTTGCACTGGACTACATCCCGAAACACGACTAGGTTGCTTCACGGCATGGCTTCGTCCGGTGGGTGGTAACCAGCCGCGGCCGAAGCCTCCCACCAGAGTTGTGTTGCCTGTTTTGCACCACCCATGGGCCACGTGTCGGGGTTTGACTTTGACTTGACTTTGACCAATTTAAAGGTGCACTCCTACGGACGCGGGCAACTCAGCCCCCGAGAATTTTCTAACAGAAAAACCTAAAACTGCTCGACCCGGGATCGAATCCAGGTCCTAACGCTCAGCAGCCGCGGTTTCAACCACAAGACCAACGAGGCAGTTGAAATAAAATAGGTACCTATCGCGTCATATGCGTCTGCGATTAATTAGAGAATCGAATAAGTACCACCCTCCCATCCATATAATAACCGCGGTAAATGTCGCTTAACCTCACATATTAATCGATATGAGGTTTTTATTTTGACATTAGCGGCTACTATCTTTCATCTTTACAAATCAAGAAACAAAGTGTTAACAATAAAAAAAAATCATACCTAGATCACTGCCCACCCTCCGAAAGCATACATTAAAATCCTGTACTTCCATCTCTTTTTAACTCTACAATATTTGATACATATCGCTCTTTCTAACTTCGCGTTTGTGTGAGTGACGCCCTTGTGTCTGTATACGGGTTGTGTGAAAGCATTTTATATGTGTGTGTGATACAGGTAGCCGGTTTAGTGTTGGAGCGGGGAAAAATTACCCAGGTCAGTGGGTAATTTTGGTAGACTTGGTTTATTTGGGGAAATTTGTGTTCAAATAAAATTCATATAATTTTATGTAAATTTATTTTACTTTATTCAAAGGTTTTAAGTTATCTAATGACGAAAGGTATAAAACTAAATAAAAAGAAAAAATTGAGTAAAACTAGGAATAACTCGGTTTGGTCCTTTTAGCGCCACGTATACACTGACATTCATAGACTAGGAAAGAACTGTTTTATACTGCAAGGTCTTGGATAAGATGCCCGGATCCAGCAGTGTTATTGAATTTTCCTTATTTATTAAATTATTATAACAGGTTAATTGTAAATTTCCTTCTTTACGGTCCGCTTCCAACGTTAAGAGCGGACTCAGTGTAACCTAAGATTTTCCAAGTAAAACATTATTGATTTTTACAATCCCGTTTTTCAACAAACTTATCACAATAAACCAGCATTATCGTACATACAAAACTATCCATAATTATTAATAAATTAATGTTTATTTTCAAAAGTTTTGTTCATTTTTTCTATCTTTAGCCTATACACAATTAACCATTAAATGTTAAGATATGATTCAAGATAGAGTTAACGATGATGCCTGTGCTAGTATCAACTGTTGATTGACCTAGACATATTTGCTCTTTCCCACTATAAATTTAGGAGATTGGCTGTAGATTCACTTATTTAAATAAATAGACGACTTCATCGTTAAGGGCGTAACAAAAAAAAATAACGTCATCCTTTAACTTTCTTTTGCCCCAATAAACTAAAATAACATAATAAAAACTGTGTTATTACACATATTATATCGAGAACTCACAACCCACTTCCCCGCAATCGGTTAAGCTCGTGCTTTGATAGGGAGCTTTAGAATTTAACAATAGCAACACCGAATCACCACGGCCAATCGCTTAGTCTTCAGTCACCCTTCGGACGCGAACTACGTGTGATTTGTGTATTACCTTGTGTTCTGTTGTGTATTAAAATCATAAACCGTGTGTACACTGTGTATTGTGTGTTTCTGTGTATTTTTGGCCATTTTCTTATAAAGGTAAGTGTATGTTTTTGTTTTTATTACGATAAGGGTGAAAGCCACAGTTGATGGTTACGTTCGTAATTGTTTTTTGAGATTTTCGTGTTTCGTTTTGTAATAGGTCGTGGAATTTATTTATTTGTTATTTTTATGTGTAATAAACAAGTTTTTTGTAAGCATTATATTACTATAATGGTTACAATCAGATTATTTTTCTCTTTAAATTGGTATTATACGAAACATACTATGGAATTCGTGACGGCTGGATAGATGTCAATTAAGCTTGGTGTTTTCAATTATTTTGACCGATTCAAGTACTGTTTTGACTGGTTAAAGTAATGATGAAAGCACGTATTCCTCAAAAATACCTCTTTTAATTGACATACTAGCTTTTATCGCGGCGTTACTTGTGCTTTTATGTCCTTTAAATTGGTTTGTTAGCGACATTGTTGTGGTACAGAAAGGTTGTACTACAGGAATTTGTTTCGATGTGAATGTATTTTAGACTGACTTCAAATAAAGTAGGTTCTATGTTTGTTCCGCTTGTGTGTGTTTGTATGCGCGCCATTTCTCAAAAACTGTTAAATCGATTTTGATGAGTATTTCTTTAACGTAATCTAGGTAGGTAAGTACGTTCTTTTAGGAAGGTTAACATACACATTTAGTGGTATATACAATGTACCATGGCCAAAGCCAGGGGGTTTTGGGTTCACCCCCCCTCAAACTCAGACAAGAGGCTAAGTGAAATAATATTTTAACATAACTTAACATAGCATCACGCCTGTATTCCCCGAAGGGGTAGGCAGAGGTGTACACACTTGTACACCCACATTTCACCAATGCTGTTAGTAAGTCCCATGTAATAGGTGGTGAGCTTATTGCCATCTACCGGGCACAATTCCAAACTCCGGGCTGCTACTGAGAATTTCCTGACAGAAAAACCCAATAACACTGCCCGACCCGGGAATCGAACTCAAGACCTCATGCTCAGCAGTCGCGCTTGGGACCACTAGACCAACGAGGCAGTTAATTATATTTAAATTATAATGTTTGTAATTGTTTTTTAAATACACCCCCACGAAAATTCACGACCTTATCTATAAAGCATAGATATTTTGGAATTAAATATTTACACACAAGTGAAACAGTAGTACCTATATAGTATTTAATTATAAGTACATTTAATTTGTAATTTCTAGAGACTCGTTGACCTCACAGTCAAACCATTGCAACGGTTTTGTGGAGCTTAGAATATAATATACTTACCATTGTGATATAAAGATAAATAAATAAATAATAACTTCAATAGTAAAATAATAATTTAGAACAAAAAATAATTAAACTTCAGTGGCTTTTCAAGTCCGAGTCAGTGATGTCCCTGATCCGGCAATTGCCGTTACATACGGCATTCATATAATCTTAACATGAAAAATACGGTATACGGCAGCAATTTCGTAACCGTATCAAACACGTCTACGGCAATTGATTGAACCAAACTCTAGTTTAGTTTAGTCATATTTTTAGATAACTTTTTCACATTTTTTCTATTGAAATTCGGGTGTTTTTTATTTTCAATAGCTTCGCGGAGCATTCTCGGTATGTGTTCTTTCCACCTGGTGCCAATGCTACGCTTTGTTTGCCCTATGTATGATAGCCCACAATCACAAGCAATCTTGTAGACCCCTGCATCTTGTATGTGGCACTTCACCGGTCTGAGAAGTTGGCTGATGTGTCTATGTGGCTTGTAGCCAGCTGGTGGCTTTAAGATGTGACCAATTCTATCGGTGATCCCATCTGATGAAATGTAGGACTGACATAATTTTAAATAAACTGTTGAGACGCCGGCCACCTTAGTCCTCCTGCGACCACCACGTCAGGAAAACCAAAAACCAATAATAAACGCGATTAATCCTGTTAAAAGTTGTTTTATTATAATGTGTAGTGATCGCGAAAACCTAAGATATTACTAAACAGAGTTACTCTCGCATTTATAATATTAGTATGGATATGTTTCACTAGCTGGTGCCCGCAACTTCATCTGTGCGACTAAAGGTAGCCAATGTCCTTCCCCAAGATACAATCTACCCCCTTGCCAAATTTCATTACAATCAGTTCAGCCGTTTAGTCGTGAAAAAGTAATGAACAAACAAAGTTACTTTCACATTTATAATATTAAGTATGGATGATCGAAATTGGCAAATTTATGTTTTATTTCGACTTTTAGCTAGCTTTTTAAGCTAAATGCCACACTGTTATTTAATGTCTTGCCGCAATTAGTCGCTTCCAAAATATTATAATGATGATAAAATAACTTAAGTATTTCCCATATAAACTGAAAGAAATATACCCACACATTTTTCGTTAAAAAAAGATACAGTTATACGGCAAACTTTTGGAAGCGACCTATTCGTGTTTCGCGATGTAGTCCGGTGCAACCTTTGTGGGAGACGGGTCTGGGCATTTGCATCGACTCACCACCTATCATTCTCCATAATTTCAATATCAGTGTTAGTTTGCAGGTCGCAGGAGGGCCGCCACGATTAATGTCCTCCTGCAACCACGAACGCTGCAAAGTGTTTGAAACGTCAGGAAAACCAAAAACCAATAATACACGCGATTAATCCTGTTAAAAGTTGTTTTATTATAATGTGTAGTGATCGCGAAACCATAAGATATTACTATCAGTGTAAGTGTTTAGATACGCGACGAAGAGGTGGGCGAACTCCAGCATTATTGCGGCAAGAGGAAAAGGTGAAATTTAAAAATTGAGTTTTTTTATTTGAAAAGGATTTATATGGGACTTAGGCATGAAATGTGGGTGCACAACTTTGTACACCTCTGTCTACCCCTTCGGGGAATATGCATGATGCTATATATCTGCCTAACCTTTTCCCAATTACATTGGGGTCGGCTTCCAGTCAAACCGGATCCAGCTTAATACCAATATTTTACATGGAGCGACTGCCTATCTGACCTCCAGAACCCAGTTACTGGGTAACACGATATCTCGTGGTATGACTGGTTGTCAGACTTTCAGGCCTCTGACTACCCGTAACGGCTATCATAGATCTTAATTTGACAACCGGGACCGACGGCTTAACGTGCTCTCCGAGGCACAGAGGGGACTCGGTATGAAACGATGGTCACCCATCCATAGACCGACCGCGGCAAGCGCAGCTTAACCTCGATCAATCGATCTGTGCGGCGGTCACTTAGCCACGAGCCCCTCATATGCATGATGCTATATTACATATATTATTTTTAACTAATAATTCTCTTTGGAGTAAAAACATGTGCAGTGTATAAATATTTGAATTTTCTCAGTCACTTTTATTTTACTCAATTCTGCATTGTTCTCGAATACAATCAAAATTGTTTTTAATTGAATTTGTTAACGATATAAGTTTAAGCGAGTAACCATATAGTTTCTTGCCGGTTGTTCCACGTACGAACGTTTTTCGAGCTTGGCTTTTGACAGCTCATCATCATGATCCTCTTTACCGTGGAGGAGCCATGCTTCGGCACGAATGGGCCGGCTCGACCAGAGTGATACCACGGCCTCACAGAAAAACGGCGTGAAACAACGCTTGCGTTGTGTTTCGCCGAGTGAGTGAGGGTACCGGAGGCCCAAACCCTTTAAAGGCCGGCAACGCACTTGTTACTCCTTTGGGGTTGCGGGTGTCCATGGGCGGCGGTAATCGCTTACCACCAGGCGAGCCGTCTGCTGGGTTGCCCCATATCCCATAAAAAAAAAACCCCCTGCCCTTATCCCAATTTTTTTGGGGTCTGCATGCATGCTGCTAAAGTGACAGTTCAGTAACAAATGAATGATAATAGGTTTGACGAGTAGTCACAGGTTGACGGGACCAATGTAATGTTTAATATAACCAGTTTCTGTCATTGACTCTCGTTTGAGATAAGCTGATATATCGAACTTAATCCATATCAATAAAAAATTGATTTGTCTGTCTGTGATATCAAAATAAATGACAAAATTCATATAATTTTTTGTGGAATAAATTATACAGTTGTGTGTAGGATTCGAACCTACCCGAATAAATACTCCAGGCGCTCTGACCACTAAGCCATTTCGATCCCTGCTCACTACTCCGAATTCTTGTTCCACATTTTAATACGTCTTTAGGTGACTGAACCAATACGACTTACTTTACTGCTAATACAATGTCGAACAGATGCGATTACCTTAAGAATTGCAGATAAATCTTTTCTGGCGCTATGTCCTATAGAGAGTTTTTTTTTTGTGTTTTAAACACCATGGCATCAGCGTTTCTTATCTGACTATCCCTGGACACAGTGGCATCATTGGCAACGAAGCTGCTGATGAGATAGCCAGGGCTGGTGGGGAATATCCCACAATGGGCCCTGAACTAATCTGTGGTATTCCGAAATGCACCTCGTCTGCGTGGGCAGGTTTTTAAGTGGTTAAAAACCTGTGGGTGAACCACAGCATAAAACTTTGGGAGAAATCTCCAGGCCAAGAACATGCGAAAGCCCCTCATGTAGGCTTCAAAAAATGGTTTACAAAACAGGCGCTCTCGCTGAACCAGAATCAGGCACTGCATACTCAACAAACACCTTCACAGAATGGGCCTAAGTGACACAAAAGTATGCAGATTTTGTTGCTAAATGGATGAATCGCTCATACACATTCTATGCGAATGTGAGGCGATACACCTCACAAGAAACCAGCACCTTGGTGTCACAATAGAACTTTGTAGGTCGCAGTGACTAGGAGGCCTAAAGCCGCTTCCTCTAATCTGAAATATAGTATCTCTGAGAAGAAACGCCGAAACAAACTCAAAGGACTACGTCTCTTTTAAAGTCCAGACATAATAGTACGTATCTATATGAGGGTAACCATACAGGGATCATCTGGAATGACATTTTGAGGCGCCAGCTATAGCAGCTTCGAGGTGACCTGTCCTGTCTGACGGCACGTATGCATCAGTCATCGTGTAGCTCAACCATAACTAAGGGAGCTCAACGACCCGCCACAAGACAATACCAGATCATTTATAACAGATAGGAGGACATTTGCGTAGGTCACATAAAAGAACTCAAAAACCGCCACACAGTCTATGAGGTTCATGTATGAATTTTTGGCCCACATCGTATTCACTCATTTATCCTGGAGTCGCGGGTTTGACTCCTGCTCACGACCGTATTGTATCAACATTTGGTAGCCAGATTTCCATTTAGAAATTTCTTTATTGAAGTAAAATAATTTAAATATTAAAGGTGTGCCCACGGATCTTAAAGAAGTACGGACGTAGCGTTGCGTAAGACATGTGAGAAGCATGCCTAGTCATTCAATATCGCTTGTCATACACGAGCTAAACGCATACAAATACTTAAAACTCATCCACTCGGCGCCAGTACGCTGCATGTGTGTGTGCGTAATCTATGCTTCGCTTATGACAAGGCAAAGTTAAATCCGTTTTTTTTTTTCATATCCATGGGTGTGCCTATAACATTAATTTATACAGTAGAGGTTAAAAGGTTAATTCTTGAATTAGCACATTTAAGCACGAACGGCAATTTTTTATATATTAAATGTATTTAACCTATGCCTTAGAGGATATGTTTCCAGTGTTAATTATTTAAAAAAAAAAACAGAATGAACACACAATTTTAACAGTTTCGAAATCGTGTCTCGATAATAAGTAGTTAACTTTCGATTCGTTACGTTTCCGTAGATATAATAAAATAATTACGTTTAAACAAAAAAATCGGTTAAGTGCGAGTCGAACTCGTGCGCCGAGAGTTCCGTACCTACCCATTATACCGTCTGTTCGTGTGTCACCACCGATTTTCTCAGGAACGGGTTAAAATTACAACATTAGTTCAATACTGAGGTCTATAGTCTCTATTAGGTGTATACGATAAAAAGATAATACTGTTAATACTGGAGCTATTGCTGCTTTAGTACAAGTTCTTTTGTGTTACCTCACACCCCGCCAAAAGTGGCGAGCAAATTTGTTCGATATTTAGTAAGAAGCCGTCTCTGGTCTAGTCCTCTAAGGTGGATTGATTATTTCATTTTAGTTCAAATAGTTTACAATCCACCTATAATAATAATGTACTCCCACGTGTATGCGCAAACACAGGTGCACTCCCTCTTCCTTCACTCTCATAGTCCGATGGGACGGCAATCCAACACGACCGGAGAGATATCAGGCGCCGGGCCGACGGTTTTACGTGCTCTCCGAAGCATGGGGGTGTTACACCACCAACTTCGTAACTCCGGGGTGTTACTGAGGACACTAGACCAACGAGGCAGTCCACCTATATCCAGCACTGGAATGCGACCACCAGTTAGTGATTGATGATCAGGGGTGAACGACCTCACTTATCGAAATCTCAGATAGTGATCTGGAACATAAGAAAATAACGAAAAACAATGATTTTTGTTTATTTATCTTATCCACATCAGTTTATCAGAATCACTTGTCAGGTCGATAAAAATTATGATAAAAAGAAATGAAAATAAATAACGTTAAAGATAAATCTTTGAAAAGCATTAAGGCATGCTTACCGAACTCTAAAGTTATTATATTAAATGGAAATAGAATACAGCCGCGAGCAGGATTCGAACCTGTGACGATTAAATTTCGATTGTTCAGGCAATTGCATTCTTTACGACATTGTATGAACTGCAAAGTTAGTCGTGTCGGTTCGGTCACCTGTATAGGGACTGAATAGATAGCAATGACGTCGCCAAAAGACGTATTAAGCAGAGGTCAAGATGGCTTAGTGTTCAGAGCGCCTGGAGTATTTATCCGGGAGGCGGAGGTTCGAATCCTGCTCGCGACCGTATTCTTTTTCCATATAATATTAAATACGTTATTTAAATAAAATTTTATATATATACCTACTAGCTGTGCCCCGCAAATATTGTTCTGCCATATAAATTTTCTGGATAGGGTCACCCTTATCACCTAGGGGTATAAAAAACCTACCCTAACACCTGTTCTCAGACCTAATATACACAAAACAAATCATATAAATCGGTCAAGCAGTTTCGGAGGAGTTCGATAATAAACACAGTGACACGAGATTTTTATATATTAGAATTTTTGTATACCACGAGTACTATTGGTATTTTCAAATATAACTAGCCTATATTAAGCGATTAATCTGGTTAAAAGTTGTTTTATTAAAATACATAAATATATTACACGGAAACCCTACTTGAAAACATTATAACTCTTTTTTTTGCAGGCGTGTAAAACGTCAAGAAAGTTTTCATAATTTTTATTTTGTAATTTTTTTTTCCTGTTATTGTCATTTAAATTGTTTTATTAGATTTTTTTTTTATTTCTGTTCTTGTGATTTAACTAGGTTTAGGATATTGGCTTTTTTGTTTTTACATACGATATACAACAGCGTACCTATTCGCTGTCTCGGTTGCCAACCGAATTGATGGACACTTTGTAGTCCATTGCGTCCTGTGTTACAGCTTGTCTATGATGAGCAACAATAGTAAAAACTGACGACGCAATGTACTACAAAGTGTCCATAAATTCGGTTGGCAACTTAAATAGCGAATAGGTACCCAGATATTTAATATTGAATATATTTAATATTTCTATGCGTTGGTACATAGGCTCGTGCTAGCTTACATGTGCCCAAGATATTTTATCTCAATATTACAATTATTTTATATAAATTCAATTTTAGATTTGTATAGAATCTATAAATAATTATGATACAGACAGACGTGTTGCTGGGGAGTTTGTTGCGCCGCTTCTTCTTTCCAGCTAAAACACTAGGAAGCGGTGAAGAGTGGGCTTTTTTGGGGGCTGTCTTAATGTTTGACGTTCAAAAAGCGCTAATTTTTAGCCTAATTTGAATAAAGAAATTTTGATTTTGATTTCAGACAATATTTTTTTTCAAGCACATATTTGTTGAAGTGTATGTTTGGAAAGTGTTAGGAGACTATGTTATTGACATTTGATAAAGAATCGTGTTTTACAATTCACAGATTAGTGTGAAATTGGAAATACAATCGAGTAAAATATAATATGTTTGCTGTTAATTGCCTCGTTGGTCTAGTCAAAGCGCGACAGCTGAGCATGACGTCTGGGGTTCGATTCCCGGGTCGGGCAGAGTGTTGAGTTTTTATGTTAGGAAATTCTCAGTAGCAGCTCCTAGTTTGGAATGTGCCCGGTATATGGCAATAGGTTCACCAACTTTTACATGGGACTTAATAACAGCATCGGTGAAATGGGGGTGTAGAACTGTGTACACCTCTGCCTACACCTTCGGGGAATACAGGCGTGATGCTATATGAAATAGATACCTATTTTATTTAATTATTTTATTTTCGACACACTTGCTCGTAAAGTGTTTTATTCCCAAGTTGAGCAAAGCGTTGTTGACTTTTTCTGTTATGAGATTCTCAATAGCAGCTCGGAGTTTGGAATGTGGCCGGTAGAGGGCAATAGGCTCACCACCTATTACATGGGACTTAATAAGATAGTGAGGCTATTAACATCTAGGGGCCATCCATAAAGTACGTCACACCTTAAGGGGCGGGGAGGGGATCGAGGAAGTGTGACATGATGTGACAAGGGGTCGGAGGGGACCTAAGATTCGTGACGTCACATTTCAAAATCTAATACATCTAAGTGTTATAGTGCCAAAATCTAACTACTGACGAAAAACTTAAAAATATTTCCAACTCTTATCTGTATGGCCATAAGGTTTAAATTGTTTTGTTGGCGAGTTAACATGTAAATTTTTTCAAATGTTTGATTTGATGTTGATTCTATTAAAAAATAATGTTAATGGAAATAAAACTAATTTCGGACCTGATGTTTCTATTTAATAATTTCTAGGTGTAAAATTGCAAAATATGTGACGTCACACTAGGGAGGGGGTCTCACAAGTGTGATCAACTGTGTCAAGGACGGGGGAGGGGTCAAAAAATCTCGAAATTAGTGTGACGTACTTTATGGATGACCCCCTACCTGGCACAACACCAATCTCTACGAGTACATATTATAAACAAAATGGGTTAGAAATAAATGAGAAATAAAATAAACCAAAGTCCTCCGACGCGTAATTCTGTCTGTTCGCGATAAACTCAAAAACTCTAGTCTCTACTCAACGGATTTTCATACGGTTTTCAGCAATAGACAGAGTGATTCACGAGGAAGGTTTGGGTGTATAATTCGTTAAGGTTTTGTGTAAATTGGTTGAAATATGACGATGATTGTTGAACATGTTGAAAAATTAAGCCGTCTGGGAGCTTTAGTCAAAAATGCTTACTAATCTCTTTGAGTTCCTCCTTCTAGGAACTTTTTCTTTCGGAGAGTTACAATTGTTAGATTTTAGCTGATGAGACACTGATGCTCTACTACCCGTACGAAGCCGGGCGGGTCGCTAGGAATTTATAATTCACTAGCTGATGCCTGCGGCTTTACCCGCGTGGATGTCGGTTATCGTGACCAAAAATAAAAATGAAATTTTGATCCCGTTCCCGCTTTCCAATTACCGCTTTATAATTGCCCGTTTTTTTCAGTATTAATTTGGATATAGTATGTTATCCTTAAGAGATAGACATATACCATCGCGGACTTTTCTGTAGACCTATATAAGATACAGAATTCCACCATACGTCATTTTGTTACATCTCAATGGGTTTAGGCGGCGTTTTCGTTAAAAGCTCTCAGACGGCTTATTTTTTTCCGACACCTCCAACAAATATAATTATATTTTAGCCAATGTATACAAAAACTTGACAAAATATACACTAAAACCTTCCTCGAGAACCACTCTATTCACTGGTATAAACCGCATGAAAATCGGTGTAGTAGTTTTTGAGTTTATCGCGAACAGACAGACAGACTAACGCGGCGGAGGACTTTGTTTTATAATATGTAGTGATTCTTGGGTATTAGGTATGCTAACTTCGCAAAATGCCAGATTCTCAGAATGTTAGCAAGCGTGATAAATGCTCGTGCCTTCTGTATAAAAAGTTGCAGGTAGGTAGTCACAATTCGCATAATGCATTATAGGTACATTCATAACATAACAAGATATTATAGCACACAAGTGTATGCGCAAACACAGGTGCACTCCCTCTTCCTTCACTCTCATAGTCCGATAGGACGGCAATCCGACACGACCGGAGAGAGATCAGGGCGCAGGACCGACGGCTTTACGTGCTCTCCGAAGCACGGGGGTGTCACACCACCAACTTCCTGACTCCGGGCTGCTACTGAGAATTTCCTAACAGAAAATCCCAGTAATACTTTCCCAACACATAAAATCTCACTAAAATTAGGAAGCCTCTGAGTTCTATAAGCTTTTATATAATCTCATTATGAAGAAACACCTTACTAGTGACGGCTTTATAATATACTAGCCGTGCCCGCGACTCCGTCCGCGTGGATGTCGTAAATTAACACCATGTCGTGTATGAACACAAATTCATAATTAACAAAAGTTCGACGTGTTTCTTTAAATTGGTATAACTTTTTTATTTATGAACCGATTGACATGAAACAAACACTAAATGTTAAGTGAAGCTTACCACTATATACTAGTGAAATTATATTCAAATCGGATAAGCCGTTTCTGAGATTAGCGTGCACAAACGGACAAACAAACAGATAAACAGACAAACATACAAAAATTCTATCAATCATTGTTTTGGGTGGTATTTACGTTGATAAAGGTCCCAATAGTATTTTTTCTCATATATCTTCCATGTACAGACAGCGATCCGTAACATTTTTATTATATGTATTGATTGATATTGATAGAGTACATTATAATACAAGCAAGCTAAGTCGGTATTGTAGCCCAAGCCGTAGGCGAGGGTTGTAGTGCAACCGAGAGTGTAATGACCAATGCTCAAGCTGTTCAAATGAGCGATATTTTTGAGAGCATGGAATGCCATCTTTTACGAGATTCATCTCGCACGTAAATGCCTTAAGCGTGTTGCCTGAAACACGGTGGTGCGTGTTTCGTGAACTCTGGCCGTATTTTTCAGTCCCAAAAAAATAATTAAATACAGATAGATTTTTGAAAAGCATTAACTCATGTATAGCGTTTTCTAACGTTATACATTTTTGTGGAAAAATAATACGGTCGTGAGCGGGATTCGAACCTGCGCCTCCCGGATAAATACTCCACGCGCTGGCTTAACGGTCAGAGCGCGTTAAGCACTTTAAAAAAATATTTGTATAATATCTTTCGTGAGGCATATTCATATTAATTATTGTTCACCGGTTACTACTCACGTTCATTCTTCGGGTTTGCCCGACTAGTTTCGAGCTCGAACGGAGCCCTTAGTCATGAGCGGAGTCCGCGTCTATGTCACGGACTCAACTCATGACAAAATTGTTACATAAGAAAAATAGTACTCTTGTTTCACACTTCTTGGGTTTAATTATTTTTTAGTTTTATTAATATATTAATGTCATAATAACAAATAATTATTTTCTGATAATTTCATCTGCATACTGTTTAAAACATAGCGCCTGGTTTCCCTCACCCCTGTAAATAAAAAATATTCCTTTCGACCGTATTTCGGTCACGGCGGCCTATCTCAAGTACGCAGGAGATATTATAGTGCACAAGTGTATGCGCAAATACAGGTGCACTCCCTCTTCCTTCACTCTCATATTCCGATGGGACCAGAGAGAGATCAGGCGCAGGACCAACGGCTTTACGTGCTCTCCGAAGCACGGGGATGTCACACCACCAACTTCCTGACTCCGGGCAGCTACTGAGAATTTCCTAACTGAAAAATTCAATATCACTTTGCCCGACCTGGGAATCGAACCCAAGACCTCACGCTCAGCAGCCGCGCTTGCGACCACAAGACCAACGAGGCAGTCAACCCTGTAAATATAACAGTCGTGAATCTCTAAATAAACTCGATCGAATATATTATTTGCAGAGCAAAAATCTCGTATTCGAAGGAAATTGAATTCGCCAAGTAAAATAGAGATTTCCCGTCTAGACGTAAGAATTTGTCATAAAGCTCTGTCTTACCGCCAGCGATTAGCGAGTTGAGCAAAATAATTATAATAATAATATACTCCCAACAAAATATTCGGTCACGGCGGCCTGTCTCCACGGAGATTAGCTAAGTACGCAGGAGATATATCTCCAGCACACGAGTATTTGCGCAAACACTTTCGGCTCTAGAGTAGGTCCTCGCCGATGGCTCGGGCTTCAATCCAGCCTCGAGTGTAATAACTAAATCTACTTCTTATCATGTGGTTGATGAACAACCTAATGTCTGAGTTTAAACCACCCGTAGGCCTCTGACATGGCTTTACACACCATCAAGAACATCTCTCAGGTGTGCTGGTTTCCTCACGATGTTTTCCTTCACCGTTTTAATCAAGTGATAGTTAATTTATAATACGCACATGACTTCGAAAAAACAGTGGTAGCCTTGGATTCGAACTTGCGACCTTTGACTTGTCAGTCTAGCGGTCATACCACTAGGCTATCATTGCTGTTAATATGCTGTTACACATGATTACGGTAAGTCGATGGAGCCTTAGGATCCCACCGGTTCCTTATAAGTGTGAAAATGCGTGCGTCGCTCTAACCTTCCACTGCTTCTTTCGCGAGTATCACCTCCTCGCAGAAGGCGGCAATAACACATCTTGCGGATTTCACCTGTGACTTTTGTTAACTTACTAATACATACCTAAAAAGCCTAAAGCTAAAGTTATAAATGTTTGTGGCAAGAAAAATAAGGTCGTGAGCAGGATTCGAACGTGCGCCTCCTGGATAAATACTCCAGGCGCTTTGCCAACTAAGCCATCCCGATCTGCTGCTTCCGAATTCTTCTTCCACATTCGAAACTTAGTTAACAGTCTCATGGTGACGTTATCACAAAAATTTACAATTATAATAAAACAACTTTTAAACGGATTAATCGCGTGTATTATTGGTTTTTGTTTTTCTTGACGTTTCGAACACTTTGCAGCGTTCGTGGTCGCAGGAGGACTAAGGTGTCAGGTGTCTCAACAGTTTATTTAAAATTATTTCAGTCTACCGTACATATAATTGATAAAATTCATAAAGCAATTTTTGTCTCTGATGCATATTTCGAAACGTCAGGAAAAACAAAAACCAATAATGCACGCGATTAATCCGGTTAAAAGTTGTTTTATTATAATGTGCAGTGATCGCGAAAACCTAAGACATTACTAAAAATTTACAACTTTAGTGTTCACTACGCATGCGTTAATGCGTTTGCAACATTTCTCTGTATCACTAAAGCGGTTACTGTTTTTTAGAACGATTTCCACCAGATATTCGTCGTTAACCTTCGTCGTTTTTTTTTTATCTTGTCCATTATTGACTCTTCGATAAAATGCTAATATTTGTACTATCAATTTTCTTATCAATATTGATTTTCTCACGGGTCTCAAATACGTGACGTAGTTTGTAATCTAAGACGTTATTCATCATTGGTATTTAGTCACAAGAGCGACTACTGACCTTAGGCCTTGCGTTCGATTCCCGGAGGAGGTAGTGTTATTAGGTTTTACTGATAGGAAATTGAAAGCAGCCTTCTGTTTGGAATTGTACCCGGAGGTCGCTCACTACCTATGGCACCTATCACGCCTGTATTCCCCAAAGGGGTAGGCAGAATTGTACAGAGTCTTACACCCACAGTTCACGAATGCTGTTATTAAGTCTCATGTAGTAGGTTTTGAGACTATTGCTATCTACCGGTCACAATTCCAAACTCCAGGCTGCTACTGAGAATTTCCCTTTTAAAAATTGAGAGAAATAACAGTTTCCTCGACCCGGGAATCGAAGCCGAGGCCTTATGCTTAGCAGTCGCATGTGGGAGCACTAGACCAACGAGGCAGTTGCAATCAATCTCTGATTATGAAGACAATAATTTTAAATTAGTTTAAAAAGCCGAACTTCCGTCCTACTTTTTGATGTCTCGATTTTAAAACCTAAATTCCGATATTTTTAATCGATATGATTACCTATACTGCCTCGTCCCAGTGGTCCCAAGCGCGTCTGCTGAACATGAGGTCTCGGGTTCGATTCCCGGGTCGGGGGTTTTTCTGTTAAGAAATTCTCAGTAGCAGCCTGGAGTTTGGAACTGTGCCCGGTTAATGGCAATAGGCTCACCACCTATTACATTGGACTTAATAATAGCATTGGTGAAATGTGGGTGTACTGTGTACAACTGTCTACCCCTTCGGGGACTACAGGCGTGACGCAATGTTATGTAAATTACGATATTTTTAACCTCCTGTCCCGAAGTAAGCATACTCAACATGGCAGCACTATCCAATTAAAAGAGAGGATGTTAGAGAATCCGAAAGAGTGCCCAAATCGAAGAAGTCATGAAGGAGCCCAAAGCTAAAGCGACAGGTTTGTTTACACCCTGGGATTCGAACCCGGCAAGACAGACGCACCGGCTATGTATCCGGTGGTAATTATGCAAATTGTATGCACATCACTATTTGAACACGTTATCGGCTCAGTGCAGTGTTGCTACCAGTAGGGATGGGACACGTACGGGAGCGGTATGGTTTTATCGATAAAATATGTAATAGGTAGTTTTTGTTTCCGTTTCTAAAAACAATAAAAAAGTCAATTTTATTTCTTTATTGACTTACCACCAACTCATAACACTAATACATTTGTTTCTTGTGTACGTATTTGTACGTGGCTAAGCGGAAGGGTTAACGGCTTAAATATAACGTAGTCTAGTGTCACAATTTCTTACAGGCAAGAACCACATGCGCTAGTAAACTATACTTATACCTACTAAAACTTAATAAACTTTAAATTTAAAGGCAACCAAATTAGTACTTAAAATTTGATATTAATCTAATAACTAAAATAATTAAGGATAGTAATATATTATTTATAAGACAATCACCTGTTCTACAGGCAGAGACTATCAATTTCCATTAGCTACAATTCTTTCTTTTAATTCTTTATGGGCTTGCGTTTGCCCGCCACCTCAGCTAATGTTAAGCGATGGTATGGTCTACGATGGAACACACTTGCCCAGCAGAAACCTGTTCACTCCAGCCTTGAAGACCAACCAGATTATGACACATCTCTTTCGCTTCATCTATGTTCAGTAACCACTTTATGCATTCTTCTCGGTTTAGGTGGCTATTGACTTGTTCTTAATATCTTAAAGTTATAGATCTCGGAATTAAACTGCGTCTTGGTGTATGTTTAAATGAAGAAAGAAAAATAAGTATTTCTCTTTGTATGTCTGTGTCGTTAATAACCTAGGATATTAAAAAGGTAATATTACGTCGATTCCTTTTACGGGTTTACACGATATCTCGTAGTAGAACTGGTTTTCAGATTGTAGGTACAATACTACCTGTGATGATAGTCATAAATCTATTATATGTTCATTTAATTATAGCATCAAAATAATAACTGCCTCGTTGGTTTAGTGGTCCGTAGCGCGACTGCTGAGCAGGAGGTCTCGGGTTCGATTCCCGGGTCGAACAAAGTGTTATTGAGTTTTTCTGTTAGCAAATTCTCAATAGCTGCCCGGAGTTTGGAAATGTGCCTGGTTGATGGCAATAGGCTCACCACCTATTACATGAAACTTAATAACAGCATTGGTGAAATGTGGGTGTACAATTGTGTACACCTCTGCCTACCTCTTCGGGGAATACAGGCGTGATGCTATATGATATATATGATATGATATATATATATATATGATGATCAAAATAATTGTTTACATCAAAAAAAAAATACTTACAATTTTAGATAAAATATTTTTTTAAGATATTTTAACGTGCTTCCTGGGGAAGGGTGGATTATGAAATTATGATCACCCATCTACAAATGAAACAAATAAATTCCGAAGTTATAACATTAAATGGAAAAAGAAAACGGTCGTGAACAGGATTCGAACCTGCGTCTCCCGGATAAATACTCCAGGCGCTCTGACCACTAAGTCATCTCGACTTCTGCTCACCACCGCGAGTTCTTCATCCATATTTTAACACGTCTTTTGGCGACGTCATTGCTATATATTCAGTCCCTATGCAGGTGACCGAACCGACACGACTAACTTAGCTCTTAATACAATGTCATAAAGAATGCAATTACCTTAATAATTCAAGATAAATCTTTGAAAAGTATTAACGCATGCTTAACGAACTCTAAAGTTATAATATTAAATGGAAAAAGAATACGGTCGCGAACAGGATTCGAACCTGCGCCTCCCGGATAAATACTCCAGGCGCTCTGACCACTAAAAAAGTTAGTCGTGTCGGTTCGGTCACCTTTATAGGACAGGTGACCGAACCGACACGACTAACTTAGCTGATAATACAATGTCTTAAAGATGCTATTACGTTAAAAATTAAATATTTTTCCTTTTAATAATAAAACTTTAGAGTTCGCCTAGCAGGCGTTAATGCTTTTCAAAGATTTATCTTTAAATAAATTCCGGTAAACGTAACCTTTATCAACCAATCCGTGCAATACAAGTTAGCCACGAGCCCGTTTATAGTAAAATGCTTAATCTATTACAATAATGTGTAGTGACCGCGAAAGCCTCAAGTACTGGTACAATCGATACCTTAACATAGTCTAATTTATCGATATCACCCCCTCCCTATTCTACTCTCCGTATAATTAGGGACTATCTACTAGAACGGAGTCGGTTTGTTTGTCCATACAATATGAATTTGTTTATCATACGTAAAGTCTGCCTGACAGATATTGATGACGGAATTAAATTCCTACTAACATTATAAACGCGAAAGTCTGTAAGTATGGATGGATGGATGTTTGTTACTCATTCACGTAAAAACTACTGAATGGATTTAAATAAAACTTTACAATAATATAGCTTATACATCAGAATAACACATAGGCTAGAATTTATAAAGATATTGTGTGAATTGTCCAAAATATGACGATAAGTGTCAAGTAAGTAGGAAAAAATCTACCATGTGCGAGCTATTCCGGCGTGCGCTGCTTAAACTATTTGAGATATAACAAAATGATGTATGGTGGAATTGTGTATTTTATATAGGTCTACAGAAAAGTCCTGGATGGCATATGTCTATCTCTTAAGGATAACATACTATATCCATTTTAATACTTAATAAAATGGGCAATTATGAAGCGGTAATTGGAAAGCGGGAACGAGTTCTAAATTTCATGATTACTTTTGGTCGCGATATCCGACATCCACGCGCGCGAAGATGCGAGCATCAGCTAGTTTATTTAATAATGCGAAAATATGTAGAAAATTCTGGAGATATAGATGTTTGTTACTCTTTCACGCAATAACTACTTAACGGATTTGGATGAAATTTGGCACACAGATAGTTTATAGCCTGGATTAACACATAGAATATATATTAAATTATTTAATTTAAACTTTTTATCCTGGTTGGTACCAATTCTGAAGTCCTTGCAGACGAAATCGCGGGCGGAAGCTTGTGTTATTATATTTGTTTGAATTAACTAACTTCTTCGGAGGCCAAGTGGTAGTGAATGCTGAGCATGATGTCTTGGGTTCGATTCACAAGTTGAGCAGTGATATTAGGTTATTCTGGTAGAAATTCTCAATAGGTAACAGCCCGAAGTTTGGAATTGTGTCCGGTAGATGGTGATATGCTGACTACCTATTATATGGGACTTCATTACAACAAACTGGGTGTGCAACTGTTAACATCTCTGCCTACCCCTTCGAGGAATACAGGCTTGATGCTATATTATATCAAAAGACATGTAAAACGTCGCAAATCAGGATTAGAACCCGTAACCCATAGCTCTAGAAGAGTTTTCGTAAAACTCAACGCAGCCATGAATTAATTTAATTTTACAACTTGTTTATTTTACTAATTTCCCAAATACCACTTAATTCCAGCCATAGGGAGTCCTACCCATACCATAAATTATAAAGGTCGTGAAGTTATTAAAAATAACAAGCCGTCATAAACGAAGATTCAATTAAAATATTTAAATTTTATTACCAATTGACGATCGCTCGTATGAAAATGACTTGGAATTTTTTTTTTTTTTTTTTTTAACTTACAAATTGTACATAAATAACACGATTATGGAGATAATTATTTAATATTTAATTTGCTTGTTAAAGCTACTGGAGATGATAATAGAATTTGTAACTTACCGAGCCGGACTCGGTGGCAGAAACTGCACGGTCTAACAGCTCCTGCGTACCTCTTCGCTATCTCGGTTTCCAACCGAATTGATGGACACTTTGTAGTACATTGCGTCGTAAGTTTTTACTATTGTTGCTCATCATAGACAAGCTGTAACACACGACGCAATGTACTACAAAGTGTCCACCAATTCGGTTCGCAACCGAGATAGCGAATAGGTACGCTGATGATGTCCCGTGGGGGGGGGGGGGGACACGTGTAGAGTAATTGGTGGTACATAGTTGCAATTTGCACAGCTTGCGTATGTGCATATATTTGCGGGCGGGCGATGCACAGGTAATTGCATGACTACCCTCTATATTGTGGACAGTCGCTAGATATTTGATTTATTTGCATACACCGGTTGTTACTCACGTGCATTTTTTGAGATTTCCCGGCGATGTTGCGAGTCAATATAGTCGGAAAAACCCGAAAAATGCACGTGAGTAGTAACCGGTAAACATTAATTGATATGAATGAGTTTCACGAAAGTTATTATACAATAAAAATTTAGTCATAAGCTCGATTCCCAAGTCGATTTATTGATGTTTATTCTATTAGAAAAAATCTCACCAGCAGAGGATGTAATTCCGGGATCGTGAATCCCGGGGTCTCAGGTTTTCCGGGAAGGTATCGAAATCTCGGGATTATAATGGTCCGGGATTATATTCCCTACTCACCAATTACCTAGGACTTATTAACAATTGTGTACATCTCTGCCTACCCCTTTGGGGAACACAGACGTGATGCCATGTGATGTTTTTTTGACAATCAATCAACGTCAGAATCCACTCGTAACAAGATCCAATAAAAATAAAATAGATATTAAATTAAAATATTCAAATTTTATATCGTATTGCCGCGTAGAATGACTCTTAATAGGGTTTATATTCTTAAACAAACCATTCGTATGTTATGTTCACAGTTTTTTACATTCTTAACTATATAGTAACACTAGCTGGTGCCCGCGACTTCGTCTGCGCGACGAATGGTAGCCTATGTCCTTCCCAGAGATACAATCTATCTCCTTGGCAAATTTCACAAACAGAGTTACTTTCGCATTTACAATATAAAAATTCTCCTCCCGACCGTATTTCGGTCACGACGACTTGTCTCCACGGAGATTAGCCAAATACGCAGGAGATATTATAGTGCACAAGTATATGCGCAAACACAGGTGCACTCCATCTTCCTTCGCTTTCACGGTCCGATGGGACGGCAATCCGACACGACCGGAGAGAGATCAGGCGCAGGACCGACGTTTTTACGTGCTCTCCGAATCACGGGTGTGTCACACCACCAACGGTGTTGGACTGCCTTCCCATCGGAATATGAGAGTGAAGGAAGAGGGAGTGCACCTGTATTTTCGCTTACACTTGTGCAATAAATATCTCCTGCGTACTTGGCTAATCTCCGTGGAGATAAGCCATAGGCCGCCGTGTCCGAAATGTGGTTGAGTGGAGTATATATATAATCTGTTTGAAAAATTCTTATTATCTATCCGCCTAGCCTTTTCTCAACAGCTTTGGGGTCAGTTCCCAGTCTAACCAAGTGCGGCTTAGTACCAGTATTTTATTTTATTTATTTAATTCGGAAAACTTACAGCCAGCTTAGACAGTGTTCCTTCTAAATAGGTGTGACTGCCTATTTGACCTCCACAACCCAGTTACTAGGTAAATCCAGCAGTTTTCAGACTAAGACATCTACCATAGCCTACCCATAGCTGTCATAGATCTACATTTGACAACCGGGACCGACGGTTTAACGTAATCTCCGAGGCACAAAGGGTCTTGATTTGATATTGTGGTCACCCATCCACAGACCGACCGCAGCAAGCGCAGCTTAACGTCGATCGATCGATCTGTGCGGCTGTTACTTAGCCACGAGCCCATTTAACCTGTACCCGAAACATAGGTTTTGAATTTACAACGTAATGTTCAAAATTCGGCTCTTTAAACTCGTGTAACACATCTTTATGCAAATAGTTTTATTTTTTAAAAGAATTCTTTAATAAGTCCTCCATTTTGAACCAAAACCGTCACTCGTGGCAAACTCATTAGTGTCCGGTGTTGTCAGTCCCAAAAAAAGTAATAATAAAAAACCTCTTCACTTTAGTATGGAACTGTCGTACGGTGTTAATGTGAGTGTCACGAACGCTTATTGGCTCTTCTCATGCATAGTGATGTGGTGCGACGATATCGATAAATCATTTTAGTTTTATTCTTGTAGTGAGTGAGTGAGAGTTTATATCTTGTGTAAATAGAATAAAAAAGTTATATTTTAAATAAATAAATTTATTTATTGCCTTAAAAACAGGTTACAGAAAATGTGAGACCCTAGCTCCAGAGCTGAGTTAGGATAGCTGTATTTTAGGAGCCAGGAAGCATCTGTTATACAGGGTTACCATATCCCTATTCTCTTTTTAAAGGACAAAAGCATTTAAAATACTTACTTTTAAAACTGGACAAGTAACTTGTTTTTTAATCCTAAAGTGTGAATAAATCATTTGATCGAGCTTACTGTTGCGTGCGAACAAATTAAAGTACACGTATTGAAAGGTAAAAAGAAAAACGGGATATTATAATGATAATATAACAAATTAAATGGAAAAAGAATACGATCGTGAGCAGAATTCGAAACTGCGCCTCCCGGATAAATACTCCAGGCGCTCTGACCACTAAGCCATCTCGACCTCTGCTCACCACCGCGAATTCTTCATCTATATTTTAACACGTATTTTGGCGACGTCATTGCTATCTATTCAGTCCCTATACATTTAATATAATAACTTTAGAGTCCGCTATGCATGCGTTAATGCTTTTCAAAGATTTATCTTTATTAATATAATATGTTCAGTGTCTTATATTGATTACGACAAATTAAGGGACACGGCCAAAAATATAGCTGAATAACTAGACAACCCGTAAAATAAGCGACACCTGTTCATCCTTCAGATTACATGATATAAATGAGTATATTTTGGAGACAGTGAACGTTATTTCAACATTCATATAAGTATATTTTTTCAAACTAAGTAAACACTTTAGATTTTTAAACTTCTCTTAAACGACACTAATTTGGGTCGGATGATAATTATCAATTATATTTAATTTTATGGTGCTTGACGATGTATTTATTGTATATACATCATGAAAATGATATAATTTTATAATGCTGTAATAAATGCTTTCTTAATACACTACTTAAAACTAGTGACTGAGAATTGAACTCACGACAGTTTGACTCGCGACATCGCCGCGGGCTCAGCTCATGACGAACGGCTCCGTTCGAGTTCGAAACTAGTCGGGCAATCCCGAAGAATGCACGTGAGTAATAACCGTTGAACAATAATTAATGAGAATGATACATTTAAAATGGGCTTTTAGTTTTATCAAATTAAATTATAATATTAATTTAACTATTATAATAGTAATTTTATGTAATATTCTAATAGTTATTAAGCTAGTGATAACACCGCTTTATGTAAACTGCTATGGTGTTATATAAGACCATATAAAAAATAATAATATAGGCATTGTATGACCACGGCAAGGCGGTAGGCCCAGAAGCGGCGGGATGAATTGAACTCATATCAGAAGGACTGGACTCTAGTTGCAAAAGATCGAAAAGCATAAACAATAATATACAATATTTATTCGTTCAAGACTTAAACCTATATAACTGTGTGTGTGTGTGTGTGTGTGTGTGCGTGTGTGTGTGCGTGCGCGCGCGTGTGTGTGTGTGCGTATGTGTGCGTCTGTTTTACACGGTTTCAGGTCAAAAACCAGGTCCTTCCTACGTTTACCGCCTTCCGGTGGTCAGATCGCCTGGAGTATTTATCCGGGAGCCGCAGATTCGAAAGTTTCGTTGTTTTTTCCACAAAAATATGTAAATAATAAGCCTTATTCATATATTGGGAACTTAAAAACTTAGCGGCCTTTTACGGGCGTTGCAAATTTGAGGGCATTCACTTACTATATCAAAACATTTGCGGTTAAATCAAATAAATAGAATTGTTTTAATAGTTTTAAATCATAGTTAAAATTAATGTGCATAAATATTTGGTTACACATTCTTAGACATGTGCTGTGGAGGGATGAGCGTCATGTGACGAGGAAAGTTTTGAGTATGAATGTAGATGGCTATAAGATTAGAGGAAAGATAATATGGCTAGAAAAGGAGTGACTGACAATATGACAGCTATTAGAGATGTATGGAAGAAGAATACATGCTGCGCCGACCCCAAATAAATTGGGATCAGGGCAGAGAGATCATGGTGATTCTTAGATCAACATATTAATAATTTTTTAGCTCAGGTTTAATGTATTGATATTTGTATGTGTATGGATACGTGTGAATGTATGGTTATATGTATGTATTTTATTTTTTATTTGTAAATCGGCTTAGGACACAAAAGTGTGATGTACATTGTTGCATCCAATTGCAGTCACAGTGTGTGGCCTACCAGAAACATTTAACACTAGTGTTAATTGGTTTTAATTACAATTGGACCAATTTCTAACACATATGTAGTTAAGAGCATGACAACTAATTGAAATAGTTGACAAGGCTCAATTAACCTAGTAGACGGAAGCGCGACAGCTGAGCGTGAAGTCCTGAGGTTGATTCTTGGATTGGGAAAAGTGTTATTTGATTTTTCTGTAAGGGAATTCTCATTAACGCAGTTACGCAGTTTGAAATTGTGCCGGCTTTCACTTATTACATGAGACTTAATATTTTTATCGGTGATTGTAAGTGTATAACTACACCTCTGCCTGCCTCTGCAAATACAGGCGTGATGCTATTTATTTTTTTGTTGTATTATGAATACTGGATATGAAATTGAACCACGCGGTGCAGTTGGGGCAGTGATCGAATTAAGATACCAGTTGTTTTACGTCACAAATGCATTTAATGACCTGCAATTTTTTTTACTACAGGAATAAATGGCATCTTAAATATTAATTATTTATTGGCATTATTATCACACTATTATTTCATTTTCTATTAAATTTAAGTGTCCCATGATTCATCATAAAAAATAATTCTTTCACTCCTCTAATATCGATAGTTTCCATACCAGTGTCCCATCCCTAGCACTACAAATATTGACGTATCGATCGTCCACTCCGATGCGTCGAACATCACAATTGTGTCCCGAGCATAGAAAGCTAATATCTGATGTGAACTGTTTCAATAACTCTGTCGTTTACAATAACTATTATTATTTATGATAATCTTTGGTAATGAGGGCACTTGGCAATGGTGGACGATGAACTAAGGCGTTCAAACTCATTTTTTTATTCCAAATAGACCAGATTACAGGTACTTATGAAACGTCGAAGCTAGGTGCACGGTTCCAAGTTAAGTCTTATAGAGAAGATTAAATTATCACTCTTGTGACAGAATTAAAAAAAAAAAGCTTTCCATCCTACTCATTGAAAGGTGTTTTTACTCTGTTGCAGACTTTTTGAATGATCCATCAATATAAGGAGATACATACTTTCTTTCTTTTCTCTTTCTTTTTCTTTCTTAATGACTGTATTATTTCACCAACATATTTGCAAATAAATTATGATTTGATTTGTGGGCAAGTTTATTTGTATGGCCTACGCAAATGTTCAGCCGATCTGGTATCGCCTTGCGACAGGTCGTTGAGCACCCTAAATTATGATTTGAGCTACACGATGACTGATGCATGTGTGCCGTCAGTTAGGACTGGTCAACCTTGAAATTGCTATGGTTCTTTCTTCAATAAACCTTCCCAGACGCCTTACATGATCCCACTCACTAAACTATAAACAGTTATGTCTGGACTTAATCCTTTCGCTCCGCCACGTACGAATACGTAGTTCATAACAATAAAAATCTATTGTGTCTGCTAATTAGCGAGCCAACGGCAAAGAAACTGTGACCTCTGAGTTAGGTTAGTTTTTTTATTATGCCGGCGCCTTCTAGTTAAAAAAATTACATGTAAAAGAGTTTGGTAAGACCTAGTTGAAATTAATTAATTTACAGAATAAACAATTTGAATTTAGACAAGGACAAAGAATGACAGAAAGACCCCTCTAGCACAATGAACGGATGACTTTAAACTTTAAAAAAGTGTACCTACTTCTTGTGATTGTGTGACAAAAAAGTCAAAGTCAAAGGTTTTTATTTCATATAAACCATACAAAGGCACTTATGAAAAGTCAGAATTTACGTGCATGGTTCCAAAAAGTCGCTTCCTATGGAGAAGAACCGGCAAGAAACTCCATGGTTACTCTTTTAAACTGTATATCTTTTACAATTTCTGTAGATACAATTGACAAGCAGAGAGAGGTCTATACCCTGCAGTGGGTGAAGCCGGGCTGTGGATGATGATGATGATGATGACCTCTTGTGATTTAATAATTATAATAAAATAATAATTTAAAAAAACTGGCTCTCTGAACGTGTTGGGCAACTGTCAGCGCAGTGAGCACTTGCTCATAAAATTAATAAGAACGTGAGACGATACTGGATGAGATTCGTTCGAGATAGGTGGCGTAAAAAAGAGCAGGTCTATACTCAGCAGTGGGTCGTAACGTCTAACTATTGTCTCATTCTGCCCTCATAAACAAGACGGCAGACAGTTATTAGTAATCGTTTTCCAAATCGAGTTATGTTCACCTGTTACTACTCCCGTGCATTTTTCGGGATTGCCCGACTAATTTAAAACATGAAAGTTTTTACACAAAAAACAAACGTGTTATACCTTTCTCGGAAATTCGTATTGTCATTTACTTTGCACAGTTACAAACTGCTGTCTTTAAGTAAGAATTTCCTAAACAGAAATCCCTTTAATACTGCTCCACCCGGGAATTGAAGATCTCACGCTCGGCAGTCGCGTTTAAGACCACTAATGTTAATACAGATATATTTTACGCATGCGTGGCTAACTATAAAGGGACTGAATAGATAGCAATGACGTCGCCAAAAGACGTATTAAAATGTGGAAGAAGAATTAGTAGTGAGCGGTAGTGAGCAGAGGTCGAGATGGCTTAGTGGTCAGAGCGCCTGGAGATTCAAATCCTGCTCGCGACGTTTTTTTAACGTAACTTTATACCACTAATATTATTAATTAAAGCCTACGGATCCGTGACAGCAACTCTGACACTAGAAGGTTGACTACTAACCAAATAAGATATCTTTGAAAGAAGAATGACTTTGAAATTAGTCAAAAATGTTGTGATCTTATTTCCTATAATATAGTCATAACATTAAATGGAAAAAGAATACGGTCGTGAGCGACTCCAGGTGCTCTGACCACTAAGCCATCTCGACCTCTGATCATCATCGAGAATTATTCATCCACCTTTTTAGCACGTCTTTTGGCGACGTCATTGCTATCTATTCAGTCCCTATACAGGTGACCGAACCGACACGACTAACTTTGCAGTGTCGTAAAAATGAATTACCTTAACAATTAAAGATAAATCTTTGAAAAGCATTAACGCATGCTTAGCGAACTCTAAAGTTATAATATGAAATGGAAAAAGAATACGGTCGCGAGCAGGATTTGAACTTTGATTTGATAAATACTCGAGGCGTTCTGACCACTAAGACATCTCGACCTCTGCTCACCACCGCGAATTCTTCATCCACATTTTAACACGTCTTTTGGCCGTATTCTTTTTCCATTTAATATTATAACTTTAAATTAGATTTGAATCTCCAGGCGCTCTGACCACTAAGACATCTCGACCTCTGCTCACCACCGCGAATTCTTCATCCACATTTTAACACGTCTTTTGGCCGTATTCTTTTTCCATTTAATATTATAACTTTAAATTAGATTTGAATCTCCAGGCGCTCTGACCACTAAGACATCTCGACCTCTGCTCACCACCGCGAATTCTTCATCCACATTTTAACACGTCTTTTGGCCGTATTCTTTTTCCATTTAATATTATAACTTTAAATTAGATTTGAATCTCCAGGCGCTCTGACCACTAAGACATCTCGACCTCTGCTCACCACCGCGAATTCTTCATCCACATTTTAACACGTCTTTTGGCCGTATTCTTTTTCCATTTAATATTATAACTTTAAATTAGATTTGAATCTCCAGGCGCTCTGACCACTAAGACATCTCGACCTCTGCTCACCACCGCGAATTCTTCATCCACATTTTAACACGTCTTTTGGCCGTATTCTTTTTCCATTTAATATTATAACTTTAAATTAGATTTGAATCTCCAGGCGCTCTGACCACTAAGACACCTCGACCTCTGCTCACCACCGCGAATTCTTCATCCACATTTTAACACGTCTTTTGGCCGTATTCTTTTTCCATTTAATATTATAACTTTAAATTAGATTTGAATCTCCAGGCGCTCTGACCACTAAGACACCTCGACCTCTGCTCACCACCGCGAATTCTTCATCCACATTTTAACACGTCTTTTGGCCGTATTCTTTTTCCATTTAATATTATAACTTTAAATTAGATTTGAATCTCCAGGCGCTCTGACCACTAAGACACCTCGACCTCTGCTCACCACCGCGAATTCTTCATCCACATTTTAACACGTCTTTTGGCCGTATTCTTTTTCCATTTAATATTATAACTTTAAATTAGATTTGAATCTCCAGGCGCTCTGACCACTAAGACACCTCGACCTCTGCTCACCACCGCGAATTCTTCATCCACATTTTAACACGTCTTTTGGCCGTATTCTTTTTCCATTTAATATTATAACTTTAGAGTTCGCTAAGCATGCGCCAATGTTTTTGAAAGAATTATCTTTAATTATTTCCTACACTTTCGTCATCAGCATACCCCTCCCCTTTACCAAATTAATTTGTGGTCGGCGCAGCATATCTTCTTCTTCCATACATCTCTATCAGCTTCACCTCGGTAATCATTTGCTCTCCTATACTTTCTTATTAAAACGATGTATAAAAAAAACGTAACGCCTTTTATCATTATCAATGCTCATAAGAAAACAATGATAACCTAGTGGTATGACCGTTGGATTGACAAATCAAGGGTTGCAAGTTCAAATCTAAGGCACGCACCATAGAAATGTCGGCATCATGTGCTTATTATAAAATGATCACTTGCTTAAAACGGTGAAGGAAAACATTGTGAGGAAACCAGCACACCTGAGAGATGTTCTCGATGGTGTGTAAAGCTATGTCAGAGACCTACGGGTGGTTTACACTCTGACACTAGGTTGTTCATCAACCACACGATAAGATCACCTATCTGTCATCTACCTATAACAAACGGAATCACCCGATTTAGTTTTTTTTATTTCACAAATTTTTTCATAACTAACCTTTTGAATCGTCACTGCACTTACCCCAATAGCCATAAAGCGTTATAATACGTTTACACATTGCTCCGCCAGTCTGAATACTGTTTACAAAATGACATGACAGTGGATAGTGTCAATATTGACGTTAGTGATGTGACAAATATCGATGGGCGTTTTTATCGATAAAAATTTTACATAGTGATTTATTTTTCTTAGATTCTAGAATTGTATGTTTTTTCATGTTGGTATTTTATTTATACCTTTGATGGTATAGAATACGCCTAGACTATTTCAATTAAGTACATTGGGGCAGGCGTCCAGTCCTTTCAGATACAGCTTAATACTAGTATTCTACATGAAGCGACTGCCTATCTGACCTCCACAACCCAGTTACTGGGTAACACGATATCTCGTGGTATGACTGGTTATCTGACTTTCGGGCATCTGTCTGCCTATAACGACTGTCATAGATCTTCGTTTAACAACCGGGGCCGACAGTTTAACATGCTCTCCGAGGCACGAAGAGGTCTCGATGTGAAATTATGGTCACCCATCCAGCGAGCCCCTTCATTACATAAGGGAATACACAAGACATTAAGTATAATTAATTAATTATTTAATTGTTTTGTAACTAATGTTATGAGTGTCTCGCGCTTATCAAAGTGGGTTGGTCCTCATCTTCAATCGGCACCAAGATCATTAAAAAAACATTAAACAAATAATCAGAACAAAATAACATAAAATAGCAACATGAAGGTAGGTAGATGGCGCTGTGCTGTCAAGTAAACATTGAGCTCCGTATTTTCTTTGCTGTTTAAAAATATTATTTATGAAAAAAGTGATTAAATTATGTCATAAAAGTGTGATACGTAGTGTTAACCACCTGTGACAACGTTATCCAGATGATAAATTAGTGCTGTGAGTAATTATAAACATTTAAATATGAACAACAATTAGTGAGACAAAAACAATTAATCCTGTGTTATAAAACCCTAATTAAGTGAAGAAAACATCGAAAACTGTTAACTAATACTAGTTATTTATGTCTAGTTCAATATAAACAATTAATAACAAACTTGTGAAAAAAAGTGAACATCGTTTTTTAATTCAAAAGTTCAAACATCTTTTCAAAACTACCTTAAAATAACGGATAAACATAAAATCATTCAGAACCACTATTTCACAATAATTCGTAACACGTTTGTAGCGTAATACGGAGAGTACCGGATTGCCAAACATTGGTCTTGAGTTCGATTCCAGCATTCGGATTTCACTTTTTGTTAATATTTAACCATATTTAAATATCAATACAACACCAGAATGAACTTCCTCAATTATATAACGCTTCGTAGAAAAGTAAAAAACAGTGATCCAAATACAAGCAATGATAGCCAATCTGATACATTCGACGATAGTGTCACTGACCTCACGAATAATACGTCTATAAATGAGGAGGACATAAATAAATACAAACAGAAAATTTACCAACTGGAATTACAACTAAAGAATGCCTTACAACAGATTGAAGCACTTACTTTGGAGAACTCGACTTTGAAGCAGGAGAATAAGGACCTAAATAAGAAAAATGGTACAAAAGCAAAACTAAAGACTACGCCGGAAAAAACTACACTGACTAAAGAAACACCCACTTCGAATATTGAACCAAATATTGAAGATCTACATTATGAAGAAAGTAATATAAAGCAACCAAAAATATTGCATACCAATACACAGTGTACGAATAGCAAGATACAGCCTGCCAAACATAAAATTAATATAGTAAGCAGTAATACAAATAATAAAATACTGTCCATATCTGAGAAAACTCTGTCTGAAAACTATAAAATATGCCATTACTTGATGCCATATTGTAACACTGCGCGACTACTCTCTAACATAGAAACAAAAATACAAGACCTTACAATGCGTGACTTTTGCATTATTATGATTGGTGAAGAAGATTTTAGAAGTACAAATGACTACTTAACTATAGTATTAAATCTAAGAGAGACACTGAAGACTGCGAAACATACCAATATAATTATCTGCTCTCCAACTTTTAAATATGGGTACAACTCAAATCTACATAATTTGAGAGTAGAGTACTTCAACAATTTACTATACCTAGACATTTTAGAACATGAATATGCATTCTTTCTTGACTCTAATAAAAATCTGGAATGCAGTTATGATATGTTTAACAGACAAAAAAGCACTGTGAATAATTATGGCATGAGTGTGATTTTCAAGGACATTAAGCAATATACCATAGAAATATTGCAATATGAAGCACAAATAATAGACGATGCAATGAGCAGCCATTGTCAACATTCACCAGATGAAAGTAATCGATGCCAACCTACAGAAACCGAAGATAACTGTTTTTTTCGTCTATAACCGCATCAACATAATCCACCAAAACATCAGTGGACTTATTTCTAAGTCAGATCTATTTACCGTTTCCTTATGTAACCTGATTGATCAAGGCACAAATATTGATGTTTTATGTTTCTCTGAACACAATATGATAGAAGATGATGTAAACTTTCTTAATATTCCTAATTATGTATTGGCTTCTTATTTTTGTCGTGATAACCGTAGAGGTGGAACCTGTATTCTCGTTAAACATAATCTTAAGTTCACAGTAATTAAGGCAATTGAAAAGTACAACATCCTAAATGTAATTGAAAGTTGTGCTATAGAATTATTAGACCATAATATAATTATTTTATGTCTGTATAGAGTACCAAAGAGTCAAAACTGTAACAAATATCTTGAAATATTTTTTAATAACTTAAATGATATTCTAACTATCTTAACAAAAAATATTAATAAAAAAGTAGTAGTCTGTGGCGATTTCAACATTGATATGTTAAAAAAGAACAAAAATACGTCCGAATTTGAGAACTTGATCTATGGTTTCAACTTAAAACAGGCAATTAAAGAACCTACGCGGCCTAGTAGTGGCTCTTGCATTGATAACATTTTTCACAATATACGTGGCGCTCAATCGGATCTCTTTGAATTTTGTTTATCTGATCACAAAGCTCAGTACTTATGTTGTCCAGTAAAAAAAACCTGTTTATCTGACTACTGGTATACATTCAAACGTGACTATTCAAGCGATAACTTATTAAAATTTAAAAAATGCATAAAGGGGATTAAGTTTACAGAAGTATTCGAAACAAACAATGCTGAACAGGCGTTTACTTTATTCCATAACGAATTTAAACTATTCTATGACCTTTGCTTTCCCTTAATAAGAATAAAATGTAAGACTAAAACGCGACCAAAATGGCTTTCCAATGGTATTAAAAGATGTAGTAAGAATAAACGCTCCCTGCTATGGAAATATCGACTGTCCAAGAGTCCGACGGACAAACATAAATTTAAAATATACTCTTCAAAGTATAAAAAAATTATCAATCTAACCCAAAAATCGCAAAATAATTATTTTATTCTTCGTTCTACTAATAAGTCTAAAGCGACTTGGTCAGTAATTAACAGCAATAAACCAAAATTCCCAACTGAACACATCAAAGAACTGATAATAGACACGCTTAAAATCACTCATCCTATTAATATTTCAGAATCATTTAATAACTACTATGCTGACTTAGTTCAACTAAAGAACACTAATTATATCCCGAAAAAACAAACTTGCACATACAATTCCCCATTTTCATTTTTTCTTGGCCCAGTCGACCAAACCGAAATTTTTACAATAATAAATAATTTAAAGAATACAAAAAGTACTGGTTATGATGATATTTGCGTATCAATCTTAAAACAAGTTAGTCATATTATTTCACCTATACTGAGTTACATTATAAATCTCTGCTTTGAACAAGGTTCCTTTCCGTCATCCCTAAAAACTACTATAATTAAGCCAATTCATAAAAAAGACACCAAATCGGATATGAAAAATTATAGGCCGATTGCTCTTATCCCTATATTTTCAAAAATATTTGAAAAGGCTGTTTATAACAACCTTTATAACTATTTTGATAAGAATAGCATTTTTTCAGATAACCAAAAAGGCTTTAGGAAGAATATGTCCATAAATTGTGCTATATATGATTTTTTGAGTATGATCTATCCTAGAGTAGATGCTAGACAGCCATCATTCGCTTTGTTTATGGATATGTCAAAAGCCTTTGACTTTGTAGACCATTCAATTTTATTAAATAAACTGGAGATATATGGCATAAGAGACAATGCTCTTAATTTAATCAAATCGTATCTCACTAACAGAACTCAAGTCACAAGCATAAGCAAAATTTGTCCTAAAACTAAAAATGAAACTATGTATAGATCAAGCCCTAGAACAGTTAAGTTCGGTGTTCCTCAGGGCAGTGTTTTGGGTCCACTGCTCTTCCTTATATATATTAATGACCTTCCCAAGTCAACTAATGATAGAATGGTGCTATTTGCAGATGATTGTACAGTCGTTTATAATAATGAAACTGACATCAACAGGAGCCTATGTTCAATAATAGAATGGTTAAAAAATAACAACTTATTAATAAATCTAGATAAAACTAAACTTATGCATTTCAAACAAAAAACAAATTACACATTAGATACAAAAGTAGAATATTTAGGAAAAGAAGTAAAATTAACCACAACAACAAAATTTCTCGGAGTTCACATAGATAATAACTTGAAATGGCAAACACACATAGAATTCTTATGCAAAAAAATATCCCAGTCATCTTACAGCCTTTATCTCCTCTCCAAAAAAGTAAGCCTCCCATCACTACTTGTCGCATACCATGGTTATGTAGTTTCCAGGCTAAGATATGCAATAATCTTTTGGGGAAATGATACTAATTGGGACCGGGTTTTTAAATGTCAAAAGAAATGTATTCGTGCTATGTGTGGTCTAAGAAAGACTGATAGTTGCAAAGAGTATTTCAAAAAATTAGGTCTACTTACAGTTCCATCAATTTATATACTAGAATCGGCTCTATTTATAAAACAAAATCCAATATTATTTACATTAGAATCTGGATCTCGCAATAGAAGTAGATTGTATAATAATGTTAGCAGAAGATTTAAAACCACTCTGTATGAAAAAAGTGTATTTAATATGGCCACTAAAATTTATAATAACATTCCAAAGGATATAAAAGATATCAGTAATACAAATATTTTTAAGCATAAATTATGTAATTTCTTGATAGAAAATTGTTATTACTGTCTTAGTGACTTCCTATCAAAATAATAATAGATTTTAAGTATTATAATATATGTTTGTATTTAATAGGCAATAAGTATTTTGTATATTTTCCAATTTGTATGCCCTGTGTGGCGGATCACGGCATGAACTCATTTTAATTAAGACCTACAATACCTGTGAATCACAAATAAACGATTTGATTGATTGATTGATTGATTGATTGATTGATTGAAATAGGCTACGACTCAAAATTAGTTAAGTACACCCAGTAATTTGTTTTTTTTATTTTACTTTTTTTTTATTGTTGCCCCACACTATGAATTTCTTCCTGTATCGTGGGTGCGTTTACAAACACATAATCTCACATACACACACACCCAGACCCGTAACAATTGTCTGTAGATCATTCAAATAATTGCTCCGTGCAGGAATCGCACCCAGCCGGTCTCTCGACCACTGCGCGAACCGCGCCGTCGAAGTTGTTCGAAATTTCCTTTTTGGGTGGCTTAAGTTTTTTGAAAAAGGAAAAAATAGAATGTACTAATGGATGCAAATAAATACAATATCTAGCTACTTCCACAATATTGAGGGTAGTCATGCATTACCTGTGCACCGCCCGCAAATATATGCATAACTTTCATTTTTCTTTTTAAAATAATTTATTACAGATAAAAATTTCAATAAACTGAATCTAGTTTAAATACACGAGTACCCTCAATATTGTGGGAGTAGCTAGATATTGTATTTATTTGCATCCATTGTAATGGACTTCCGCTAAATAACGCCAAAATCTACTCAATACTGAATGTAGTCATTTTATCACAAAAAGTTACTACAAACTTAGTTTTAACTTTTTGTGAGATTCGGATTCACTCACCGGCGTGACTAGTCTCATTGCAGATACGACACAGCAATGTCGGGCTGCCATACACAAATTGTCGCACATATTGTATTACAACTGTGTAATTAACAGCATGATTGGCGCGTTGTTCGCGCGGCTGATTCCCGCATGACCCAAAATGTGTATAATCTCGAGATAATTGTTGCCTATGTGTGTGAATGCGAGATGTTGTTATTTAAACACAGCTACTGTGTTGGATTATTTAGTATTCGCATTAATTTTTAGCATGCGATTTTTCATTTAGCAAATAGCAAATTAAACACAGCTGTGAAATGGAAAAAGAATACGGTCGTGAACAGGATTCGAACATGCGCCTCCCGGATAAATACTGCAGGCGCTCTGAACACTAAACCGTACTCTTTTTCCATTTAATATGATAATTTTAAAGTTCACTAAGCGTGCGTTAATGCTTTTCAAAGATTTATCTTTAACAGCTGCGAAATTCTGTAAATTGTGAAAACATTAATACCGCGTCGTAGCAGCATGTGATATGCGCTCTCCTTCGCATCCATGATCCGCTGTAACACTAAGTTGCTATTAGCAAATTGCTAATGCGAGGTTTTTAATTCGCATATTAACTTATGTCTATTTAACAAAGCTACATTAATTTAACATTAAGTAACCGAACACTCCACTTAAGCATCTCACATACAGTCGCAACACACACACAAACACACACGCACTCACTCACACACACACACACACACACACAAACACATGCACACGCACACACACAGAGAGAGAGAGAGAGACACACACGAACATGCATGCATGCGTGCGCGAGCGCACACCCTCACTTATTAAGTTAATTTTTAAGTTTTTCTTTTATTTAACTATAACTTGAAAATATTTATACTCTCTTTTATTTTTTTATATGCAAAGGTCGGTAGTCAAATAGAACTTAAAATGCGACTCTGTTCCGACTTCCGACGCGATCTAAACGCGCCACGTGATGAGACGTCAGTCGCAGTCGCCCGTCCGTACCCAGCCTTATATAGCGACAATACAAATACAATATACAAAGCGACCTGCTGTTAATAGATCACACTTTGTCGTGAGAAATGTAAACATGTGTTGAATTATTTGAGTGATTTATAATTTTTCAATACACTATAAGTAGTAACCTAAAAGTAAGTTTTTAATGAATATAAAATTGAATAATATCTTAGGTTTTCGCGATCATTATACATCAACTTTTAACCGGATTAATCGCGTGTATTATTAGTTTTTTGTTATAAAACCAATAATAACACTACAATATACAATAATAATAATAACACTATATGCTAAATTATAATAAAACAACTTTTAACCGGATTAATCGCGTGTATTAGTGCAGTCCTCCTGCGACTACGACCGCTGCAAAGTGTTCGAAACGCAAGGAAAAACAAAAAACCAATAATACACGCGATTAATCCGGTTAAAAGTTGTTTTATTATAATGTGTAGTAATCGCGAAAACCTAAGATATTACTACTAGTTACAAATTTTGTAGTAAAAGAATTCGGTCGCGAAAAGGATTCGAACCTACGCCTCCCGGATAAATACTCCAGGCGCTCTGACCACCAAGCCATCTCGACCTCTAGTACCTAGACCTCGCTTAGAGGTCAGAGCGCGTGCGAACAAAAATGTTTAACTTTAGAGTTCGCTATGCATGCGTTAATGCTTTTAGAATATTTATCTGTAACACTATATGCTTCTGCCCGCGACTTCGTCTGAGTGTACTTGTGTTAATCAAGGTTATAAACTATCTGTGTGCCAAATTTCATCCAAATCCGTTCAGTAGTTCTTCTTCTTATCGTGTGGTTGATGAACAACCTAGTGTCAGAGTTTAAACCACCCGTAGGCCTCTGACATGGCTTTACACACCATCGAGAACATCTCTCAGGTGTGCTGGTTTCTTCACGATATTTCCTACACCGTTTTAAGCAAGTGATAATTAGTTTATAATACGCACATGACTTCGAAAAGACTGTGGTGCGTGCCTTGGATTCGAACTTGCGACATTTGACTTGTCAGTCCTACGGTCATACCACAAGCTATCACTGCTACTGCGTGTACAGTTATTGCGTGAACGACAAACATCCATACATCTTCACAAATTTTCGCATTTATAATATTTGTAATATTTGTTTGTGGTAAAATTTACGTGTGTTAGTAAAATATGCATATGTTTATGCATTGTGCAAGAAAGTCACATTAAATAATATTTATTTGATTTTAAAATAAATGATATATCGTAAATTGTGAGTTCACTACATATTATAAAACAAAGTCCTCCGCCGCGTCTGTCTGTCTGTATGTTCGCGAGATAAACTCAAAAACTTTTTCACCAATTTTCATGCTGTTTTCGCCAATGGATAGAGTGGTTCTCGAGGAAGGTTTTAGTATATAATTTGTCAAGTTTTTGTATACATTGGCTAAAATATAATGATATAAGTTGGAGGTGTCGGAAAAAAATAAGCCATCTGGGAGATTTCAACGAAAACGCTGCCTAAACCTTTTGAGATATAACAAAATGATGTATGGTGGAATTGTGTATCTTATATAGGTCTACAGAAAAGACCGCGATGGCATATGTCTATCTCTTAAGGATAACATACTATATCCATTTTAATACTTAAAAAAATGGGCAATTATAAAGCGGGAACGGGATCAAAACTTCAATTCGACATCCACGCGGGTGAAGCCGCGGGCATCAGCTAGTATTTCATATTTCTTTGATTGGATTGCACAGATTCATTAGGCTAGTGGCATAGTTAAGCAAAGTTTGGGTTCGGTACCTGGGTTGGGTAAAATATTGATGGGAAAATTTTCATAATATCTGTGATGATTGTCAAGATGTAAATTAAGTAATATTTCACTAAATAACACATATCTTTATGCCGTATTTATAGAACAAGTGTTATAAACTGTAAACTTATGCAAATCATGTAAAATAACTTTAAAAAATCTACCGTAAAGTTATAATTTTTTGTGGAAAATGAATACGGCCGTGAGCAGGGTTCCAACCTGCGCCTCCCGGATAAATACTCCAGGCGCTCTGACCACTAAGCCATATCGACCTCTGCTCACCACCGCGAATTCTTCATCCATATTTTAACACGTCTTTTGGCGACGTCATTGCTATCTATTAAGTCCCAATACATAACTTTAGAGTTCGCTAAGCATGCGTTAATGTTTTTCAAAGATTAATCTTTAAGTTTCTGTAATCTATATTTTTTTATTACATTTTGTATTTTGAACAAGTTAATTAACCAATTATCCTACCCAAGTTGGTTGAGGCTGGGCAAGTGGACATCATAAAGAGCTCAATGATGCTGGAATGAAGATATTTATTCACAAGTTTGTTACTCGTACTTCTGTTGTTAAGGGGAAGTGTGTTTCACAAGAATATATATAAATAAAAATCAGTTGTGCCTTTATATATATATATCTCCTAGCCTTTTCCCAATTACATTGGGGTCGGCTTCCAGTCAAACCGGATGCAGCTTAATACCAGTATTTTACATGGAGCGACTGCCTATCTGACCTCCACAACCCAGTTACTGGGTAACACGATATCTCGTGGTATGACTGGTTGTCAAGACTTTCAGGCTTCTGACTACCCGTAACGGTTGTCATAGATCTTAATTTGACAACCGGCACCGACGGCTTAACGTGCTCTCCGAGGCACGGAGGGGTCTCGGTGTAAAATGATGGTCACCCATCCACAGACCGACCGCGCCATGCGCAGCTTAACCTCGATCGATCGATCTGTGCGGCTGTTACTTAGCCACGAGCCCCTCCAGTTGCTGCATATATGAAAGAAAAAAGAAAGAAAGACGAAGTTGAAAACTGTTCTACCGAATTGACAGCAAGACATTTTAGAGAGCATGACAAACTCATAATGCCAAATGGTCATAGGTGGCATATATGTGTGTACTTTAGCATCACGCATGTATTCCCGGAAGGGGTAAGCAGAGGTGTACACAGTTGAACACCCACATTTCGCCAATGCTGTTATTATGTCCCATATTTTTCAAAAGAGCAGTTCTATTCTGGTGACTTCGTTAGCGCGGGAGTTGAACTAGTAGCACTTGATTTTGATATCGCCTGAAACCACTTAGATTTTGAAAAAAATACTGAAATTTCAATTAACAAAACTGCCTCGTCGGTATAGTGGTCTTAAGCGCAACCGCTGAGCATGAGATCACAGGTTCGATTTCCAAGTCGGGCAAAGTTTTATTGAGTTGCTCTGTTAGTAATTTTTTCTAACAGAACAACTCAATAAAACCAAAGAGGGGCTCGTGGCTAAGTAACAGCTGCACAGATCGATCGATCGAGGTTAAGCTGCGCTTGTCACGGTCGGTCTGTGGATGGGTGACCATCATTTGATACCGAGACCCCTCCGTGCCTCGGAGAGCACGTTAAGCCGTCGGTCCCAGTTGTCAAATTAAGATCTATGACAGCCGTTACAGGTAGTCAGAAGCCTGAAAGTCTGACAACCAGTCATACCACGAGATATCGTGTTACCCAGTAACTGGGTTGTGGAGGTCAAATAGGCAGTCGCTCCATGTAAAATACTGGTATTAAGCTGCATCCGGTTTGACTGGAAGCCGACCCCAATGTAATTGGGAAAAGGCTAGGCAGATTGATTGTTAGTAATTTTTTCAGTAGCATTCTGGAGTTTGGAATTGTGCTCGTTTGATGGCAATAGGCTCACCACCTATTAAATGGAATTCTGCTTTTTTTTATCCAAAATGGTTCTACGTTAGGCCATCAACTCGCCTGATGTTAAGTGACGGTGTGGCCGAGGATGGAGCACGTAGATCCAGAAGAAATCTAATCACTCTAAGTAGAGTGGATAGATTTGGGGAGAACGATAGTTGGGGAGTTGATGCAACTGCCCAGACCCGTCTCCCACAACGGTTGCACCGGACTACACCCCGAAACACGACTAGGTCGCTTCACGGCATGGCTTCGTCCGATGGGTAACTTAACCAGCCGCGGCCGAAGCCTCCCACCAGAGTTGTGTTGCCTGTGGGCGTACAACTGTGTACATCTCTGCTTACCCCTTCGGGGAGTACATGCGTAAAGATATGCTATCTAAGTACATGAATAAACAACTTAAGAGTAAAAGTACTTCACCTTAACATAACGTGTTTATCCGTTTGCGCCCACGCATCTCCTAAACTGCATGTTGTGTTGTCAGCTCATTGTAAACGTATGTCCGTATGTGTGTGAATTTCTTTGCAACTGTCATGTATCAACGGTTTTATTGCTTAATCATAATTTTAACTTATTTTAAAAATGTTAAGGTCTGCGTTTACTAACGTCTCGTCGCCTCGCCTAAGCGCGACTGCTGAGCATGAGGTCCCGGGTTCGATTCTCGGGTCAGCCAAAGTGTTACTGAGTTGTTCCGCTAGGAAAATCTCGAAGTAGCAGCCCGGAGTTTGGTGATGCGACAGCTCCGTGCTTTGGAGAGCACGTAAAGCCGTCGGTCCTGCACCTGATCTCTCTCCGGTCGTGTCGGATTGCCGTCCCATCGGACTACGAGAGTGAAGGAAGAGGGAGTGCACCTGTGTTTGCGCACACACTTGTGCACTATAATATCTCCTGCGCAGTTATCTCCGTGCAGATATGGCCCCGTGACTAACAACTCAGTTAGAAGTATATTATTTATGTATAAGTAAAACCATAGAGGTTCCCGCTGATTATTCTCCATGGATTAAACTTTATGTCTTCATTACATTTTCCAAACCATCGTCATCCCGCTGCCTTTATGCCAATTTATTTGGGCTCTGCGCAGCATATATCTGGCATGCTGCTTAAGTGTAGTCTATGTTTGTACTGTGGGAGAGCCATGCTTCGGCACGAATGGGCCGGCTCGACCGGATTGATACCACGGCCTCACAGAAAACCGGCGTGAAACAACGCTTGCGTTGTGTTTCGCCGAGTGAGTGAGGGTACCGGAGGCCCAAAACCTTTAAAAGGCCGGCATCGCACTTGCGACTCCTCTGAGGTTGCGGGTGTCCATGGGCGGCGGTAATCGCTTACCATCAGGCGAGCCGTCTGCTCAGTTGCCCCCTATTCCATAAAAAAAAAATGTTTTATGACCGGCCGCCTGCCTGACGTCAACCCTCATTGCGACTGCTGTTGTTGGTGGTAACCGCCACCGATACGGTCTCCTTCTATGTAGCTATGTCACACCAAATGTTATCTATGCGCCAGGTTCTGATGTTATCCTACTATCACACTCCACTCACCGGGCATACGTTACATTTAACAAACCGAGTATGGAAAAATACAGCTATAAATAAATAAAATAAACATTCAGCTGTTGACTCAAAACACCTGAACCATAATCAAAGACAGTTCTGAGATTCTGAGCAAAGAGTATGAATGATATGGAGACTTAATGCTTGATAAATATTGTGAGCCAAAAAATCGTTGCCAATATAAAATCTTGAAACCATGCAAGCAGGCTGTTGGTGATTAGAAGTGATATATTTGTAGAGCAAATGATTCAAAAATATTATTTTTAACCTCTTGTGTCCCACTTCTGGGCAACGGTCTCCCCATATTCTTACACACCTCTCTCTGTATGGCAATAGCAGGCCAGGTCCCGACAAATGCATCTAGCTCATCATGCCAGCGTTTTCTAGGCCTACCACGGCGACGCCGCCCCTCTTCAGGCACCCACTGTGTGACGACTCTAGCCCACCTATAGGGGTGCATGCACATATGAAAAAATATGCTGAAGCATGCAAAATTACTTTAAAAATACTAATGTTAAATACTAGCAACATTTTCTTCACTTTATGCGTAGTGAGTTCCTGTTACAGGGTCGGCAGCGCAAGTGATACCGCAGGTGTTGCGACCATAGGTTACGGTAATAGCTCGCCATCAGGCGGGCTGTAGGCTTGTTTGTCATCTTACAATTAATGGCATACAAAAATACGCTTGAGTGACATTGTGAGCCATCGTTTCTACTATAAATAAGTACCTAGAACTACTTTTACGTATTTTTACATGACTACTTCATTTAAAGTAAAAAAAAAAAAAATGGAAAAATAATACGGTCGTGAGCAGGATTTCCAAGCGCTGTGACCACTAAGCCATCTCAATCTCTGCACCACCGTTTAAGCGGAGTATTTATCCGGGAGGCGCAGGTTTGAATCCTGCTCACGACCGTATTCTTTTTCCATTTAATATAATAACTTTAGAGTTCGCTAAGCATGCGTTAATGCTTTTCAAAGATTTATCTTTACTTACTTCATTTGTTTAGTGGTCACAAGTGCGGTTGGTGAGCATGAAGCTCACCTTTCAATGCCTGGGTCGGGTAAAATTTTATTGTTTTTTAGCAGGATATTATCAGCAGCAGCCCGGAAATTTTAATTGATTGCAATTAGCATCACGCCTGTATTCCTCAAAGGAGTAGGCAGAGGTGTACACAATTTTACACCAACATTTCACCAGATTGCAATAAGGTCACCACTTATTACATGGGACTTGATAACTTCGTCAGTGTAAGTGGTTGTAAAAATGTACAGCTCTACCTTTCGGGTAATACAGGCGTGGGCGTTCTGTAATTTTTTATACAAATATGCACATTAACACTCCTTTCGTTAATACTCCGTGGTTCTAACCTAAAAACGCCAAGTTGACAGACAGACGGAAACGACTCCATCTTTGTTTATTTTGGCACTAATTTAAAACTATTCTCAAAGTTTGGCGTTGATTGAAATTTCTTTCACATATCATCTTAAGTGTTCCGGTTTTAATGAAGGAATGGAATATGGAATGGTTTTTTTGTCTGTTTATTTATCTGTTGCTGATTTTTCCTCTGAAATTAGTTTGTCACGGCGTCGCCACAACCACGCCACAGGGAGGCATTCAAGTATTACGTAAGCCCTACAGGGGGGCGGGAGGTCTTTGCTTTGCTTATTTTTGATGACATGGGGGTCTGGGTGGTGATTCAGCAATTTTTTATTTCGAGCTTTCTACAAATTTCATCGATTTTGGTTTGAACAATTGGCAAGCGTACTTGTCTATACTTAAAAATGAAACACATTTTCAAAGATTCCCGAAGATATTGGATACGTTTGTTCGCTTAGAACCGAGACATCAGAACACATAAAAAAACATGTACCAATGTTTACGTAAGTATGGTAAGAGCTTTGCATACTTTTGCTGACGAGGGGGAGTTGGAGGTCAATAATTGCAAAAAATCTGCTTACGTAATCCTTGAACGGCCCCCAGCGCAAAAATACAGTATCGCCGTGTCAGCCGTCATGGAATTCCAAGCCATCTTACGTGTCTTCTGATAAATAAAATCTCACAAAAACATTTCATGTGAAATTGGTTGCGAGGACTCCCATGTTCATAATGCTTTCACTGTTAGAGAAAGTTATGAGATCTCTAGTAGAGCCAAACTCATAGCTGAGCTCGGATTTGTATTATGCGTCATAGTCTACGGGGCCTGCCCGAAGTCCAAAGTAGAGCTATAGCTCTACGTGCTCTTGACTTTACCTAATTTATATCAGTAGCAGACCGTAGTGAAAGGTCGCCAGTACGAATCCAAGACACGCACCGCTGTCTTTTCGAAGTCATGTGCGTATTATAAATTAATGATCACTTGCTTATAACGGTGAAGGAAAACATCGTGAGGAAACCAGCACACCTGAGAGATGTTCTCGATGGTGTGTAAAGCCATGTCAGAGACCTACGGGTGGTTTAAACTCTGACACTAGGTTGTTCATCAACCACACGATGAGAAGAAGAAGTACCTAAATAACAAATAACTTTACCTAGGAGTTTATAGAGTCAGGACTTATAGATAGAGTTAAAAACATAACATAACATCACGCCTGTATTTCCCGAAGGAGTAGGCAGAGGTGTTAATGCTGTTATTAAGTCCCATGTAATAGGTGATGAGCCTATTGCCATCTACCAGGCACAAACCAAACTCCGAGTTGCTATTGAGAATTTCCTAACAGAAAAACACAATATCACTTTTGCCCGACCTGGGAATTGAACCCAAGACCTCATGCTCAGCAGTCGCGCTTGCGATCACTCGACCAACGAGGCAGGCAATTATATATATGCTGCCTAGCCTTTTCCCAATTACATTGGGGTCGGCTTCTAGTCAAACCAGATGCAGCTTAATACCAGTATTGTACATGGAGCGTCTGCCTATCTGACCTCCACAACCCAGTTACTGGGTAACTCGATATCTCGTGGTATGACTGGTTGTCAGGCTTTCAGGCCTCCGACTACCTGTAACGGCTGTCATAGATCTTAATTTGACAACCGAGACCGACGGCTTAACGTGAGGGGTGTCGGTATGAAATGATGGTCACCCATCCACATACCGACCGCGGCAAGCGCAGCTTAACCTCGATCGATCGATCTGTGCGGCAATTACTTAGCCACGAGGCAGTCAGTTATGGGCTGGTTATGTTGTGTTATCTCTAGGGAACTTACTAGTTGGTAATGTTTAGCGATATCATGTTAATCTTATTAGCATTTATTTGCTTAATTAATCAGCTGGATGTTTAATCGATTAGCGTGGGAACTTTGGGAGGTTGTTGTCGATTATTTTTCGTATACAAGGTGTAACGAGATGAGCATATACAAGGTGTTGATTTGTACACGTGCCAAATTGATGGTGGATATCATAAAAAATATACTTAATAATGTAAATTTAAGTACTTTAAAAATTCTAGGGTTATATTTAACAACGAAATAATTTTAGTGAGATAGGTAGGTACAAAAAAAAAGATGTTTAGAGAACGAGTAGAATTGGCGTCATCTTACATTGTTCTCACATACTATTTTGCAACAAAAACAGTGTAACCAATACTATTGTAAAAACCTATATGATGAAAAACAGTAACCGTGGAGTTTCTTGCCCGTTCTTCTCCATAGGAATCTACACTTTGGAACGTGGCAACTAACTTCTGACAATTCAAAAGTGCCTGTAAACGGTTTATTTGAAATAAATGATGATTTGATTTGATATAGAATTAAGTTTTTTTTTATTTTGGTCCCTAAAGAATAACTATCGGCATTAAAAATATTTTTAAACCCCGCAATAAAATAGTAACTTTATGTATAAAAACTTTCGTGAGACATATTCATATCAATTATTGTTCACCGGTTACTACTCACGTGCATTTTTCGGGATTGCCCGACTAGTTTCGAACTCGAACGGAGCCCTTAGTCATGAGCTGAACCCGCGGCGATGTCGCGAGTCAAACTGGAGCTGCATCGCGCCGCGTAGCGAAACGCTACGCGGCGCCGATGATGTACTCGGTGTCGGAAGTACTCGTGTGTTTCCGCCTCTCGTCGTGTCCGAGATATTGTCTTTACTATTCATGCCGGTGCATACTGCGCTGACTGTGTCACACTCCAGGCTTAACTCACTTTTATATGACGTGGACTTCAGAACTGGTTTCCAAGCAGGGGGCAACGTCCAACCACTGTCTCTGTTGAAGTTAATATTGTGAGATAGTAACTTTATGTCCTAAGCAAATCGTTGAAAATTGTGAAAAATTCCGAATGTGTCACACTTTTCAACGGTCTTGATGTTGTCGCGTTTAAAAAATAACTCAATGAAAGTTAAGAAGATAAATCTGAATTCAAACTATTTGATTAACAGCGCGGTAGGCGCAGTGGCCGAAAGACCGACTGCTGCGCTGCGTGTCGCAGGTTCGATTCCGGCACGGAGCAAATATTTGTACGATCTATAGATAATTTTCCGGGTCTGGGTGTGTGTGTGCTTGTGAGATTATATGTCTGTAAACGCACCCACGATACAGGAAGAAATTCCTAGTGTGGGGCAACGTTCTTATTAAAAGAAAAAAGAAAGAAAGAAAGATTGAAAACAAATTGTTACGTTTTGTACTCTAGATAGTTAGATGAATATTTGCAGAGAAAACATTAAAAAAAAATTGGTTTGTGGTCTGCGACTGTCACTAATCGCACCTTGTATAGGTGGTGAGCCTATTGCCATCTACCGGGCACAATTCCAAACTCCGGGCTGCTACTGAGAATTTTCTAACAGTAAAACTCAATAACACTGCCCGACACGTGTATCGAATCCAAGACCTCATGCTCAGCAGTCGCGCTTGGGATCACTAGGCCAACGAGGCGATTACTGTGTATTATCATCTATCGACCACAAATCTAAACTCCTGTGTGCTACTAAGAATTTTCTAACAAAAAAAAAAACAGTAAAATGCCCGACCCGGGAATCAAACCCAGAACCTCACGCTCAGCAGCCGCCTTTGCGTTTTTCTTCCATCTAATCCTTTAATCCCTACAGACATAGAAACCCTTTCATATTGCATGCCTCCACATGCACCCCTATATAACATATTTGCATTTAATGTTAATTGATGGGGTCTGACAGACCCCACGGGGTAGTTATCGCCCTCGTAATTGAGTTATGTTTGACATAGCAGGGCCCTTTGTGACTAACCCACAGTTTTGTCCATGGGCCAAGATTTTATGTTTTTTGATAATCTAAAAGGAAGATACAAATAACATTAAGCCTGTTTTCCGCGTCGGGGTAGGCAGTTCTACACCCACATGTCACCAATGCTGTAATTATATCCCTATAGGTGGATGAGGCAATTGCCATCTACGGGGCACAATTCCAAACTCTAGGTTTCAACTCAGAATTTCCAACCAGAATACTCGAATAACATTTTGCCTGACCTGGGAATCGAACCCAGGTCTTTACCCTTAGCAGCAGCGCTTACAACCATTAAAACAATCAGACAGTAAAATATATACTCCTTCCGACCGTATTTCGGTCACGGCGGCCTATCTCCACGGAGATTAGTCAATTATGGGAGGAGATATTATAGTGCACAAGTGTATGCCCAAACACAAGTGCACTCCCTCTTCCTTCACTCTCATAGTCCGATGGGGCGGCATACCGACACGACCGGAGAGAGATCAGGCGCAGGACCGACGGCTTTACGTGCTCTCCGAAGCACAGCGGTGTCACACCACCAACTTCCTGACTCCGGGCTGCTGCTGAGAATTTCCAACAGAAAAATTCAATAACACTTTGCTCGACCTGGGAATCGAACGCAGGACCTCACGTTCAGCAGCCGCGCTTGCGACCACTAGACCAACGAGGCGTTTAGTAGCCTAGTAAAATACTGGGCTACTAAACATTACCAGTTATAATACCCAATCCAATAATCAATCCCTAACCAATTAATTTAATTTATTATATGACGTCAATTCTAATGTAGCAAACTAAACTAAATTTAAAACATTTCTGTCTTTTACTAACTGTTACCATATGAGCAAGATGGGACGAATCAAGATATGTCAAATTCGAATTTAGGCACGTCAAAATAAAATCTCCGAACGTTTTTAGTAGGCACAGTTTTAGATAGCCACTAAAATTAGAGACGTCAAACGAAAATGGTATGGAAATTTTAGGTTGACATGATTAAATTTGAATTTGACGTCATCCCGTCCCGCTCTTGTAGTAACGGTTAGTAAAAGACAGCAATGATCTAAATTTAGTTTAGTTTGCTACATTAGAATTGACGCCATCATATTTGTAACTATGAAGTATGAATGATAAATTGAGGAAACGTTTAACGTTGCGGTATAAAAGAAGACGTAGTGACGAAAATTTAAAAGAGTATGCTAAGATGGTTTGGTCATATTGAGAGAGTGAATGAAAGACGGTTAACAAAAGGTATCTACAAGGCAGGTAGAAGTGGAGATATTGGAAGGGGACGCTCTAGAAGGATATACACAGACCTTATTAGTGATATCCTCCAAAAAGGTAAGGTGCGTAGCACTCGCAACCGGCGCGCGTGTATGACCAGATGTATGAACGTGGATGAAGCAAAAGGCATATGTAAGGATCTTAGCAGCTGGCGTTCTGTAGTTTCTGCCTACCCCCATGGGAGAAAGGCGTGAGTTTATGAATGTATGTATGCTATTTTTTATATATTTAAAAAAAAAAGTTCCGAAGTCGTAGTGGCCGAGTGGTTTATGGGCCAGCCTCTTGAGCTACAGGTTGTGGGTTCAAAGCTGGCATGTAACAATGTGTCTTTTATCAATGTCATATGTACTTTCTTAGTTAATCTAAGACATCACAGACATACGGTGAAAGAAAACATCGTGAGGAAACCTGGACTTGATGGTCTGAAATCGCCCGCAGTGAGCTAGCGTGGTGATCAATGCTCGTGCCTTCTTTGTTTGAGAAGAATTCGACGCCCTGCAGTGCGTTTCATCTAATCCAAGTTTTGACCAAACCAAGAATCGAACTCAAAGGTCAGCTAAGCATAGTAGCTACCACTACGGCAATCTAGCAATTAATGCGATTATGCAAAATTACTAATACCAAATACCAATGGTCATCACAGACCCCAGCCCTTTCGAGTTGAGAGCGAACACGTGGTACGGTAGGGTGACAATGGTTTAGGCAAAAATATACATATCGTCATACTTCACTACTCTTCTGTAAAATGTTAGCACCATGTGGTCAATAATGTTAAATATTACACTAATTACATACATATAACTTATGATTTAATTTTGTATATTTTATTTCATTGAACTGTATTTCTGTCCTAATAGTGTTATTAGCTTCGGCTGTTCCATATAATGAAAAAATAACTCATATTTTTGAAATTATAACAAAAAAAAAATACAGTAAAAATATAATGTGACCGACTTCGGAACCGATTACTTTTGTAATAAAAATTTATATATATTTTATCCTTTTTAGAAGACGGTTTTTACAGACTTTTTCTTCTAATTCAATCTCTTTTTTACTGCCTAATATGGTCACCCTGCAAACCCTAATCTTTTTTAACAGGGGTCGTTCTATCGTGGTGCAATTTGCTAAGCGCGCCCCCCGGTGGCGCCCGGGGTTTTATTATTAAAAACTACACGTATAATTTAGTACAATTACTTTGTAGTACATTTTTATGTTAATTTAATATTCATAATGGTTTATGTCAACAGAGAAGCCTGCGTCAGTTACAGAAATTAACTAAATTTAGATATTTGTGTAGGTACTTAAAAATAACATTTTTTTTAAGTAATAAATTTTGTTTTAATAGAACCATAAATATAAATAAATAAATAACCAGCCCATAGCTGTCCCAGTGCAGGGCAAAGGCCCCTTCTCATACAGAGAAGGCACGAGCTTAATCACCACGCTAGCTCACTGCGGGCGATTTCAGACTACCAGTCCAGGTTTCCTCACGATGTTTTCCTTCACCGTCTGTGATGTCTTAGATTTACTAAGAAAATACATATGATATTGAAAAATTTCTGTTAGCGAAGTGGTCGAGAGACCGGCTTCTGCGTCGCGTGTCGCAGGTTCGATTCCCGCACGGAGCAAATATTTGTATAATCAATGAATGTGAGATTATGTCTGTAAACGCCCACGATACAGGAAGAAATTCCAAATTTAGGGCAATGTTTAATAAAAATACATACATACTAATAGACCGGGACACTCGAAAAAAAGTCACATTGGTACATGTCTGATTTGAACCCACAACCTGCGCCTCAAAAGACGGAACCGTAACCAGTCGGCCACTGACATCAATCATCATCAATACATATTATAAAAATATAACGGATCGGATATATGACAAGAAATATTATTAGGACCTTTATCAATACAAATAGCACCCAAAACGATGATTGCTAGAATTTTGGTCTGTTTGTCTGTTTATCTGCGTGTCTGTTTGTCTGTGCGTTTGTGCACGCTTATCTCAGAAACTGCTTATTCGATTTAGATGTGGTTTTCAATAATATATTGTGGTAAGCTTCACTTAACATTTAGTGTTTGTTTCATGTCAATCGGTTCTTAAATAAAAAAGTTATGCCAATTTAAAGAATCACGTCTAAAATTTGTTAATTATGAATTTGTGTTCATACACGACATGGTGTTAATTTACGACATCTACGCGGACGGAGTCGCGGGCACAGCTAGTAAGTAGACATGGGCGTTTTTGGTATTTCTGTAAACGGTTACATATCCGATATGAAGTTTTCATATCAATATGAAAAACCGTTATTGGATATCGGATTATATGGAGAGTTTTTAGATATCTACAACAAATGCTAAACGATATTCGCTTCGTCTCGTTTTCACACCCGGTAACGTCATCAGTTGGACAGAGAGATGGCGAATATTTAACCACGGGATAGATATGAATATGAGAAGTTGAGTAAGCTACGTAAACTTGGATATGGATATGGATAGTTCGTTTTTCGTTTAGCTCGATATGATTTGATCGATATTGTAAAAACTGTTTTCTGTGTGGCATATCGATAGGATATGATATATGTGTTTATCCGTTTTTAGTTACGATATGATATATCGGACTCATGCCGACTAGTAATTAATAAATATATTTAAAAATGTCTCGACCAATTGCTTGGAATCTTCTGTTCCATGTTCCAATATATATAGGATTCCCAAGAGAGGCCATTGTTCCCCACCCTCATCGACAAAGCGTGATGTTCTCATTCAATTATTAATTTTATTAAAATGGGTTCGTTGACCTCCCAATTGAGGGCTTAGGTACCAAAGAGGTATGAAGTAAAGTGAGAGATCTGTTATCATCAACATAGTATAAAACGAAGTCGCTTCCCGGCTGTCTGTCTGTCTCTGTGTATGTAAAACTACGCAACAGATTTTGATGCGGCTTTTTTTATAGATAGAATAATTCAAGAGGAAGGTTTTAGTATATAATTTGTCAAGTTTTTGTATAGATTGGCTAAAATATAATGATATTTGTTGGAGGTGTCGGAAAAAAATAAGCCGTCTGGGAGCTTTCAACGAAAACGCTGCCTAAACCCTTTGAGATATAACAAAATGATGTATCGTGGAATTGTGTATCTTATATAGGTCTACAGAAAAGTTCGAGATGGCATATGTCTATCTCTTAAGGATAACATACTATATTCATTTTTATACTTAAAGGTATAGGCAATTATAAAGCGGGAACGGGATCAAAATTTCATGATTACTTTGGTCGCGATAACCGACATCCACGCAGGCGAAGCCGTGGGCATCAGCTAGTATTATACAAGCTTTAGATCTATAGGGATCTGTGCCATATTTATATAGCAAATGATGCAATGAAAAATATGCTTATCTAAACATTAGCGTAAAGTTACAATATTAAATGGAAAAAGAATACGGTCGCGAACAGGATTCGAACCTGCGCCTCCCGGATAAATACTCCAGGCGCTCTGACCACTAAGCCATCTCGACCTCTCACTACTTCGAATTCTTCTTCCACATTTTCAATACGTCTTTTGGTGACTGAACCGACACGACCAAACTATGCAGTTAATACAATGTCGTAAAGATGCAATTACCTTAATAAATACAGATGAGTCTTTGAAACGTATTAACGGATCCTTAGCGTAATCTAAACTTATTTTTTTTTACTTTAAAGTTCGCTAAGCATGCGTTAACGCGTTGTTTGAAAGTTTTATCTGTATTTTCGGTGTTTATTCTGGAAAACCCGCAAATTGTTGTATAATAACTTTCGTGAGAAATATTTGTATTGAACTAGCTGGTGCCCGCGACTTCGTCTGCGTGACAAAAGGTAGCCTATATCCATCTCCAAGGTCCAATCTATCTCTTTGCCAAATTTCATTATAATCCTTTCAGCCGTTTAGTCGAGAAAAGGTAACAAACAGTCAGAGTTACTTTCACATCAGCATAGCTTTCATTTCATCATACAGCCACGCAGGACACGGAGGGAAATTAATTCTGTACAAAGAAATATCAATACTAAGTATGTATTTTTTTTTTGGTATTGATTTTTTTATTGTTTCGTGATCATTATCAGCGGTATAGTCACCTCCTTAAATATGGTTCGGGTACAGTGCAACACCTTGTATATGTCGGAGGCAATTGGGCATGCATGAAAAAGGTTTTTTTATATATATATTTTTCAAGATAAATCTTTGAAAGGCATTAACGCATGCTTAGCGAACTCAAAAGTTATTATATTAAATGGAAAAAGAATACGGTCGCGAACAGGAGTCGAGATGGCTTAGTGGTCAGAGCGCCTGGAGTATTTAAAAGTTTCTAGAAGGTTTTAAGTTATTCGTGGTGGCTGAATAGTTACGAGCCCGCCTCTAGAGCTATAGGTTTTGGGTTCAAAACTGGCATGTAGCAATGTAACTATTCTAATGTCATTTTTTCTAACGTCATTGCAATCAATTCAGTCGGAATTGATTGCAATGACGTCGCCATAAGACGTGTTAAAATATGCAAGAAGAATTCGCGGTGGTGAGCAGAGGTCGAGATGGCTTAGTGGTCAGAGCGCCTGGAGTATTCATCCGGGAGGCGCAGGTTCGAATCCTGTTCGCGACCGTATTCTTTTTCCATTTAATATATATATTTTTGAAAGTTTATCTAATTATGAGAAACAAATTTAGCAATTTAAATTTTTAGTTCTTTTTTTTTTTAATATTTTCCCATATGACGTAATGTGTTCACACATTTTTAACACACCTAGTTTCTAAACGAACTAAAACAAACAGCTGTCAGCTTCATGTCAGTTGGTAATGTCAAATGAAGGTCACAAACGTCAAACCGACAAGTGCCGCCAGCTCTAGTATTAATATTTTGATGATTATTAATATAAAACGCATGTTTTTTTACGTTTTTGGGCATAGATCTATTTTGATATAGTTGTAGAAATATACATAGTAATCTTAGTTCAAAAAATAAAATACATTCGTATCATGAAATGCGATTTTAGTTAAAATAACTTCACTATAAAAATGCCTGAAAACATTTCCTTTTACGTAGTCTGGCATCACTAAAAATGACAACATACCTTCAGTCCACAGATTATATAAAATATGAACATGTGACGTCACTGCAAGTGACTTCAGGTCAAATGAAGGTTATTAGGTATTTTTGCCTTTTATTTTGTAATCTCTTACTTTTATGAGTGGAAATTAACAAAATATAGCATATAATCAAAAAATCTCCAAATGGGTTCTCTGTTAGCACGTCTTACGATAAATCAGGCATGCCGAATTTGTATGATTCCGCCGTTTACATACGACGGAATCATTCATATCGTCGCCGACGAATCGACATCGTCTTCGGCATATTACATAACTGCGAGCGTTTTTAAACTGATAACGCCGTATGTAAACGGCGGAATCATACAAATTGCCTGCGACTTGTACATGGTGTATAATATTAACAAGCTGTATAATAGGATTTAAATGGAATATATAGTCTGAACCTTAGAGGACCAGACGGGAGACGCCTTCTGACTAAATATCGAACAAATTTGCTCGCCACTTTTGGCGGGGGGTGAGGTAACACACAAGCACAAAAGAACTTGCACTAAAGCAACAATAGCTCTCGTCATTATATTAACAGTATTAAAATATATAAAAAACTAAACACAAACATAAAATTGTGTCACACACGATTAAAATAGTGTACTATCATTGTAACCAAACAGGTAAAAGGTACCTTTATATAATTGGGAATCATATGCCAGTGGCGAGAGGGGTACGCCCGCTAAAACTACTCCAGTACTAATTCCTTCAAGGTCTGAACATAACATAACATAGCATCGTGCCTGCATTTCCCGAAGGGGTAGGCAGAGGTGCGCACAGTGTACAACACTACACTCACAAATTACCAATACTGTTATTAAGTCCCATGTAATAGGTGGTGAGCTTGCCATCTACCGGCTACAATTCCAAACTCCGGGCTGCTACTGAGAATTTTTTAACAGAAAAACTCAATAACACCTTACCCGACCCGTGAATCTAACCCGCGACTCAGCAGTCGCGCTTAGGACCACTACAGCATATTAAATAAAAAATAACATCGCCGCTCGAGATGGCTTACTGGTCACAGCGCCTGGAGTATTTATCCGGGAGGTGCAGGTTCGAATCCTGCTCGCGACCGTATTCTTTTCCCATTTAATATTGTAACTTTAGAGTTCGCTAAGCATGCGTTAATGCTTTTCAAAGATTTATCTGTAAAAAATATCATTTTTTTATATCAAATTCTATTTCAGCTTAAATGGTCATAAAATTGGGCGTTGATACCATACCTGGGGTCCTCTCGACCCAAGCGCCTATGACAGATGACACCCGATGTAATCTTGCGGTCTCAGACCATTTTTTTTGATCGCCATAGACCCTATCTAATGGGCGAACGTTTTTTGTTTGTTTCAAATTTCTAAATCCATGTGGTATTTTTGTTTTCATATGGGTATTAGTATAATATTTAATAGGGTTTTTTAGCAATTCTTTTTTAATGTGGTTGCGGGCCTTTTGCGCCGCAAGTTGTGGGTTCAAACTTACAACTTTTACCCGGATTAATCGCGGAGAGCCACAGGGATTAATCGCGTGTATTATTGATTTTAAACCGACTTCAAACAAGGAGGTTCTGTATTCGACCCGTATGTATTGTATGTCTGTATGTTTGTATGTACGCGATTTTCTCAGGAACTACTGATCTGATTTGAATTAAATATGTAGCGACATCTATATCGCTACATGGATACTACGCGCATAACACGTTACATCGCGCAAGCAAAGTTTGACGGCAAATCTGCATATATACAACCGCCCGACATTAACCGTCGGGCCGTGGCCCGCCAGGCAATATCACCAGCCTGGTTGGAGGATCCTCCCTTTTCTATGGAGGAACACCACACCTCGTTCCTCCATAAATACATTTATTTTTAGGGAAGGTTTTACTATACAATATATTAAGATCTGATGAAGATCTCCGGAGATAGACAATGGAACTCTTCAATCACTAACAGCAAATGACCCGCGATTGCTGCGATCGTATTTCTATGTATTATTTTTCCAGACGTTTCGAACACTTTGCAGCGTTCGTGGTCGCAGGAGGACTAAGGTGTCATGCGTCTCAACAGTTTATTTAAAATTATTTCAGTCTACCGTACATATAATTGATAATATTATTTAGATCTCTTATGCATTTTTAAGGGGTTTTTTTTTTGATAAGGGCAGGTGGATGATGATGATGATACATTTTTAAAACTAGATATTTCACCGTGGGAGAGCCATGCTTCGGCACGAATGGGCCGGCTCGACCGGACTGATACCACGGCCTCACAGAAAACCGGCGTGAAACAACGCTTGCGTTGTGTTTCGCCGAGTGAGGGTACCGGAGGCCCAAACCCTTTAAAAGGCCGGCAACGCACTTGCGACTCCTCTGGGGTTGCGGGTGTCCATGGGCGGCGGTAATCGCTTACCATCAGGCGAGCCGTCTGCTCGGTTGCCGCCTACAACATAAAAAAAAAAATTAAAGCAAAAAAAAAAAAAACTTTTTTTTAATCTTACTAGCCTATGTCACCCGGTATAATGTAAAGATTCTAACGATACCTCACACATCGAAATCGGTTCAGGCGTTTAGAAGTTATGAAGGAATAAAGAAACTCACAAACATAAATACATACATGAAAACATAACACTCCCTTTTTAGGCAGTTGTGTTTAAATAATCCATATTTATATTTATTACTTTATTTAGGCGTCCTGCAGATGATCGAATTTAAAACACAAAGATTGGTGTGTTTCACAAATTCCCTCACGTATGTAATCTTAAAAAGGGTAGATTGGTAGGAAGTTTAAGTACTCTTTTTTTTTAAATGAGTCGTGGTTTCGTGATCGACATTAATTTTGATAAATGTGACGACATCGCTATCCATTCAGTCCCTGTACAGGTGACTGAACCGACACGACTAACCTTGCAGTTAATACAATGTCGTACAGACGCAATTACCTTAACACAGGGTTTCCCAAACTTATTTTTGCTGTGACGCCCTTGGGAGTTCGCAATTTTTTTAGACCCCCCCCCCGACTTCTGGCCAAATAGTGCCTACCAGTGTGTAATTCTAGCCTAGTAACCAGTTATCAAAAATTAACCAAATAACGTTAACAATTTTTATAGTGTGATTCGAGTTTACCACTAAGTAATAGTGGTAAACTCGAATTTACCGAGTGTATCGCCATACCGTAAGTGTATCGCCTCGCGACGTCCCTGGGATAACGCCACGACGCCTCAGGGCGTCGCGACGTACAATTTGGGAAGGCCTGCCTTAACAAATACATTCAAATCTTTCAAATGCACTGTCGCATGCGTAGCGAATCATTTAGTTATGTATTTTTATGTTCAGTTAAATACTAATCGCGGTAATTCCATCTCTACGAAATTGTATTAACCGCAAAGTTAGTCGTGTTGGTTCAGTCATCTGTATAGGGACTGAATAAATAGCTTTGTCACCATAACACGTATTAAATTGTGAAAGAAGAATTAAGAGTACTGAGCAAAGGTCGTGATAGCGGCTGTAGCATTTATCCAGAAGACGCAGGGTTCAAATCCTTCCCATCAGTATACTTTTCTAAGCGTAAAAGACGAAGTATCGTCAGTGTCTCATTCCTAGTGGAGGCTAGAATTCTGCCAATCCCTTTATGGTCAGAGGGCGTAATATTAAACGAACTAGCCATGACTGTGGTCCAAGATAACATCTGTAGATCAAGTTACGGCAGAGATCGCAAACATTTTAGTACGAAAGTTATTTTGTAAAGCTATGTTTGGTTTTTACACGACTCCCCAAAAAAAAAGAGTGTATGTTTGTATTTATGTTTGTGAGTTTCTTTATTTCACCACTAGCTGTGCCCCGCGGTTTCAAACGCGTATAATTATATTATAATAGCCTAAGTAACTCCTTATATAGTCAACTACCTGCCAGAAAAATCTTATAAGAATCGGCCAATTCGAATCCAGCCGTTTCGTTTTTTAGTCAGAACAAACAGACAGACAGACAAAAAATTAAAAAATATTTTTATACATAGGTATTGTGCTAATAACTTTATGACATAACATAGCTTCACGCATTGTATTCCCCGAAGGGGTAGGCAGAGTTGTTCACAGTTGTACAGCCACATTTCACCAACGCTGTTATTAAGTCCCATGTATATAATAATCAATATCAATAGGTGGTGAGCCTATTGCCATCTATCGGGCACAACTCCAAATTCCGGGCTGCTACTGAGAATTTTTCTAACTGAAAAACTCAATAACGCTTTGCCCGATCCGGGGATCGACACCGAGACCGCCGCGCTTAGGACCACTTGAGGCAGTTGTACTTACAAACAGACACTATTCAGATCGCGAAATGTCTAATAAATAGTACTGCCTCGTTGGTCTGATGGTCCCAAGCGCGACTGCTGATCATGAGGACCTGGATTTGATTCCCGGGTCTGGCGAAGTGTTATTGAGTTTTCCTGTTAGAAGCAGCCCAGAGTTTGGAATAGGGAATATGAATTGAAATTTAGGTCAATATTTATTTTTATTAATTAAACACTCCATATTATACAACATATCTTTTATGATGTGTACTCTGACGTCAGAGAAAGCGCGCCAAGATGGCGACTTTTCAAACGCCCGAAACTGATTGCAGGTTTTTTCGATAATAATAATACTCAATAATCACATTTTTATAAGTCGTGGTAATGTACGAACATATACAATCGAATAAAAATATTAAAAACAATACATGCATATACCCAATATATGGCAGTAGGCTCTGTTAATAGCATAGTTCTTAAATGATTATAACTTTAGCGCGACTTATTCCCCGTTCGACTCCAACACGCCACAATTATGCGTAAGGCATTGGCAGTAATTCCAAATACGTACTTGTAATTTACACCAAAATGTTGTTAACCCCACCCCTCGGCCCCCGATCCTATCGTAAGTTCGTTAGGCCGTAGGCACAACCATTAAGAACATACGTTTCATAGCTAACTAGTGATGTGCTAACCGATTGCAAACTTGTCGGTAAATAAATGTTGACAGCTAAAAGCATTTTATATAACATGACTGTCACTTTTTTTTATCAAAGACTGGTCGACTTGACGTTTTACCACAAACTCGCCTGATGGTAAGCGACGGTGTGGCGGAGGATGGAGCAAGTAGATTCAGAATAAATCTATTCACTCTGTAGAGTGGATAGATTTGGGGAGAACGATAGTTGAGGAGTTGATGCAACTGCCCAGACCCGTCTCTCACAACGGTTGCACCGGACTACATCCTGAAACACGACTAGGTCGCTTCACGGCATGGCTTTATCCGTTGGGTGGTAACCAGCCGCGGCCAAAGCCCACCACAGTTGTGTTGCCTGTTTTGCACCACCCAGGGGCCACGTGTAGTATAATAGATTTTAAGGGTGCACTCCTGCCGGCGCTGGCAACTCAGCCCCCAAAATTAGTCAAACATTATTCTAGTAGTCGCGTCTAGAGTACGGCAAAAATAATGAGTCACTGCAGCGTTTTCTAAAATTCAACCCCTAAGAGGATAAGAAGAATCTGCAAAAAAATTAAGTGCCTAGTTACCATACACTTAGGTATAAAATTGATTAAAGATGTAGCCAATCATATCAATAAGCCATTCAATTATAGATAAAACTTTGAAAAGCATTAATGCATGCTTAGCGAACTCTAAAGTTATTATATTAAATGGAAAAAGAATGCGGTCGTGAGCAGGATTCGAACCTGACTGACCACTAAGCCATCTCGACCTCTGAGATGGATGAGAGGTCGATTTGGCTTAGTGGTGAGAGCGCCTGGAGTAATTATCCGGGAGGCGCAGGTTCTAAAGTAAACGTGCGCGAGCGCACCCCAAGCCGCGGGTAAGAGCTACTCAATAACATAAAAGAAAAAAAAAACACCAAAATTATTGTAATTGTTTTCCAAAAACAGAACTACTTAATTGGGGAAAATGACTCAACCGAATCTATAATTAGCTCCAACTAAACAAAGGGAAGCGATATATATCGTAACACAGCACTAAATTCATCGACAATTCCCATCACTATCTGTTAAGTGATTTACTGACATTTGTTGCATTCCACAACTGTGAGTTTGTCTCTTTCGCTCGTTGCTTCTACAAAGGTGTGTGAAAGAGATAGATGTAGTATTTGAATAAGTAACATTTTTGTAATACTACGAATAGTTTGAAACATGCTTGTATGTATGTTTGTGCTTATTTTACATACGAGCTGTGCCTGCGACTCCGTCCGCGTGCATGTCGTAAATTAACACCATGTCGTGTATGAACACAAATTCATAATAATTAACAAATGTTTGACGTGATTCTTTTAATTAGCATATCTTTTATATTTGTGAACCGATTGACATGAAACAAACACTAAATATTAAGTGAAGCTTACCACAATATATTAGTGAAAACTACATCTAAATTGGATAAGCCGTTTCTGAGATTAGCGTGCACAAACGCACAGACAAACAGATAAACAGACAAAAATTCTAACAATCATTGTTTTGGGTGCTATTTGCGTTGCTAAAGGTCCCAATATTATATTTTCTCATATATCTTCCATGTACAGACAGCGATCCGTTACATTTTATTATATGTATTGATGATAAATCATACCCCTGCCCTTATCCCAATTTATTTGGGGTCGGCACAGCATACCTATATCTGGCATGCTGCTAAAGTTTTGGCTATGTTTTATGCCCGGCCGCCTGCCTGACGTCAACCCTCATTGGGAATGCTGTTGTTGGTGGTAACAGCCACCGATACGGTCTCCTTCTATCTAGCTATGTCACACCAAATGTTATCCATGCGCCAGGTTCTGATGTTATCCTACTATACTGGGCTATATAAATAAAGTTGCTTTTTTTTAAGCTTTAATGTTCCTCATTGGTCTAATTGTTGTAAGAGCTACAAAGCTTGAAGTTCTAAGTTTGATTCTCAGATCGGGCAAAGTGTTATTGGATTTTTCTGTTAGGATATTTTCAGTATCAGCCCGGAGTCAGGAAGTTGGTATGTGACACCCCCGTGCTTCGGAGAGCACGTAAAGTTTGTGGTCCTGCGCCTGCTCTCTCGATGGTCGTATCGGATTGCCGTCCCTAAGGACTATGAGAGTGAAGGAAGAGGGAGTGCACCTGTGTTTGCGCATACACTTGTGCACTATAATATCTCCTGCGTACTTGGCTAATCAGCTACAAACTTATAACAAAATATATATAGTAATTTATCTTTTTATTTAGATAATTATACTGACATATTGTACAGCATAGGTATTTTACCGCTTTACACTTTTCATTTGTGACAAACAATCAATGAATTTGAATTAAGTTATCACTTCCGAGATAGGCCGCAGTGACCAAAATACGGTCGAGAGTAGCGTCGCCAAATATGTTTTCCTAAATATCTGGACTTAAGTGGAATAAATCAGGACTCGGAAAAAAATCAATAATTATAAATCTTTCTAACTAAATCAATTCAAACCATTACAGAACGAAATCAACAAATTACACTTTATCTTATTACCTTTTCACTCGCTCGCTTCGTGCCTTTTTTTCTAGACGACAAAGCGGGATTTTGGGCGTCCCACTCACGGTATTGGCGGGATACGTCCCGAGAAGCCTACAAAAGCAGGAAAAGCGGAACGCCCTACAAAAGCGCGACATGTAGCACCACTAGTCGAGAATATAATCTAGTATCTACGCAATAGGATATCCTCTTTATAATCTTAGGTTTAGTTAACGTTTACTTTAACCATAACTAGGTTAATTCCTGACACTGATATTTTAACTGATAAGGTTTTGGGTGACAAGTCTTTTGCAGCTGCTTCGGCTGTATTTCAGCATCTTCGTGTGGTTCTAGAAAAGTCTAGACCACCTCATCTTTGCCCATGTGTGTCGTAGATTTATCATCTCCCTGCCCTTTTCCAAATTTATCTGGCATGCTGCTAAGGTTTTGGCTATGTTTTATGACCGGCCGCCTGCCTGACGTCAACCCTCAACGGGAATGCTGTTGTAGGTGGTAACCGCCACCGATACGGTCTCCTTCTATCTAGCTATGTCACACCAAATGTCATCCATGCGCCAGGTTCTGATGTTATCCTACTATCACACTTCTTTAACCGGGCTATAATAATATATGCGGTTGTCAAATTAAGATCTATGACAGCCGTTACGGGCAGTCAGAGGCCTGAAAGTCTGACAACCAGTCATACCACGAGATATCGTGTTACCCAATGACTGGGTTGTGGAGGTCAGATAGGCAGTCGCTCCATGTAAAATACTGGTATCAAGCTGCATCCGGTTTGACTGGAAGCCGACCCCAATGTAATTGGGAAAAGGCTAGACATCTACAATCCGTACGATATCTAAATAGCATATTATTATTAACAAACCGACCAAGTTCGGTCTCTGTTCTAACAACACTCACGATTCATCTTGACTCTCATGTGCGTCGTAGATTAGCGGATATAAAATAGGAGATACCCCAAAATAAGTAATGCATCCTTAACTCTGTCTATCGTACTGGTTTGCCAGCCCATTGGACCACAGGGAGCAGAACGAGAGAGTGGGCTGCTTGTCCACTTTAACTTTACGCCGATGCTCTTCATTGCACAGGCGACACAACTCTGATGGGAGGCTTTGGCCGCGGCTGGTTACCACCCACCGGACGAAGCCATGCCGTGAAGCGACCTAGTCGTGTTACGGGATGTAGTCCGGTGCAACCGTTGTGGGAGACGAGTCTCAGCTGTTGCATCAACTCCCCTACTATCGTTCTCCCCAAATCTATCCACTCTACTTAAGAGTGAATAGATTTATTCTGGATCTACATGCTCTATCCTCGGCCACACCGTCGCTTACCATCAGACGAGTTGGTGGCCAAACTTAGATATATATTTGACTAGCTGTGCCTGCGACTCCGTCCGCGTGGATGTCGTAAATTAACAGCATGTCCTGTATGAACACAAATTCATAATTAAAAAGTGTTCGACGTGATTCTTTAAATTGGCATAACTTTTTTATTTATGAACCGATTGACATAAAACAAACACTAATTGTAAATTGAAACTTACCAAAATATATTAGCGAAAACCACATCGAAATCGGATAAGCTGTTTATAACATTAACGTGCACAAACACACAGACAAACAGATAAACAAACAAACAGACAAAAATTCTAACAATCATTGTTTTGGGTGCTATTTGCGTTGATAAAGGTCCCAATAATATTTTTTCTCACATATATTTTCCATACAGACAGCGATCCGTTACATTTTTATTATATGCTTGCCTAAACATTCAAAGCTACAAAACGTGATGCTTTGTCACAAAAATTACTGACGTGTGTGCGTGCATTAGATCCGGTATTACATCCTCTAGTCTGTGTGTGTCTCTGTACTCGTGTCATACGTTATCTGTGGATGATTCGACATGTTTAAACAGGTCGTCTTAACAACGATGACAGGGTGATGATCCTTCATTGTGACACGATAGCGCAACGGTTGAAGCAGGCAGTCTTGAGGGCGTGGGTTTGGAAAATCACTTTCTAGAAATGTCGGCTTGAATGTGTAGGTACTGATATATTGTATGAATAACCTCAATATTTTAGAAATAGCTATATAAGGTCCTAATTTATTAGGTAATTTCCTTTTAAGGGGTCACTGTGTAAGTGATAAGGTTCATTTAAGCCATAATTCCAATTTTTTACAACAATTTTATTTTTTTCTTAATGTTCGCCGTTCCAGGAGCAGTTTTCGTCTCGCTAGTACTATGTTAATTACAAATAATTTGTTATATCAATTTAATTCTTAGCTTAAGTGAATGTATTTGACTTATATATTAACCCTTTCAAAGGCAATTACCTAATAAATTAGGACCTTATAAATTGTAATTAATGTTTACCTATTTATCGTCTTTACTTAATTAGTTGGAAACATTGAAAAAATAATAGACAAGAACGGGGCTTGAACCCGCGACCCTTGACATTCCGTGTCATCATTCTACCACTGAGCTACCTTGTCATGTTCAAATCTATTGAAATTTCAATCCACATTGTATTAGTCTTAAGGCGATGCCTGACGATATTTATCTAGCAATCATTTACAGATCTACTAAACTTAGCGTTACCACTTTACAGTTGTAAATCGCCGAACAACATCCCAGTCCTTTATTTCCATATAATATTGCTAGGCGTCTCCTTAAGACGAATACAAGGTGGAAAATTCAATAGGTTTGAACACGACAAGGTAGCTCAGTTGGTAGAGTGATGACACGGAATGTTAAGGGTCGCGGGTTCAAGCCCCGTTCTTGTCTATTATTTTTTCAATCTTTCCATGAAATTTAGTAATTAATATAGGCATTACATGACCTCAACATGTATTAAAATATATCATTATATAAGGTCCTAATTAATTAGTTAATTACCTTCGAAAGGGTTGATATACAAGTCAAATATATTCACTCAAGCTAAGAATTAAATGGATATAACAAATTATTTGTAATTAACATAGTACTAGCAAGACGAAAACTGCTCATTGAACAGCGAACATTAAGAAAAAAATATTGTAGAAATTAAAATGATGGTTTAAATGACTCCTTAACACTTACACATCGACCCCTTAAAAGGAAATTACCTAATAAATTATGACCTTATATATAACTTATTTGGTATATTAGAGCGACTTAAAAACTGACGCCATTGTTAAGTTGTTTTAATAACCGTATACCAACCGTACACTCGATTCATCTTTGGTGGGACGAGGGGAAGTGGGGAGGCGATTTATCAAATGCTATCATAGCATCGTATGAGATAAGTGACGGGAATGATGAATCGCCTGCGCATGGTATGCGTTCATACGTTAGTTAGAATACAGCGTACAGACACGTATATTGAAATAGATACCTCATTGGTCTAATGGTCCCAAACGCGACTGCTGAGTATGAGGTCTCCGGTTCGATTCCCGGGTCAGGCAAAGTGTTATTGAGTTTTTCTGTTAGGAAATTCTCAGTAGCTGAATTGTACCCTGTAGATGGCAATAGGCTCACCATTAATTACATGGGACTTAATAACAGCATTGGTGAAATGTGGGTGTACATTGTGTATACCTCTGCCTACCCCTTCGGGAATACAGGCGTGATGCTATGTTATGTTATGTTTATAACACACTCGAGATATTGTCATCGCGGACAGTGACGTCACGTTTCACTCCAACCAATTAAAAATTTTAAACTTCCCTCTCATGATTCTCACTTTTCAACTTTATTATTTAATAGTTAAAACACGATTAATTAAAAAAGTAATTGAATAGGTGTCATTCTACAGCAATAAAGATTACGAATAAAAAAAATTGACCTAAATTTTAATCACATGCATATTCCCTATTTCTGTTAGCATCTCTAGGGTAGGTTTGGTTACAATATAATTATGATCACACACACACACAAGCGGCTATTAGATTTTATAATTGAATATGCGTCCCGGTTTCAACTGATTTAAATGTACTGTGAGAGAGAAAAGTGCATAATATATGATGTTGATTATGCTAATCTACATTTACTCCCCGAAGGGGTAGGCAGAGGTGTACACAATTGTACACCCACATTTCACCAATGCTTTTATTAAATCCCATGTAATAGGTGGTGAGCCAATTGCCATCTATCGGCACAATTCCAAACTCCGGGCTGCTACTGAGAATTTCGTAACATAAAAACTCAATAACATTGCCCAACCCGGGAATCGAAACCGAGACCTCATGCTCAGCAGTCGCGTTATTTATTATTGTTCACCGGTTACTACTCACGTGCATTTTTCGGGTTACTAAAACTAAACTAGTCGGGCAATCCTGAAAAATGCACGTGAGTATTAACCGGTGAACATTAATTGATATGAATATGTCTCACGAAAGTTTTTATACAAAAATAGTCTATTGTATGTTTGGATGTAGATGCTAACTGTACTCCTTGTCGCGTGTCTCCTGTCCATCTTACTTGTCTTCCCCCAGCCAATTACGTGTCGATTTGCGGACTGTACCGGCGGAGTGTGGACCCTTGATGCTCTGGCTTTTAGCACAGGATGCTAGGATATAAACTGTGATAGTCTAGTGGTATAAACATTGGTATGGTATTTTTTTTTATAATATAAAACGTTGCCCCACACTAGGAATTTCTTCCTGTATCGCGGGTGCGTTTACAGACATATAATCTCACAGGCACACACACCCAGACCCGGAACAATTATCTATAGATCGTACAAATATTTGCTCCGTGCAGGAATCGAACCTGCGACACACAGCGCAGCAGTCGGTCTCTCGACCACAGCGCCAACCGCGCTGTCAATTCAAAGGTCGCAAATTCGAATCAGTTACTTTGTACGGATTGTGTGAAACATTTTCTTATTGTTATAATAAAACAACTTTTAACCGGATTATTCGCGTGTATTTTTGTTTTCCCTGACGTTTCGAACACTTTCGTTCGTGGTTGCAGGAGGTCGTGTTCGAAACGTCAGCAAAACACACGATTAATACTGTTCAATGTGTAGTGATCGCAATAACCTGAGATATTTTCTTATTGGTTCCCCGACTGTGATGACAATTCTACACCTGCCTTGTTTTTATTAACTTTTTAATTCACATATATATACAAGCTGTGATAGCCTACTGGCATGACTGTTGGAATGACACGTCAAAGGTCGCAAGTTCGAATCCAAGGCACGCACCACTGTCTTTTCGAAGTCATGTGCGTATTATCACTTGCTTAAAACGGTGAAAGAAAACATCATCATGTTCATGTTCATGTCCATATCAACCTTGTTTAAAAACAGAGTAAACAACCTATTCATTACAAAAACACACTCTATAAAACAATAGCTTTTCAGATATAAACAATACATAAAACTACAGTAGCTTTCACCTAGTTTTGTATACACAAACAGACAAACACAAAAACCTTGGCATTTAATTAAAACGTCACTTTTTGACAGGTATCCAGCTGAGTTGAATTAGGGTTCCGTTCTCGAGTGAACCCTTTTTATTATTAAACAAAAAGTTTGTTCGTAATTAAAATGTTTGAGAATTAATTAATTCCGGTCTCCGTAAGAAGTTTCTAGAAGGTTTTAAGTTATTCGTGGTGGCTGAATGGTTACGAGCCAAGTCGGAAGGAGTATACTATACTCCTTCCGAACGTATTTCGGTCACGGCGGCCTATGTCCACGGAGATTAGCCAAGTACGCAGGATATATTATAGTGCACAAGTGTATGCGCACTCCCAGAACAACAAACACAGGTGCACTCCCTCTTCCTTCACTCTCATAGTCCGATGGGACGGCAATCCGACACGACCAGAGAGAGATTAGGCGCAGGACCGACGGCTTTACTTGCTCTCCGAAGCACGGGGCTGTCACACCACCAACTTCCTGACTCCGGGCTGCTACTGAGAATTTGCTAACAGAAAAATTCAATAACACTTTGCCCGACCTGGGAATCGAACCCAGGACCTCACGCTCAGTAGCCACGCTTGCCACCGCTAGACAAACGAGGCAGGCACAAATGTATTAAAATAAACTACAGAACCCACTTCATATTATTCAATAAACTAACACAATACCATTCATCCGAAGTGTCAAACAATGACAATGGCGTTTGACGTTTCAATTCTTTTTTTTTTAACCGACCGTGGTAACTTGCCATTCAGCCTTTTTAATTACAAGTGAAGAAAAGAAATGATTTATGGTTTTCTTAGAATATGTTGAGCTGTCGACGAAATAGAATGGATTGTGTATTGTTGAACTTCTCATCTCAAAGCATCACGCCTGTATTCCCCGAAGTGGTAGGCAGAGGTATACACAGTTACATTTCACCAATGCTGTTATTAAGTGCCTCGTTGGTCTAGTGGTCTCAAACGCGACTGCTGAGCAGGAGGTCTCGGGTTCGATTCCCGGGTCGGGCAAAGTGTTATTGAGTTTTTCTGTTAGGAAATTCTCAGTAGCAGCCCGGAGCTTGGAATTGTGCCCGATTGATGGCAATAGGCTCACCACCTATTACATGGGACTTAATAACAGCATTGGTGAAATGTGGCTGTAAAATTGTGTACACCTCTGCCTACCCCTTCGGGGAATATAGGCGTGATGCTATGTTATGTTATGTTATTAAGTCCCACCCATGTAATAAATGAGCCTATTGGCATGACCCGGGCATGGATCCGAACTCCCGATATTGTATTAATTTCCATCTAATACGTAGCAGTGATGGCCTAGTGTCATCACCGTTGGACTGACAACTCAAAGGTCGCAAGTTCGAATCCAAAGCACGCACTACTCTCTTTTCAAAATCATGTGCGTGTTATAAATTAATTATCACTTGCTTATAATGACGAAGGCAAACATCGTGAGGAAACCAGCACACCTGAGAGATGTTCTCGATGGTGTGTAAAGCTATGTCAGAGACCTACGGGTGGTTTAAACTCTGACACTAGGTTGTTCATCAACCACACGATAAGAAGAAGACTGGGTCCTGGTAAACGCTCGCAGTAACATACTCCAAGACCCCGACAATTGCATGACAGCCCTCAATATTGTAGAAATAGTTAGATATTGTATTAATTTCCATCTTTACTATTCCTATCAATACTTGTCGATTACACAACTTGTGTTAACCAATGAAATATGACTACCAGTTATTTGTGACTCACACAAGATTAAAGGTAAGTTCACATACAACCTCTATTAATAATAGGATTGGACATTAATTTATGGATGATTCATTACAGCCGCTACTTCTTTCCAGCTAAAACACTAGGAAGCGGTGAAGGGTGGGCTTTTTTGGGGGCTATCTTAATGTTTGTCGTTCAAAAAGCGCTAATTTGTTGCCTAATTTGAATAAAGAAATTTTGATTTTGATTAAAGCAACATGCAAACTAGTGTCCGACCGAAAGAGGTTTTTCAGCCGAAACCGAAACAGAGTTTTCGGGCTTACTCTCAGTTTCGGCCGAAACCGAAACCGAAACTTATAAAACTAAGTACAAGTACAAGTAAGAACAAAAGAAATACCTAATCATTTATATGTGCAAAATACAACCTCATCTCCTGCGATCAACGGCGGTGATCTGAGACGGCGCGGGCGAACACGAATTAGCGGCGAAGTTTGCCGAACGACGCATGATAATTCACGAATACTCGTGTTTCGGCGGGGCTGAAAGTTTTGGGCATTTTTTGGCCGAAACCGAAACTAAGGCCGAAACTAGATTTATTGGCCGAAATTGGCAAAACCGAAATTTCAGTCGGTCACTAATGCAAACTGAAACAAGCTTCTGATCTGTTACTCTTGTTCTGACTCGTTAGCCGAACAAGTTTGACGAAATAGTATCTATATAATTATAAATATTACCGTGGGAGAGCCATGCTTCGGCACGAATGGGCCGGCTCGACCGGAGTGTTACCAGGGCCTCACAGAAAACCGTCGTGAAACAACGCTTGCGTTGTGTTTCGCCGAGTGAGTGAGGGTACCGGAGGCCCAAACCCTTTAAAGGGCCGACTACGCACTCCTCTGGGGTTGCGGGTGTCCATGGGCGGCGGTAATCGCTTACCATCAGGCGAGCCGTATGCTCGGTTGCCGCCTATACCATAAAAAAAAATATATAAGGTCCTAATTTATTAGGTAATTTCTTTTGAAAGGGGTAATATATAAGTCAAATACATTCACTCAAGCTAAGAATTAAACGGATATAACAAATTATTTGTAATTAACATAGTACCTACTAGCAAGACGAAAACTGCTCCTTGAACGGCGAACACTTATGAAAAAAAAAAAAAGTTGTAAAACTTTGAATTATGGCTTAAATGAATCCTTATCACTTACACATTGACCCCTTAAAAGGAAATTACCTAATAAATTAGGACCTTGTATATATTTATTTGGTTATGATAAACAAACACACACCAGTGTGCACTAACTCTAAGGTATTTAACTGTCAATGGAAAAGTTATAAATTTAAACATGACCCCTTTGAACTGCAGTTAACTTAATAGAAGTACCAGCATTTTAACTTTAGTTGGAAAGGGTTAAGAAATACAAGTAGGAAACGGACACGATTCTGAATCACTCTTTAAAATATTGTATAGATTCAGGCGTTACGTTGCGGAAGTCCATTACAATGGATGCAAATAAATACTATATCTAACTAATAAATATTGTCGTGGTGGCCGAGTGGTTACGGGCCCGCCTCCTGAGCCACAGGTTGTGGGTTCAAACCTGGCATGTACCAATGTGACTTTTTCAATGTCATATGTACTTTTTTAGTTAATCTAAGACATCAAAGATATACGGTGAAGGAAAACATCGTGAGGAAACCTGGACCTGATGGTCTGAAATCACCTGCAGTGAGCTAGCGTGGTGATCAATGCTCGTGCCTTCTCTGTATGAGAAGAGGCCCTTGTCCTGCTGTGGGACAGAACCTAACATGCTGAAATTATTTAATTAATTGACACAAACGGGACTCGTAAGACTGCCGCATTAGTCTAGTGGTCCTAAGACCGACTGCTGAGCATAAAGTCTCGGATTCGATTTCCGGGTCGGGGAAAGCGTGATTAAATATAAATGTAGATCAATCTTTTAAACGCACTAACGCATGCCCTAACGAATTCTAAATTTTGAAATAAAGTTAAAAAGAAAAATACGGTCGTGAGCAGGATTCGAACCTGCGTCTCCCGGATAAATACTTCAGGCGTTCTGACCACTAAGCGATGTCTTCCTAGAGTATTTATCCGGGAGGTGTAGGTTCAAATCCTGCTCACGACCGTTTTTTCGTTTCACGGAAATGTATAACTTTCAATGTAAATATAATATACTGCCTCGTTGGTCAAGTGGTCCCAAGCGCGACTGCTGAGCATGAAGTCTCGGGTTCGGGACTTAATAAGAGCATTGGTGAAATGTGGGTGTACAATTTGTCTACCTCTGTCAACCCTTTCGGGCAATACAGGCGTGATGCTATGTTATGTTATGTTTTAATGGGACTCGAAGCCGCGACCCTTGTCAAACCGTAACGTCTCTTCCCCAACTGTGCTATCATGTCGCTTGTTCGCATCTATAAAATTTCAAGCTCCCGTCCTTCGTTAAAAATTAAGATAGGCATTACATGACCTTGACGTGCATCAATCTGCCTAGCCTATTCCCAATAACATTGGGGTCGGCTTCCAGTCAAACCAGATCCCGCTTAATACCAGTATTGTACATGAAGCGACTGCCTATCTGACCTCGACAACCCAGTTACTGGATAACACGATATCTCGTGGCATGACTGGTTGTCAGACATTCAGGCCTCTGACTACCCGTGACGGCTGTCATAGATCTTAATTTGACAACCGGGACCGACGGCTCTCCGAAGTACAGAGGGGCCTCAGTATCAAAAGATGGTCCCCCATCCAAAGACAGACTGCGGCAAACGCAGCTTAACCTCAATCAATCTGTGCGGCCGTTACTTAGCCACGAGCCCCTCCCTTGGGAGCTTTAGAAAACTTTATTTAGACATGCATGACAATTTTTTAATACATTTCTTTCCAAAAATTCACCGTAAAATACGTGCTATTACTATTTGAGCCGATTAATTGGTTATTTTTAACCGAATAATAGATGACTGACGATTATCTTAAACGAGGTCGATTAGTCATTCAACCGATGAGCCGGAAATAATCGGTATATCTTGAGCGCAAATCGATTAAGGAGTTTTTATATTTATAAATGGCAGCACATGTTTTTAACTGTGTGTAGCCACGTTCATCGATTTATTACTTTCTTTTTCTTTAAAAAAATATTTAATTATATCAAACGGACGAGAATGCATCAACAGGTTAATGAACAAATCATTACGCCCTTCTCCCAATTTATTTTGTGATCAGCGTAGCGTATGCATATCGTCAGTCACTCCTTTTCTAGCCATATCATCTTTCACACAATCTATCCATCGCTTCCTCGGTCTTCCTCTACTCTTATAGCCATCTACATTCATACTCAAAACATACCTCGTCACATGACCCTCATCCCTCCGCATCACATGCCCATACCATGCTAAACGATTTCTACACAACTTCTCAGTGACCGGTGCCACTTTCAGACTTCCTCTTATATATTCATTTCTAATTCTATCAATCCGCGTCACACCACGCATCCCGTATATGCACATGTGTAATTTCATGACTACCCTCAATATTGTGGAAGTAGGTAGATATTGTATTTGATTGCATCCATTGTAATGGACTTCCGCAAGGTAACACCAGAATCAATTAAATAAATTATTAGGGCCCCCTGGTCAAGTTTGGCGCTGTTCCCAGACCCAGTCTATTTTGGCACGCAATCTGACTCAAACTGGAGTGTAAGCCGGTCAGTCAGGGGTCAGATCTGGTATATTTAGCTGCCATGTGCATCTCAACGTGGTCCATTAGTATGGATGCAATGATAGTATTTAAGTGCACGATTGTATAGGGTTGGTACTGAAAGAAAAAAATATTAATTTGAATGATTTCGGAGTAGTGAACAGAAGTCGAGATTTAAGAATAATTTATTTACGATATATCCTCCTTCCGACCGTATTTCGGTCACGGCGGCCTATCTCCACGGAGATTAGCCAAGTACGCAGGAGATGTTATAGTGCACCTGTGTTTGCGCAAACACAGGTGCACTCCCTCTTCCTTTACTCTCATAGTCCGATGGGACGGCAATCCGACACGACCGGAGAGGGATCAGGCGCAGGACCGACGGCTTTACGTGCTCTCCGATGCACGGGGGTGTAACACCATCAACTTCCTGACTCCGGGCTGCTATTGAGAATTTCCTAACAGAAAAATTCAATAACACTTTGCCTGCCCTGGGAATCGAACCCGCTTTCTACACAAGCTTGCGATCACTAGACCAACGAGGCAGTCAACGATATCCTATTGACATACATGGAGGGGCTAGTGGCTAACAGCCGCACAGATCGATCGATGGAGGTTAAGCTGCGCTTGCCGCGGTTGGTCTGTGGATGGGTGATCATAAGTTCATACCGAGACCCGTGTGGAGGGCGTTCGTCGGAGAGCATGTTAAGCCGTCGGTCCCAGTTGTCAAATTAAGATCTATGACGAGGATATAAAAAAATGGGCTTAAAAAACTATTATTTTAACATTACAAAACAGACACTTCAATTTTATTTATTTGTATTTAAATTGACGAAGAATTTGCTTTCAAAAAATTCTTGTGTTCTGCGCCAAGTGCCAACCCTAAAATGATATCTCAAGAACTTAGTGTTTTTTATCATTACGACTTGTATGATGGGCACTTGGCATCGTTAATGACTGCCCGAACAGTATTTACATGAAGCTTTTAAGTTTACGGGTGTAAGCAGGATAGGTAATCTCACATTTGGAGGATTTTTTTTAGCATGACAATCACGCCTGTATTTTAAGAAGGGGTAGGCAGAGGTCTACACAATTGTATACCCAGATTTTATAAATGCTGTTGTTAAGTCCCATAATTATATAGTGATAGCTAGTGATCGCCATTTAACGAGCAAAATTCCAAACTCCGGGCTGCTACTGAGAATTTTCTAACAGAAAAACTAATAACACTGCCTGACCCGGGAATCGAACACAGGACCTTATGCTCAGCAGTCGCGCTTGGGACCACTACAATTAATGATAGTTTTGGTGAAATGTGTGTATATACTGGATATCTACCTCTGCCTACCCCCTTCGGAGTTTACAGGCGCGATGGTATGTTTATAAAACAGAAAACTTATTATAATGTGGAAGTAGAAATCGGAGTAGTGAGCAGAGATTGAGATAGGTTAGTGGTCAGCACGTCTGGAGTATTTATCTGGGAGGCTCGGATTCGAATCTTGCTCGCAACCGTATTTTTCTTCCACAAAAGCAAGTCTGTTAATAAGTGCCACTTCACGAGCAAGTGTGTTCAGAAAAAATTATTAAAGTTACAATATTAAATGGAAAAAGAATACGGTCGCGAACAGGATTCGAACTCCCGGATAGATTTTTCAAAGACATATCTTGAAAAAATTATTACTTTCGACTACGCAAGCGAAATTGTATTTGAGAATATTTTTTTCTGTACCTACTCATTTCCTGTGTCCCGACTCGCACTTGACCATTTTTTCGTAATCACACGCATGGATGATTTGAAATACATCATTTTAAAATCGGAAGTTTATAATGGTACTTGTTTTAACAATTTGAATAGGGTTATAAACCATTTAAATGACTACAATAGTTCACACTTCACATCTCAAAATGACAATGGTATTGTGAGAGAGCGGGTTCGATTCCCGGCTCGTTAAAGTGTGAAACTACTGGTACTTATAGTACCTTTTGTTGTTTTTAAAAGCATTTACGGGGATGGGAATCTGGGCTCTTTTGTATACTTCTATATTCCCAAATTTAGAGCACCAGACGGGAGACCGCTATTGAATAAATATCGAACAAATTTGCTCGCCACTTTTGGCGGGGGGTGAGGTAACACACAAGCGCAAAAGAACTTGCACCAAAGCAACAATAGCTCTCGTCATTACATTAACAGTATTAACACACATAAAAAAACTAAACACAAACATAAAATTGTGTCACTCACGATTAAAATCGTGTACTATCATTGTATGATGTCGTGGTAGCTGAGTGGTTACGGGCCCGCCTTTTGTGCCGCAGGTTGTGGGTTCAAACCTGGCATGTACCAATGTGACTTTTTCAATGTCATATGTACTTTCTTAGTTAATCTAAGACATCACTACCATACGGTGAAGGAAAACATCGTGAGGAAACCTGGACTTGGTAGTCTGAAATCGCCCGCAGTGAGCTAGCGTGGTGATCAAGCTCGTGCCTTCTCTGCATGAGAAGAGGCCCGCGCCCTGCAGTGGGACAGTTATGGGCTGGTTATTTATTTATTTCTACTATCATTGTACCCATACAGGTAAAAGGTATAAAGGTTTGATTGTGAATCATATGCCAGTGGCGAGAGGGGTACGCCCGCTAAAACTACTCCAGTACTAATTCCTTCAAGTTCCCAACACATACATACTTATATTAAGTTATTATATGTTTTTTTTATTGTGTGTGTATCTATGCGTTCAGACACATATCTCACACGCACACACTCTCAGATCCGGAAAAATTTATTATTTATACTAATATGCACATACAGGGAACATAAGGTGGTCTTAATGCCATATGGCATTCTCTGCCAGTCAACCAATATTATCTGTAGTTCTCACAAAAATTTGCTACGCGCGGGAATCGAACCTGCGACACGCGGTGCAGTTTTCTTTGCATTTATCTTTCTGTCATATTTATACAAAAAATCAACATATCTATTAACACGCCTGTATTCACTGTAGGGGTAGGCAGAGGTGTTCACATTTGTACACTCACATTTCACCAATGCTGTTATTAAGTCCCATGTAATAGTTGGTGACCCTGTTGCCATCTACCGGGCACAATTCTAAACTCCGGGCTGCTACTGAGAATTTTCTAACAGGAAAACTCAATAACACTGCCCGACCCGGGAATCGAACCCGAGACCTCATGCTCAGCACTCGCGCTTGGGACCACTAGACCACTAGACCAACGAGGCAGTATGTACTTACATTAAAAGTTATAAAATTATAAACATAAAATTATAAGTTATAAACTCTAAATTTATAAATTTCGGTGTTAAGAAAAATACGGTCGTGAGCAGGATTTTAACCTGTATCTCCCGGAAAAATACTCTAGGAAGACATCGCTTAGTGGTCAGAACGCCTGAAGTATCCGGGAGGTGCAGGTTCGAATCCTGCTCGCGACCGTATTTTTCTTAACACCGAAATTTATAAATTTAGAGTTCGTTAGACATGCGTTAATGCGTTTATAAGATTGATCTACATTTACATTTATTATAAAGAGTCAACAGCATACAGTTCTGTCTACCCCACATCATAATAAGCTTGAAGAATCAATATACCTTATTCGGTAAGCACCGAGCAATTATTACGAGCAATAACATCAATGTACCGACTCGGGCATCGAACCCATAAATTCAATTCCAATGCCAAACAATTGAACCGGTGCGACCTCGCTTCATTTGACTTTATTGTGGAAGGCAGATGTCATGGTTAGAGAATGTAATATCACGCTTGTAACCTCTGAAAGGGTAGACAGAGGTATACGTTGTTTTATTACAAACTGACTGCCTCGTGGTCACAAGCGCGGCTGCTGAACGTGAGGTCCTGGTTCGATTCCCAGGTTGAACAAAGTGTTATTGGGTTTACTTGTTATGGGGGTGGGTGATGTCTTTACCCGACCCGAGCAGGAAACCCACCACCATTAGACCACACTTTCATCATCATCATCTCCCTGCCCTTATCCCAATTTATTTGGGGTCGGCACAGCATACCTATATCTGGCATGCTGCTAAAGTTTTGTCTATGTTTATGCCCGGCCGCCTGCCTGACGTCAACCCTCATTGGGAATGCTGTTGTTGGTGGTAACCGCCACCGATACGGTCTCCTTCTATCTAGCTATGTCACACCAAATGTTATCCATGCGCCAGGTTCGGATGTTCTCCTACTAGCACACTCCACTAACCGGGCTATAATAATATATACGTGCTATAATCCGTACAAATACATTAATAGCAAAATTATTCACATACCAATTCCAAGTTCGGTCTCCATTCTGACAACACACACGATTCATCTTGACTCTCCCAGGGTTTAGGGTCTAATAAGGTCACTTTGTCTGAATCCTAATAGGATTCATTTCAAAAATCGTAAAATGGTCACTTCATGGACGAATCATAATATGATTTGCGTGCAGTTCATAAACAGTAATTCATGTATTTGACAGTTTTCTATGAAGATTCACAACATTACAGTCACTTATTTCGAATCGGCGGCGCCAAACAAAACGGTCAACAATGATCATTATTTTAAAGTTATATTCAAATGCAACATTGGCGCCAATTAGCTCTTCTCGGTTGCCTTCTCCAGGTTCTTTTTTATCCAAAATGGATGTACGTTTGTACACCGACCAACCGGCCAAGTTCATCGATCTTGGCTTACATCTGATTTAGTCTAGTCTAGGTTCCGTGATACGCCCCTCAGTTTAGCCATCATAATATAGTCAAGCAAAATGACGAATTTTAACATAGGTACGTGACAGTAGACGTAATTTGCACCAGCAGTCGTCTTTTTAAATAAATGCTCCTTAAACTTCCTCATGCACCGTATTTCGGTGACGGCTCTATGGAGAAATAGAATTAGCCAAGTATGAAGAATATATTATAGTGCTCAAGTGTACGCGCAAACACAGGTGCACTCCTTCTTCCTTCACTCTCATAGTCCGATGGGACGGCAATCCGACACGACCGGAGAGAGATCAGGCGCAGGACCGACGGCTGTACGTGCTTTCCGAAGCAAATAAATAGTAATTGCTAATGTGTCCAAGAGCAGAATCTTAAGAAGTTACTCGATTCAAATAATGATTCGTTTTTAGGAGAATTGCTCAAAGTGTCCATTTTAGACCCCCTGAACTTGTAGCACAGAATGCATCGTCATGAACGATTTTGCATTCACCACAGTATCTCTCAAATGACTTTTTTTTGGGGGCTGAGTTGCCCGCGTCTGTATGAGTGCACCCTTAAAATAGAATCCCTACACGTGGCCCCTGGGTGGTGCAAAACAGGCAACACAACTCTGGTGGGAGGCTTCGGCCGCGGCTGGTTACCGGACGAAGCCGTGCCGTGAAGCGACCTAGTCGTGTTTCCGAATGTAGTCCGGTGCAACCGTTGTGGAGACGGGTCTGGGCAGTTGCATCAACTCCCCAACTATCGTTCTCCTCAAATCTATCCACTCTACTTAAGAGTTAATAGATTTATTCTGGATATACGTGCTCCATCCTTGGCCACACCGTCGCTTATCATCAGGCGAGTTGGTGGCCAAACGTAGATCCATTTTATACCTCAAAAAAAAAAACTTTCTGAACTTTTCTGCCTTGTGTCGTAGAAACCACATGAACGTTAAACCATTTATTAACCAATTTTTTTCTTTCCAGGTCAAAAAATGACTTAATCACCATACGACTCCCGCCAATCACCGTCCGGCAATCACTTGCCGCGATGTCTCCCTACCTCCGCGTGTTGTTGGTATGCGCAGTGGTGATTACCGCTGCGCATGTTGCCCGTGGTGCGACTTGCCCGTGGGCATGCTCCTGCCGGGCAGCGGCAGCGGATTGTGCACACCGGGGATTACTGCATGTGCCGAAGCGATTGCCTACGGATTCTCATCGACTGTGAGTATTTTTTTTGTGTTGCGATTTTTTTGTCGCAGTTGCGATTTTTATGTCTTAGACTTTTTTTGTGAAAGCAATGCATTAATTTATTTATAACATTCGTCTTACACACGTTTTTGTGTGTGCGACATAAAAGTCGCAATGTCTATAGTAGCTACTTTAAGAAAAGACTTTGGCACCACAAGAGAATACAGTGTGTGAGATTTTGCGATTAAAAGTCGCGATGCGATTTAACCGACCGATTTGGACAAAAAGTAACTTCAACAGTGTTAAACGGTAAATATATTTTTATCGAGAAAAAGGCTATAAACTATCGACAAAAAAAATGAGAAAATTTCCTCAATAGATATCAAACACCATGAAACTATCGCAATCCCCATAAACACCCCATAGAATATTTTTATGGGGGTGAGAAAACCCATAGTAATATACCCTAATATTGTAGAAAAACCTTGCCTTCCGATATTTTCCCCAGGGAGCGGACACCGTGAAATTATTGTAGAGTTTGAAAGAAATAGACATTCCATTCGTCAACCTACGTGAAAAATACCTGCAACAGAATTATATTTCTATCTCTCTCACACTCGTGAAGGGAGAAGGTAATCAGGCGTCCAAGCACGGCTCGTTGTCAATAAAAGTTTAAACGTATACGTATTTTGTCGTTTTGTTAACATCTAATGTCACATTTGACGTTTAAAATCGACAAATGTGTCGACATAAACATAAACCTCCTTCATTCTGGGTCAGTCGGGAAAAAGAACCATGCTACAGCACTGTGATAATTTAACATTCAATTTGCTATACATTGTCAAACAGTACTCCAAAAAGAAAATTTCCTATACCACCTCGATTACTAAAATCGGCAAAAATGTATTTTGTTACACAGTCAAAACTAAAGGTTTTTTAAGCCCCGATGGTTCGGAATTGTTCACATCGCCATGACCGGCGGCCGCTGACCTTCCCCGGCTCTGACCCGGTACTTTAAATAATGTAGATCTAAAATATTTTGCTTGATGGAGACTATCAACCACCAAAGCCAAAGAAAAGTATTGTGATTAAAGATAAATCTTTGAATAGCATTAAAGCATGCCTAGCAAACTCTATAGTTATTATATTAAATGGAAAAATAAAACGGTCGCGAGCAGGATTCGAACCTGCACCTCCCGGATAAATACTCCAGGCGCTCTGACCACTAAGCCATCTCGACCTCTGCTCACCACCGGATATTATTCATCCATATTTTAACACGTCTTTTGGCGACGTCATTGCTATCTATTCAGTCCCTATACAGGTGACCGAACCGACACGACTAACTTTGCAGTTAATAATAAAAGTATTGTGAGCAGGATTTTGATTTTAAGCCTCCCCAATTTAAACTTCAGGCATTCTGACAGCAAAATTTCAATTAGCCCCTTTAAACAGGCACTTTTGAATTGCCAAAAGCTAGGTGCCCCATTGCAAAGTATAGTTTCTTATTGAAAAGAACCGGCAAGAAACTCCTTGATTACTCTTTTTACACTCGCCTAGCTCACCGACCCTTGCTCGTGCCAGCCCGCGCCGCTGAGCCTGTAGCTTTAAATTTATCCCTAAATAATAATGATTTGAATCCGATCCAGCCAGTCCCTTGCTGTCCTCCCACCAGCGACGCCCTAAGCCAAGGCTCGTACCCCACAGGGGGTGCCCTTAGCGTGTTGTCGCTTAGTTTATAAGTCTCATGCCCTGGTTGGGGGCCTTAAAATTATTAAGGCAACCACAGAAAAGCCCGGTTAAGCAGTCGACAACCTCCTAGGTTGACCTGCGAGATGCCATACACAAAAAAAACTCGCCAAGCTGATGCAGCAAGTAGTTCCTCGCTGTTTTGCATCAATCACAAAACGGAGAAAACTAAATGAAACCCGGCTTACCTTAAAATTGAAGCGAAAAATACATTTGTATTCCATACCTTTCTGAAATGATAAAAACACCTTTTCCTTTCTACCGATTCATAATTCTACCAACTATCGGAGGGGATAGGGTACGATTTTGTACAGTCAAGCAGACAAGTGTTAGGTAACTCTTTTTATGTACCTGAAGCCTGATGAAAAGCTACGATGTGGCCAAGGATGGAGCACGTAGATCCAGAGGAAATCTATGTGAGGTGAGTGTGCCCAAGAACTCGACGACCTCATCCCACCAGCCCCCTTCTACCATCGAACATCTAGACGCACTGCAAGTTACCATCCCTACCTTATTGCTATTCCACCAATTCGCACTAAGCGTTTCCAATCATCTTTTATAATGCGCACAGCAAAGGAGTGGAACTCTCTACCTGCGTCTGTTTCCGAACGCACTCAACCCTAATCTCTTCAAAGTTAGAGTTAACAGGCTCCTTCTGGGTAAGCTCACTCCATCGTCCACTTTGTCTCTATCACCTCTGACCTAGACTAGAGTCAAGAGCAAGCCCATTTAAAATAAAATTATTTAGGAATTTCCACGAGGAACGGGTGGTGGAGATCCGTTCTTCTACTTGTTTAATAAAACTTTTTCTTTCAAAGTATGCATGCATATTACCACGCCGGTATTCCTCTAATGGGTAGGCAGAATGTGTACACCAACATTTCACCAATACTGTTTTTAAGTCCCATTGCCATCCCCGGTCTATTGCCATCTACCGGGCACAATTCATAACTCGGGGCTGCTACTAAGAATTTTTTAACAGAACTGGGGAACACGATACCTCGTGGTATGATTGGTTGTCAGACTTTCAGGCCTCTGACTACCCGTACCGGCTGTCATAGCCGCCGTATATCTTGTATAGTAAGTCCTTGTTTCACGCCGGTTTTCCGTGAGGCCGTGGTATCAATCCGGTCGAGCCGACCCATTCGTGCCGAAGCATGGCTCTCCGACGGCTCTTTCACGAAACATATTATAAAATAAAACATTAAAAATGTTTTGGTTTAGTAACGCTTTTGTGCACGACTGTCTATAAGGGTGGGTTCATATTAGCATCGTATTGGTCGGTGGCACGTGTCGACAATATGTCTTCATGTATGCACACGCGCCTTATAATATGTTTTCGACTCAAATTGTTATTGATTTAAAGTTATTTAAAGACTAGCTGTGCCCGCGACTCCGTCCGCGTGGATGTCGTAAATTAACACCATGTCGTGTATGAACACAAATTCATAATTAACAAATGTTCGACGTGATTCTTTAAATTGGCATAACTTTTTTATTTATGAACCGATTGACATGAAACAAACACTAAATGTTAAGTGAAGCTTACTACAATATATTAGTGGAAACTACATCTAAATCGATTAAGCCGTTTCTGAGATTAGCGTGCACAAACGCACCGACAGACAGACAAAAATTCTAACAATATGTTTAGGGTGCTATTTGCGTTGATAAAGGTCCCAATAATATTTTTTCTCATATATCTTCCTTGTACAGACAGCGATCCGTTACATTTTTATTATATGTATTGATGATGATAAATCTTTGAAAAGCATTAACGCATGCATAGCGAACTCTAAAGTTATTATATTAAATGGAAAAAGAATACGGTCGTGAGCAGGATTCGAACCTGCGCCTCCCGGATAAATACTCCAGGCGCTCTGACCACTAAGCGATCTCGACCTCTCGTCTCAAGAGATAGCTTTAAAGTTCTTTATTGATGTCTTCTTGGTCTAGTGGTCCAAAACGCGAGGTCTTGGATTCGATTCCCAGGTCGGGTATGTTCCCGAGCGACTGCCGATCATGAGGTTCTAGCATCAATTCCCGGGTCAGGCAAAGTGTTATTGAATTTTTCTGTTAAGAAATTCTCAGTAGCAGCCCGGAGTTTAGAATTTGGCCCGGTTAGCGCACCATCTAGACTTAATAACAGCATTGCTGAAATGTGTGCGTACAAATACTTGTGAGTGTCTGTCTACACCTCTGCCTACCTCCTCGGGGAATACAAGCGAGAATATAGCATTGCCATCTTTTCTTTTTCTTCTTATCGTGTGGTTGATGAACAACCTAGTGTCAGAGTTAAAACCACCCGTGAGTCTCTGACATAGCTTTACACACCATCGAGAACATCTCTCAGGTGTGCTGGTTTCCTCACTATGTTTTCCTTCACCGATATAAGCAAGTGATAATTAATTTATAATACGCACATGACTTCGAAAAGTCAGTGGAGGGTGCCTTGGATTTGAACTTGCGACCTTTGACTTGTCAGTCCAACGGTCATACCACTAGGCTATCACTGCTAAATCCATATTTTAAATTTATTCCATAAGATAAATTAAATGTAACATACATAATCATATTTAGAAAGCACTTCCCTAAATTGTACAAAGGATGCCACAGAGGGCGCCACCGACGCAACTTCAGGTCGCCATAAAAAGGAAAAATTTACATTTCCGACAGTGCATATGCAAATAGGTTTTATTTATAAAAGGAAAGGATTTTAGGGTAAAAAATTGAATTTTATTGCTAAAAAAAACCAGTTACTTTGAAATTATTATATACTAGCTGTGCCCGCGACTCCGTCCGCGTGGATGACGTAAATTAACACCATGTCGTGTATGAACACAAATTCATAATTATTATATACTAGCTGTGCCCGCGACTCCGTCCGTGTGGATGTCGTAAATTAACACCATGTCGTGTATGAACACAAATTCATAATTATTAAAAATGTTGATACTCAGCTCAGCCCAATGCAGAGCAGCGACTGAGGACTACGTTAAGTAGTTTTTACGTAAACAAATATTTTAAGACCAATTTTTTTCATAATATGATTTTTAAAGGATTGGGATGTTGTTCGGCGATTTACAACTGCAAAGTGGTAACGCTGAGTTTAGTAGATCTGTAAATGATTGCTAGATAAATATCGCCAGGCGTCTCCTTAAGACGAATACAAGGTGGATTGAAATTTAATACACACGGACAACGACACGATAGCTCAGTTGGAAGAGTAATGACACGGAATATCAAGGGTCGTAGGTTCAAGCCCCGTTCGTGTCTATTATTTCTCAATAAAAATAGTAATTAATATAGGCATTACATGGCCTCAACATGAATAAAAAAATATCATTACATACGGTTAAAAGTTGTTTTACATAAGATATTACTATAAAAAAAACAAGAAATCTTTCTAAATCAAAGCTAGCTACCACGTCTCTGCTTACCCTCTGTTAACATAAAGAGTATCCTGTTCCAATGAGGATCATTTGCAGGATTCCTTCGGAACGCTTTATGAAAGTAGGGTGCCTCGGGCAGGTAGGGGGGATGCATATTAAGCGTACAGTGAGACAGTCTTCAAATTGTAAGGAAAAAGATTTATTTGAGTAGGATCGGGATTTTTTTGGGATAATGGGACGGTCTTGTGCGCGGAAATTTTTCTTTTAATCTTAAAGGTTTGTTTTTTATTAAGTTATATTTTTTTGTGGTTATAAAAATACGGTGGTGAGCAGGATTTGACAGGAAAAAAAAAAGACACATTAACCACTAAGGCATCTCGACTTTCATTAATTCTCTGAATATCCTTCCACATTTTCAAACGTCTTTTGGTGACGTTATAGCTATCTATTCAGTCCCTGTACAGGTGACCGAACCGATACGACTTACTTTGCAGTTAATACAATGTCGTATAAGTATAAAAAAATACTACATACATTAAGAATTTCAAACGCATTACTATATAACGCATAACTCACGCATAGCGAACTCTAAAATTTTTGTGGAAAAAAATCATAAAATTATTTTTATCTGATACATAAACGATTTTATAAATTATATGTACGGTAGACTGAAATAATTTTAAATAAACAATTGAGACGCCTGACATCTTAGTTCTCTTGCGACCACGACCGCTGCAAAGTGTTCGAAACGTCAGGAAAAGCAAAAACCAATAATACACGCGATTAATCCGGTTAAAAGTTGTTTTATATAGCCTTCCTCGATAAATGGACTACCCAACAAAAAAAATACTTTTTCAATAAAATAATAAAAATAAAAATATCTTTATTGATCAAAAATTGTTTACATTACATTTTTGTATGGCCCTGGACCCCACACCAGGATTCAAGACAAAGTGAAAAATAAATAAAATAAAAATAATAATATAAAAATTCGTATCTGTAGTTCCTGAGATTAGCGTGTTCAACCAAACAAACAAACCCTTCAGCTTTATAACATTATAGTATACATGAACATTTTTATATTTAATATCTTTTATTAAGCACTCGCTTTGGTTATTTACAAAACTAGTTGTGATGGCGGGTTCAATTAGTGTCCTATAATATCCTGTCATAATCTCTATTATAGTCACCCCACTACCTCGCTCGCGGCACCGTCTTCTCGCTGCCGTCTATTGAACATTTCCGCTCAATAGCTCCACTGTATTATATTCCTTTCACAAGTCCCTTAAATTGTGGTCTATTTAATATAAAATAGAAAGAGAGATTCGTGGCTATCTAAATAACCTGAAACTTGAAGGTAAATTAGAACTTAGTTTTAGCGAGCGTACCCCTCTCGCCACTGGCATATGATTCACAATCAAACCTTTATACCTTTTACCAGTATGGTTACAATGATAGTACACGATTTTAATCGTGTGTGACACAATTTTATGTTTGTGTTTAGTTTTTTTGTGTATTAATACTGTTAATGTAATGACGAGAGCTATTGTTGCTTTAGTGCAAGTTCTTTTGTGCTTGTGTGTTACCTCACCCCCCGCCAAAAGTGGCGAGCTAATTTGTTCGATATTTAATCAAACGCCGTCTCCCGTCTGATGCTCTAAAACCTAAAATTAATTTATTTCGGTTTGAACAGGATTCGACTCTGCGCCTCACGGATAAATAGGTACTCTTTCTATAAAATTTTTTAACTTTAGAATTAGCTACGCATGTTAGAATATTGATCTGTATTTGTTAAGGTAATTGCATCTGTACGACTTTGTATTAATTGCAAAGTTAGTCGTGTCGGTTCGGTCACCTGTATAGGGACTGAATAGATAGCGGTGACGTCACCAAAAGACGTATTAAAATGTGGAATAGAATTCGGGGTAGAGAGCACTTTCTATGCAAGTGACTTCTTGGTTGATGAACAACCTAGTGTCAGAGTTTAAACCACCCCTAGGTCTCTGACATAGCTTTACACACCATCGAGAACATCTCTCAGGTGTGCTGGTTTCCTCACGATGTTTTCCTTCGCCGTTTTAAGCAAGTGATAATTAATTTATAATACGCACATGACCTCGAAAAGGCAGTACTGCGTGCCTTAGATTCGAACTTGCGACCTTTGACTTGTCAGTCCAACGGTCATACCACTAGGTAGGTACACAGACATACTGTGCTTCTATGCAGGTGACTGAACCGACAAAATTAATTTTGGGAGGCACAAATTTTTTTGGTTGATGTCGTGCTTATCGCGACGTCAACCAAAAAAAAATTGTGTAAAGAAAAATACGTTCGTGAGCAGGTTTTGCACCTGCGCCTCACGGATAAACACTCCAGGTGCTTTAACCACTAAGCCATTTCAACCTCTAGTCTGTACCACAAATTCTTCTTCCACATTTTAATACGTCTGTTGGTGACGTCATTCTTTCTACACAAATTTTTAACTTTAGGGTTCGCTCCGCATGCGTTAATAACACATTAACGCATGCGGAGCGAACCCTAAAGTTTCAAATTTGTGTTTGAAGGGTTTGTTTGTATCATACAAATATTTGTTCTAAACGGTTTCAAAAATATTTTTATGATTTTTTTCAATTATATGTACGGTAGACTGATATAATTTTAAATAAACTGTTGAGACACCTGACACCTTAGTATTCCTGCGACCACGAACGCTGCAAAGTGTTCGAAACGTCAGGAAAAACAAAAAACCGACCCGCAACCCGTGGTGCCTGATCACTCCACCACTGCACCTACCGCGTCAAAATAATATTCCATAAGCTCAAATAAATATAATAATAGACCTAACTTACTTTTCTGCTCACCCCCTCTGACATTAATATCAATTATCTTCAGTAAGCATTTTGCCAAATGCCCATATTATTGCGCTATCCATCATAAGTGGGTGCAGCAGGGAATCACTAAGCGGATTGTCTTTAATAGGTTTTTATTTTTAATTTGAAATTGTTGCAAGAATGGCGTAGTTGGTAGAGCTACTGGTGAGTGTGAGGTCTTGGGATCGATCCCCGGGCCGTGTTTTTTCTGTTAGGATATTCTCAATAACAGCCCGGATTTTGATATAATGTCCGGTAAATGGGATTAGGCACGGCATTTTGTTTTAATACATTATTATTAAACATGAGGTCCAGGTTCGATTTTCACGCTGGATATTAATATGAATTCTCAGTCGCACTACGGAGTTTGGAATTCTGCCCGGTAAATGGCATTAGGCTTTGGCACCGGAAACGCCAATAAAATTTTGCCCAACCCAGGCAACGAACCCAGAATTTCACGTTCAGCAATCATTCTGAAAAAGATGTCATTTTTGTTTTAATTTTCTAAGGAAACATTGAAAAATAATAGACACGAACGAGATTCAAACCCACTACCTTTGACAGTCCGTGTCATCGTATAACAACTGAGCTATAGTGTCGCTTGTACACATTTATTAAATTTTCAAATCCCGTTCGTATCTATAAATTTTACACGACTGCCCAAACAAGGAGTGCTATGTTTTAGCGATCATGTATGTATGTATGTATGTTTGTAAGTTTCTTCATTCCACTATAACTTCTAAACGCCTGAACCGATTTAGACGTATGAGGTATCAATAGAATCCTTACATTATCCCGGGTAATATAGGTTAATAAGATTTCAAAATATTGTAATTTAGGTGTGAAATAAAAAATATATAATATCTGCCTAGCCCTTTCCCAGTTACATTGGGGTCGACTTCCAGTCAAACCGGATGCAGCTTAATACCAGTATTTTACATGGAGCGACTGCCTATCTGACGAACACAACCCAGTTACTGGGTAACACGATATCTCGTGGTATGACTGGTTGTCCGACTTTCAGGCCTCTGACTATCCGTAACGACTGTCATAGATCTTAATTTGACAACTGGGACCGACGACTTAACGTGCTCTCCGAGGTACGGAGGGGTCTCGGTATGAAATTATGGTCACCCATCTACAGACCGGCCGCGACAAGCACAGCTTAACCTTGATCGATCGATCTGTGCGGCTGTTACATAGCCACGAGCCCCTGCTATATAATAATTCATATAAATGGCAGGCGTGCTGCTATAAATTAATTTTTGTCACGAGTCAAACTGGAGCTGCATCGCGCCGCGTAGCGTTTCGCACGCGCCGATGATGTACTCAGTGTCGGAAGTACTCGTGTGTTTCCGCCACTCGTCGTGTCCGAGATATTGTCTTACTATTCATGCCGGTGCATACTGCGCTGACTGTGTCACACTCCAGGCTTTACTCACTTTTATCTATATGACGTGGACTTCAGAGCTGGTTTCTAAGCAGGGAGCAACGTCCAACCATTGTCTCTGTTGAAGTTCGGGCGATGGCTTATTTCGATAGCTTCACGTACTTTTCGCGGCACGAAGTATTTCTCCCTCGCTAGTACGGATGCTTTATCGAAACGTATGAAATGAGCCGCGCCCGTGCTGCAAGCGTGTTCTGCAACTGCTGACGTGTTGGTGTCCATACTCTTCATACTACATATGTGTTTTTTTCCTTTTTCCCATAGAAAATAAAAAATAAAATAAAAAAAAACAATCTTTTTAAAATTCCACGCTGTACATACAGCTGCTCCCATTGCATTTTAATACCTAAATCAAAAAGGCAGTTTTCAATATAGTTGATCAATTGTCCGCATCGCGCTGCAGTAGTTGGCGCCCTGCCAGGCCCGCAGTGGACGCAGCGTGATAGCTAGGGGTGCCTATCTCCTGCACCGAAATTCTAGTAAATGTTTAATATACTCCTTACCGTATTTCAGTCGCGGCGGCCTATCTTCGCGGAGATTAGTCGAGTACGCAGGAGATATTATAATGCACAAGTGTATGCGTAAACACAGGTGCACTCTCTCTTCCTTCACTCTCATATTCCGATAGGACGGCAATCCGACACGGCCGGAGATCAGGCGCAGGACGGATTTACGTGCTCTCCAAAGCAGTGTCACACCGTCAACTTCCTAAATTCGGGCTACTACAGAGAATTTACTAACGAAAAACTCAATAAAGATTTGCCCGATCCAGGAACGAGCCTCATGTTCCGTCAATTGGGGCTGGTCATCTCTAAACTGTCATGGCAATGTTTTGAATTGTAACTAGACTCTATAGACTTCATATTACATTGTTCTCACATATGATTTCTATATTATAAATACAATGTAACCAAAATATTGTAATTGTTTGATGAAAAAGAGTAACCGTGGAGTTTCTTGCCCGTTCTTCTCCACAGGAATCTACACTTTGGAACGTGGCAACAAATTTTATTGACAATTCAAAAGTGCCTGTAAATCGTATTTTTTTTTAAACTTTGTCCCACACTAGAATTTTTTTCCTGTATCACAAGCACACACACACCCAGACCCGGAACAATTATCTGTAGATCTTACAAATACTTGCTCTGTGCAGGAATCGAACCAGCAACACGCGATGCAGCAGCCGGCCTCTCGACCGCGCCGTCATCAATCAATCAAATTCATCAATATATATAATAAAAATGTAACGGATCGCTGTCTGTACATGGAAGATATATGAGAAAAAATATTATTGGCACCTTTATCAACGCAATAGCACCCAAAACAATGATTGTTAGAATTTTTGTCTCTTTATCTGTTTGTCTGTGCGTTTGTGCACGCTAATCTCAGAAACGGCTCATCTGATTTAGATGTGGTTTTCACTAATATATTGTGGTAAGCTTTACTTAACATTTAGTGTTTGTTTCATGTCAATCGGTTTATAAATAAAAACATAATGCCACTTTAAAGAATCACGTCGAACATTTGTTAATTATGAATTTGTGTTCATACACGACATAGTGTTAATTTACGACATCCACGCGGACGGAGTCGCGGGCACAGCTAGTAATTGAAGTAAATGCTTTAACTTTGTTCAGCAGCCACGCTTACGGCCACTAGACCAACGAGGCAGTCAATAATATTCACTGTAAACTCCGGCCCACGGGTGTAAACCCTAGCCATGGCGCTAAACAGAATTAAATGTCCCATCAGAAAGACCATTTGTAAGAGGATTTATTATCAGGAAAGTCCTGGTACGGTGGTTACGAACCAGTTTTTGAGCCAACCAATTAGTTTTTTTTTATTATAGACTTTATCAAGATGAAGTTTATTAAAAAGCACGCCCCTATATAACTAATTGTTACTAGCCTATGTTACTCGGGATAATGCAACGATTCTAACGATACCCCATACATCTAAATCAGTTCAGGCGTTTAGATGTTATTGTGGAATAAAAAAACTCACAAACATACATACATACTTACAAACATACATACATACAATCCCTAAAATATAACACTCCTCTTTTGGGCAGTCGTGTAAAAATATGAATAAAATGCTAAATATACAAATTGCCTCGTTGATATAGTGGTCCGAGACGTGACTGCTGAGCATGAGGTCTCGGATACGATTCCTGGGTCGGACAAATTGTTATTGAGATTATTAATATATATATATAAAGATAGAAGATATATAACAGATTATAAAGAGAAGAAAAAAAATATTATACATATATTTCTTTTGGCACCAAATATAGGGCGCCAAATAAAAATAAATCGAGATAAGGGCAGGGGGATGATGACGATATTTATTTTAGCACAGGCTCAAAAAAAAAAAAAATATAAAAAAAAATCAAAAGATTTGTTTTTTCCGGTCACTCTATTGGCAATCACTACAGCTTAAACAAAAGGCTATGTCAGAGTTAACAGCACAACCCCATCCAAAAATCGAACACAAGACCTTAGCTCACCAACCGCTCCTGCATCCACTACACCTCCATGACAGTCCACCACGAATAAATGAGAAATAGTTGTGAAACCGGTAATTATTGAAGTTACAAAACTCCGCCATCGTCACTTGAAACAGTTTTAGTCAGACTCAAGAATCTTTGTACAGACGCGAAGAAAAGTGATTAAAAACTAAAGTTATTATATTAAATGGAAAAAGACACGTCTTTTGGCGACGTCATTGCTATCTATTCAGTCCCTATACAGGTGACCGAACCAGACATTGTATTGGCTGCAAAGTTAGTCGTGTCGGTTCGGTCACCTGTATAAGGACTGAATAGATAACAATGACGTCGCCAAAAGACGTGTTAAAATATGGATTATGGATTCGCGGTGGTGAGCAGAGGTCCCGGCCTCTTATCTTAGTGGTCAGAGCGCCTGGAGTATTTATCCGGGAGGCGCAGGTTCGAATACTGCTCGCGACCGTATTCTTTTTCGATTTAATATAATAATTTTAGAGTTCGCTAAGCATGCGTTAATGCTTTTCAAAGATTTATCTTTTATTGATTTAAACCTACTATTAACTATATTCTATGCACACATAGCATCACGCCTGTATTCCCCGAGGAGGTAGACAGAGGTGTACACAGTTGTACACCCACATTTCACCAATGATGTTATAAGTCCCATGTAATAGGTGGTGAGCCTATTGCCATCTACCGGGCACAATTCCAAACTCTGGGCTGAGAATTTCGTAACAGAGAAATTCAATAACACTGCCCGACCCGGGAATCGAACCCAGGACCCCACGCTCAGCAGCCTGCGACCACTAGAACAACGACGTAATCGCCCTAGAGAAACTGCATAACCCCTAGTTTATGCCTTATCTGTAGATTAAACAGGTTTTTGTACCGCGTGGGAATCGAACCCGTGACAGCATACAGGCGTTACAATTTCTTAACTGAAAAGAACTATGAAGTTTAAAATATCTTCTTCTTATCGTGTGGTTGATGAACAACCTAGTGTCAGAGTTTAAACCACCCGTAGGTCTCTGACATAGCTTTACACATCATCGAGAACATCTCTCAGGTGTGCTGGTTTCCTCACGATGTTTTCCTTCACCGTTATAAGCAAGTGATAATTAGTTTATAATACGCACATGACTTCAAAAGACAGTGGTGCGTGGATTCGAACTTCCGACCTTTGACTTGTCAGTCCAACGGTCACACCACTAGGCTATCGCTGCTTAAAATTGGAAATAACTTAAACCAATAACATAAGTATAAAGTTACCAATTGAAAACCAATTTAACTTGCACCAATAACAGTAGAAACTCGATATTAACGGTAACTAAAATAAACGGATGACCGAATGAACTAATGAACGACTGGACTGCGAATGAATGGACGAAAATTGTTAATTGCACAGATAAATCCGCTTTAAGACCTGTCCTTGGGTCACAAATATAGATTTAAACTAGATATCTTGGTTGCGTACGATATGTGATAAGCATGCCTAGTCATCCAATTTCATAGTCATACACGAGCTAAACACATACAAATACTTAAAACTCATCCACTCGGCGCCAGTACGCTGCGTGTGTGCATCTATGCTTTGCTTATGACAAGACAAGGTTGCATCCGTATTTTTTTCAGATCCGTGCTTGGGGGTTACTCTTGAAGTTAATATCAATTCCAATCTAATTTCAATATTAAATCAGTGCCATAAAACAATTGTTAATGTTAAAATAAATTTACCCACATCATAGTAATCTTAATTTTAAAGCATGTCGGTTTATAAGTATCCGGATTCTTTAATTATGATTAAGACATTTTTGCATTTAAAAGTATGAACGAACATATTTCCAATGTCAATCGAGCGGTTTTATTTTTAAGATTTAAGATAAGATAAGATACTTTATTTCGCAAATATGGGTACAGTACATGTATTTAATTACAGTTATATAAGTTCAGTCACATTTTAACATCAGGCATGCGAAAGGTACAAGACCAGTAAAAAAATATTTAAATAGAATGACAACATACTAGGACACACTCAAAATACATTTCAAATTAAATGAATAAATAATTAAGCCTACTCGCATCGCTTCTTTTTTAATATTATTAGATTGTCCAACAAAAAATACATTTTAAGATCTATTTGTATTAAAATTAAAGGTCCCAGGCCTTGTGATTTTTCAATTAAAGGAGAATACATCGTGCAAAATAACAAAACATAAAAAAAAACTAAACGTTATTATATTAAATGGAAAAAGAAAACGGTCGCGAACAGGATTCGAACCTGCGCCTCCCGGATGAATACTCCAGGCGATCTGACCACTAAGCCATCTCGACCTCTGCTCACCACCGCGAATTCTTCTTCCATATTTTAACACGTCTTATGGCGACGTCATTGCTATCAATTCAGTCCTTATACAAGTGACCAGCATGTATTTTTCTTCCATACATCTCTATTAGCTGTCATATCGTCAGTCACTCCTTTTCTAGCCATATCATCTTTAACACAATCCATCCATCGCTTCCTCGGTCTTCCTCTACTCTTATAGCCATCTACATTCATACTCAAAACTTTGCTCATCACATGATCCTTATTCCTCCGCATTACATGTCTGTGCCCATGACAATGTTTCATAATGTACTAATCAATCATAACATAACATAGCATCACGCCTGTATTCCCCGAAGGGGTAGGCAGAGGTGTACACAGTTGTGCACCCACATTTCACCAATGCTGTTATTGAGTCCCATGTATAGGTGGTGAGCCTATTGCCATCTACCGATCACAATTCGAAACTCCGGGCCGCTACTGAGAATTTTCTAACAGAAAAACTCAATAACACTTTGTCCGACCCGGGAATCGAACCCGAGACCTCATGCTAAGCAGTCGCGCTTTGGACCACTAGACCAACGAGGCTACTAAACTTACCCTTAACTTACTTAAACTAATCAATCGACCGGATTTATTTTCCAGAGTAACCCTATCGATCGAGGTTAAGCTGCGCTTGCCGCGGTCGGTCTGTGGATGGGCGACCATCATTTCATACCGAGACCCCTCCGCGCCTCGGAGAGCACGTTAAGTCGTCGGTCTCGGTTGTCAAATTAAGATCTATGACAGCCGTTACGGGTAGTCTGACAACCAGTCATGCCACAAGATTATCGTGTTCCTAACTGGGTTGTGGAGGTCAGATAGGCACTCGCTCCATGTAAAATACTGGTATTAAACTGCATCCGTTTTGACTGGAAGCTAACCCCAATGTAATTGGGAAAACGCTAGGCAGACTGTACTGACTGCACTTTGTCTAGATAAAAAATATCACTAACACTTTTGGACTCGACTGTACCGTCCCAGACGGATATTAATCAATGCAAATACTAAGTTTAATTAAAACTGTGTTCAAACTAAAGTCATTTGCTTCCAACTTCGACGTTATTTGAAGTAAAAATGTAGTAATATTTCAAGATATGTCTTTGAAAAAGCATTAACGCATGCTTAGCGAACTCTAAAGTTACAATATTAAATGGAAAAAGAATACGGTCGCGAACAGGATTCGAACCTGCGCCTCCCGGATAGATACTCCAGGCGCTCTGACCAACTAAGCCATCTCGACCTCTGCTCACCACCGCGAATTCTTCTTCCATATTTTAACACGTCTTATGGCGACGTCATTGCAATCAATTCAGTACTTACAAGTGACCGAACCGACACGACTAACTTTGCAGTTAATACAATGTCGTAAAGAATGCAATTACCTTAATAATTCAAGATATGTCTTTGAAAAAGCATTAACGCATGCTTAGCGAACTCTAAAGTTACAATATTGAATGGAAAAAGAACTACTCTTTTTCCATTTAATATTGTAACTTTATGTAGTAATATCTTAGGTTTTCGCGATCACTACACATTATAATAAAACAATTTAGTTAATAATTCGATAAAATTTGATAAATACTGTACTCTATACTGACTATGAACTCTGAGTTTGTTTCGGTATTTCTTCTCAGGGATAGTCTTAGGAAATACCGTCGCGATTTAGTTTTAAATATGTATCAGAGACAAAAATATTTTTATGAATTTTATCAATTATATGTACGGTTAGTGGAGTGTGATATTAGGATAACATCAGAACCTGGCGCATGGATAACATTTGGTGTGACATAGCTAGATAGAAGGAGACTGTATCGGTGGCGGTTACCACCAACAACAGCATTCCCAATGAGGGTTGACATCAGGTCATAAAACATAGCCAAAACTTTAGCAGCATGCCAGATGTAGGTATGCTTCGCCGACCCCAAATAAATTGGAATAAGGACGGGGGGTGATGATGATGATCAATTATATGTACGGTAGACTGAAATAATTTTAAATAAACTGTTGAGACGCCTGACACCTTAATCCTCCAGCGACCACGAACGCTGCAAAGTGTTCGAAACGTCTAGAAAAAAAACCAATAATACACGCGATTAATCCGGTTAAAAGTTATTGTATTATAAAAGAAACGTACTAAGTGTAGAATACATATTTGATTTAACCATAGAACTAGAATATTTGTGCTACCACACGTTAATGGATTCTATATATTACCAGCAACCAACCCGTCCCGGCTTCGCACGGATGCAATTCACACAAATTTTACAAACTTTGCAGCGTTCGTGGTCGCAGGAGGACTCTGCAAAGTGTTCGAAACGTCAGGAAAAACAAGAACCAATAATACGCGCGATTAATCCGGTTAAAAGTTGTTTTATTATAACAGCATTTCATTTCTACACGACTGCCTAATTTGTTATGTTTTTATGTATGTATGTATGTATGTATGAGTTTTTTGTTTTATTAGCTTGTAGGCTTGCGTTTGACCGCCATCTCGCCCGATGTTAAGCGATAATGCGGTCTACGATGGAGCACGCTTGCCTAGAAGAAACCGATTCACTCGCGTCTTGAAGACACCCAGATTGTAACTATCGGGAAAGACCCACTCCGGCAGCGCATTCCACTGTTTCGCGGTTTTTGTAATGAACGATGACGTCATGGTTCCCTTAAAACCAGTAACAGAAACATTATACAGAACCCAAATTAAAACAAGTATATTTTTAAAACGACTTTTTAAGTACGATTAATGAATACCACAACTCGCGTCAAACCTCTTTTTATACTCCTCATAATCTATGGTATATAGACATAATCCTCTTTTGAAAATACACAGACGTATTATATTTATAATCTGTATCTTGTGTATGGTAGACACTTAGGAACTTATTTATAGTGTGATTTGAATAAACAAAAAGATTATGAATGATTTTGTGGATTATAGTAATGCTTCTTAAATAGCATCACGCTTGTATTTCTCAAAGGCTTAGACAGGGGTGTTCTATTGCATACGGTGGCCTATCTCCACAGAGATTAGCCAAGTACGCAGGAGATATTATAGTGCACAACTGTATGCGCAGACACAGTTGCACTCCCTCTTCCTTCACTCTCATATTCCGGTGGGACGGCAATCCGACACGAGTGGAGAGAGATCCTAGTAGCAGCCCGGAGTCGGGAAGTTACACCCCGGTGCTTCGGAGAGCACGTAAAGCCGTCGCTCGTTCGCCTGATGTCTCTCCGGTCGTGTCGGATTGCCGTCCCATCGGACTATATGAGTGAAGGAAGAGGGAATGCACCTATGTTTGCGCATACACTTCTGTACTATAATATCTCCTGCGTTCGTGGCTGATGTCCGTGCAGATAGGCCGCCGTGACCGAAATACGGTCGGGAGGAGTTTTTTTTTTTTAAATTGATATCTACTCCAAGATTTTATACAAATTCCCCCGCTCCTTTCATTGAGAAAGTGAAACATTGTTGTATCTATATAGCGGCACAAACAATTCTAAAATAAACTGCATTGCGTAAGCAATTACTTCTCGCCCGGAAAGTTACACACGCAGTCAGATTTACAGAAGTTTCAGTACGAACAGAAACATTATACATTATGTCATAAAACCGAAAGAGGCCTATAGCTATCCCAATAATATTACCAAATAAAATAAGAAACATTCATGAAAGGAAACAATCATAAAATATAGTAATATCTTAGGTTTTCGCGATCACTACACTTTATAATAAAACAACTTTTAACCGGATTAATCGCGTGTATTATTGGTTTTTGTTTTTCCTGACGTTTCGAACACATTATCGTTGTGCTCAAATTACCGTTATTTCTACAAAATCTAACAATTTCTAATATTGTACCCGCGCCCTCTGTACAGCCATGAAGTTTCCTTATTTTAACGCGACTGCCCAAAATAGGAGTGTTATGTTTTTAAGGTTCATATATTATTTATGGTTGTGAGTTTCTTTATTCTACTATAATTTCTAAACGCCTGAACCGATTTAGATGTATGGGGTATCGTTAAAATCCTTACATTATCCCGGGTAACGTAAGCTAGTAAGATTTTAAAAATGGAGGGTTGCTACTTAATTTTCTAACTAATTTCATCTTGTTTGAGAAGGTCTTTATGTTCACTGATGTCAGACACTCTACCCCTTCCAGTTTTTCACGCCCCGTGTATGTATGAGAGTTGAACTTCTGCCAATAACCTGTATAATGGAACTTCGTAATAATGATGAATAACGACCATAAAGTTTGCATTTAGCGAATGAATTATGTGCTGTAATGGTGAAATGTTACATTCAGATCCAAAATGACGGACTACTTAATAATACCGTTCTGTGGCGCTCCCAGCCCTTTGTGAACCGTGGTCGGTAAAAAAATAATAAGGTTAAGCAACGGTCGCCGAGGTCAATATGAAGATGGGTGACCGCTAAAAGCATTTTCGGCACGTCGCCGTGCTTTAATGCTTTCAATGGATATTAACGAGACAAGGTAGCTCAGTTGGTAGAGTGATGACCCGGAACGTCAAAGGCCGCGGGTTCAAACCCCGTTCTTGTCCATAATTATTTCAATGTTTCTTTGAAAAATAGTAATTAAGAAAGAAAATAATTTTATTTCTTTGCCCAGGGGCACACTTTAGGTAGGCAGAGGTGTACACAGATGTACACCCACATTTCTTGAATGCTGTTATTAAGTCCCATAGGTGGTGAGCCTAATGCTATCTACCGTATCTATCTTAAATTTGTCATTATTATTTATTTATTTATTTAATTAATTACAACGGTTAAAAACCAATTACAGTAATTGAATTTAAAATTCAAAAATCATAACACAAAACTACTAAACACATACGAAACATAATAAATCTAAAAAATTTAAAAAGAAGGTTAACAACTCTTTCGTGAATCACTCTCACAGTACTTCTGACATGCCAATAAAATCGTCCATTCATCCGCAAACAGATAGTTTTGTTGGGTTAGAATTCAAGAGATCATTAAGTGCAGCCAGAGTGCGAGGGATTGGAGACTTAGCACGCGCAACGGTGCGCCACGGAGGCACAGCAAAGAGCAAACAATCTGTGCTTTTTACCCCGGCAATAATTGTCCGGCACAAAGAAGCGGGCAGCACAGCAAGCAGATCAGGCGCGTCTATAGTACCACGGAGTGTTAAGACACTTACAGACTACGTTAAATATCATAACAATAATGATGAAATTACTTCCACAAATGTAAACTGTCTATCGATTTTTTATGTATAAGGTCCTAATTTATTAGGTAATTTCCTTTGAAAGGGGTAATATATAAGTCAAATACATTCACTTAAGCTAAGAATTAAATGGATATAACAAATTATTTGTGATTAACATAGTACTAGCAAGACGAAAACTGCTCCTTGAACGGCGAACATTATGAAAAATATAAAATTGTTGTAAAAATTTGAATTGTGTCTTAAATTAATCCTTATCACTTACACATTGACCCCTTAAAAGGAAATTACCTAATAAATTAGGACCTTATATTACAATTTAATGTTTAATGTCTATTTTTTATTAACTGGATTTATATTTTTAAGCATTATAATTACAAATATTTGTACGCTTGTTACTAGCAGATTTTGTACGGGACCTCGAATTGTAATATCATCTAATTTATTGTACCCAGAATCTATACAAATAAATTCTATCTATCTATCTACCGGGCATAATTTCAAAGTACGAGCTGTAACTGAGAACTTCCTACCAGGAAACCTAAAAAATAATTTGGCTGACCTGAGAATCGAACCCAAGACCTCATGCTCAGAAGTTGCGCTTGGGGCTATTAAATCAACGAGGCAGATTTACTTGGTATAAGACATAAAAGTAGTTTATAATTCAGTTCATCCAATTCATTTGACAGCGCGGTTTGCGCAGTGGTCGAGAAACCGACTGCTGCGCTGCGTGTCGCAGGTTCGATTCCTGCACGAAGCAAATATTTGTACGATCTACAGATAATTGCTCCGGGTCTGGGAGTGTGTGTGCTTGTGAGATTATATGTCTGTAAATGCACCCACGACACAGGAAGAAATTCCTAGTGTGGGGCAACGTTTTAAAAATATATATATATATCTGAGTGGAAAATGAAAGAGACCTCGCAAAGATAATGTCGCTAACGTCCACGTTTCGTGTAGTGCCGCCACGGATTAAAACCTCTCTACAATAATTCAATACAATCTTTAGCGAACTCTAAAGTTACAATATTAAATTGAAAAAAGAATACGGTCGCGAACAGGATTTCAACCTGATAAATACTCCACCGGAGTATTTATCCGGGAGCGAGTATTTATTACGAAGCATGCGTTAATGCTTTTCCAAGATTTATCTTGAATTATTAAGGTAATTGCATTCTTTACGACATTGCATTGACTGCAAAGTTAGTCGTGTCGGTTCGGTCATCTATATAGGTACTGAAGAGATAGCAATGACGACGACAAAAAGACGTGTTAAAAATATGGATGAAGAATTCGCGGTGGTGAGCAGAGGTCGAGATGGCTTAGTGGTCAGAGCGCCTGGAGTATTTATCCGGGAGGCGCAGGTTCGAATCCTGTTCGCGACAGTATTCTTTTTTCCATTTAATATTGTAACTTTAGAGCTGTCTACAATACTCAAAATCAATACTACAAAATGAATTACAAACTACCGATATAATTAAAATCACATCACTAATCCCTACGTGTATATTTGTAAATCCAGTAATTATACACTCGTAATACCCAATTATCGTTCGTTGCCATAGAGGAGGTACGTAAGGAGTAGCGTTAACAGATCTGTTTTTATAAATGTAGGAACTAAAGTGGAAAAATAGCGGGAGAAGAATGAAAAAGATTTGACGCAGACCTAATGCACATCAATAAACTTACAAAACATATTTCTGAATCAATTCTAATATTTTAATAATATTTTTATTGAATAAAATATCGTACATTAATAAAATAACAAGTACAAAGTTTCACTTATAAGTCTATATACACATGTGCCTGAACTAGGAGATCCTGTGTCTCAGGCATGAAGAACAAAATTAGTCTTAAAATTAAATACACAATCACATTGTTAATATAATAAAAGTACAAAATATGTAATATTTTAATGTAAAATTTTTAAATTCTAATCATATATTTTTTTTTTTTTTTTTTTTTTTTTTTTTTTTTTTTTTTTTATTGTATTTCACAAAACTGATGTACAATCTCACAATCAGTAAAGAAAAGATAAAAACTTAATACAATTGATTGCCATCTACTAGATGTGAATCTAACGTGCATAATTATTATTTTACAGAAAAGACAGAACTTATATTCTAATAAAATTAAAATAGGTTACAATTTGGAAAGTTATATCTATTTTATAAAGAAGTATTGAAGTGTTTAATCAATTATGACTCTTAATTTAGACTTTACTGAGGCTGCAGAACCACCAAAGACATCTACTTCATTACGGATGGCATTAGCCGAAGACAGCATACGGGATATGGGTGAAAATTGACCTATATTAGTTCGATAATGAGGCTGGACGAAAGTTTTTCGGTTAATTAAACGGCTGCTAATACGCGGAATACTTATACGTACCTTTTCTAAGAGCTCGGGAGAGTCAATAAGACCGTTAATTAATTTGAACAAAAACATTACATCTTGAATTTTCCTACGTGAGCTTAACGATTTCATTTTATAGTGACTCAGCCTAGATTTATACGAATTAAAAATACGGCATTTGTTTTCTGAATAACATAAATGGTATAAAAACCTTTTTTGAACTCTCTCTAGTCTATCGGAATGTACTTGATACATCGGGTTCCAGGCAGTGCTACAATATTCCAGCACACTTCGAATAACACTGTTGTAAATACAAATTGTTAGAAATGGTTCTTTAAAAATTTTCATTTCCCTAACGATGAAACCTGACAATTTTGAAGCCCTGTTAATGATGATATTGAAATGATTTCTGAAATTCAAATTGCTGTCGATTATAATACCTAAATCCCGAACACTTTTAACCTCTTTGAGTAAGTTATTATTAATTGAGTAACACGCTTGAGTTTGGTTCTTTTTCCTGGTAAATTTGATAAAATAACATTTACTTTGATTCAATATCATGTCGTTTTGTACACACCAATTAAACACGTTATTTATATCTGACTGGAGCTGAAATATATCAGATTGATTGTCTATTATTCGGTATATTTTTAAGTCATCAGCAAAAAGTTTACATTTCGAGGCAATCCTACTGCTCAAATCATTTATGAAGACCAAAAAAAATAGTGGCCCTAGGTGTGACCCTTGAGGATATAAAAAAAACAACCCATAATTGTCCCACTACAGGGCAAGGGCCTCTTCTCATACAGAGAAGACAGGAGCTTAATCACCAATTCTAATCATAATACAACGAAATCAACAAATTTCACTTCATATTATATTTTTTTATATTTAAAGGTTTACACGTGTTCCTACGTGAAAAAAGGGCAATCCCCCCCCCCCCCCCTCTATAAACACAGGGGGATGTTAATATATGCTGAGCATGGTGAGGTCCTGGGTTCGATTCCCAGATTGGGCAAAGTGTTATAGTTTTTTTCTAATAGGAAAGTCTTAGTAGAAGCCCGGAGTTTATAGATAGGATTTGATAACAGCGTTGGTGAAATGTGGGTGTACAACTGAGTAAACCTCTGCCTATCCTTTCGGGGAACACAGGCGTGATGCTATGTTATATTATGAAATCAAATTAAAGGGAACTTGAAATACGAACACAATCCAGAGACATTAACAAATGCATCTTACTCCCTACTCATATTATAAATAAGAAAGTTTGTCCTGATGAATGTTCGTTACTCTTTCACGCAATAACTACGGAACGGATTTAGATAAAATTTGGCACACATACAATCAATGTCTACCTGAATATTCATTGTAAATAAGACATTAATTAAGCCTTTTTTCTCTTTCCTTGTAAAATAAACTTTATGTCCCCGCTGGCGTCAATTTTCAAGTCCAAGCAGACGAAGCCGCGAACAAGAGCTAGTCTACGATTATTTAAATATAACGGGACTTAATCGCGCTAAAAACGTCAATTAATATACGCGACCTTAAAAAAAAAAATAGCTAGTCTATTATAAAAGTATGGCCATATGATTGTGGGATGTGGCAGATGGGTACGCCCGTTCTTAATATCTCCATTACTATTTACTCTGAATTCGTTCTCCATCGATACGATTGCCGCAATCGTTCCCAACGTGAGAATCGGAGTGATTCGATTAGTAATAATCGTTAATTTTTATTGGTCTGGGTTTAGAGTAATTTAATTTTGTTGTACAACACTATTATTTGTTGTTTATGGTTATGTTGTTTTATGGTTTTTTGTTTTTATAATTATGTTCATAATTGTTTTTTCTTTAAAGGTGTAGACAGTGATGTTTGTCATATGAAAGAAATACACTTAATGGATTTGAAAAAATAAAACAACTTTCTTTTAGATTAACAGCAATGGGGGCTGCTGAGCGTGAGGTCTCAGGTTCGATTCCCGTGTCAGACAAAGTATTATTGTAGTTTCATTAGTAGCCCGGAGTTTGGAATTGTGTCTGGTTGATAGCAATAGCCTCACAACCTATAAACATGAGACGGTTTAAAGATAAATCTTTGAAAAGCATTAACGCATGCTAAGCGAACTCTAAAGCTATAAAATTAAATGTAAAGGTAAACGGTCGTGAGCAGGATTCGAACCTGCGCCACCTGGATAAATACTCCTGGCGTTCTGACCACTACGCCATCTCGACCTCTGCTCACTACCGTGAATTCTTCTTTCACATTTTAACACGTCTTTTGGTGATGATCCAGGCGGCGCAGGTTCGAATCCTTTTTTTTTTCAGTGTGGCATATCCGTCATGGGCGCTGTGCCGGACTCCTACCGACTAAAAACCACACGGTCCCACTCCAGCCTTTTCCGAAGTCCCGGGTTAGTTGCGGCAATAACCGCGACCCCGGCAGGTGCAGGTTCGAATCCTGCTCACAACCGTATTCTTTTTCCATTTAATATTATAACTTTATGAGACTGTTTGTCGGGCTTGTCTCATATGAGCAATTTGTAATTTTATTAAAACTAACAAGATAGACATTACATGGCCTCAACATGTATAAAAAAATAAACAAGATGAAATTAATCATAACAAGATAAATCTTTGAAAAGCATTAACGCATGCTTAGCGAACTCTAAAGTTATTATATTAAATGGAAAAAGAATACGGTCGTGAACAGGATTCGAACCTGCGCCTCCCGGATGAATACTCCAGGCGCTCTGACCACTAAGCCATCTCAACCTCTGCTCACCACCGCGAATTCTTCTTTGATATTTTAACACGTCTTATGGCGACGTCATTGCAATCAATTCAGTCCCTATACTGGTGACCGAACCGACACGACTAACTTTACAGTTAATACAATGCCGTAAAGAATGCAATTACCTTAATAATTCAAGATAAATCTTTGAAAATCATTAACGCATGCTTAGCGAACTCTAAAGTTATTATATTAAATGGAAAAAGAATACGGTCGTGAGCAGGATTCGAACATTTCGAACCTCCGCCTCCCGGATAAAACTCCAGGCGCTCTGACCACTGGCTGGTCCGAGCGCCTGGAGCGCACTGATCGAGATGGCTTATCGCGACCGTTTTCTTTTTCCATTTAATATTGTAACTTTAATTATAACATTAAAAATCACGCCTGCATGTGTAAGCACCTCTGCCTAACCCTTCGGCGAATACAGCCGTGATAATGTTTTGTTATGAGCAACGGTCGAGATGGCTTAGTGGCCAGAGAGCTTGGAATATGTATCCAGGAGGCGCAAATTAGAGTTCCGTTCACACCCGTATTTTTCATTCTACAAAAATTTTAATAATCCGTATGGTTCACTACGCATGCATTAATACGATTAAAAGATCTATCTGTATCTAGAGTATGCTTTCATTACAAACCACACATAATTAAATTCAAAGGTAAGAGAGAGGCTTCATACTCCCTCCTCCCTTCCTTACCCCCACTAACTTGCCAAGTTACGTAGCACTTAAGACATTAGCGAAGTGTGCACTCTTAGTGCCACTTAGTGCCATTTACGTGGCACTTAAAGTGACCGCAGGGTGCCATACAACTAGAAATGGCTGAATTATACAACGTGTCCCAAATATGTGACATATATGAATGAACTATGAATACGAAAATTATACACCTTGTACCAAATATGTGACGAAAATTTTTTGTTCAATATCGTTGTAATTTAATAGGCATGATGACAGATTTTGAAATCTCCTTTTATAATGTAGGACATGTAGATACTCGTCTACTATATCCGAAAAACACATTATATCAACAATAAACTAAGTTTCAACGTAAATTACTGCATTTTATTCTATCTAATTTGATTTAACCGCGACAACGCTGCTGGGTGTCATGGGGCCGTTTTGACATCATACCTCAGCATATTTGACATAAGTTGAAGCCATACTGTACGGTGATGATTGACATTTGACTGAGGCGTGACGTCATTCGCTGTGATTGACGTTTCAGTCAACATGGCCGATTGCAGCATTGTATACTTTTATTTTATTGAAAATCTTATGAATCTTAACGTTTTTAATAAAACTAGGTAATTTTTTTGAATCCTTTGTATATATTTACCTCTAAAACCATAAATTTTTTGGTTCTTTAATACTGTCATCATGCCTTAACTGCATCGATGAAATCTGGATGTGCTCACAATACCTCTGCCTACTCCTTCGGGAAGTACAGGCGTAATGCTATGTTATGTTACACTAAAGACACGCCAAAAACGCATCGCAGGCTTTTTACAATCAAAATAACATAGCTTCACGCCTGTTTTCCCCGAGGGGGTAGGCAGGTGTGAACAATTTTACACCCACATTTCACTAATGCTGTTATTAACTCCCATGTAATAGGTGGTAAGCCTAGTAAGTGCCATCAACAGGGCACAATTCCAAACTCCGGGCTGCTACTGAGAATTTTCCCTAAACCCAGTAACACTTTGCCCGACCCGGGAATCGAACCCATGACCTCATGCTCAGCAGTCGCACTCGGAATCACTAGACCAACGAGAATACGATATATTAATAGAAAAATTATACAGTATGTACCAAAATATGATATTGTATTTGCAACATGCAAGCTTCATTGGTCTAATGCGGCTCGTAGGTCGAGGAGTGTTTTTTCTTAAATTTGTACCTATATTCGACACCTTTGACCCCTTTGGGGAGTACAACCTTAATGTTGTCATGTTGTCCATTCTAAGATAATTTATAATTTCACAAAAGATACGCTAAAAAGCCTTCGCAGCCTTTTTGTAATCATGTATTGTAAATTAATTATTAGTTTTAAAGATAACATCGTGAGGGAACCAGCACACCTGAGAGATGTTCTCGATGATGTGTAAAGCCATGTCAGAGACCTACGGGTGGTTTAAACTCTGACACTAGGTTGTTCATCAACCCTATAATAAGAAGATGATTGTTATTGAATGAAATATTGAATACATTCAGGCGTTACTTTGCGGAAGTCCATTACAATGGATGCAAATAAATACAATATCTAGCTACTTCCACAAATTGAGGGTAGTCATGCATTACCTGTGCACCGCCCGCCCGCCCGCAAATATATGCACATACCGAAGCGGTGAAAATTCCGAGCGTTGACTCGGTGGCGGACACTGCACGGTCTAACAGCTCCTGATGATGCCCCGTGGAGGGGCGAAACACGTGTAGAGTAGTTGGTGGTAGTCGGAACTTTCACCGCTTGCGTATGTGCATATATTTGCGGGCGGGCGGTGCACAGGTAATGCATGACTACCCTCAATTTTGTGGAAGTAGCTAGATAATGTATTTATTTGCATCCAATATTGAATGAAATGAGTTAAGCTCGCCTTTGTACGTTTTTATTTTAAATTTATATATGTATGTTACTTGATCTGTGTACAATAAAGAATTAAGTTAAGTTAAGTTAAAGACCATCACTTTTGTAGTCTTTCATTCAATTGATTTTTTGAACTAAAGTCAGTTTAATTTACATTCCATGTTTTTGGACTTCATTTGTATAGCTTCTTTAACTTCAATATTTTGTAAATGTGAGAAATCAGTAAACTTGCCTAATTCGTTGTGTTTATTACAATAAAGCTAAATATTTTTTATATTAATTACTTTATTTCGAAGATTACACTGTTCTCGCATTCCTCTTTCTAAATAATATATACAAATACTGTAAAAAATATAAAGTTTAAAAGAGTTACCATGGAGTTACTTGCCGGTTCTTCTCCATAGGAATCAACTCTTTTCGAACCGTGCAACTAAATTCTGACGTTACATAACTGCTTTTTAAATTGGTTTATGTGAAAATGTGAAATAAAAACTTTTGACTTTGACTTTGAATAACATTCATATTCTGCTATTTTATTCATGAATAGAAGGATTATGGCTTAAACCCGCAACCTGGCACTCTAGAAAAAACTGTGTTACCAACCCACCACAATAAAGTCTTCGAAAGCACTACATTAGGTGTATCGCATCAATAAAATAGTTTATACCCTTAAATTACACGTATACTGTTGTAAATAGTTGGTTTACAACTAAATTGAGGGGTATATGACCCTATGACGTGATTGAGAACCTTAAGGTTGTATGGCATCACTCACGCCTGTATGTTTTAAAGGGTTAGGCAGATGTGTGCTGCTTAACACTTCAGATGAAGAGAAATATGTGTCAGAATCGTAGCAGCTGGGACTCGATAATCTCTGCCTACCTCAATGGAAAACAGGCTTGCATATTTTTACTTTTGTATACTAAAATTTCACCGATATCGTTGTTCCAGTTAGTGGAGTGTAATATTAAGATAACATCAGAACCTGACGCATTGATAACCTTTGGTGTGACATAGCTAGATAGAACGAGACCGTATCGGTGGCCGTTACCACCAACAACAGCATTCCCAATGAGGGTTGACGTCAGGCAGGCGGCCGGTCATAATACATAGCCAAAACTTTAGCAGCATGCCAGATATTGGTATGCTGCGCCGACCCCAAATAAATTGGGATAAGGGCAGGGGGGTGATGATGATGATGATGATCGTTAACTCGGGTGATAAATGTATCCATCTATTGGTCAACCTTCCAAACTTCAGGCTGCTATTGAGATTTTACATAACATAACATAACATAGCATCACGCCTGTATTCCCCGAAGGGGTAGGCAGAGGTGTACACATTTGTACACCCACATTTCACCAATGCTGTTATTAAGTCCCATGTAATAGGTGGTGAGCCTATTGCCATCCAATCTCACAATTCCAAACTCCGGGCTGCTACTGAGCATTTTCCCAACAGAAAAACCCAATAACACTTTGCCCGACCTGGGAATCGAACCCAAGACCTCATGCTCAGCAGTCGCGCTTGGGACCACTAGACCAACGAGGCAGCTATTGAGATTTTACTAACAGAAAAACCCTAACCCTGCCTGACCCGGCAATCTGACCCAAGACCTCACACTGAAGAGTCGCGCTTGCGTCTACTACATGAACCACATAAATGACGTAACCACTAATATTGTTAATAGATACGATAGGCCGCATGTCAGCAGTATAAACAAAACCAGTATAAGCTGGCCTCGCACACTATTAAAACTCCCTACTACGATAGGCCAGCTCACGGCCTAAGTGTTACCACAGATTTGCAGCCTTAGTACTTGATGAAATATAATTAAAAACCTCAACAGGAAAAAATAATGCAAGATGGCGCTTCTAATTAAATAATGCAAGATGGCGCGTCTAATTAAATATAGCAAGATGGCGCCTAAAATTAAATAATGCAAGATGGCGCGTCTAATTAAATATAGCAAGATGGCGCCTAAAATTAAATAATGCAAGATGGCGCCTCTAATTAAAGAGACTAATATATGTTTTTATTTTGTTTCAGAGATCTTCAAGGAAACAACATCACGATAATATTCCAAAGCGACTTTCAAAATCTGAAGGACTTGAAAACATTGTAAGTATTAACTTCAAGTTGTAATTATTATTATTTCTAAAGAAACATTTAAAAATACGATACCCATGACATACCGTGTCATGGCTCTCCCACTGAGCTACCGTGTCGTTTCCATTAAATTTCAAGTTCCCTTCGCGTCTTAAGTAGACGCCTGGCGATATCTATTTAGCAGCGATTTAAAGATTAGTAAACTCAGCGTTACCACTTTGCAGTTGTACGGCGTCGAACGACATCCCAATCGTTCGAGTTTCACTCATGTATATTATTTTTCAATGTTTCCTTAATAAATAATTATTAATATAGGCATAACATGGCCATAATATGTATAAAATATCATTTAAATAATAGTAATATGTTAGGTTTTCGCGATCACTACACATTATAATAAAACAACTTTTAACCGGATTAATCGCGTGTATTAATGTATTGGCTTTTGGTTTTCCTGACGTTTCGAACACTTTCCAGCGTTCATGGTCGCAAGACAAAAACCAATTATACACGCGATTAATCCGGTTAAAAGTTGTTTTATTAAGACATTTTAATAATGTTTAAGTTATAAATTATATTCAATATCAATGCCATTTTCTTAGTAAATAAATACGAATCTTATAACAATGAGACGATTGCATGCTATCTTGGACTATCGGTTTTGATTAACCTATTCGACATGTCGCTTCACACATGGAACCATAACAGAAGGCAAAAAAGAAACATCTATGTACGGAACAAGAAGTTTTACAGAAGAAAAGTTTAAAAAAAACTTGTTACATGAAGCATTAATATATTTTAATTGTTTATTGTTTCTCTAATGTTTTAATTTTAAGAGGATAACACTGTTCTGTAGTGCTGTGTTGGTAACGGTGAGTAAGGTCGCCAGTGCTGCTTGAGGAAGCGTTGTGTCGGCAGTGGGGGGCCGGTGTTTGTCCCCTATATTGCCGAAGTAGCGATTCCTCTTACAAGGCCTGCAACGCGCCAGTGATACCGCTGGTGTTGCGTCCATAGGCTATGCTAACCGCTTACCATCTGGAGGACCGTACGCTTGCTTGTCATCTTAGTATAAATGTACTAAATACAATATTTTCTTTGCAGACAATTGTCAGAAAATCTGATACACACGATCGAGAGAGATGCTTTCTTAGAACTGAATGCATTAGAACGATTGTAAGTATATTTAAAAAAATATAATTATACACATGTGTTTGTAATGGTTTTAGGTATCTAATAAGATATGAGTACTTTACCGAACAAATATTTATCGATTTAAGAATTTCTATACTAAAAAATGTTTTGCAAGTAATGGAATAGTATTAATAATAATTAATCTTTAAACGGTTTAGATTTCAAATAATCCTTTGGTAAACGCAATTTAATTTCAATTATTTTACGTAATATAAAGTACACATATCGATTCTGAAACCATTAAAACTCGTAATAAGAAACCTCATTACAAAGTTACTTCGAGCAGAAAAATGCAACGTTCGAAATTCGAAACGACCAATCGGAGTGGCTGATTGGCATCGTTCCGTTTGCAATGACTTTGCAACGTAGTCTCAGCGTTTCTTAACCATTGTTTTAATTTATTTTGTATTTTTAAATACAGAGTTGACTTTGCGGTAAAGTGTGAAAAAAAAAATACAATATGTAAAAAAATAATTGAAATATTGTGTTGAATAGATTCAGGCGTTACTTTGCGGAAGTCCATTACAATGGATGCAAATAAATACAATATCTAGCTACTTCCACAAAATTGAGGGTAGTCATGCATTACCTGTGCACCGCCCGCCCGCCCGCAAATATATGCACATACGCAAGCGGTGAAAATTCCGACTACCACCAACTACTCTACACGTGTTTCGCCCCTCCACGGAGCATCATCAGGAGCTGTTAGACCGTGCAGTGTCCGCCACCGAGTGAGCCAAAACCGCACCCTACACCTCTATTTATGCCTTCTCCCCCCCACATGTTGTAACGGAAAACTACGGAATGTGTTTTTAAACTTGATTCAGTTTATTGAAAATTTTATCTGTAATAAATTATTTTATAAAGAAAAATGGATGTAAAGAAATATGTAATGAATTAATTAAGAATAATAATTATGGTATTTAAGAGATAATAATAATTTTATTTAATTGGTTGTTGACGTAAAAATACGCAACAGTGGGGAGGAGGAAACATTAAGCTGCTCATTTAGTATGGTCCCATCAACGCTATGTTTGATAATCTCTAACTGTTCCAACACGTTCAGCCTTAGACCTTTACTACAAGTATGTAAAACTTTATAGGAATGCCCTTCCGATAATCTATGACCGGTGTTTAATAAATGTTTCGCGAAATGTGATCTCTCTGGTCGGGCATTCCTACAAGCCGAAATGTGTTCTTTATAACGTGTCTCAAAACTGCGGCCAGTTTGACCCACGTACACAGAATCACATTCATCACATGCCAACCTATACACCCCCGACTTCCTGCCAACCTCCGTCTTTTCTTTGCCGTTGCAAATGGCACGTCGAACGGAATTATTAGTTCTAAATGCCACATAAACGTCGTTATTCCTTAAAATTTTTGAAATTTTGTCTGATATTTTACCCAAATAAATCATACTAGATCGATAATTATGAATAACGCGCCTATGTGGCACCGCGTATAAGAGCCCAGCCACCTGTTTGTTAATTTTGTCCCTAACCATGTTATATACCATCCGCCGATCATTTTGAAACGATTGAACGATTTGTGAAATTGCTGTTGCAAATGGTTATGATCGGCGGATGGTATATAACATGGTTAGGGACAAAATTAACAAACAGGTGGCTGGGCTCTTATACGCGGTGCCACATAGGCGCGTTATTCATAATTATCGATCTAGTATGATTTATTTGGGTAAAATATCAGACAAAATTTCAAAAATTTTAAGGAATAACGACGTTTATGTGGCATTTAGAACTAATAATTCCGTTCGACGTGCCATTTGCAACGGCAAAGAAAAGACGGAGGTTGGCAGGAAGTCGGGGGTGTATAGGTTGGCATGTGATGAATGTGATTCTGTGTACGTGGGTCAAACTGGCCGCAGTTTTGAGACACGTTATAAAGAACACATTTCGGCTTGTAGGAATGCCCGACCAGAGAGATCACATTTCGCGAAACATTTATTAAACACCGGTCATAGATTATCGGAAGGGCATTCCTATAAAGTTTTACATACTTGTAGTAAAGGTCTAAGGCTGAACGTGTTGGAACAGTTAGAGATTATCAAACATAGCGTTGATGGGACCATACTAAATGAGCAGCTTAATGTTTCCTCCTCCCCACTGTTGCGTATTTTTACGTCAACAACCAATTAAATAAAATTATTATTATCTCTTAAATACCATAATTATTATTCTTAATTAATTCATTACATATTTCTTTACATCCATTTTTCTTTATAAAATAATTTATTACAGATAAAATTTTCAATAAACTGAATCAAGTTTAAAAACACATTCCGTAGTTTTCCGTTACAACATGTGGGGGGGAGAAGGCATAAATAGAGGTGTAGGGTGCGGTTTTGGCTCACTCGGTGGCGGACACTGCACGGTCTAACAGCTCCTGATGATGCTCCGTGGAGGGGCGAAACACGTGTAGAGTAGTTGGTGGTAGTCGGAATTTTCACCGCTTGCGTATGTGCATATATTTGCGGGCGGGCGGGCGGTGCACAGGTAATGCATGACTACCCTCAATTTTGTGGAAGTAGCTAGATATTGTATTTATTTGCATCCATTGAAATATTGTGGCATGGCAAGTCTAGATATTTGATCCTGTATAAATACATCTCTTTCATATAGGTCCAAAAAGGTTTCCGTCCTTATTTACATATTATAAGTTATTCATATCCATGTTTCGGTGCCCTAAATATATGGAATTTCAAAGATATCAGACCCAAATATTTATATAGGCCCTTAATACATATTGGAACGTGCCAATCCATCAGAAGAACAAATGAAACGCGTCCAAAATGAGAACTATTTAAAGCGTTTACAATTTCTTGGCACTGCATGTGAGAAAGAGACAAAAGAAGCTTTTATGAACGATAGAAGGAAATAGAAGAAAAATATTTGGGCTGCAGGAGGCAATAGGCCATAGGTTTTGCCATATTGTATATATTTTTAATAAAAAACTGAAAGAGATAGATAAGGATTATGGGACGCAATAAGAGTGAGGGAGAAAATAGTATACAACGTGTCACAGAAAGTCGGTAGTCGTACTTTAAGAGGTCAATGTACCCATTTATACCAACAACTTTTACAATGGAAAAAACTTCGAAAGGCGCTAAAAAATCAACGTGCCATACCTACTCGACTAAAATGTGCAGCTGCTTTTATTTCGCGCTTTAGAAGTTTTTGCTTAAGAAAAGTATTTCGTATACTTGGGTTTATTGACCTCTTTAAGTATAATTATTGAATTCAAACGGGACTTAATCGCGCTAAAAGTATAATATTTATTTACCTCGACGTTTCGATCAAGTTGCATCGATCGTGGTCACGAGTAGACTCTTTAAGTATGACTATAGACTTCTGTTACACGTTGTATACAGTTTAGGAGACAGTAAAAATGATAGAGAGGGAGAGACAGAGAACATTATATGGACTGTAGGAGCCAAAACAAATGGTTATGAAACGTTGGACTATATTTATATTTCCTTACAGGAGACTCAACAATAACCGACTGGGTCACTTGCCTGAGGGGCTTTTTTTGAGGTTGAGACACCTACAGAGATTGTGAGTAGGGCCTGGTTGCCAGGCCAATGGTGTGGTCCCTGTCCCCTTCGGTATTCGGTGTATCACTGACCTAAGACGGTGCTGTACGTTGTTTTGGTGAAGGCAGAGTATTTTATTTAGTACCAGTTGACCCGATAGACGTTGTTCTGTCCAAATTTTAATAGATTTTCCTATAAAAAAGTTTAATAATGCAATTTTTCTGCTAAGCTGCCTATTTTGTTTAGCATTCGAAACTTTTTACGAAATCCTTGCTCGGACTTTTACGAATATATACACGAAAAAAAACCTAAATCAGTCCAACCGTTGTCAAGTTAATGATAGATTCATAAAGCGCACAGTCTAGGAGTGTGAAGTTTCTGCCTTCGTTTCTATTTCCGATTGTATACAAGGTAAAATTAAATTAACTGAAACACTTTCCCAATATGAACATTATCGTTAGAGGTAAAATAATACAATATTATTGGTTTCTACAAAATTTCACTTATCTCATTTACTTAATGATATTGAAGTAAAAGAATACGTAACATTAATTTTTTTCGGCTAACATTCACTTAAAATATTTCAAATTGAACAAAAAATTAACCGATCAACTGCCTGGCGTTGTCACCTGGTTGAAAGTTCGTTGACCTCGACCGTAAAAGAACATTTCATATTGGATTCTGTTACCTCTAACGATTATTTACGAAAAGTTTTGACAACTAATTTAATTTGACTGCAATCTAAATCTTTTTAAGACATGAGTTAACAGGACTTTGTGGGTAATCTTGCTCCCCCATCGATTACCAGCTTTGTCTTGAGGGTGATTGTGTTTAAAAACCCCAAATTCAAAAACTGGTGACACTCTAGCGCTATTGAAAATGGATTGTTCATATCTGATTAATTAAATAATAAAAAAAAAAACCCCTGCAGGGTCAACAAATTTGTTAACACCAGTATATTAATGATGCCCACGGGATTCATTTGCAGTTCACAATTTTTTTTTGATTTTGACAATTTGGTGTACGAATTATCTGTATTTGCAGATTCGGAATATTTTGGCTTTACCATTCAATGACGTCACAGTACCCGTCTCCCCGCCCCCCTTTAAGCTTGTGCCTAAAACCGGGTTTCTTCAGTGTCTATTTATACATAATTATTGTATAATTTCTTTAATTTTCAACCCAGCGCCGCTAGCATATTATAACAAAAAAATAAAAACAAAAATCTTTTTTTTTTTTCATTTTTATGACGTTCTTTTATTACGTTTTTATGAGAAATATTCTTCACATGGGACAGATATTGAATAAAGGTACAAACAGCTGCATTCGGTATTCTTCAAGTAAAAATCTGTCATATTCATGGAGTCGTGTGTACAACGGCGTATGTGCAAAGAAATTACAACTCATTCCTTTCTATCATCATCCCTCTGCCTTATCCCAATTTATTTGTGGTCGGCGCAGCATGTATTCTTCTTCCATAAATCTCTGTCAGCCGTCATCTCTCTAGTCACTCCCTTTCTAGCCATATCATCTTTCACACAATCCATACATAGCTTCCTCGGTCTTCCTCTACTTATATATTATAGCCATCTACATTCATACTTAAAACTTTCCTCGTCATCTCTCCCCATCATCCCTCCGCATCACATGCCCATACCATGCTAAACGATTTCTACACAACTTCTCAGTCACCGGTGCCACTATCAGACTTCCTCTTATATATTCATTTCTAATTCTATCCATCCGCGTCACTCCACACATCCCTCTTAACATTCTAATAATGTTGAATAATTATAATTAGTCACATTCTTCTCCGTTTCCTTCTGCATCAGGGTCTTCGGTATCTAAATAATTATCAGCCTTAATGATTTTATAAAATTCGTTTTTATAATAGCCCAAAAACAAACAAAAATACTAGTCATATAGACTGGAGCCACTTTAGTTATATCCTGTAATTATAGCAGTTTTTAGAAAACCTGTAGGTTAATCTTGAAAATAAATCTGCTCGATTGACATTGGAAATATGTCAACTCGCACTTTTAAATGCCGAAATGTCTTAAAAATAAATAAGAACCGGGATAATAATAAGCCAACATTCTTTAAAAATAAGTTAATTGTACTGTAGGATTTTTTTTATCAAAAGTGGATCTACGTTTGGGCATCAACTCGCCTAATGGTAAGCGACGCTATGGCCGAGGATGGAGCACGTAGATCCAAAAGAAATCTATTGACTCAAAGTAGAGTGGATAGATTGGGGAAACGATAGTTGGGGAGTTGATGCAACTGCCCAGACCCGTCTCGCACAACGGTTGCACCGGACTACGTCCCGAAACACGATTAGGTCGCTTCACGGCTTCGTCCGGTGGGTGGTAACTTGCCGCGGCTGAAGCCTCCCACCAGATTTTTTGTATAAAATGATTTTAAAATTGATTTAACATTGGAATCGGATTGCAATTGGTGTTCATTTCAAGATTAGTATTAAGAAGGGTAAGATGGTAGTATCATACGAAGATATTTCTCATAAAAATTATGTAAAATCGTCATAAAAATCCCCATGGCCTAACAGTATACGCTTGTTCCATTTCATGAGCTTCGCTACTACGGTGTGACCCCATAGTTGTCCTTTAGGGCTAACCTTACCCCGTAACATACGCTTTTACTGTATAAAAATAATTATATAAAAAAAAACTTACATCATAACCTTTTTTTTATAACGAAATTCACCAGAAACGAACATTTATTTAAAAAAAGGAATCTTTTTTTTTATTTTTAAGAACGTTATTTACAAAAAAAAAAATTTTTTTTTGTTTTTTTTTTTAATCGAATTCTATTCTGTTAAAAATGATACCTACGTGTGTACTAGGATGTTATATCCTTTATCTTATATTATCTTTGTAAAAGTGGACAGAAAACACCAAAAAACTGTTTTTTTTTTCGCCTCTCTTCTAAGGTTAATCCCCTAAGGCTTACCGTGTCACATAAGTTTCACTGTATATAAATAATTATATTTAAAAAAACGTTATAAACATACGTCACATTCTTTTATCACGAAGATGTTAAAATAATTAACGTAAAAATAACATTTACGGATATTATTATTTTTTTGTTTTTTAGAGAATTTTATTTTTTTTAAATAAAAATAGTAATTACGATGTATGATGAAACTTACGTGCGTAAGATGTTATATTATTATCTTTAATAATTTAGATATAAAAAACCAACAAACTGTATGTTTTTTAGTACGTACGTAGAAATGTTTTTATTCGCCTTGCTACTATAGATGTTCTCTATGGCTAAACTTACCCTGTAACGTACGCTATTAGCCATTTTTAGCCATAACAAGGTTAATACAACAAGCCTCAATAATTTTGAATTCTATATTTCAATATTAGGAAATTTTTTTAGAACCAAAAAAAAAAGTTTTTTTATAAAAAGAAGCATTTTTAACAGTTTTTTTTTTTGCAATAGTTAGTACAAACAGTTTTTTTTAAATTGTTATCAATTGAAAACTAAGTAGGATTAAAAAAAAAAAAAAAAAAATATTATTAGGTATTAATCAACAGGCTAAACTAAGTAAAAATTACCAGTGAAGGCACAAAAAAAAAACAACTCATTGACACACTCATTATTATTTTTTTTCATCTTTTTAAGACCCATGTATTAAGTGGTGGGTCTATTGCCATCTACCAAGCATAATTCCAAACTTCGGGCTGCTACTGAGAAAATATCCTAACAGAAAATCCCGATATCACTACCCAACCTGAGAATCAAATCTAAGACGTCACGCTTAGCAGTCACAATCGGGACCACTACACAACGACGCACTCGAACAATTTCAATTAACATATTAAAAATGTTTTATATTTTTTCCCACTCACAATACAATAATAATTCATTTAAACTGCACATCCGTTGCAAGATGGCGGCTTCCGGAGATCTGACACAATACCCGGTTTTATAATTACATTAATGTCACACGGCGTCCTTGCGTGACGTAGCATTAATTACGAACATTATAGTACCTACGTAACATCACTCCTGTATTCCCAGAAGGTATAGACAGAGGTGTACATCATTGTAATACACCCACATTTTATGTCTTGTGTAGGAGTTGATCATCTTAAAAAGTTATAATTATCCGACTTTATAAAAAGGAGGTTCTGTATTCGATCCGTATATATGTATGTTTGTATCGTACGCGATTTTCTGAAAAACTTGTGATCCGATTTGGACGGGGTTATTTAAATACATAATTTTCGGCTCTTGGGTCGGGCAAAGTGTTATTGAGTTTTTCTATTAGGAAATTCTCACTAGCAGCCCGGAGTTTGGAATTGTGCCTGGTTAATGGCAATAGGCTCACCACCTATTCCATGGGACTTAATAACAGCTTTGTGAAATGTGGGTGTACAATTGTGTACACTTCTGCCTACCCCTTCGGGGAATAAAGGCGTGATGCTATGATGCTATGCTATATGTTTCAGGGAAGATTTTAGTATATAGGATATTAGGATCTGATGAAGATCTTCGGAGATAGACAATGGAACTCTTCAATAACTAACAGCAAATGACCCGCGATTGCAGCGATCGGATGTCTATGTATTGTTTTCACCATTCCTTTGGAGGCGGTTCTTGTAAATTACAAAAAAAAAAAAACGATTAAAAAAATACAGTCTTAAGTAGGATTTGATCCTGTGCTTCCCGGATAAATACTCCGGGCGGTCTAACAACTGAGTTTCTGGCGTGAAACAACGCTTGCGTTGTGTTTCGCCGAGTGAGTGAGGGTACCGGAGGCACAAACCCTTTAAAAGTCCGGCAACGCACACTTGCGACTCCTCTGGGGTTGCGGGTGTCCATGGGCGGCGGTAATCGCTTACCATCAGGCGACCCGTCTGCTCTTTTGCCCCCATAAAAAAAACATCTGATGGAGCTCGGCATGCGTGCTAAGTCCGCTATGCATGATTAAAAATTTCACTAAAATGTATAACTTTAATTAGTCGTCAAACAAAATCTATGACTCCAACGCGCCCACATCGGCGAACATGGCCCGCAAGAGCCTAATAAAACCCTAGCTTAAAATATGAAGTTACATTATTTAAAAAACTTTCCTTTCTACTGTTCTACTTATTTCTAAAAGGGCGTGAGGATAACCGTAGCCTTTATACATTCGTTTGTAAAGAGCAACTTTGAAAACGCTTTCAGTACAAGTCGAGCGTGAGAAGGATAAAAGATGCATTATACAATGGCGGCCAAGAATAATGTGTGCACCGTTTTATATTTATTTTTTCTTTTTTTCTTTTTCGTGGTAGGTTTTTTTGTATATTATTTAGTAAGTTTCTACTAGATTGAGACGAGGAAATGTGTTGGAGTGGTTTTTTGCAGTTTCTGTATGTTTTATTCACTATTTAGATGTTTTATTTATTATTTGGAAGATTTCTACTGACTTCTTATTATGTTTGAGTTTAAGTACATCTTTTAGTAAGGATTTTTTTTATATGCAAGTTTGAAGTCGTATAGAATTTTGTTTCTAGAAAGCTTAAATTATTTTTATTTAAAGTAATTAATGAAAAATACAAAACTTGGAGAAGGTTTCTAGACTTTAAGTTTGAAAAGTAAAACATGTAATGTCGAGAAGAAAAAATTTATACATACTTTTAATTATACTTTTTGGTAAAGTTAAAAAAGTAAATTAATGCACAAACAAAACGTAATCTCCAGACTTAAATTTTTGCGAGTATGGTTTTGGAAGACCACAAACATTTCCAAAAATACATAAAAGATCTTTCAAACGCATTATCTTGAATTTTGATTAAATTTAGATATTTAAAAAACCTTCCCCACTCTTGAAATTTCTTCCTGTATCGTGGATAAGTGACAGACATATAATCTCACAAGCATACATACACACCCAGACCCAGAGCATCTATAGATCGTACAAATATTTGCTCCATGCAGGAATTGAACCTGCGACACGCGGCGCAGCAGTCGCTCTCTCGACCACTGCATCAACCGCGCTTATCGCGCCATTGTGCGTACGAACTCTAAAGTTACATATAAGTCAGAAAAATAAGGTCGTATAGCGTATTTATCTGGGAGTTGCAGGTTCAGATCCTGATCGCAACCGTATTTTCCCCACTATCATTTACAGTCTTGAAGGAATTAGTACTGGAGTAGTTTTAGCGGGCGTACCCCTCTCGCCACTGGCATATAATTCCCAATCACCTTTTACCAGTATGGTTACAATGATAGTACACGATGCTAATTGTGTAACAGAATTTTTGTTTGTGTTTAGTTTTTTTTATAAGTGGTAATACTGATAATGTAATGACGAGAGCTATTTTCGCTTTAGTACAAGTACTTTTTTGCTTGTGTGTTACCTCACCCCGCCAAAAGTGGCGAGCAAATTTGTTCAATATTTAGTCAGAAGGCGTCTCCCGTCTGGTCCTCTAAGTTTATAGTAGTTAAAAACTAAATAACCTAAAATAAAGAGTGACCTAATAATTCTGTCTTCCATTGTAACAACACAAAGGCGTCTTTGAATCAGCCATGCGTGAGTTATAAGGTTTCTTACACACCCTCGCAAAAGAAAATGGCTTCCTTCGAAATATAATACATAAGTAAAAATAAAAAATACAGATATTGGTCTGTGTATTTGAACAGGTAAAATATTAAACACCACAGGATAACGCCTGTATTCCCCGAGGGGGTAGGCAGAGGTGTACACAGTATACACCCACATTTCACCAACGCTATTAGTCAGTTCCATATGAGAAGTAGTGAGTTTATTGCCATCAGCTACTGAGAATTTCCTTACAGAAAAATTCAATAACACTTTGCTCGACCCGGTAATCAAACCCAGGATGTCACAATCGGCAGTCGCCCTTGCAAACACTTGACCAATTAGGAGATAAAATATTTAGATTCGAGTAAAAACAACGCTTTTTAGCTCTTATTATAAAGACTGACTAAATGAAAGAAAGAAAGAAAAGTATTTATTCCACACTGGACACAATGAAAGCAAAAAAAAAAAAAACGAACAGTGAAATGAAGATGACGTCACCATAATACGAAGAAGAATTAGGAGTAGAGAACAGAGGTCGGGATAGCTTAATAGTAATTATACTGCTTCAGAATATATTTCGGTCACGGCGGCCTATCTCCACGTAGATCAGCCAAGTACGCAGGAGATATTGTAGTGCACAAGTGTATGCGCAAACACAGGTGCACTCCCTCTTCCTTAACTCTCATATTCCGATGGGACCGTGATCCGACACGACCGGAGAGAGATCAGGCGCAGGACCGACGGCTTTATATACTTTTCGAAGCACCGCGGCCAACTTCTTAACTAAAAAACCCACCATCACTTTGCCTGACCTAGAAATCGAAGCAGGAATGGGACAGTTGTGGGATGATTATATTCATAACCAGACCATAACTGTCCCACTGCAGGGTCAGGCCTCTTCTCATACAGAGAAGGCACGAGCTTGATCACCACGCTAGCTCACTGCGGGTTGGCGATTTCAGACTACCAAGTCCAGGTTCTCTCACGATGTTTTCCTTCACCGTATGTCTGTGATGTCTTAGATTAACTAAGAAAGTACATATGACGTTTAAAAAGTCACATTGGTACATGCCAGGTTTGAACCTACAACCTGTAGCTCAGGAGGCTGGCACGTAACCACTCGGCTTCCACGACATATCCTAATACTAATATATATCTACAATTAATAATGGTTAGCATGACACAATAGCTCAGTGGGAGAGCCATGACACGGTACGTCAAGGGTCGCGGGTTCGAGTCCTGCTCGTGTCTATTATTTTTCGATGTTTTCCTTAGTAAATAATAATTGATATTCTATTCTATTCAGCATTGGTGATATGTGGGTGCAAGTGTACGCTGCTGTCTACCCGTTCAGGGAAAACAAGGCGCGATGCTATGCTATGTCTTAAATAATAATAGTTACTAAAATCACAAGTAACACCGTGTCCTTTAACTAGTCTACAAGCAAAACCGGATGCATTCCTTATATCATCGCTGTATTAACAGTTCAACAATGAATCCAACTCATTGAACGTGTCCACGACGCTAGTGAGGGGATTAAGTCGACACTTTTATATCGATGAAACTAAGAATGAATGAATGGAATGAATGGTTGCGCTCTTATGTTCGGTCACGTTCTGTCAATTGTGTGTTGTATTTGTTGAAGTAAGCTCAATTGATGTAATTGGGTGAATCGGATTTGGTAGCTGTTTTTGTGAGTGATTTATTTTGGTAAAAGATGTACCGGCGCGTGGTATATTGTTACTGAGTATAATAAATGATGTTTATTTCGGAAAATGCATTATTTAGAGACACTTTCTTTATTCATTAAAATACAATATGAGCTTTGGAACTACAAACAAAGTCCCATGAATCTACACAGTCAGTGTGACTTCAAGAAAGGATTTTAACATGACGTAAACCTAATTCTAATAAGGTGGAAGTCAAAAATTTGGCCAACCTACGATTATTTGCGATTAAGTTTAGTAGAGAATATTATATATTAATATTCAGAAGAGATACTAACTATAAAGATAAAAGCAAAATCAATAAAAAATATTTTCGTTAAAGAAAATATTTTAAGTTTCATAAGAAATTTAATAAATAATAAATTTTCTTCACATCTTGAATAGGCAGTTGTCAATTTTGCCTTACGCCATATTAGAATTAAGTCGACGATAAAGTACTTACTTTTAATATATTATGAGATCATACAAGGTAAGGTATGTAATAGAGATATTTTTAAACACACTATCATATACCTAGTGAAATCAAAAGTCATAGATTGTTGTGGAAAAAGAATACGGTCGCGAGCAGGATTCGAACCTGCCTCTCCCGGATAAATACTCCAGGTGCTTTGACCACTAACCCATCTAGACCTGTGCTCACCACCGCCAATTCTTCGTCCACATTTTATTACGTCTTTTGGTGACGTCATTGCTATCTATTCAGTACCTATACTTTAAGGTTTGCTAAGAATGCGTTAATGATTTTCTGAGATTTATCTGTATTTAATGTCAATTACCTCTAATAATAATTTTGAATGAAAATAAAAAAAAAATTTAACTGTATAACGTCGCCATTTTCTAGCTGACAGAATCATTATTTCATAAAATAGATTATATTTGCAACTGGGTGATTAATGACAAATATTTACAACGTCTTTTACCTATTCTCAATGATAGACAGCCTAGCAGCCTACTTAAGTGCGTTTGCGCGTCCTTTCTAGTGTTGCCATAGTCTCCCATAATTTGTCATGTCATAGACAAATTAGTGATGCGGAGACTAAGGCAGAGATACGTAAGCGAGCGCCATGGGTATACTCAAATGATGTAGACAAACTTACTAGATTTTTAACTATGAGTGGATATTAATAAAAATCAATCTTACCAGTGATATGCAAATTTCATCAATCTTTTTAGTTATGTGTATTTACCACAATTTTGATCTAAGTATTGCATGTTTGCGCGCGCCGTGGTTTGCCCGTGATTTCACCTAAATTATTCGGTCCTATCTGAAAACCAGCGCTGCTACATCTCGATGGAGCTGCTTATGCCTTTTCGGTCTCGTACAGGTTCTTTATATTTTTAATGTTTAGTTCTTTATGATTTGTTTCGCTGTCTAGTATTACCTGCTTATGAGACTGAAATAAATATTTTTACTTCTTCTTTCTTTCTATTCTGTTATTAACTTTTATAATATTTTTAATTTTTAATTAATCGATTAATTGGTAAATTTTTAAATAAATTACTTGTTTATACTTGAACAAAAATATAATTTTATAAGGATCGGAGCAGGTGTTGTTCTGTTTTAAGAAGAATGTAAATAACAAGAATAAATTAATTAAAAAAATCTTCTCTAACTATTTTAAAGATATTTCATACATCGAAATTGGTTCAGGCATTTAGAAGTTATTGTGGAATATAAAGGAACTCACAAACATACATGAACCCTAAAAACATAACACTTATTTTTGGGCAGTCGTGTAAAATCATTGATAAACTTACAATATTAAATGGAAAAAGAATACGGTCGCGAACAGGATTCGAACCTGCGCCTCCCGGATAGATACTCCAGGCGCTCTGACCAACTAAGCCATCTCGACCTCTTAGTTGGTCAGAGCGCCTGGAGTATCTATCCGGGAGGCGCAGGTTCGAATCCTGTTCGCGACCGTATTCTTTTTCCATTTAATATTGTAACTTTAGAGTTCGCTAAGCATGCGTTAATGCTTTTTCAAAGACATATCTTGAATCAATAAACTTATTATCATCAATAATTTATTGGCTAAATTATATATTCCCAACCGTATTTCGGTCACATCGACCTATCTCCACTGAGATGAGCCACGTACACAGGAGATATTATATTGTACAAGTGTATGCGCAAACACAGGTGCACTCACTCTTCGTTCACTCTCATATTCCGATGGGACGGCAATCCGACACCACCCCAGAGGGAGATCAGGCGCAGGACCGACAGCTTTACATGCTCTCCGAAGCACGTGGGTATCAACACCACCAACTTCCCAACACATCGATATCGACACCCTCCCCTCACTACTGATACGCAGGCGCACGTTTCTTACGGTCCTGTCAGCGAATGATTTATATGTATGTGACTGTACTAGCGGATATTATTATCGTATTTTTTTATTATACCCTGCCCTAGTTGTGGCCATATCCCTTGTAGGTACATGACCTGAGGACCATAACACCAATTCATATCACGTAAATCTTCATTAAAAAATTTGGAGCCGAAAGATTTAGGTACTTTCTGAGCGCCGAGTTTATGACTTTTTCTATTCAAGATAAATATTTGAAAAGCATTAACGCATGCTTAGCGAACTCTAAAGTTACAATATTAAATGGAAAAAGAATACGGTCGTGAACAGGATTCGAACCTGCGCCTCCTGGATTAATACTCCAGGCGCTCTGACCACTAAGCCATCTCGACCTCTGCTCACCACCGCGAATTCATCATCCATATTTTTCTATGTCAGGGATAGCCTAGTGGTATGACCGTTGGAAAGGTAAGTCAAAGATCGCAAGCTCGAATCCAAGGCGCGCACCAACGTACTTTTTATAATCTCAATACTCAATTCGTTTATTGCACATTAATCAGTCAATCACCAAATCAGTGTGTTAGAAATAATTACTCAAAAGTATTTTAATAAAAATTTGGTCGCGTGCTGGATTCTAAACTGCGTGTCCCGGATAAATACTCCAGGAAGCGAGAATATCCAAGAGGCGCTTTCCACAAAAAATTATAATTTCAGAAAAACGAGATGAAATTGATTAAAAAATTTAAAAGCACGCCTGCCATTTTTTTTCAGTCTTACTATTCTGTTAACTTAACATTATAACATCACGCCTGTATTCCCCGAAGGAGTAGGCAGAGGTGTACACAATTGTTCACCCACATTTCACCAATGCTGTTATTAAGTCCCATGTAATAGGAGCATATTGCCATCAACCGGGCACAATTCCAAACTCCGGGCTGCTACTGAGAATTTTCTAACAGAAAATCTCAATAACACTTTGCCCGACCCGGGACTCGAACCCGAGACGTCCCGCTCAGCAGTCCCGCTTTTGACCACTATCCTGTTACCCGGAACAATGTAGGGATTCTACGGAAACATCGAAATTAGTTCAATCATTTAGAAGTTATGGTGGACTAAAGAAACTCACATACATACATTTCCCCAATTACATTGGGGTCGGCTTCCAGTCAAACCGGATGCAGCTTGATACCAGTATTTTACATGGAGCGACTGCCTATCTGACCTCCACAACCCAATTACTGGGTAACACGATATCTCGTGGTATGACTGGTTGTTAGACTTTCAGGCCTCTGACTACCAGTAACGGCTGTCATAGACCTTAATTTGACAACCGGGACCGACGGCTTAACGTGCCCTCCGAGGCACGGAGGGGTCTCGGTATGAAGTGATTCTGACCCATCCACAAACCAACCGCGGCAAGCGCTGCTTAACCTCGAACGATCGATCTGTGCGGCTGTTACTTAGCCACGAGCCCCTGGAGCAGTCAGACACAATTAATAGATAAATGATTTTATTTCCGTAAATAGATCTGTTGAAGACACTTTTACAAGTCATGTTTATAAACAAGATGGCGCCGGCGTTTCCTATGTGACTGTCTCTGAGAAGAAACGCCGGCAAATTATATCGAATTGATAATTAATAATATATATTGTGTGTTTCCGGAAACATTCACACAATTTTCAAAACACATCATGTTATCCTTTTATATGTATATTAAAAAGTACTCAAGTAGTTGCATGTTATGTGCTTTTTTCCTTATTTTTTATATGGCACCCTCGCCGTTATTATATTGCTGCCGTTCCACTACATATTATAAAACAAAATCCTCCGCCGCGTCTGTGTCCTTCTGTTCGCGATAAACTCAAAAACTAATGCACCGATTTTCATGCTGTTTTCACCGATGTATAGAGTGGTTCTCGAGGAAGGTTTTAGTATATAATTTGTCAATTTTTTGTTTACATTGGCTAAAATATAATGATATTTGGTGGAGGTGTCTGAAAAAAATTTGACGTCTGGGAGCTTTTAACCAAAAACCTTTGAGATATAACAAAATGATATATGGTGGAATGTGTATCTTATATAGGTCTACATAAAAGTCCGCGATGGCATATGTCTATCTCTTAAGGATAACATACTATATCCATTTTAATACTTAAAACTTACGCGGGCATCAGTATACATATAAAAGAATACGGTCGCGAGCAGGATTCGAACCTGCGCCTCCCGGATAGATAGCTTAGTGGTCAGAGCGCCTGGAGTATTTATTCGGGAGGCGCAGGTTCGAATCCTGCTCGCGACCGTATTCTTTTTCCATTTAATATAATAACTTTACTGTTCGCTAAGCATGCGTTAATTATATTCAAAGATTAATCTTTAATTAAAAAATAACATTTATCTTTCTTAATAACTAATCGATCGGTCTATGGATGGGTGACCCTCACTTCATTCCGAGACCCCTTCGTGCCTCGATGAGCACGTTAAGCCGTTGGTCCCAGTCGCAAATTAAGATCTATGACAGCCGTTACGGTTAGTCAGATGCCTGAAAGTCTGACGACCAGTCATACCACGAGATATCGTGTTACACAGTAACTGGGTTGTGGAGGTCAGATAGGCAGTCGCTCCATGTAAAAAACTGGTATTTATCTGTATCCAGCTTGACTTCAAGCCGACCCCAATGTTTTTGGGAAAAGGCTAGGCGGATTGATCTTTCCTAATATCTTAGTTTGGGTAATAACTTTTCAGTCGGCGCCAATTCTATATTGCATTTGTACATTAGTCTGTTAACGCAATCACTTGCAAATACCTAGGGTATTTCCAGAGCGCATGTACTTACCTAATTGTAAATCCAAATTTAAGACCTATGGACATATATGTACATGTGTGCAAAGATAAATTAATTAAAATATTGCCGAATAGGCATGATGACAGTATTATAAAACCAAAGAATAAATGGTTAAGGTAAATATAGACACAAAGGATTCTAAAAAAATACCTAGTTTTATTAAAAACATTAAGATTAATAAGATTTTCAATAAAATTAAAGTATTAAACGCTGCAATCGGCCATGTTGACTGAAACGTCAATCACAGCGAATTACGTCACGCCTCAGTCAAATGTCAATCATCGCTGTACATTAAGGCTTCAACTTATGTCAAATAAACTCGGGCATGACGCCAAAACGGCGCTCTGATACCCAGCAACGTTTTCGTGGTTAAATCAAATTAGATAGATAAAATATAAAATGCAATAATTTGCGTTGAAACTTAGTGAGTTAGTATTGCTGAAATAATGAGTTTTTTCGGATATAGTAGACGTGTACATTATAAAAAGAAATTTCAAAGTCTGTCACTGCCTATTATCACTTAAATTGCAATGAAAAATTCAACTCGGTAAGCGACCGATACGCAGGCCAGCCGCGCCGTTTCTTTGCTGAATTCATAGTATCAGTGTTTGTTATGTTTGTCCGTACATCCACTATAAAGCGAGAATGACACTTATTTTTAATCAAGTGTCATGGCGTCACCCATGGTTTTCTAAAAGCCTTCCTATGTTTCTCATGATATAAAAACTTATTGCTGGGGTGGCGAAAATACCATGGTTTTTTCTATGATGTTACAATTCTTCCATTCGTTTATTTAGGTATAAGCAGTGGTAGATTACTGATAGGGTAGAAAAGTCTGCAGTGCTGGTGCGTGCGTTTAGTTTACTTTTAACCGACTTCAAAAAAAGGAGGAGGTTTCTCAATTCGAACGTTTTTTTTTTAATTATGTGTGTTCGCCTATAACTTCGTCGTTTATGAACCGATTTGATGATTCTTTATTTGTTGAAAAGGAGAGTTATAAAGGAGATATACCTAGGTGGTCCCATGATAAGGAAACCAGGATCTGATGATGGCATCCCAGAGAAATAGGGGGAACCTTCGGAAATCGTAGTAGCGACTAGTGCGTTTGTTAAGTTTTTTATTAAGTATTCTAAAGCACTACTATTTAATGAAGGTCTGGAGTCTGGATCTGATGATGGAGCCGAAAGACAGTCGAGGGAATACCTCAACGATTTACAGCAATTCCCTGGTGTTTGGGCTTGATTAATTTGTTTTGATGAGAACTTTACACCTAGATGGTTGTGACTGTCATTAGGGGTCTGATGATGAAGAACAAGGACAATAAAGGGAACTCCTCAACGTTTTTAGTGTAGATAGTAGATTTTTGAAGGCGGTTTTTATTTTTTATTTTAAAATTAATAATACATCGCATTTCTTTTTAACTGCCTCGTTGGTCTAGTGGTCCCAAGCGCGACTGCTGAGCATGAGGTCTCGGGTTCGATTCCCGGGTTGGGCAAAGTGTTATTGAGTTTTTCCGTTAGAAATTTCTCAGTAGCCCGGAGTTTGGAATTGTGCCCGTTAAATGGCAATAGGCTCACTACCTATTACATGGGACTTAATAACAGCATTGGTGAAATGTGGGTGTACAACTGTGTACACCTCTGCCTACCCCTTCGGGGAATACAGGCGTGATGCTATGTTATGTTATGTTATGCATTTGTTTTTTAACCGACGCAAAAATTTGTAGTTTCTCAAGACGACGTGTCTATTTTATTTTATGTATGTCCACGCATAACTTTTTATAGAGCAGTTCGATTTATGATCCTTTATTAGATAGAGGACACTTTAAAATTTATCCCATAATATAATAACTTTCATCGTATTTTTTTTCTAATTATAAAATTAATTAATTAAATGGAAAAATAATAGGGCCGTGAGCAGGATTTGAAGTATCGCCTGCCGGATAAATAATAACGGCCGTTAAACAATAATTAATATGAATGTGTCTCTCGAAAGTTACTATATAAAAATAGTGAACCGTTACGGTGCGATAGTGCTAAGTGAAGGAATTTACGCGATTAAGAATAGGACGTAACCGATAAATAATAATTAATTAATATGAATGAGTCTCACGAAAGTTATTATACAATAAATTTTTTTTTCTCTTGAATACATCTACCGACATCATGGGCATAAATAAGTAGCCACATTTTAAAGTTATAGTATTAAATGGAAAAAGAATACGGTCGCGAGCAGGATTCCGACCTACGCCTCCCGGATGTATACTCCAGGCGCTCTGACCACTAAGCCATCTCGACGTCTGCTAACTACCGTGAGTTCTTCCTTCACATTTTAACACGTCTTTTGGTGACGTCACTGCTATCTTTTCAGCCCCTATACAGGTGACCGAACCGACACGATTAACTTTGCAGGTAGTAAAATGTCGTAAAGATGCAATTATTTATTTATTTATATTTATTTATATATTCTTTATTGTACACCAAATTAATAACAAAGGAAATTAGCATAATATTAATGTACAATGGGCGGCCTTATCGCTTACCTTAACACTAAGCATTAACGCATGCTTAGCGAACTTTAAAGTTATAATATTAAATGGAAAAGGAATACGGTCGCGAGCAGGATTCCGACCTACGCTCCTGGATGTATACTCCAGGCGCTCTGACCACTAAGCCATCTCGACCTCTGTTCACTACCGCGAATTCTCCATCCACATTTTAATACGTCTTTTGGTGACGTCATTGCTATCTATTCAGTCCCTATACGGGTGACCGAAACAGCCTCATTTATTAACTGACTTAACTTAGAAGCAGATTTATTTTAGGAATCATAGACTTATGTGTTTGATATTAATTTCAACTCGATAACTCTTAGGCGTTCCTGAGAAAAAGGGCCTTGACAGACGAACAATGAGGTGATTTTATAAGGGTTACTTTTTTCGTTTTGAGAAAAGGAAACCCTAAAAATGCACAGGTATTACCCCTAACAACATCCACGGTAGAAAATAAAACAATTTTAGCACTATTTATATGCAAATTCGACAGTCAGCGTTACCTCGATAGCTATCCTTTTCTAGCATATATGGCCTCTCCCTCTAATGCTAGGGTTGGTACCCTTAGGGTTGTCGATATAATATTATTATGGGCACTTACTTAAATTATATTATACGAGGCCCGTATGAAAAGGAACGTACATTTTATTTTGTAAGATTGTTTTATTTGGGGGCTGAGTTGCCCGCGTCCGTAGGAGTGCACCCTTAAAATGGAATCCCTACATGTGGCCCATGGGTGGTGCAAAACAGGCAACACAACTCTGGTGGGAGGCTTCGGCCGCGGCTGGTTACCACCCACCGGACGAAGCCATGCCGTGAAGCGACCTAGTCGTGTATCGGGATGTAGTCCGGTGCAACCGTTGTGGGAGACGGGTTTGGGCAGTTGCACCAACTCCCCAACTACCGTTCTCCCCAAATGTATCCATTCTACTTCCAGTGAATAGATTTCTTCTGGATCTACTTGCCCCATCCTCGGCCACACCGTCGCTTACCATCAGGCGAGTTGGTGCCCAAACATAGATGCAAAAAAATAATTTAATGTGGCTTTTTACATGACTGCCCAAAAAAATAATGTTATGTTTTCAGGGTTGATTTATTTATTGCAATATAAAATGTAAGTTGACAGTATAACCAAAGCTTGCCACGGTCGGTCTGTGGATGGGTGACCATAATTTCATACAGAGACCCCTCCGTGCCTCGGAGAGCACGTTAAGCCGTCGGTCCTGGTTGTCAAATTAAGATCTATGACAGCCGTTACGGGTAGTCAGAAACCTGAAAGTCTGACAACCAGTCATACCACGAGATATCGTGTTATCCAGTAACTGGGTTGTGGAGGTCAGATAGGCAGTCGCTCCATGTAAAAAACTGGTATTAAGCTGCATCCGGTTTGACTGGAAGCCGACCCCAATATAATTGGGAAAAGGCTAGGCAGATATATACAGTATTACCAAAGCAGTTATAGATATATATACTTAAAATTACAATCAATTAATACAACATAAGACAACATAAAATTCAAATTCTATGCAAAACATTTGTGAGCAATATAATAAGTGTGATGAGCACGATCATTTGTTCTGTGTCTGGGTGTAATTTATCTATAATATGTATGCATTTAGAAATATATAAGTATGTTTATCAGTTGTCTAGTACTCATAACACAAGCTCTGCTTAGCTTGAGACTAGACGGCGTTGTGTGATAGTTGTGGAATATTATTATTATTATTAATAAATTAAATCACATTACTTAAAAATAAATTCATGTATGTTTGTGTGTTTCTTTATTCCACCATAACTTCTAAATGCCTGAACCGATTTTGATGTATGTGATATCTTTTTTTTTTTTTATAAATTGTTGCTCCATGCTAGGAATTTCTTCCTGTATCGTGGGTGCGTTTACAGACATAAAATCTCTCTCACACACACCCAGACCCGTTTCGTTAGAATCCTTATATTGTCACGGGTAACAGATTAAAAAAATGGCAACAGTGCTTTTTTTTATTAATTTCATCTTGTGAGCAAATCAAAATCAAATGGATTCAGTACCCGGATTTTCTTCTTTCATATCATCACGCCTGTATTGCCCGAAGGGATAGGCACAGGTGTACACAATTGTGAGTCCACATTTCATCAATACTGTTATTAAGTCCCATATCGCTCTGAGTCACTACATCCTCTTTCACTCCTCAACGTTCCCGTATTAGCGGTGTTGTTAATTCATAGAAGTTCGTAAGACAAATCACAGGCCCACGGTGGGTGCCAACAAACTGATCTTAGCATACCATTCTCAATCTTTGTCACTACATCCTCTTTCACTCCACAACGTTCCCTTATGACGCGGTGTTGTTAATTCATAGAAGTTCGTAAGACAAATCACAAGCCCACGGTGGGTGCCAAAAACTGATCTTAGCATACCATTCTCAATCTTTGTCACTACATCCTCTTTCACTCCACAACGTTCCCTTATGACATGGTGTTGTTAATTCTTAGAAGTTGGTAGGACAAGTCACAGGCCCACGGTGGGTGCCAACAAACTGATCTTAGCATACCATTCTCAATCTTTGTCACTACATCCACTTTCACTCAGCAACGTTCCCTTATGACGTGGTGTTGTTAATTCATAGAAGTTCGTAAGACAAATCACAGACCCACGGTGGGTGCCAACAAACTGATCTTAGCATACCATTCTCAATCTTTGTCACTAAATCCTCTTTCACTCCACAACGTTCCCGTATCAGCGGTGTTGTTAATTCATAGAAGTTCGTAAGACAAATCACAGGCCCACGGTGGGTGCCAACAAACTGATCTTAGCATACCATTTTCAATCTTTGTCACTACATCCTCTTTCACTCCACAACGTTCTCTTATGACGTGGTGTTGTTAATTCATAGAAGTTGGTAAAACAAGTTACAGGCCCACGGTGGGTGCCACAAACTGACACCAAGTAGGCTATTAATCGCGTGAAAGGAGAAGACATCTACCTCGTTGCTCTAGTGGTCGAAAGCGCGACTGCTGAGCGTGAAGTCCTTGGTTCGATTCCCAGGTCGGGCAAAGTGTTAGTGGGTTTTTCAGTTAAGAAGTTGGCGGTGTGACATTCCCGTGCCTCGGAGAGTATGTTAAGCCGTCAGTCTTGTGCCTGATCTCTTTCCGGTCGTGTCGGGTTGCCGTCCCATCGGAATATCGGAATATGAGAGTGAAGGAAGAGGGAGTGCACCTATGTTTGCGCAAACACTTGGGCACTATAATATCTCCTGCTTATTTGGCTAATCTACGTGAAATAGGCCGCCGTGACCGAAATGCGGTCCGGAGGAGTATATATAAACCTTATGTAGATGTACAAATAAAGAGAACCTACCCTATTTTGATAGAAAATGAAATGCCTCAATAAATTATATATAGCGAAGATATCCTGCGACTTGTATGTCATGGGAAAACCCCATGGGAACCGTATTTTTAGGGGACGCGATGGGAATATGACACTTTTAGTGTGGAGACACTTTACTTCGCATAATTGGATGCGCATGTTATTTTTAGAAAGTGTTTTCGGTAATTTTGAAAATTATAGTACAAATCGATTATAATTAAAATGTTGATTTTGAAAATGATAGTATAAATCTGTTATAATTTATAATATTTAATGTAAAGAAGATACGGTCATGAGCAGAATTTGAACAATCACCTCCTGAATAAATACTCCAGGCACTCTGCCAACTAAGTCATCCCAAACTCTGTTCACTACTCCAAATTCTCCTTTGACATTTTAATACTTCTTTTGGTGACGCCATCGCTATCTATTCAGTCCCTATACAGATGACTGAACCGACACGACTAACTTTGCAATTAATTAATTGTTGTACAGATGCAATTACCTTAATAAATACAGATCAACTTATATAGGTACTGATAGCGATGACGTCACCTGTCAATAGGTTGCTCATCAACCATACGATAAGAAAAAGTACTTGTAAACACTTAGAGGACCAGACGGGAGACGGTTTCTGACTAAATATCGAACAAATATGCTCGCCACATTTGGCGGGGGGTGAGGTAACACACAAGCACAAAAGAATTTGCACCAAAGCAACATCAGCTCTCGTCATTACATTAACAGTATTAACACACAAAAAAAAACGAAACACAAACATAAAATTGTGTCACACAAGAATAAAGTCGTGTACTATCTTTGTAACCATACAGGTAAAAGGTATAAAGGTTTGATTGGGAGTCATATGCCAGTGGCGAGAGGGGTACGCCCGGTAAAACTACCCCAGTACTAATTCCTTCAAGTGTAAACGTAACTGTACCAGCAGAAACAAACTGAAAATAATGATTTTGGTAAAGCAAAGTGGAACTTAAAATTCCAAACTAGTGCATAATTTTAACTACAGCGCCTAAAACCATTTCTTTTACTTTACAAAGCCACACAAAGAGAAACTCGAGCGCTCCATACTTTCATAAGCTTTTTGTAACAAAAGGCGCGATTTTCCAGACGACGCCATTTGCAATACTCCCGCGTTTTTATTTCAAAATGGCGGTGTTAACTTAGTAAGCTGGATTCACGTTTTAGTAAGAAAGGAAATTGTATTTTCTTGAATATACAATCCATATTAGGTATCGTAATTTATTACGCAACTGCCCAAAAAAGGGAGGGTTAAGTTTTTAGGGCTCAAGTATGTATGAACGTTAATATGTGTGTATGTTTGTAAGTTTCTTTATTCTACTATAACTTTTAAATGCATGAATCGATTTAAATATATGTGGTACTATTTTTATTTAATAAGGTTATTAATTACATATTCTTGGTGTACAATAAAGAATCAAATAAATAAATAAATAACGTTAGAATCCTTGCATTTTACGGCGTAAATAAGCTAGTAAGATCAAAAAAAAAATAGTAGCTGTGGAAAAAATTCAATCAATAAATTTTGTAGTAGGTACCTTGATCCCATTCAACAATAATAAAAATTGTTTTTCATTTTTTAGTATGTAATTTTTTTATATACGGCTACACTAAAGTCCCACGATATCACTATCATCAAAGAGTTATAGGCCTTCTCCTCAAACCCTACTGACATACTTATAACCCTTACATTCAAAGGAAACTCTAAATAATTCGCTTAAGTAATTATATCTAAGAGGGCCCCTCTCACCGGATACGCCGCCATCTTGTGAAGCCGCAGAATGGCGGCCGGAAGCGTAGAATGAATCGTAAATTGGCGGGAGTTTTGTTGAAATTTTAATGTTAGATTATATATTTGTGCCATTTTATGATTTTTAACCGACAGTAATGGAGGAGACTGAACCGCCACGAATAACTTTGAACCGAACCTGTATAAAGACTGAATAGATGGCTACAACGTCGCCAAAAGATATATTAAAATATGGAAGAAGAATTCGGAGTAGTGAGTAGAAGTCGAGATGGCTTAGTGGTCAGAGCTCCACAGGAGATGGGCCAAGTACCTACGCAAGAAACATTATACTTAGTGCATAACTGTATGCTCGTATTATAAATTAATTATCACTTGCTTAAAACGGTGAAGGAAAACATCGTGAGGAAACCAGTACACCTGAGAGATGTTCTCGATGGTGTGTAAAGCCATGTCAGAGACCTACGTATGCGTAAACACAGGTGCACTTTCTCTTCCTTCACTCTCATAGTACGATGGGAAAACATACTGGCGCGACCGAAAATTTCATTACTTATTTCAAACATAAAAAAGGAAAGTGTGATTAGAGGAATTTCCTATAAAACCATTAATTACGATTCCAATATTCTGTAAATGATAAATCTTTGAAAAGCATTAACGCATGCTTAGCGAACTCTAAAGTTACAATATTAAATGGAAAAAGAATACGGTCGCGAACAGGATTCGAACCTGCGCCTCCCGGATAAATACTCCAGGCGCTCTGACCACTAAGCCATCTCGACCTCTGCCCACCACCGCGAATTCTTCTTCCATATTTTAACACGTTCGAATCCAGTTCGCGACCGTATTATTTTTCCATTTAATATTGTAACTTTAGAGTTCGCTAAGCATGCGTTAATGCTTTTCAAAGATTTATCTTGAATTATTAAGGTAATTGCATTCTTTACGACATTGTATTAACTGCAAAGTTGGTCGTGTCGGTTCGGTCACCTGTATAGGTACTGAATTGATTGCAATGACGTCGCCATAAGACGTGTTAATATATGGAAGAAGAATTCGCGGTGGTGAGCAGAGGTCGAGATGGCTTAGTGGTCAGAGCGCCTGGAGTATTTATCCGGGAGGCGGAGGTTCGAATCCTGTTCGCGACCGTATTCTTTTTGCATTTAATATTGTAATTCTGTAAATGATTATTAAAGTACTGATAATATCCCAAAAAAACTCTACAACAAAAATAATAAACCACAAAATAAATTTTAACGCGTAATAGAAGCGAGAATTCAATAAAGTCACAAAGTTGAACACGTCCGCCCCGGATGGCAGTCAGACATCGACTGGGACCGGAAATAACTCCACCATCTTGTCGCAACGGAAGTGAGAACTGCTTAATGAGCTCTCGAGACTTTTGTGAAGTCTTGCTATCGGTGTGCTACGGAAGTGGCACTGTTCCTATATCTTACTGCAGGTTGTCGGTTAGAAATACGACTCGTTATGTTAAGGGAAAGTAAAACTTCCTTTTGTAATATAATGACGTAAATAAGTGTTTTATAGCTTAGGATATATAAAAGAGACGTTGACCTCTGAGTTTGTTTCGGCGTTTCTTCTCAGAGACTGATAGGAAACGCCGGCGCCATCTAGTTTATAACAGTGACTTGTAAGAGTGTCTTCAACAGATCTATTTACAGAAATAAAATTATTTATCATTTAGCATCACGCCTCTATCCCAGATGGGGTAGACAGAGGAGTTCCCACACTCCCAGATTACACCAATGCAGTTATTAAGTCACTAGGTGATTAAATTCAATTCAAGTAAGTCAATAGGTGGTGAGCCTATTGCCATTTACGGGCACAATTCCAAACTCCGGGCTGCTACTGAGAATTTCTTAACAGAATAACTTAACAACACTTTGCCCGACCCGGAAATCGAACCCGAGACCTCATGCTCAGCAGTCGCACCTAGGACCACTAGACTTACACCAGATTAATGTGTACGATTGGATAATGTTTTACAATTACCTTTCGCATATCCACTATCTCTGCTTACCTTCTTGTAAGATCGTGAAGCAAGGCAATTTGAAAGCCCCATCAATGATGCAGGGACAAAAGACAGAGAACAATTTGCGCATCCCTGTTCGAATAAGATGGATTTGTATGGACATTACTTTAATATAAGTGGGGTTACTCTTGAAACTAATACCAATTCCTATCAAATTCCAATATTAAATAGACGCCATAAAACAACGCGTAATTTTAAAATAAATTTACCTACATTACATTTGCCTCAATTTTAAAGCATTTTGTCTTCATAATATCCCGAATTTATAATCATTTTTACAACATTTTGGCATTGAAAAGTACAAACTGACATATTTACAATGTCAATCGAACGGAATTATTTTCAAGAGTAAGCCCAAAGGTCCTTCTAAATTAAACCGAAATATTTATATATCCTACTAATATTATATACTAGCTGAGCCTGCGACTCCGTCCGCGTGGATGTCGTAAATTAACACCATGTCGTGTATGAACACAAAATAAGTTTATAATAATTAAAAATGTTGATACTCAGCTCAGCCCAATGCAAAGCAGCTACTGAGGCCTACGCTATGTAGTTATTTCGTAAACAAACATTTTTGAAACTATTTCCTTCAGATTATATAATATTATTACCTGTACACCCAAACTATACAGAAGACACATATTCGTTAGTACAATTTTTGGTCAAAAGATGTCGTTGCGTGTATCTCCATTACGATCGTTATGATACGTTTATCTTGAACTTTTCAAATTCAAATATCTTTGGACATAATAGACCGATTATGATGAAATAAAAATGTAGTAATACTTCGAATTACACACAATATGTTTGTGTCAAAGTTATCAACACTGGATTTGTACCTTTAACGCGATGCTAGCACAAATAAAGGACGTTTTTTTTTTAAAAAAAAAAACCGGTTAAGTTTCCATACTACCCATTATACCGCCTGTCCGTGTGTCACCACCGAATTTCTCAGGAACGGGTGAACCTAGCAAATTTGAATTGAGTTTATACCAGGTACTGAGGTCTATAGTCCCTATTAGGTGTCTAAAAATCAAGGTCCTGAGTAAACACGATAAAAAGATATGGCCAAATTTAGAGTTTCGCGAAAACTTTTTTGAAATTTTATTTTATTGGTTCTGCAAGACCTTGCTTTTTGCCAAATTTCGTGATTCTAGGTCAACGGGAACTACCGTATAGGTTTTCGACCTAAAACCTATAGGGTACTTCCGGTTGACCTAGAATTGTCAATTTTGGTTAAAATAGGGGATAGTCTTGAGTATAAATGTGGCTACCCGAGTAGAGGAAGACCGAGGAAGCGATGGATGGATTATGTTAAAGATGATATGACTAGAAAAAGGAGTGACTGACGAAATGACAGCTGTCAGAGATATATCTACCTAGCCTTTTCCCAATTACATTGGGGTTGACTTCCAGTCAAACCGGATGCAGCTTAATACCAGTATTTTACACGGAGAGACTGCCTATCTGACCTCCACAACCCAGTTATGCGCCTGGTATGACTATATGTCAGATTTTGAGGCCTCTGACTACCCGTAACGACTGTCATAGATCTTAATTTGATAACCGGGACCGACGGCTTAACGTGCTCTCCGAGGCACGAAACGGACTGACAGAGATGTATGGAAGAGGAAGACATGCTGCGGCGACCACAAATAAATTGGGATAAGGGCACGGGAATCATGATAATACGTATTTCTTATCCATACTATTCTATCGCGCCTAGGGCTGCTTCATCCAAGTTTAATATTTAACATCGGATGGCGTGCGAAGAAGCTTTATAAGGCTGTAACTGATGTTTGCACCCCTAACGCTATATCTTCAAGTTGTTAACAGAAGGGGGCCGGCAGAATTAATTATTATTTAGCAAATTTATTTAATAAAATTAAACTTTGGTAGTTACTGAATATAAATTCAATTCTAATTCAAAAGATTTTTATTTCAAATAGGCCATATTACAAGCACTTATGAAAAGTCAAAGCTAGGTGCACGGTTCCAAGGCGTTGATCTTATGGAGAAGAGCCGGCAAGAAACTCGTGTGGTATAACATAATATATAAATAAATATGTATACTGCAAAATAATTTTAACTCCCCGAAGGGGTAGGCAGAGATGTACATAGTTGTACACCAACATTTCAGCAATGCTGTTATAAGGTTTTATGTAGGTGGTGAGCCTATTGCCATCTACCAAACACTATTCTAAATTACGGGCTGCAACTAAGAATTTTCTAAAAATCCAATAACATTTTGGCCAGCCCGGGAATCAAACCCAGGGGCCTACTTCTGCTAATTTACCAATGCTTCAGTTGAGTGTCGATAGTGTGTCGATGGAATGATTTTAGTTAGACCGGTGGTCTTATTAAGCTAGCAGACTACCAATTAACTAAAATCATTCCTTCGACACACTATCGACACTCAACTGAAGCATTGGTAAATTAGCAGAATTAGGCCCCAGGACGGCATGCTTAGCAGCCGCGCTTGGGACCACTTGACCAACGAGGCAGTAACAAAAAAAAACTTAACAGAAACATCCAATAACAATTAAAGATAAATCTTTGAAAAGCAGTAACGCATGCTTAGCGAACTCTAAACTTACAATATTAAATGGAAAAAGAATACGGTCGCGAACAGGGTTCGAACCTGCGCCTCCCGGATAAATACTCCAGGCGCTCTGACCACTAAGCCATCTCCACCTCTGCTCATCACCGCTAATTCTTCATCCATATTTTAACAGATCCACATTTTTTAGTAAATCTGTAAATGTTTACTAGATAAATATCACCAGGGTCTCCTTAAGACGTATACAAAGAGGATTGAAAATTCAATAGGTTTGAACACGACAAGGTAGCTCAGTTGGTAGAGTGATGACACGGAACGTCAAAGGTCGCGGGTTCAAGCCCCGTTCTTGTCTATTATTTTTTCAATGTTTCTTTGAAAAATAGATTTAATATAGGCATTACATGGCCTCAACATGTATTAAAAAAATATAATTACATATTTTAACACTTCTTTTGGCGACGTCACGAACCGACACGACTAACTTTGCAGTTAATACAATGTCGTAAAGATGCAATTACCTTAAAAAATACAGATAAATCTTTGAAAAGCATCCTTAGCGAACTCTAAACTAATTATATTAAATGGGAAAAGAAGTATTGGAGTATTTATCCGGGAGGCGCAGGTTCGAATCCTGCTCACGACCGTATTCTTTTTCCATTTAATATTATAACTTTATAAAGCAATCATTTACAGATTACTGAACTCAGCAAAACAATTAACTAATTTGATGTCCATGTTCGATTCCCAAGTGGAGTTATATTTTCATAAGCCTAGTGGTATTTCCCTAAGGCGGAGAATTTAATTTGATTTGAGTTGATTCGGTAATAAACTTGTAGTACCGAACTCGATTCCCGAGTCGGGTAAAAGAGGAGATGTATTTTTTTGTTGCAAACATTAAGAATTTTTTCGTAATAGGTTTGTGGTATCTTTATATGCATCTTTAATAACGTATGCGAAGCGAATACTAAAACAAAACATTATTTTGTTGTAAGATAGTCAACAGTGAAAAAAAAATGTTTTAAGTTTTTTTTTTTATTATTGAAACAAGAATCGGCCTCAAAGTAATGGTGAAAACAATACATAGACATCCGATCGCAACAATCGCGGGACATTTGCTGTTAGTTATTGAAGAGTTCCATTGTCTATCTCCGAAGATCTTCATCAGATCCTAATATAATATAAGGTCCTAATTTATTAGGTAATTTCGTTTTAAGGGGTCAATGTGTAACTGATATGGATTCATTTAAGCCATAATTCAAATTTTTCCATCAATTTTATTTTTTTCTTAATGTTCGCCGTTCAAGGAGCAGTTTTCGTCTTGCTAGTACTGTGGTAATTACAAATAATTTGTTATTTCCATTTAATTCTTAGCTTAGGTGAATGTATTAGACTTATATATAAACCCTTTCAAGGGAAATTACCTAATAAATTAGGACCTTATATACTAAAACCTTTCCTGAAAAATATGTATTTATATATCTGCCTAGCCTTTTCCCAATTACATTGGGGTCCGCTTCCAGTCACACCGGATGCAGCTTAATACCAGTATTTTACATGGAGCGACTGACCTGGAAAATATGTATTTAAATAACGAAAACCCCATCCAAAAAGGATCAATAGTTTTTGAGAAAATCGCGGACCTACAAACATACATAGACACCGGTGGAATACAAAACCTTCTCATTTTGTTTGAAAACAGTTATACAATTTTTACTAAGCGAGTGAACCCGCGACCTCCTGGTTAAGTACACCAGTCGCTTCCGAACCACCGTAACCACCTTTTTTAACTTTTATTTCAAAAACATTAATACTTATTTTAATCAATCTAACTATTTTACAAAATAACAAAAATAACGGTCGAGATAAACAAATATTGCTTTCGCATAGATATATTCCCGTCTCTGTCTTGCAGTTGTAGTTAGACAGTGACGGGAATAATGCCCAAAGTACTTACCAAGTAATATTTATGTCGCAGATGGATAGTAGAATCCGCTGTTTTACAAAACTGCTAGCTGATTTACAAAACAGTGCTGTTATGAAAAGCAGCTGAACGACGTTTAGCGGTTTTACATCATTACTGAACTATAGCACGCAGAATTGTATGAACGTTTTGCAAAACAGCTGATTCTACAATCCATCTGCGACATTTATACTTAACAGCGATTATTTATACAACGTGTAAAAAAGGCCGTATTCATATTTTAAGGGGTCAATGTACTCTTATATACGAAAAACTTTTACTATGGGAAAAACTTCAAAAGTGCGAAAAAAACATTGCTCCATAGAAATGTTCATAGGCGCCATTCATTTATTACGTAAGACGATTTAAGGGGGTCGATCATGTTCATTCGTTAATTTTTTCTTACAAAGGTGTGACGATTTAAGGGGGTCGATCATGTTCATTCGTTAATTTTTTCTTACAAAGGTGTGGGGGAAGTCTTGATAGTTCTAACGTAGTCCACAAAAATGTGCAAAATTAAGATTATAGTTTGTAAAGGGGCGAGCAACCGCGCGCTTACCGAGGTGCGCTCATAAAAATTGTTACTTTGAAAAATAAACATCAAAACAAACCAAAAGTGTATTCAATTTTTACTTTAGATTCTTACGTAATAAATAGTAAACAGGGTGGAGGGGGTTAGCCTTTACTTATTTTTTCTTATATGGGGGAGGGGGTAAAAAACTAGCAAAAATTGTCTGACGTAATAAATGAATGGCGCCATACTTACTCGACCAAAATGTTTTTTGTTAGCAGAAGATTTTTGTTTAGCGCTTTCGAAGTTGGTTCCATAGTAAAAGTTGTTCGTATAAATAAGGACAATGACCCCTTAAAGTATGACTACAGACTTCAATTACACGTTGTATATCATATGTATAGCCTAAGCCTACCAAAACGCTGGATAAACCTTTAACAACAAAAAAACTCAAATTTCATATTCCGTTTCACTAATACTTATTCTGTATTTTAGAGATCTAAGTCGCAATGAACTGACTGCGATAAGCAGGAGGACATTCAGAGGCCTGACAGCTTTGAAGAGTCTTCATCTAGATGGAAACCATTTAAAGTGCATCGATGAGAAAGCCCTAGAAAACCTGAAGAGTTTGGAAGTGCTGTGAGTACCTATATTTATTCGATACATTTACTTGTAAAGTAGCTCTTGTATCGTTTTCAGGTTATTAGACACGCGTGCCTTTTGCTTCACATTGCCGCACTAGTATAGTAATGTTACAAGCATGGCGTGGGAAAATGACAAAAGCAAGAAAATAATTCTAAAATAAGTATATGAAACATATTTTTTCCTCGCGTGTACATACATAAATACAATCACGCCTGTTTCCCATTGGGGTACGCAGAGACTATCGATTTCTATTTACTACGATTCTGACACACCTCTTTCGCTTCATCTATGTTCAACCTTTTCATACATGCTCGCCGATTTAGATGGCTCCGCGGAAGGTCCGCAATTTGATTGCGTTACGTTCGTCGAGTTCGACCTGACCCAACTCTTCCATCCACTTTCACCTCTTGTTCCAGTTTAGTCAATCGCCTTTCATCCATCTTTTCTACATGCCCAAACCATCTTAGCATTCCCTTCTCAATCTTTGTCACTATATCCTCTTTCACTCCACAACGTTCCCTTATGACGCGGTGTTGCTAATTCATAGAAGTTGGTAAGACAAGTCACAGGCCCACGGTGGGTGCCAACAAACTAATCTTAGCATACCCTTCTCAATCTTTGTCACTACATATACCGTGGGAGAGCCACGCTTCGGCACGAATGGGCCGGCTCGACCGGATTGATACCACGGCCTCACAGAAAACCGGCGTGAAACAAGGCGTTGTGTTTCGCCGAGTGAGTGAGGGTACCGGAGGCCCAAACCCTTTAAAAGGCCGGCAACGCACTCGCGACTCCTCTGGGGTTGCGGGTGTCCATGGGCGGCGGTAATCGCTTACCATCAGGCGAGCCGTCTGCTCGGTTGACCCCTATTCCATAAAAAAAAAAAAAAAAAACATCCTCTTTCACTCCACAACGTTCCCTTATCACAATTGTAAAAAAATTAAGTATGAAACTCGTGAGCTTTGATAATTGCGCTCTCGGTTGCAATAAAGCCTTCGCCTTCGGCTCCGGCTGCAATCTTAGACAACTGAGAGGTGTTCTCTATAATGTGTAAAGCTATGTCAGACGCCTGCTTGCCTAGCCTTTTCCCAATTAAATTGTCGTCGGCTTCCACTCAAACTGGATGCAGTTAAATACCAGTAAAATATATGGAGCGACTGCCTATCTGACCTCCACAATACAGTAACTGGGTAACACGATATCTCGTGGTGAAACTGGTTATCGGACTTTCAGGCGTCTGACTACCCGTATCGGCTGTCGTAGATCTTCATTTGACAACCGGGACGGCCGCTTTAACGTTGTTCCGAGCCATGAAGAGGCCTACGTGTGGTTTAAACTCTGACACTAGGTTGTTCATCAACCATCCCCCTGCCCTTACCCTAATTTATTTGGGGTCAATGCTTCATCCACTTTCAAATATTTGAAATTGCGTGCTGCTATAGTTTTGGCAATGTTTTATGACCGGCCGCCTGCCTGAGGGTTGACCCCTCATTAGGAATTCTGTTGTTGGTGATAACCGCCACCGATACGGTCTCCTTCTATTTAGCTATGTCACACCAAATGTTATCCATGCGCCACGTTCTGATGTTATTCTACTATCACACGCCACTAACCGTCAATTTCTTCAAATTATTAATTCATCATTTAATTATAATTAGGTCAAATTTCGATTCAATAAGTCCGTCGTTTGAGAGGTCAAATCAATATTCTTGGGTCAGTTGAGGTCAATTGATGACCTCTTGGGTTCTTACTTACATTACAAATACAAATACTTTATTTGTAGTAAATAAAGTATTTTACATGGGTATTAAAAATAATAAATTAGTCAGGCTTATTCTTGTACCTATTTTTACACGACTGCCCAAAAAAGGGAGTGTATGTATGTATGTTTGTGGATTTTTTTATTCCACCATAACTTCTAAACGCCTGGACTGATTTAAAGGTGTGGCATATCGTTAGAATCCTTACATTGTCCCGGGTAATACAGGCTAGAAAGATCAAAAAATAAATATAGCGGCTATATACCACAAAAATGTGTGAAATAAAAAAAAAACACACATTGCACGCGAGCTCTTTAATTTTTATATCAATTAAATTTAAGTATTTTTACATTAATTTGCTATTTAAACACGGATACTTACATGTCAACAGCATGAATCTTAAAAAAATATGGACGTAGCATTGCGTACGATATGTGTGAAGCATGCCTAGTCATCCAATTTCGCTTGTCATAACGAGCTAAACGCATACAAATACTTAAAACTCATCCACTCGGGCCAGTACGCTGCATGCGTGTGTGCGTAATCTATGTTTCGCTTATGACAAGGCAAGGTTACATCCGTATTTTTTTCAGATCCGTGATCAAATGGGGTTTTAGTTTACCTGATAGAATTTAACACATTGTTCAGATCTGATCGTGCTTAACATAGGGTTCGCTAAAACTATAAGCTGACAGACTAAGAACGTACGGTAGACTATCAGTGGTATCAAAACCAGTATAAACTAGCCCCCCATACTATTGAAAGTCCCTAGTACGATAGGCCAGCTCAGGGTCAAAGTTACTGTACCTCTACTTTGCAGAAAATCGTAGCAAAATAACACTGTTCTGTAGTGTGTTGGTAACGGTGAGTAAGGTGGTCAGTGCTGCTTGAGGAAGCATTGTGTTAGCAGTAGGGGGACCAGTGTTTGTCCCCTATAATGTCGGCGCAGTGAGTCCTCTTACAGGGTCGACAACGCGATTATTACTGCTGGTGTTGCGTCCATAGGCTACGGCAACTGCTTACCATTAAGCTGGTTACACGCTTATTTATCATTACATAAACAACTTTTTCTTTTACAGGACTTTGAACAATAATAATCTAACATATCTCTCACTGGAGCCCGCTGCGATAACGAGGCTTAATACGCTGCGATTGACCGATAATCCTGTCGTGTGCGACTGTCGTGTCGCGCGCCTGACGACCGCCGTACGAGCGGCTGGGATACTTGGAGTTGGTGCTAGGTATGTCTATATATTCTTACATAACACCACGGCAGTTTTATCCAAGGGGGAAGGCAGAGATGTACACAGTTGTACACCCACATTTCACCAATGCTGTTATTAAGTTCCATCTAGGTGATGAGCCTATTGCCATCTACCGAGCACAATTCCACACTCCGAGCTACTCCTGAGAATTTCCTAACAGAATAACCCAATAACACTTTGCCCGGTCTCCTTAAGACGAAAAGAAGAGAACTTGACATTTAATAGATGCGAACAGCGATACGGTAGCTCAGTTGGCGAGACCGATGTCAACAAGCGACACGGTAGCTGAGTTGGCGAGACCGATGTCACGGACTGACAAAGTAATTTAATAGATGCCAACAAGCGACACGGTACCTCAGTTGGCGAGACCGATGTCACGGACTGACAAAGTAATTTAATAGATGCCAACTAGCGACACGGTAGCTCAGTTGGCGAGACCGATGTCACGGACTGACAAAGTAATTTTAATGAATAATAAATTTGAATACAAATCCTATTCATTTGATGACGCAGATCCGAATCCAAAGCACGCATCACAGACGTTTTGGAATCATGTGCGCATTGAAATAGATTGTCACTTGCTAAAAACGGCGAAGGAAAACATCGTGAGGAAACCAGCACACCTGAGAGATTTTCTCGATGGTGTGTAAAGCCATTTCAGAGGACTACGGGTGGTTTAAACTCTGATGCTAGGTTGTTCTTCAGTCATACAGAAGATCTTTAAGCTACTATAATTGGTTTGTTTTTTCAGATGCCAAGCACCAGCAGCTTTAAGGGGAGCTCTCCTGACAGAACTGGAGATGCACGAGCTGATCTGCACGGGTACGTAGACTCCCAAACGTGAGCACACTGGAACTTGACCACAATGTCCTCCTCGGTTGGGGACACGTTATAATCTTACAACTCTTAATGATGCCCCATGGAAGGGCGTAAGGAGGAACGAGGTGTGGTGTTCCTCGATTGAAAAGGGAGGATCCTCCAACTAGGCGGGTGATATTGCCTGGCGGGCCACGGCCCAACGGTTAATGTCGGTTGTATATATGCAGATTTGCGTCAAAATTTGCTTGCGCGATGTAGCGTAGTATCCATGTAGTGAGAAGTCGCTACAGGCGAAACACGTGTAGAGTAGTTGATGGTTGTTGCAATTGTTCGCTTGCGTATTTGTGTATATTTGCGGACGGGCGGTGCACAGGTAATTGCATGCTACCCTCAATATTGTGGAAGTACTGTCTTAGCTAGATATTGTAGTTATTTGCATCCATAATTTGTTCTGACATCTTCCAATTACATTGGGGTCGGCTTCCAGTCAAACCGGATGCAGCTTAATACCAGTATTGTACATGGAGCGACTGCCTATCTGACCTCCACAACACAGTTACTAGGTAGACTGGTTGCATATACAAATTTTGTGTGCGCCTCAATGTACGTGCCGCAATCAAACTGCGGACGTTCCCAAAAAATGACATCTCTAGAGCAACCCAAATCGACGAGCATGCATGAAGAGGGACTTTAAAAATATATCAGAACTCCTTGTTTTTCTCAACCACCTTTTCTTCCAAGGTCCTTCAGCGACGGTGACAGTGGAATGCTCGGCGGAGCCGCGGTGTCCTCCGCCATGTCGGTGCACCCCCGAGGGTACGGTGGACTGTCGGGAGAAACTGCTATCGGAGTTACCAGCTACCATACCACATAGGGCTACAGAGATGTAAGTACGACCTCAGTATATAAATACTAGAATAAACTAAAATTCTATACCAAAAAACTGGTCAAGTGCGAGTCGAACTCGTGCACCGAGGGTTCCGTACCTACCCATTATACCGTCTGTCCGTGTCTCACCACCGATTTTCTCAGGAACGTTGGGGCACCTAGCATGTTGAAATTTATATATGTAATATACTAAAAATAAAAAAAGTTGAAAACTAAGGTTAAAATTTTGGTACTTTCAAGCTTTCGCGAAAATCTAAATGTGTCCATATCGTTTTATCGTATTGACTTTTATACACCTAATAGGGACTATAGACCTCAGTATCTGATATAAATTTCAACTTGCTAGATCCAACCGTTCCTGAGAAATTCGGTGGTGACACACGAATAGATGGACAGACGGACAAGAAAGTAATCCTATAAGAGTTCCTTTTTTTACCTTTTGAGGTACGGAACCCTCAAAAGAAAAAAAATTCGGTCGTGAACAGGATTTGCCATCCATGCCTTTTGTTTCGCCTTCTGAAAGCCTCCCACCTGGGCATCGACTACCGTGGCCAACAGACTTCGGACTCAGTTTGGGCGAAGTAAGGAAAACATGTTCAGGAGGGGACTCTCGAAGGACCTAAACCTGGATTGCGTATGCGGAGCAGTCCAATCAATGGCCCACAAGGTGTCCTGTCCTGCCTGCCCTACCACCTATTCGCAGCAGGACCTGATGGACGCCACCTATACCGCAATTAGCGTTGCCAAGTTCTGGGCCGCAAAAATATAGGTTTGCCATCGACACGCAAAGAAGAAGAACAGGATTTGAACCTGCGCCTGTCAGACAAATACTTCAGGCGCTTTGCCAAATATAACTCGTATTTATCAGCTATACCGACATAAGCCTTCATACGTGTCATGGTGACGCAGGTCGCGCATGCGCCCTGCCGTTTTCATCGTAACATTGCATCCACAATTATAATATGACAAACCTACGTATAAATATTATCCATGTCTCTTTCCAGCCGCCTAGAGCAGAACGAGATAACAGAAGTTGGCGCGGGCGCATTCTCCTCAGTGAAGCGAGTCGCGAGAATAGATCTATCAAACAACAAGATCACCAAACTAGCTGCTGATGCCTTCAGTGGACTGGTACACCTGACTTCACTGTAAGTGACATTTACTCTCGTGTGGTGTGATGATACATAGATAGTTTCAGAATTGTTGGCACCCACCGTGGGCCTCTACCTTAGGGACCGACAGCTTATTTAAATTTTATGCCATAAACTAGCTCGTGCCCCCGACTTCGTCTACGCAAGAGATATTTTTTAGCGCTATCCTAATTAGTTTTCTAAAATAAAAGTAGCCCAAGTTACTCCTTATAACATCAGCTAACTGCTAGTGGAACCCCCGTCAAAATCGGTTCAGCTGTTTCGGAGATTAGAAAAATGAATAAGTTTCATACACAACTTTATCCGTCGCCATAAGACGTGTTAAAATATGGAAGAAGAATTCGCGGTGGTGAGCAGAGGTCGAGATGGCTTAGTGGTCAGAGCGCCTGGAGTATTCATCCGGGAGGCGTAGGTTCGAATCCTGTTCGCGACCGTATTCTTTTTCCATTTAATATAATAACTTTAGAGTTCGCTAAGCATGCGTTAATGCTTTTCAAAGATTTATCTTGAACAACTTTATCCCTTATTTTACCCCTAACGTACTTGGAAAAAGGCTAGGCAGAATGATTGTTTCATGTACTACACACTACATAAAACGTATTCCAATGTTTACTAAAATGATAGCTACATTTTCCGTATTCGTTTCATCAACATTTCACAGACACAAGAAGCGTTGTTTAAAAACATATTTCATTGTCACGTGTTCAAAGAATCTACGAAAGCGTTGTAACACAGAAATCTGAATAAAATGTCAGTAGATATAGCATGAATAACATCTCAGTGCCTCAGAGTAGATACCTTAAGAGGAGGCGAGGCGAGGCGAGGCAAGTTCGGGGCAACTCCACGGATACGCTATGGTTGTCGCTTGTCGCACTTCGCCATCGCGTAAATAATAAAATTGAATACACCGTCTTTTGGATCGTGTAATAAAAAATCGAACTAAATTGTGTGGACGCGTTTTAGACGTCGACGTACATTATCATCATCATTTGACTGTCCTGTTGGTCTAGTGGTTAGTAGCCCTGACTGCTAGGCCGGAGGTCGTGGGTTCGATTCCCACCCAGGACAAATGTTTGTGTGATGAGCACGATCATTTGTTCTGTGTCTGGGTGTAATTTATCTATAACATGTATGCATTTAGAAATATATAAGTATTGTTTATCAGTTGTCTAGTACTCATAACACAAGCTCTGCTTAGCTTGAGACTAGACGGCGTTGTGTGATAGTTGTGGAATATTTATTATTATTATTATTTATTTATATTATTATTTATTATCATCCCTGCCCTTATCCCAATTTATTTGGGGTCGGCGCATCATACCTGTATCGGGCATGCTGCTAAAGTTTTGGCTATGTTTTAAGACCGGCCGCCTGCCTGACGTCAACACTCATTGGGAATGCTGTTGTTGGTGGTAACCGCCACCGATACGGTCTCCTTCTATCTAGCTATGTCACACCAAATGTCATCCGTGCCCTAGGTTCTGATGTTATCCTAATATCAGAACGTGGACATTGAATCTTATTATTTGTTTAAATTAACGAATATTAACCAAAGATACAATATTAAATGGAAAAAGAATACGGTCGCGAACAGGATTCGAACCTGCGCCTCCCGGAGAGTTCGCGAAGCATGCGTTAATGCTATTCAAAGATTTATCTTGAATTATTAAGGCAATTGCATCTTTACGACATTGTATTAACTGCAAAGTTGGTCGTGTCGGTTCGGTCACTTGTATATGTACTGAATTGATTGCAATAACGTCGCCATAAAGACGTTTTAAAATATGGAAGAAAAATTTGCGGTGGTGAGCAGAAGTCGAGATGGCTTAGTGGTCAGAGCGCCTGGAGTATTTATCCGAGAGGCGCAGGTTCGAATCCTGTTCGCGACCGTATTCTTTTTCCATTTAATATTGTAACTTTAGAGTCCGCTAAGCATGCGTTAATGCTTTTCAAAGATTTATCTTGAATATAAACCAATATTGCAAAAAAATCAAAATTTATTGATAAAATATTAATTTATAGCCACACAAAACGATTTCTGAACAAAAAGACTTATTATTTATGGTTCAACTGTTATTACTCACGCGCATTCTCCGGGATTGCCCGACTAGTTCCGAACTCGAACGGAGCCCTTATTCATGAGCTGAGCCCGCAGCAATTTGGCGAGTTTGACTCGTGACTTAACCGTTAAACAATAATTAGATAATATGAATGTGTCTCACGAAAGTTATTATACAAAAAAATGACTAATATTTCGATCATTTATATCTACGCGATGGCGCTGAGTTGCCCCCAAACTGCCCGCGCGATAACGATGTATTTTATTAAAGATAAACGCAAGAAACGAAGCATTAACGCATGCTTAGCGCACTCTAAAGTTATTATATTGAATGGAAAAAGAATACGGTCGCGAACAGGATTCGAACCTGCGCCTCCCGGATAAATACTCCAGGCGCTCTGACCACTAAGCCATCTCGACCTCGGCTCACCACCGCGAATTCTTCATCCATATTTTAACACGTCTTTTGAAGACGTCATTGCTATCTATTTAGTACCTATACTGGTGACCGAAACCGACACGACCAACTTTGCAGTTAATACAATGTCGTAAAGATGCAATTACCTTTTCAATTAAAAATAACTCTTTGAAAAGCATTAACGCATGCTTAGCGAACTCTAAAATTGTTAATATTAAATGGAAAAAGATGTATTTTATATTCATCAACCATACGACATGAGGAACAAATATTAACCGTGACATTTTCTCCTATTTCAGAGTTTTATACGGAAATAAAATAAAGGATCTGCCGTCTGGAATCTTCCATGGATTGTCTTCTCTGCAGTTATTGTGAGTACTAATACGTTTAGTTTTTTATCAATATGGATCTACGTTTGACAGCTCGCCTGATGGTAAGCGACGGCGTGGTCGAGGATGGATCACGTAGATCCACAAGCAATATATTCACTCTTAAGTAGAGTGGTTAGATGAGGGGCTCGTGGCTAAGTAACAGCCGCACAGATCGATCGATCGAGATTAAGCTACGCTTGCCGCGGTCAGTCTGTGGATGGGTGACCATCATTTCATACCGAGACCCCTCCGTGCCTCGGAGAGCACGTTAAGCCGTCGGTCCCGGTTGTCAAATTAAGATCTATGACAGCCGTTACGGGGTAGTCAGAGGCCTGAAAGTCTGACAACCAGTCATACCACGAGATATCGTGTTACCCAGTTACTGGGTTGTGGAGGTCAGATAGGCAGTCGCTTCATGTAAAATACTGGTATTAAGCTGCATCCGGTTTGACTGGAAGCCGACCCCAATGTAATTGGGAAAAGGCTAGGCAGATAAGTAGAGTGGATAGATTTGGGGAGAACGATAGTTGGGGAGTTGATGCAACTGCCCAGACCCGTCTCCCACAACGGTAGCACCGGACTACATCTCGAAACACGACTAGGTCGCTTCACGGCATGGCTTCGTCCGGTGGGACCAGCTGCGGCCAAAACCAGACTTGTGTTACCTGTGCAGCACCAACCAGGGGTCACGTGTAGGGAACCCATTTTAAGGGCGCACAAGCTCAGCCCCAAAAACTATACATATAATGTTTTCCGATCACGTTATGAATAGAAGGATCGAATGATTCGTTGGTCTAGTGGTCGCAAGCGCGGCTGCTAAGCGTGAGGTCCTGGGTTCGATTCCCAGGTCGGGCAGTGTTATTGAATTTTTCTGCTAGGAAATTCTCAGTAGCAGCCCGGAGTCAGGAAGTTTGTGGTGTGCACGTAAAGCCGTGGGTCCTGTGCCTGATCTCTCTCTGGTCGTGTCGGAATATGAGAGTGAAGGAAGAGGGAGTGCACCTGTGTTTGCGCATACACTTGTGCACTATAATATCTCCTCCGTACTTGGCTAATCTCCGTGGAGATAGGCCGCCGTGGCCGAAATACGGTCGGTACGAGTATATATGTATAATAAATGATTAGAAACGTCAATGTTACACTTACTTATAAACCGTCTCATGAAAAATACGATTCGCATGGAAAGTTTTGAAAGAGATTTTTTATAGCGTCAATTCGATAATAATCGTTGAGTAAACGAGACATTTTCCTACTATTGTAAAAACCTACATGAAGAAAAAGAGTAACCGTGGAGTTTCTTGCCCGTTCTTCTCCATAGGAATCTACACTTTGGAACGTGGCAACTAACTTCTGACAATTCAAAAGTGCCTGTAAACGGTTTAATTGATTGAACCGTAAGCAAGGATTGTAATGCAACCGATGCAGCTTAAATAATCAATGGTCATTGCACTCGAGGTTGGATTACAGCCCGAGCCGCAGGCGAAGGTTGTAATGTAACCGAGAGTGGCAACTTAGCTCACTTATATCATATCTGCCTGCCTAGCCTTTTCCCAAATACATTGGGGTCGGCTTCCAGTCAAACCGGACGCAGCTTAATACCAGTATTTTACATAGAGCAACTGCTTATCTGACCTCCACAACCCAGTCAATGGGTAACACGATCTCATAGTATGACTGGTTGTCAGACTTCAGGCCTCTGATTACCCGTAACGGCTGTCATAGATCTTAATTTGACAACCGGGACCGACGGCTTAACGTGCTCTCCGAGGCACGGAGGGGTCTCATAAAATACTATTATTTATTTATATTGTTACAGATTATTGAATTCCAACGAAATTACATGTGTGAGGAAAGACACGTTCCGTGATCTACAGAATTTGAAATTATTGTAAGTGTTTCCTTAATTAAATCGACAGTATTGCTAATAGGCATGATGACAGTATTAAATAATCAAAGAATAAATGGTTTTAGACAAAAATATATGTACACAGGATTCTAAAAAATGACCTAGTTTTAATATAAACATTTTCAATAAAATAAAAGTATAAAATACTGCAATCGGCCATGTTGACTGAAACGCCAATTACAGCGAATGACGTCACGCCTCAATTGAATGTCAATCACCGTAGTGTTTTTGCTTGAAGTTTTATCAAATGTTATCGATGCGTGACGTCACAACCTATCTTAAGCGGCGCCATGACATGTTGATAATGATGCTATGTATCATATATATAAAAATGAATCGCCGAAATGTTTGTACGCGCATAACTTCAGAACGACTGCACCAGATTGGATAATTCTTTCTTTTGTGTTCGTTATTGTCATGACAATTTTAAAAAAAAAGTTCGCTTGGTCTGCCAGTATTTTTATAAAACTGTGTTTTTTTTTCAGATCTTTGTACGATAATAACATCAGATCTTTACCGAATGGTACTTTTGATGCGTTAACTGGAATACAAACATTGTAAGTATATTAATTTTTCTTTTTATCAAACTTGGATCAATGTTTGGCCACCAACTCGCCTGATGATAAGCGACGGTGTGGCCGAGGATGGAGCACGTAGATCCAGAAGAAATCTATTCACTCTAAGTAGAGTGGATAGATTTGGGGTGAACGATAGTTGGGGAGTTGATGCAACTGCCCAGACCCGTCTCCCACAACGGTTGCACCGGACTACATCCCGAAACACGACTAGGTCGCCTCACGGCACGTCTCCCCCCGGTGGGTGGTAACCAGCCGCGGCCGAAACCTCCCACCAGAGTTGTGTTGCCTGTGCAGTATTACCCAGGGGCGACGTGTAGGGATTCCATTTTTGGGGAGCACTCCTACGGACACCAGCTACTCAACCCCAAAAATATTCACCTTTATTATAATAAAACAACTTTTAACCGGATTAATCGCGTGTATTATTGGTTTTTTGTTTTTCCTGACGTTTCGAACACTTTGCAGCGTTCGTGGTCGCAGGAGGACTAAGGTGTCAGGGGTCTCAACAGTTTATTTAAAATTATTTCAGTCTACCGTACATATAATTGATAAATTCATAAAATTATTTTTGTCTCTGATACATGTTTAAAACTAAATCGCGACGGTATTTCCTAAGACTATCCCTGAGAAGAAATACCGAAACAAACTCAGGGGTCACAGTCGTTTTAAATTTAGAGATACAATTTTACAATTTTATCGAATTATAAACTAAAAGGTGTTCCGATGCACGCAGTAATCGCTCACAGTATCTTGATTTTTCTTGTGACTTGACTTTGTTTGGGACTTGATTATTTTCAGTACAGGGTTCCAAACAGGTGGTAATTGCCAACCATCTTCTCTATTGAAATTTGGGTGTTTTTTAATTTCAATAGCCTCGCGGAGCATTCTCGGTATATATCGGTTTTCTTTCGCGAGGATTTGGGGTTGGTCAAAACGTAGAAAATGGTTGGGTTTGTCTGTTGTATGTTCACAGACTGCAGATTTTGTTGAGCGTCTATTCTTGACGTCAGCTATGTGTTCTTTCAACCTGGTGCCAATGCTACGCTTTGTTTGCCCTATGTATGATAGCCCACAATCGCAATCAATCTTGTAGACCCCTGCATCTTGTAAGGGAATGTGGCACTTCACCGGTCTGAGAAGTTGGCTGATCTTTCTATGTGGCTTGAAGTAGGTTTTGATAGAAGCACGCTTCAAGATATGACCAATTCTATCGGTGACCCCTTTGATGAAAGGTAGGACAGCAGGTCTGCGATCAACTGTGGTGGGCTTTGGGCGGCTTCTGCGACGGGGATGTGGAGCTCGTAAGTTATTATGTTTGAGAACTTGCTTCACATGGTTGAGTTCCCCTGCCAGGTGGTCGGCGTCGCAGATGCCTTGTGCTCTCTGTAACAAAGATTTGGCGACAGTAGCTAACTGACAAGGATGGTGGTGAGATTCACCGTTCAAGTATCTTTCTGTGTGGGTGGGCTTTCTATACACAGTGTGACTAACAGAATGATCCGGATTATGGATAAGTAATATGTCAAGGAAGGCCAGTGACTTGGTTTTCTCTAATTCCATAGTGAATTGAATTTTATTATGTATGGAATTTAGGTGGTCTAAAAATGCAGGGACCCCATTGTGAGGCAAGATGGTGAAAGTATCATCAACATACCTCTTGAAAATCTTCGGCATAGCCGGGGCCGTCAGGAGGGCTCTCCTTTCAATTGGCAATTACCACCTGTTTGGAACCCTGTACTGAAAATAATCAAGTCCCAAACAAAGTCAAGTCACAAGAAAAATCAAGATACTGTGAGCGATTACTGCGTGCATCGGAACACCTTTTAGTTTATAATTCGATAAAATTGTAAAATTGTATCTCTAAATTTAAAACGACTGTGACCCCTGAGTTTGTTTCGGTATTTCTTCTCAGGGATAGTCTTAGGAAATACCGTCGCGATTTAGTTTTAAACATGTATCAGAGACAAAAATAATTTTATGAATTTATCAATTATATGTACGGTAGACTGAAATAATTTTAAATAAACTGTTGAGACACCTGACACCTTAGTCCTCCTGCGACCACGAACGCTGCAAAGTGTTCGAAACGTCAGGAAAAACAAAAAACCAATAATACACGCGATTAATCCGGTTAAAAGTTGTTTTATTATAATGTGTAGTGATCGCGCAAAGCTAAGATATTACTATGATTCACCTTTATTCTTTAATAACCATAAAAAAATTGAATTGTCGTGTTCAGTTACTTAATAATTAAAGAAAAAGACGTCAGTCATATCCACAAGTAAATTAAAAAGTAAATTGTTGCAAATAAATACTTCCACAATACTGAGGGTAGTTGTGCAATTACCTTTCACCGTGGGAGAGCCACGCTTCGGCACAAATGGGCCGGCTCGACCGGATTGATACCACGGCCTAACAGAAAACCGGCGTGAAACAACGCTTGCGTTGTGTTGCGCCGAGTGAGTGAGAGTACCGGAGGGACAAACCCTTTAAAAGGCCGGCAACGCACTCGCGACTCCTCTGGGGTTGCGGGTGTCCATGGGCGGCGGGCATCGCTTACCATCAGGCGAGCCGTCTGCTCGGTTGCCCACTATTCCATAAAACAAAAAAAAAAAAACCTGTGCACCGTCCGCCCGTAAATATATGCACATACGCTAGCGGTGAAATATTGCAGCTACCATCAACTACTCTACACGTTTCCCCCCAAGTGAACAAAATTATACCCGACCCTTACCATAAGTAGTAGTCACCAGACGTCCCCTTATGACGAAAGAGGATAACTTGAAATTTTATTGTTGCTAGTCCGACACGGTAGCTCAGTTGCGAGAGCCATGACACGGACACATAAGGAGACGCCTAGCGATCTCTATTTAAGAATCATTTAAAGATTACTAAACTCAACGTTACTACTTTGCAGTTGTAAGGGGCGAACTACATCCCAATCGTTCGAGTCCTGGTCGTGTCTATTATTTTTCAATAATTCCTCTGAAATAATAATTAAAATAATACAAACAATAAAAAAAAACTTTAAAAATCCTTATATTTTTACAAATTCCGCTATTTCTCTTTGATTTTTCATATAACCATTAATTTTTTCAGGCATTTAGGCAGGAACCCGTTCGCCTGCGACTGTTCCCTCCGATGGCTTGCGGCGTACCTCCGCAAAAACCCCATAGAAACCTCCGGGGCCAAATGCGAATCACCCAAACGGATGAGCAGGAAAAGGATTGATGCGTTGAGGGAAGAAAACTTTAAGTGCAAACGTGAGTACATTTGCCTCGTTGGTCTATTGGCCCCAAGCGCGACTGCTAAGTATGAGGTCTCGGGTTCAATTCCCGGGTTGAGCAAAGTGTTATTGAGTTTTTCTGTTAGGAATTTCTCAGTAGCAGCCCGTTTAGAATTGTGTGTGGTATGGCAATAGGCGCACCACCTATTACATGGGACTTAATAACAGCATTGGTGAAATGTGGGTGTACAATTGTGTATACCTCCTACCCCTTCGGGGAATACAGGCGTGATGCTATGATGCTACGCGAGTAGGTACATTTTGAAATGAACAAAAAAAAAATATGATACAAGGACTTCATTAATGCCTTATTTTCCACCTGCATATATAGACTGCAAAAAAGCGTGCCATTATATTAACTAAATAAATAATTAAAACGTCATAAGAATAGCGTGAGCATTGGTCATTACACTCTCGGTTCCATTACAACTCCGACTAGTTTTCAACTCGAACGGAGGAGCCCTTAGTCATGAGCTGAGCCCGCGGCAATGTTTGATTCGAGACATCGTCACGGTCTCAGCTCACCATAAAGGGCTCCGTTCGAGTTCGAAACTAGTCGGGCAATACGGAAAAATGCACGTGAGTAGTAACCGGTGAACATTAATTGATAAGAACAAAATTATCTTTCATTCTTTCTTTCTTTAATATCCTTCATTTCAATATTTTCAATATTTTCCTTGTCTCTTATAGCCGGTGAAGAGTCTCCTAACTCGTGCGGCTCGGCGGCGGCGTGCCCGGCGGCGTGCGCGTGCTCGTGGGGCGCGCGCGCCGTGGGCGTGGCGTGCGCGCGCGCCGCACTCACTGAGGTGCCCAGGGACCTGCCTGTCAATACTGATGCTCTGTAAGTAGGAGTACAATAAGATCTATATAACAAGTGGCAGAAATCTGTAGTCTTACTTTCTGAGGTCAATTTACCCATATATAGGAACAAATTACTGCATTTAATTGAACATTTTGGGTCTACAATTTATTTGTATATGTCCACATTACAGTGGCGGGCATTGCATATAGGCAAATAAGCCACAAAAGAACTAACTAAGTACAGTTTAGGTACCATATATTTTTATTATACGGATATAGTAAACTGTGATATAGTTTCATCATATCAGCCTATCGCCGTCCACTGCTGAACGTAGGCCTCCCCTAAAGAGCGCCAACCATCCCAGTCTTGGGCAGCCCGCGTCCATCCATCCCGTGATATATTTTGTACTTAGTAAATTTGTTTGTAGTAGGCACTGCTTATTTGTCTATATGCAATGCACGCCACTGTTCTGATATAAAGTATGGCGCATTGCAATGTCGTCCAAGTAAAGGATGGCGCATTGTAATGTCGTCCATGTAAAGGAAGGCGCAATGCAATGTCGTCCATGTAAAGGATGGCGCATTGCAATGTCGTCCATATAAAGGATGGCGCATTGTAATGTCTGCCATGTAAAGGATGTCGCATTGTAATGTCTTCCGCGTCAGGCAACATTATTGTAAAATAATTATACAAGTTTGAACTGCATCATCCGCTTAATGGTTGGATTCGCGGAGGGCCAGGGTTCGATGCAAGGGTCGCGCAGTATTATTCAGTTTTTCTTATATTTAATTTGTTTTTATTACAGGTTGATGTCAGACAATAGTTTGGGTCAGATTAAGTCAGATGGACTTTTTGGACGGCTCCCTGACCTAACTAAACTGGACCTACGGAATAATGGTAAGCAAATAATAATTATTATCCCTCTTATTAGGAAATAATAAAGCGCGACATCTAAAAAAAAAATCCCGTGTAAAAAAAAAAGTGTATAAGTGTGTAAGTTTACATGTAAAAAAAAAACTTACCTTTCATTTTAGTAGGTAAGAGAATTGTAAATAATATTTTTATACAAGATTAGGACAATGCAATAATAGCACAGTTTTTTTTTTTTTTTGTATGCAATACATTCAAATTCAAATATTTTTATTTCACATAGACCAGATTACAGGCACTTATGAAACGTCAAAGCTTGGTGCACGGTTCCAAAATTCCATTCCAAAGAACCGGCAAGAAACTCCATAGACACTCTTTTTAAAATAAAATTTGATTTACAATCGTATATTGATGGTATGTGAGAATAATGTAAGAGGAAAATTCTTTAATTACTTCTTTATTCTTGTAGGCATAACCCAGATAGAGGACAACGCGTTTGATGGAGCGGCAAATATCCAGGAGTTATTGCTGGATGGCAATCTGCTGCAAACTGTTACTGATAAGATGTTCTTCGGGCTACACAGCTTAAGTGTACTGTAAGTATAATTGTTTTTATTAAATGGCTTCAGGTGTTATCTTGCGGAAGTCTATCAATAATACTCCTCCAGACCGTATTTCGGTCACGGCGGCCTACCTCCACAGAGATAAGCCAAGTACGCAGGAGATATTAAAGTGTACAAGTGTATGCGCTAACACAGGTGCACTCCCTCTTCCTTCACTCTCATAGTCCGATGGGACGGCAATCCGACACGACCGGAGAGAGATCAGGCGCAGGACCGACGGCTTTACGTGCTCTCCGAAGCACGGGGGTGTCACACTACCAACTTCCTGACTCCGGGCTGCTACTGAGAATTTTCTAACAGAAAAATCCAATAACACTTTGCCTGAATCTTCGGAATCGAAACCAAGACCTCACGCTCGGCAGTCACGCTTGCGACCGCTAGACCAATGAGGCAGTCAGGTCTATTACAATGGATGTAAATAAATACAATATCTAGCTACTTCCACAATATTGAGGGTAGTCATGCATTACCTGTGCACCGCCCGCCCGCGACTGTTCGGTCTTGGAAACTGCACGGCCTAACACCGACACGGTAACAGTTGGGAGAGCCATGACACGATATGTCAAAGGTCGCGAGTTCGAGTCCCGTTTGTGTCTATTTATTTTTCAATATTAACCTATGTGCCTTCTGTTAAACTTTCACATGCTACTCTGTGGCAGAATAGAAGAACTTTTATAACTGCCTAACACCATACTGTACTCTGTTTTGTGTGAAATAAATACATTTCATTTCATTTTAATGTATCCTTAGTAAATAATATTTTTATAAGGATTACATGACCTTAATGCAGCGGCTCTTAACCTTTTTGGCTGGCGACCCACATTTCAAAAATATGACAAGCCCGCGACCCGATAAAAAATAAAAACATCAATTATATACATTTTCTTTATTTAAAGTAAGTTAAAAAAAAATTTAGGAATCAACAAACTTTTCGGTCATTGCCGAGCGAATTCGATACCTACGTCATACCTCCCCCGCCCCTCGCATGGCACGGTGCATTTAGAGTCAGGATGCAGTGATTACGGCGCGCTTTGTCCCGCGGGTCTCGCGACGCATCTCGATATGGCCCGCGACCCGAGGTTAAGAAACGATGCCTTAATGTGTATAAATAAAATCTTTTAAATGATTATATTTTTCCTACTGCAGATCTCTTACGGACAATAAGATCAAGTGCATCACTCCAGGAGCCTTCGACCACCTAACCATGCTTTCTACGTTGTAAGTATTAGCAAATCTGTAAATTATGACCCAAAAATACCTTCCCTTCATTTCTAAATTGATTTTAGTTAGACATGCGTAAAGAATTTGATATCTTTTAATCTCAGCCTAAAACCGGTTTTGATTTACCGGTTCATATGTGTAAGAAATGGTTCAGAGCTCTAGCTGTCAACAGACAAAAACGACATCAGGGTGATTCAGCATCAACCACCACTAAATTCTCTTATCAGACCTGTGGAAGGATATTAAGCCCTCGCAATGGTTTATTTAGCCATCAGAAATACTGTCTTCTAGACGGTACACTGTGAATCGTCTGGGTAATAGACGAAGAGGCCTTTGATGTGTGAAAAGCATTAACGCATGCTTAGCAAACTCTAAAGTGATAATATTAAATGGAAAAAGGTAAATGGAAAAATACGGTCGTGAGCAGGATTCGAACCTGTGCCTCCCGGATATTTATCCTGGAGTATTTATCCTGGAGGCACCGGTTCGAATCCTGCTCACTACCGTATTATTTTTCCCTTTAATATTATAAGTAACGGGTTATTTAAATAACAGGTAAATAAAGAGTGTTTTTTATACGAATATCCAAATTATATTGGTTTCAGGTATTCAATTACGTTCAAGAAACCTAAATTAACCGGTATATCACAGACAGCAGCGCGCGCTAGAAGATTTTCTATCTATTTCATCATATTTTCTTTGACTTACATCGCTATAATCTATTAATAAGATTGATCGGCGCAGTGTTTGAGAGATCGGCTGATGTGCCGCGTGTCACAGGTTCGATTCCTGGACGGAGCAAATATTTGTATGATCTACAGATAATTGTGCCGGGTCTGGGTGTGTGTGCATTTGAGATTATGTGTTTTTAATCGCACCCACGATACAGGGAGAAATTCTTAGAGAGAGGCAACGTATTTTATTAAAAAAAAATACTGGTAGTAACTAAGGCGTCGAAATATTAATAAATTATATACAAGTTAAACCGGTTAATTCCTGTTTATTGAACGGACAATTAAGGTTTATCAGAATAGGATGAACATTGAATGAACTTTTGAGCGACACCTTTTAAACTCAAAATTTTCAAGTGTACCTAAATTGTGGAATACAAATAAATAATATGAATAAACGGAAATAATACTGGGATCAATGGCCAAAACCGGTTTAAAAAATGAATACCGGTTTCCCAGCATCTCTTTTAATTTAATTGTAACTATTGATGACAGCAAATCTCGTCCTCAACTTAAGTTGGTCTACATAAAAAATTACGTTGATATCATCTCTATTTCTCAGAAACTTGGAGTCCAACCCCCTGGACTGCACATGCCACATCTCGTGGCTGCCCAACTGGTTGCGCAGCCGCCGCCTGTCTCCCTCGGCCACGTGCAGAACTCCAGCAGGACTCAGGGACGCTAATCTGCACCATTTGGAGGTCTCCGACTTCAAATGCACACGTGAGACATTTTTTTTTTTTTTTTTTTTTTTTATGGAATAAGTGGCAACCGAGCAGACGGCTCGCCTGATGGTAAGCGATTACCGCCGCCCATGGACACCCGCAACCCCAGAGGAGTCGCGAGTGCGTTGCCGGACTTTTAAAGGGTTTGGGCCTCCGGTACCCTCACTCACTCGGCGAAACACAACACAAGCGTTGTTTCACGCCGGTTTTCTGTGAGGCCGTGGTATCAATCTGGTCGAGCCGGCCCATTCGTGCCGGCCGCATGGCTCTCCCACGGTGAATGTATACTCGACCACGAAATTGCTTTACCATATTTGACAAAAACTTCCAGCAAATTAAAATGTCAATAAGGTTGACAGTATCTGACTGACACTTTGGTCTTGCAAGCGAAAATAGACCTTGTCATATTATGATGTGCAGATGAAATTCAGCATTAGGGTGGTAAAGAAATTGTATGGTCGACTATACATATTATGTACTAGCTGTGCCTGCGACTCCGTCCGCGTGGATGTCGTAAATTAACACCATGTCGTGTATGAACACAAATTCATAATTAACAAATGTTCGACGTGATTCTTTAAAATTGGCATAACTTTTTTATTTATGAACCGATTGACATGAAACAAACACTAAATGTTAAGTGAAGCTTACCACAATATATTAATGAAAACCACATCTAAATCGGATAAGCCGTTTCTGAGATTAGCGTACACAAACGCACAGACAAGCAGACAAAAATTCTAACAATCATTGTGTTGGGTGCTATTTGCGTTGATAAAGGTCTCAATAATATTTTTTTCTCATATATCTTCCATGTACAGACAGCGATCCGTTACATGTTTATTATATGTATTGATGATGTACAGTCACGAGCACCAACATGTCAACACGACATTTTAATACTCACCGACTATATCTCTACCGTGTATTACTAAGTTAATTAGGTATCAATTAATGTTCACCGGTTACTACTCACGTGCATTTTTCGGGATTGCCCGACTAGTTTCGAACTCGAACGGAGCCCTTAGTCATGAGCTGAACCCGCGGCGATGTCGCGAGTCAAACTGGAGCTGCATCGCGCCGCGTAGCGTTTTGCACGCGCCGATGATGTACTCGGTGTCGGAAGTACTCGTGTGTTTCCGCCACTCGTCGTGTCCGAGATATTGTCTTTACTATTCATGCCGGTGCATACTGCGCTGACTGTGTCACACTCCAGGCTTAACTCACTTTCATATGACGTGGACTTCAGAGCTGGTTTCCAAGCAGGGGGCAACGTCCAACCACTGTCTCTGTTGAAGTTCGGGCGACGGCTTATTTCGATAGCTTCTCGTACTTTTCGCGGTACGAAGTATTTCTCCCTCGCTAGTACGGATGCTTTATCGAAACGTATAAAATGAGCCGCGCCCGTGCTGCAAGCATGTTCTGCAACTGCTGACTTGTTGGTGTCCATACTCTTCATACTACGTATGTGTTCATTCAGCCTGGTTGCGATATTGCGACGAGTTTCTCCGATGTAACTCAAGCCACAGTCGCACGGTATTATGTAAACGCCGGGGACGCCTAATGGATCTTTGTCTTTCGGTGAACGTAGCAGTTGTCGTAGCTGTCCGGGTGGGCGGTAGACCGTCTTAATACTATATTTACGTCTGAGTATATGGCCTATCTTGTCCGTAACTCCTCGAACGAACGGTAAAAATGCTGGAGTACGTTCCGCGCCCGCCCGTCGTCCACGACCCCTGTCCACCGTATTCAAACTACGGATACACCGACGCCACTGATACCCGTTGCGCTCCAGTACCTTTTGTAAATGACAAAGTTCTGCGTCCACGTACTGAGGATCGCATAAACTGAACGCCCGGTTTATCAGAGTTCTGGGTACGGAAAATAGGTGTGAAGGATGGTGATGAGAGTCTGCTCGTAGGTACCGGTCAGTATGTGTCGGTTTCCTGAAGACAGTATGGGACACATGACCGCTAGGTCCACGGATCACGAGAACATCCAAGAATGGCAGACACCCATTATTTTCTTCTTCTACTGTGACAGCTATTTTCCTGTGTATACCGTTTAGGTGCCTAGTAAATTCCACCAGCGTGTCACGTTCGACAATAGCAAATATATCGTCCACGTATCGCCACCAGTATCTAGGTCTTGTTTTAGCGGACTCCAAGGCCTGGTTTTCAAACCACTCCATAAATATATTGGCTACTACCGGCGCTATCGGTGAGCCCATTGCCACTCCATCTATTTGCAGGTAGAACTCGCTCTTCCACAGAAAATAGCCACTTTTCAAGCAGTAATGTATGCACTCAATGTATCCAGTAGGTAAATTAGCACTCAGTTGCGTTGAAATAATATTTATGACCTCACCAACTGGTACATTGGTAAATAGTGAGGTGATATCAAAGCTGACCATTAACTCTGTGTCCTTTAGCACGTGAGTAGTAACCGGTGAACATTAATTGATATGAATATGTCTCACGAAAGTTTTTATACAAAAATTAATTAGGTATTATAATAAAACAACTTTTAACCGGATTAATCGCGTGTATTATTGGTTTTTCGTTTCGAACACTTTGCAGCGTTCGTGGTCGCAGGAGGACTCGCAACGCGTCGACGAACGCTGCAAAGTGTTCGAAACGTCAGGAAAACCAAAAAACCAATAATACACGCGATTAATCCGGTTAAAAGTTGTTTTATTATAATGTGTAGTGATCGCGCAAACCTAACATATTATTAATTAGGTATGTAACACAGAACCATTCCTTCTACATATAGACATACATTAATCATCATCATCCCCCTGTCCTTATCCCAATCTATTTGGGGTCGGCGCAGCATATACCTATCGGGCATGCTGCTAAAGTTTTGTCAATGTTTTATGCCCGGCCGCCTGCCTGACGTCAACCCTCATTGCGAATGCTGTTGTTGGTGGTAACCGCCACCGATACGGTCTCCTTCTATCTAGCTATGTCACACCAAATGTTATCCATGCGCCAGGTTATGATGTTATCCTACTATCACACTCCACTAACCGGGCTAATATTCATTAATACTTCTATATTATGAAAATAACTATTTATATGGAGATTAAAAAGTGCAAATATATACATGTTTGTGCTCGTGACTGTGTGTTTGTGAGTTTCTTTATTCAACCATAACTTTTAAACGCCTGAACCGATTTAGATGTATGGGGTATCGATAGAATCCTTACATTATTCCGGGTAACATAGGCTAGTAAGACTAAAAAAAAATTAAATATCTATGCTTCGGTAGACAAAAAGACGTGAAAAATAAAAATTGAATTTATCAGGTTTTTTTTTTCGGTAAAGAATATATTTAAATAATTATATTTCTGAAAAATAATTACGTAAATCGAATCGAAGCTAATAATACCTTCACTTTTCGGACAGGATTTTGTTAACATACTGTATATAAAATGATTCCTCTTTTTCTAGCGGAAGACAAAGGCTGCCTGTCCGCCGACTACTGCCCGTCCCCGTGCGCGTGCACCGGTACTGTGGTGCGCTGCGCACGCGCATCACTCACCGCTGTGCCGCATAATATACCGAAACAGACTACCGAACTGTGAGTACTTTTAACTATAAAGGGACTGAATAGATAGCAATGACGTCACCAAAAGACGTCTCAAAATGTGGAAGATGAATTCGCGGTGGTGAGCAGAGGTCGAGATGGCTTAGTGGTCAGAGCGCCTGGAGTATTTATCCGAGAGGCGCAAGTTCGAATCCTGCTCATGACCGTATTTTCTTTCCATTAAAATGTATAACTTCTCTGTTTTTCTCTCTGGTGTGGAAATTGACAGTTCTGCCTACCCCAATGAGAAACAGGAGTGATTGTACGTATTGATTCAACTCCTTCACTTATTTCAGTTACCTGGAATCAAATGAGATAACCACGATACTACCGGAGCAGATCCGTCATCTCACGCAACTGACCCGTCTAGACTTGTCCAACAACATGATCAGCGTCATCACCAACGACACGTTCGAGGGCCTGAATAAGTTGTCCACCCTTATCGTCAGCTACAACAAGTTGAGATGTGTTCAGGTATGTGAACTTAAAAGCATTTATCCATTTCAAAAACGACTCCGTATATACTTTGGCAGCGATGCTATAATATAAAAGCTGAGATCATTGTCATTATGGGGGCAAGGTGTCATTATGGGGGCAAAATGTCATTATGGGGGCAGTGTGTTATTGGGTGTTAATGGATCTTCAGGTGTCAGGGTATAGTGTCATTGAGGAGGCTAAAGTCTTGACTGTATTAAGTGTGTCTTGGAGGAGAGACGTCTTGATGGTATGTATCAGGGGGTCGCCATCACACGCAACTGACCCGTCTAAACTTGTCCAATAATATGATCAGCGTCATCACTAACGACACGTTCGAGGACCTCAACAAGTAGTTCATACTTATCGTTAGCTAAAAAAGTTGAGAAGTGTTCAGGTGTGTGAACATTAAAGCATTTATACTTTTCAAAAGTGACTCCGTATATATTTCGGCGGAGATGCTAGTTCTGGGGGTCGATGGGTCTTAAAATGTGTTTTTGAGGGGCTACAGTCTAAAATTAAGTGTATTGAGTGTGTCTGTGATGCTGTCTCGGAGTACCGCCGTCTTGGTAGAATGAAAACTGAAAAAAAATATTATCAACTACTATAACAAAAAATATTTTTAATCATATTTTCATTATTATTTCCTTAAGAAACATTGAAAGATAATAGACACGCGTGGAACTCATACGCCGCGACCCTTGACATACCGTGTCATCGCTCTCCACTCACTCCACTGAGCTACCGTGTCGCATGTTCGTATCTGTTAAATTTCAAGCTCCCCTCTTCTCGTCTTAAGGAAACGCCTGGCGATATCCGTTTAGCGATCATTTAAAGATTACTTATTTTATATTTGCGAGGTGATAGTATATACGCTGAGGTAAGAGTCATTATGGACGCAAGGTGTCTTAAAAGAATCCCGGGAGGGGTAGAGCCTTAAGGGGGTCTATAGTGTCTAGAGTTTATGAGAGGGGTTTTTTAGTGGGATGGGGGCAACCGAGCAGACGGATCGCCTGATGGTAAGTGATTACCGCCGCCCATGGACACCCGCAACACCAGAGGAGTCGCAAGTGCGTTGCCGGCCTTTTAAAGTGTTTGAGCACAATGGCACAACTGGGAATCACTCACTCGGCGTGAGACAACGCAAGAGTTGTTTCACGCCGGTTTTCTGTGAGGCCGTGGTATCACTCCGGTCGAGCCGGCCCATTCGTGCCGAAGCATGGCCCTCCCACGGTAAAACCACGGGTTTGCCGTGAACCCGATCAACTTTAAGCCAAGATCATCACCAAGTGGAGTCTTGAAACAGTCAGAAAAATGGTGGAATTATGCCCCATAGCTCTACATCACACAGCAGTGGGACCAGACATAACACAACATAGCATAACGCACGTATTCCCAGAGGGGGTAGGCAAAGGTGTATACAATTCACCAATGCTGTTATCAGGTTCCATGTAATAGGTGGTGAGCCTATTGCCATCTACCGGAATAATTCCAATTTCATTTTTCCCGACCTGGAAATCGCACCCAGGACCTCATGCTCAGCAGTCGAGCTTGGGGCCACTAGATGAACTAGGCACTAGGGATGAGACAAACCGACAGTATCGATAATAGTTACGTTTAATTTCAGCGCGACGCTCTCAAAGGCCTGACTCAACTGAGAGTACTTTCTCTCCATGGCAACAACATCTCTATGCTAGCTGATGGCGTGTTTCGAGACCTGGAATCAGTTTCCCATGTGTAAGTAATGCAAAAGTCGCGGCGTCGCGGTAGGTCGAGAGGCTGTGTTAGTAGATCGACTGACTCAGTCAGTAGACCGGCTGCTGCGTTAGGAGGTGCAGGTTCGGATCCTGCTCCCGAACGTATTTTTCTTTCCACAAAAAATTTACTTATTATTAACGCTACGCATGCGTTTGAAAGATTTACCTGTCTTTTTACACGACTGCCCAAAAAAAAGAGTGTTATGGTTTTAGGGTTCATGTATGTATGTATGTAAGAATGTTTGTCTAAATGGCTGAACTGATTTAGATGTATGGGGTATAGTTAGAATCCTTACATTGTCCTGAGTAACATAGCCTAGCCAGATTTAAAAAAATGGCAGGTGTGCTTTTTTTATATAAATTATACAAATTATCATTATTGTTTGCTGTTTTGAACAATATAACAATTAACACTGACACATTTCATGTTACATTCCAGCGCCCTAGGCTCGAACCCACTATACTGTGACTGCAATGCCCGCTGGCTGTCAGAGTGGGTGAAGAGTGCCGGCGAGTACGTGGAGCCCGGCATCGCGAGGTGCTCCGCCCCGCCCGCCATGACAGACAAACTTATACTGAGCACGCAGTCCAACGCCTTCATGTGCACAGGTAAACCTAACATTCATTGGCGTTATGGGGTCAAAATGCAACATGAACCCCCAGTGTTATGGGGTCGTGGGGTCCAATGGGGTCAAATTATATCATGACAGACACGCTTATACTGAGCATAAAATCTGACACCTTTGTGTGTACAGGTAAGGGACCATCCATAAAGTACGTCACACCTTAAGGGGGGGGAGGGGTCCATGAAGTGCGACATTATGTGACAAGGGGTGGGAGGGGTCCTAAGTTTCGTGACGTCACATTTCAAAATCTAATACATCTAAGTGTTAAAGTGACAAAATCGAAATCGAAAAACTTAGAAATATTTCCAACTCTATCTGTATTGCCATAAGGTTTAAATTGTTTTGTTGGCGAGTTCACACGTAATTTTTTTCAAATCATTTATTTTGTGTTGAGTATATTAAAAAATAATTTTAATGGAAATAAAACTAATTACGTAACTGATGTTTTAATTTAATAATTTCTAGGTGTAAAATTGCAAAATATGTGACGTCACTCTAGGGAAGGGGGGGTTTCACAAGTGATTAACTGTTACAAGGACGGGGGAGGAGTCAAAAAAATCACGAAATTAGTGTGACGTACTTTATGGATGACCCCTAATAGGGTTATAGTGTGTTATGAGGTCATAGTGTTATGGGTTTCATGGGATCACATTTAACGTACTGGGCTAAAGTTACATGGCGGGCACCTTGTGCCTTGAGGATCAAAAGTTATGGGTCACATTATATTATGGGGGTCACATTCAACAATGGTGTCATATTGGGTCATGGGGTCAAAATATCTTGGGGGTTCAGATTTTAGAAGCATTTTAGGCGGGCAATAGGCGGGGGGTTACACGTCACGTGTATGAGAAATATTTAATTTAATATTTGCAGGCAAACCACCAGCTGAAGTAATTTCTAAATGCGACAGTTGCTACAGCAATCCTTGCCGCAACGGGGGGTCATGTCGGGCCCGTGGCGCGGGGGGTCACGAGTGTGTGTGCGCGAGGGGGTACCACGGGGACTCGTGTCAGCATCAGATCGACGCGTGCTATGGATCGCCGTGTGCGCATGGACTGTGCAGGGTTTTGGAGGAAGGCCGATTCCAGTGAGTATTTTAAAAATGACATAATTTTTGCATAATAACTTTCGTGAGGCATATTCATATTAATTATTGTTCACCGAGAGTCTGACTCGCGACATTGCCGCGGACTCAGCCCATGACTAAGGGCTCCGTTCGAGTTCGAAACTAGTCGGGCAAACCCGAAGAATACACGTGAGTAGTAACCGGTGAACAATAATTTAATATGACATCATTTTTGGTAGGTAGAGGTAGAGTTCGCTAGACTTTGGAATATGAGAAGAACAAGTACTTATTTTCTAAAAAAAATTTTTGGTTATGGCTCTCGTTTTATTTCCATTAAAATAACTTTAAAAATTCTATGGGATTTTTAGTAGCAAAATTTTGCAGAATAATCCCCTAACGGCTCTAGAAATAGGTTGTTGGCAATACCAAAGGACGGAATTTATTAATACCTGTTATTTTTGGTAGTTTTACACGGGTTGTTTATTGTCGAGCGCAGTACCCGAGACGAATTTGTGTATTTTCTAAAAAAAAAACATAATAAACTCAATGAGCGTGTCCACGACGCTAGTGAGGGGATTAACTCAATATTTTTATATCGATGAAACTAAGAATGAGTGAATGGAATGAATGGTAGCGCTCTTATGTTCGGTCACTAATGTGCTACCGGATAATTTGTATAGGAACTGCCTTTTTGGTCTAGTGGTAGCGAACGCGACTGCTCTTGGCTCATGGTCTTGGGTTCAATTCCCGAGTCCCGCAGAGTTCTTTTTTATTAAGAAATTCTCGATAACAGTTCGGAGTCTGAATTGTGCCCGGTAGATGGCAATAGGCTCATATTACATGGGACTTAATGACAGCATTTGCCAAATGTGGTTGTACAACTGGGTGATATATGCATGACGCATTTTAAATTTTTCTTTCTTTCTTTAACATTCAAATACAATGTAATTAGTTTAATGAATAAATGACTATGACTGTATAGTTCTTCTGACGCCGTGTAGTTCTTCTGACGCTGTGCACTTCTTCTGACGCTGTGCACTTCTTCTGACGCTGTGTACTTCTTCTGACGCTGTCATTTCTTCCAGCTGTTCCTGTCAAGCTGGTTTCACGGGTGCGAGATGTGAAGTGAACATAGATGACTGTGTTGCCAATAAATGCCAAAATAACGCCACTTGTGTCGATCATCTAGAGGGGTACTCCTGCAAATGTGCTCCTGGGTTTATGGGTAAGATTCATCTTCAGCTTTGGGTGGTCTGAGCTGCGGCCCTTTTGGCACTTCAATGTTTAAGCAATGACGTCACCAAAAGACGTATTAAAATGTGGATGAAGAATTCGCAGTGGTGAGCAGAGGTCGAGATGGCTTAGAAGTCAGAGCGCCTGGAGTATTTATCTGGGAGGCGCAGGTTTGAATCCTGCTCGCGACCGTATTCTCTTTCCATTTAATTTTATAACTTTAGAGTTCGCTAAGCATGCGTTAATGCTTTTCAAAGATTTATCTTTGATAATTTATAACTTTACGGGCGATTGTCAAAATAAGAAGACACATTTCCTCTTGAACCGCCTCGTTGGTCTAATGGTCCCAGACACGACTGCTGAACATGAGGTCTTGGGTTCGATTCCCAGGTCGGGCAGTGTTACTGGTTTTTTCGGTTATTATATTGTCAGTAGCAGCCCGGAGTTTGGAATTGTGTCCGATAGATGGCAATAGACTTAATCTATTCTGTGCTGCTGTTACTTCATTTATGTTTTTTAATTATTTATTTGTATCTTAAACAAAATATCCATTATTAATAATTTTTTAATTCCACAAAAATTAATTTATGAGTTTGTTACGCATGCGTGAATGCGTTTCAAAGATTTATCTCTATTCATTATTCTTTTCCATTCCAGGTGAATTATGCGAAAAGAAAATCCCATTCTGCACGAAAGAGTTCAACCCGTGTGAGAACGGCGCGGTCTGCACGGATCTGCACAGTCACTATACCTGTGCTTGCCCCAAGGGCTACTCAGGACAGAACTGCACGATTAATGCTGATGACTGCATTAACCATATGTGTCAGGTAATGGTGTTATAACTTATATTTTTATTTTCCAGTACCATTTAATTACACATAAATTACATTTTTAAAATATATAAAAAGATTTTTAATATTATTAATATAAATAAAACAAGAGAGAATAATTATAATAGATTTTTTCCGATGACGTTATTAAGTGCCATCTACTAGACGCAATTCCAAACTCCGGGCTCCTACTCAGAATATAATTAAAACAAGGTTGAAGTATAATTAATTACTTCCGATGCCGTTATTAAGTGATATCTAGTGCCCGCAATTCCAAACTCCGGGCACCTACTGATAATATAATTAAAACAAGAGAGAAGTATAATTAAATTTTTACGATACCGTTATTGAATGCCATCTACTGCACCCAATTCCAAACTCCGCGCTACTTCATACTACATTGCTACGTGGGACTTAATAACAGCACTGGTGAAATGTGAGTGTACTACTGTGTACACCTCTGCCTACCTCTTCGGGGAACTCAGGTGTAATGCTATGCTATCTAATGAAGACGATTTCTTAATTTATTTAATTATTGAAATGTATACGTTCCCAGAACGGCGCAACATGCATGGACGGCTTAGACGAGTACCGCTGCGCGTGCGCCGGCGGGTACGCGGGCCGCTACTGCGAGGCCGCGCCGCACGCCGCGCTCGGGACCTCGCCCTGCGCGCACCACGACTGCGTGCACGGCGTCTGCTACCTGCCGCAACCCAGCCCGCTGCAGGTCAGGAATATGATGGGTGACCACGTAGAATAGAATAGATTCAGGCGTTATCTTGCAGAAGTTCAGAATAACCTAGTGTCAGAGTTTAAACCACCCGTAGGTCTCTGACATAGCTTTATACACCATCGAGAACATCTCTCAGGTGTGCTGGTTTCCTCACGATGTTTTCCTTCATCGTTATAAGCAAGTGATAATTAGTTTATAAGACGCACATGAATTCGACAAGGCAGTGGCGCGTGCCTTGGATCGAACCTGTGACCTTTGACTTGACAGTCCAACGGTCATACCACTAGGCTATCACTGCTGCAGTTCATTACAATGGATGCAATTAATACACATACTTCCACAATATTGAGGGTAGTCATGCATTACCTGTGCACCGCCCGCACGCAAATATATGCACATACGCAAGCGGTGAAAATTGTGACTACCACCAACTACTCTACACGTGTTTCAAAAATGATTTTTTTTAAAGGAACAGGTAACATATACAATAGAAAAAATATTCTATACAAAGACAGCAGGGCCTATACCGGGCTATTCACAGTATATACGAAACTTGAAACTAGTTTGTTCAGAATCAGTAATGGAATCGATTGTAATAATGTTTACACCATTTGTGCTTCAGATCTGCATGATCTCATTCCTCCCTGTACTTTTTTCTATCAGACAGCCAGAAGCACAAAAAGGCGCCATCGTTTCATGGTTGATATACCAAAAACTCGAACGAAGCGCTTTGATTCCACGTTCATTATAAGAACCGCGAAACAGTGGAATGCGCTCCCGGAGTGGGCCTTCCCCGATAGTTACAATCTGGGTGTCTTCAAGACGCGACTGAATCGAATTCTTCCAGGCAAGCGTGCTCCATCGTAGACCGCATTATCGCTTAACATCAGGCGAGATGTTGAGAGATGCCTATAAGCTAACAAAATAAAATAAAAAAGTTAAATTTTACCAAAAAATTATTAAAATATCCTATATGATGGACACAGTAGGTACGCGGACCAGCTGATTGAGTACATAGCGCCATGTCGGCGCAACTGCAGTGCACTTAACCCGCGATGACCCCACGCCTGACCCCGGGTTGCGGCCTCAGTCGCCCGGAAGCTAGGGATCGATATGTACGTGTCGCTTGCGCCCACGCTCACGTTCTCACTATCGTGTCGTGTGTAAATAAAAATAATGATGACACTGTGTAGAAAGGATAAATAATTATTGTAAATAGTGTTGAATAACATTTTTAAACACGCTCAGATCGTTATCTGTACGAACGTGATGGGAAATGTTATCATAACACTACTTACAACGGCTCTACGTGATACCTTTTGGAAAATGAAGGTAAAGCGGTGAGCATATTTATGGGAGGACAAGAAGGCAACAAAACAAGCTTGTAACTTTCTGAGTTTTCATTAGATATTTTATTATATTTTTATATATTTGACCAGTGTCTCAGGTTTCGTATATACTATGGATAGCCCTGTATAAAAATATTCCACAGAACTGTCTCCCGATTAATTCTTCAATACCCTGTTCCCATACACAATCTGATTTTCACTATTTAGTTATGTTATTTTTTACCATTCCGCGTCTATTTATCGTTATATAAGGTCCTAATTTATTAGGTAATTTCCTTTTAAGGGGTCAATGTGTAAGTGATAAGGATTCATTTGAGTCATAACTCAAATTTTTAGAACAATTTTGGTTTTTTGGTGATGTTCGCCGTTCAAGGAGCAGTTTTCATCTTGCTAGTACTGTGTTAATTACAAATAATTTGTTTATATCCATTTATTTCTTAGCTTATGTGAATGAATTTGACTTATATATATATATTAAGCCTTTCAAAGGAAATTACCTAATAAATTAGGACCTTATATATATATTTTATACCTACCTAACTAACCCACTACCATTAAAACTAGAATTATTGAAAGCCAATGTACTTTTCGAATATAAAACTTAGGACTAAGTATTAGGGAAGGCACTGTTTCTTGAGACACAGGTTAACCTAGTTCAGGAGACAGAGCTCGTTTATATTGAGACATATTTGGTTGCTAATAAAAATTATTTTAGTTTATTTATTTATTTATATGTATATTTCTAGGACGACATTATTATGGAGCGGCCGCTTCTCAGCACAGCCAATGACTACCTTTGCAAGTGCGCCCCGGGATACTCAGGTACATATACTACATCCATAAATACATAAATAATACAATAAACATTTGATGTATCAATCACATAGCTTACAATAACAAAACCTCACTTCATCAAAAGAACTCCTACTATTATAATAAAACAACTTTTAACCGGATTAATCGCGTGTATTATTGGTTTTTTGTTTTTCCTGACGTTTCGAACACTTTGCAGCGTTCGTGGTCGCAGGAGGACTGCTATATAATGTGTAGTGATCGCGAAAACCTAAGATATTACTATGAACTCCTACTATATGTGCATAAAAATTCATAACAATATACCTAAATTGATAAGGGAACTAACATTTACTTGTTTCAAAAACGCATTGACAAAATGGATTATTGAAAAATGTAATAATTTTTTTTTGGGAGAATATAAAATGCATGTGATTATGGTTATTAGTAATACTAGGTATAAATTTATATCTAGGTATGGAATGAGAGGGGCTCGTGGCTAAGTAACAGCCGCACAGATCGATCGATCGAGGTTAAGCTGCGCTTGCCGCGGTCGGTCTGTAGATGGGTGACCATAATTTCATACCGAGACCCCTCCGTGCCTCGGAGAGCACGTTAAGCCGTCGGTCCCGGTTGTCAAATTAAGATCAATGACAACCGTTACGGGTAGTCAGAGGCCTGAAAGTCTGACAACCAGTCATACCACGAGATATCGTGTTACCCAGTAACTGGGTTGTGGAGGTCAGATAGGCAGTCGCTCCATGTACAACACTGGTATTAAGCTGCATCCGGTGTGACTGGAAGCCGACCCCAATGTAATTGGGAAAAGGCTAGGCAGATAGTAGTAGGTATAATTATATATAATAAATTAATTATTAACATGTTAAATTTCTATGCTGACATTTTAATTCAAAATGCCAATATTTAATATCATAATACTATTTATGATTAATTAACAAATTATTTCGAACCTTTGATTTCTATCGGCGAAACATGCTATGCCATACATAAACCATAGTTAACACCATTGTAATTACCACGTTTCACGCTATAAATGATTGATTGATTGATAAAATAGTCCATTGTTTTAAAATTGAGCTAAGTTGGTCATTACACACGAGGTTGGATTGCAGCTCGAGGCGAAGGCGCGGACGTAATCCAAGGCCGAGAGTGTAAGACCAGTGCTCACTAGCTCATAAAGTGGTTTAAGATTCATAATGCCGCTTATTACGCACGCGTGCTTTTCGCGGGTACTTGTTTTTTACATTATTCTTCTTCTTATCGTGTGGTTGATGAACAACCTAGTGTCAGAGTTTAAACCACCCGTGAGTCTCTGACATAGCTTTACACACCATCGAGAACATCTCTCAGGTGTGCTGGTTTCCTCACGATGTTTTCCTTCACCGTTTTAAGCAAGTGATAATTAATTTATAATACGCACATGACTTCGAAAAGCCAGTGGTGCGTGCCTTGGTTTCGAACTTGTGACCTTTGACTTATCAGTCCAACGGTCATACCACTAGGCTATCACTGCTGCTTTACATTATTGAAAAACTTACAGCAAGTCAATAAAAGAGTAACAAAAGAATTTACAATTAAATGTGTATGTATTATTTATGTTAACGCCGACCCAGGTAAATTGGTTCATATTTGTATGTTTTATGTTGCCAGGTCGTCTCTGCGAATACCTTACATCTCTTACATTCAGTCACAACGATTCTCTGGTAGAATTGGAGCCGTTGAGGACTAATCCTCAGGCCAACGTCACACTGGGTAAGTAGGAAAATATATTTATTTTTGCCGCAAATAACGATAAAGAATAAATGATTTTATTTCTGTAAATAGAGAAGAAACGCCGAAACAAACTCAGAGGTCATCGTCTCTTTTAAAGTCCAGACATAATAGTACATATCTATGTGAGTGTAATCGTGCAGGGATCGTCTGGAATGGTCTTTTGAGGAAAGAGCCATAGCAGCTTCGAGGTGACCTGTCCTGTCTGACGGCACGTATGCATCAGTCATCGTGTAGCTCAACCATAACTAAGGGAGCTCAACGACCCGTCACAAGACGATACCAGATCAGGAGGACATTTGCGTAGGTCACATAAAAACGACTCAAAACTGCCAGACAGTCTATGAGGTTCATGTATGAATGAATTTCTGGCCCACATCGTACTCACATTCATATTGCAAATCGTGTTTAATATCCATAACAATATCAAAAGATGGCAAGAATTAATGTCAAAAAGAATAATCATAATACCTATAATAGATTCATTAAAATGTCATAAAATAAATAAGTTAAACATTAAAATGTCAACAGTAATAAAAATTACAGTAATTATTCATGAGTGATATATAATTATATTTTTTAATACATGTTGAGGCCATGTAATGCCAATATTAATTTCTATTTTTCAAAGAAACATTGAAAAAATAATAGACAAGAACGGGGCTTGAACCCGCGACCTTTGACGTTCCGTGTCATCACTCTACCAACTGAGCTACCTTGTCGTGTTCAAACCTATTGAATTTTCAATCCTCTTTGTATACGTCTTAAGGAGACGCTTAGTAAATCTGTAATGATTACTAGATAAATATCACCAGGCGTCTCCTTAAGACGTATACAAAGAGGATTGAAAATTCAATAGGTTTGAACACGACAAGGTAGCTCAGTTGGTAGAGTGATGACACGGAACGTCAAAGGTCGCGGGTTCAAGCCCCGTTCTTGTCTATTATTTTTTCAATGTTTCTTTGAAAAATAGAAAATATTCATGAGTGTCTAAACATTAGAGCGAGCGGCACAATCCCAAGCATTTTTATCTTCTACGTAGTCTTTGACTTCATAGTAACCCTTTTTGCAAAGAGCCTCCTCACATATGACTTAAATTTATTGAGGCTTAATTCTTGAATATTGCCTGGGATTTTCTTGTAGGCTTCTACTAAATCAGTAACAGCTTTGTTACTGATTTTTTGGAGCCTAGTTAACCTATGCTTAACACTAGTAATGTCCCGCAGTTAATTTGTGTATTATAATGCCAACTAGTAATTTGCTCGACTCCTAAAGGTCGTGGCGTGATGTTAATTAGTCTAAAATCTTCCTCCAAACCTAGGCTATCAAATGCGAAAAGATTTTTTCAAATGCGACTAGTAGTTTCAGAGATTAACGCGTTCAAACAAAAAAAAATTGTTTTTACGTAATCCCCGCTGAATTTCCGAAGGATCCGTTATGAATTACCAGTGGTGGCGTAAAGGGGGGCAGTAGGGGCGGTTGACCCCGGGTGCCGAGCCCAAAGGGGTGACAACGTGGTGACAACTCACTCGCGTAGCCTACGTAGCCACTAGCCATGGTCCTATTGCTTAGAACAATAGTAGGGTAGTGTTATCCGGATAGTTTGGAAAGGCCTCCGCTTAGACAGATGTACCATTTAAGTCATGAACTTTCTAAATTAGTCACATAGTAATATTTTATTTTAATTATTGTTCACCGGTTACTACTCACGTGCGTTCTTTGGGATTGCCCGACTAGTTTCGAACTCGCATGGAGCTCTTAGTTTGACTCGCTACATCGCCGTGAGGTCGCGCGGAGGACCAAGGGCTCCGTTCGAGTTCGAAACTAGTCGTGCAATTCCGAAGAATGCACATGAGTGAGTGATAACCGTGGAACAATAATTAATATGAATGTATTGTCGCACGAAAGTATTGTCAAATTAAGTTTTATGACAGCCGTTACGGGTAAGGGCTGTAAGTCTGACAACCAGTCATACCACGAGATATCGTGTTACCCAGTAACTGGGTTGAGGAGGTCAGATAGACAGTCGCTCCATGTAAAATACTGCTTTTACCTGCATCCGGTTTGACTGGAAACCGACCACAATGTAATTGGAAAAAGTCTAGGAAGATTGGATTAGTGTCTCCCGAAAGTAATTATTAAACCATATTTTTTTCTGTGGCCTTCTGCCACGGATTTGAAAAAAATACTGATGGAACCTTGCATTGTCATAAGCGAAGCATAGATTACGGACACGCAAATAGATTACACGCAGCATAATGGCGCCGAGTGGATGAGTTTCAAGTATTTGTATGCGACTGCCTCGTTGGTCTAGCGGTCGCAAGCGTGACCGCCGAGCGTGAGGTCCTGGGTTCGATTCCCAAGTCGGTCAAAGTGTTATTGGATTTTTCTGTTAAAAAAATCTCAGTAGCAGCCCGGAGTCAGGAAGTTGGTGGTGTGACACCTCTGTGCTTTGGAGAGCACGTAAAGCCGTTGGTCCGAAAGCGCCTGGATCTCTCTACGATCGTGTCGGATTGCCGTCCCATCGGAATATGAGAGTGACGGAAGAGGAAGTGCACCTGTGTTTGCGCATACACTTGTGCACTATAATATCTCCTGCGTACTTGGCTAATCTCCGAGGAGATAGGCCGCCGTGACTGAAATACGGTCAGGAGGAGTATTATTATTATTATTTATTATTTGTATGCGTTTAGCTCGTGTATGACACGAAATTAGATGACTAGGCATGCTTCTCACATCGTACGCAACTCTCCGTCCGTATTTTTTTAAGGTCCAATATGTTTCCCCTTATGAATGAACCTGTATATTTTTGTATAGTATTCAGTACGACTCAGCTACACGGTGTGTTGATGTACTTCGGTGAGAACGAGCATCTTGCTGTTGAACTGTTCAACGGACGCATACGCATCAGTTATGATATAGGCAATCACCCGACTTCCACTATGTACAGGTATGTGAATTGGTCATGCCTAATTTTTCGTAAGACGTGCTAACGGAAAATTATTTGGAGATTTTTTGATTATGTGCTATATATATTGTAAATTTCAGAAAAGGCAAAAATAACTTATAATATAAATGTCTTCATATAACCTTCATTTGACCTGACGTCACAAGTTCAATTTTATTTATTCTGTGGACTGAAAGTATGATAGAAGAGGATAGAAATACATTATCATTTTTAGTGATGCCAGACTTCGTAAAAAGGAAATGTTATCTGGCATTTTTATAGTGAAGCTATTTTTAACTAAATTCGCATTTTCTGATACGAATGTATTTTATTTTTTAATTAGCAAAATATTCGATAAAATATATAAATATATACCTTTTTTATGCATTTATCAATTGCCTAATTGTTGTAATAGACATTAAAAATAACGTCATCAAAAGTCGTATTAAAATGTGGAAGAAGCATTCGTTGCAGCGACCAGAGGTCGAGATGGCTTAGTGGTTAGAGTATTTATCCGGGAAGCACAGGTTCGAATCCTGCTCACGACCATATTTTTCTATCCACAAAAGTTTATAACTTTAAAATTCGCTATGCATGCGTTAATGCTTTTCGAAGATTTATCAACAATATTGTATAGTTGATGAACAACCTAGTGACAGAGTTTAAACCATCCGAAGGTCTCTGACATGGCTTTACACACCATCGAGAACATCTCTCAGGTGTACTGGTTTCTTCACGACATTTTCATTAAAATGTATTATTATTATTTTAGTTTCGAGATGGTATCCGATGGCAATTACCACAAAGCTGAGCTGATCGCCATCAAGAAGAACTTCACGCTGAAGGTGGATGACGGACCGGCCAGGTCTATCATCAATGAAGGTAAAGCCTTAGAGGGGGAAGAGATTTCTTGGTAGAGCTAGATAAAAAGTTATTTAATTATCTTAACCACTTTATGGAAAAGAGGGTGTGTGATAATTAATCAATATTTTTGGTGTAAAGTTAGCAATATATTGTAGCATGTGGAAATCGATAGTCTCTGCCTACAAACTGGGAAGCAGGTAATAGGCATGATGACAGTATTATAGAACCAAAGAATTAATGGTTTTAGAGAAAAATATAGGCACAAAAGATTCTAAACAATTTCCTAGTTTTATAAAAAAACATACAGAATATTATGATTTTCAATAAAATAAAAATATTGCAATAAACCATGTTAACTGAAACTTCGAATGACGTCACGCTTAATGAAATATCAATCACCGCCATACGTGTTGCTTGAACTATTGTCAAATGTTATCGAGGTGTGACGTCACAACTCATAACAAGAGCCATGACATTCGTGAGCGTTTTCGCGCTTAATTCAAATTAGATAGATTAAAATGCAATAATTAATTTGCATTAAAACTTAGTTTATTGCTGAAATAATGTGTTTTTGGTGATTTCAAAATCTGTCATCATGCCTATTATTTGTGTCATGGCCGTATACAGACGGTAGACACGACATCAGTTGGGAGAGCAATATTACGGTTTGACAACGGTTCAAATTATATACGTGTCTATTATTTTCAAAATTAAAAGTAATTATTAAAAGATGTCCAACTCAAATATCATCATCAGCCCCCTTATCTCAATTTATTTGATGTCGGCGTAGCATATACCTATCTGGCATGCTGCTAAAGTTTTGGCTATGTGTTATGACCGGCCGTCTGCCTGACGTCAACCCTCATTGGGAATGCTGTTGTTGGTGGTAACCGCCACCGATACGGTCTCCTTCTATCTAGCTATGTCACACCAAATGTTATCCACGCACCAGGTTCTGATGTTATGTCCCACTCTAATAGCAACTGTAAATAAAAGTTAGTAATACTCTTCTTACATAACTGCCTCGTTGGTCTAGTGGTCCTAAGCGCGACTGCTAAGCAGGAGGTCTCGGGTTCGATTCCCAGGACGGTTAAAGTGTTATTGAGTTTTTCTGTTAGGAAATTCTAAGTTCTCAATTGCCCGGTAGATGGCAATAGGCTCACCACCTATTATATGGGAGTTAATAACAGTATTGGTGAAATGTGTGTGTACAATTGTGTACACCTCTGCCTATCCTTTCGGGGAATACAGGCGTGATGCTATGTTATGTTATGTTTTGAATACTCTTCTTATAGTTTCGAACAGCAATATGTAAACTTATTATATTAAATGGAAAAAGAATACGGTCGCGAACAGGATTCGAACCGCGCCTCATGACATGACCACTAGGCCATCTCGACCTCTCTCGAGACATCTCGAGGTCGACATGGCTTAGTGGTCAGAGCGCCTGGAGTATTTATCCGGGAGGCGCAGGTTCGAATCCTGTTCGCGACCGTATTCTTTTTCCATTAAATATAATAATTTTACAGTTCGCTAAGCATGCGTTTTTGAAATGATGTTGATGCATTTTTCTGTCCAGGAGCCAAGGAGTATCTCCGTCTAGAAAGACCGATGTACCTCGGAGGAGTGCCAGAGGACATCGCCAAGGAAGCCTTCAGCAAATGGCATCTACGAAACATAACTAGTTTTAAAGGTAATGTATTCAAAATGCCTCGTTTGTCAAGCGCGGCTGCTGAGCGTGAGGTCCTGGGTTTGATTCCCAGTGGTATTGGGTTTTTTCGGTAAGGGCATTCTCAGTAGCAGCCCGGAGTCAGGAAGTTGGTGGTGTGACACCCCCGTGCTTCGGAGAGCACGTAAAGCCGTCGGTCCTGCGCCTGATCTCTCTCCGGTCGTGTCGGATTGCCGTCCCATCGGAATATGAGAGTGAAGGAAGAGGGAGTGCACCTGTGTTTGCGCATACACTTGTGTACTATAATATCTCCTGCGTACTCGGATAATCTCCGTGGAGATAGGCTGCCGTGACCGAAATACGGTTGGCAGGAGTATTATTATTCAAAACCTAGATTTCGCTGTTCTAACTTCTAAGGACATTAATTATTAATTACGGCCGTGAACATTATGTTAAGTTAATTGCATCTGTACGACATCAAATAAACTGCAAAGTTAGTCTTGTCGGTTCATTCACCTGTATAGGGACTGAATACATAGCATTGACGTCACCATAAGACTTATAGCACCAGACGGGAGACGCCTTCTGACTAAATATCGAACAAATTAGCTCGCCACTTGTGGCGGGGGGTGAGGTAACACACAAGCACAAAAGAACTTGCACTAAAGCAACAATAGCTCTCGTCATTACATTAACAGTATTACAATACATAAAAAACTAAACACAAACAAAAAGTTGTCTTACACACGAGTAAAATCGTGTACTATCATTGTAACCATACAGGTAAAAGGTTACCTTTATATGATTGGGAATCATATGCCAGTGGCGAGAGGGGTACGCTCGCTAAAACTACTCCAGTACTAATTCCTTCAAGCCATAAGACGTGTTAAAATGTGGAAGAAGGATTCGGAGTAGTGAGCAGAGGTCGAGATAGCTGAGTTGGTGAAACACCTGGAGTATTTATCCGGGAGACGCTAGAGTATTTATACTGCCTGCCTAGCCTTTTCCCAATTAAATTGGGGTCGGCTTCCATTCAAACCGGATGCAGCATACCAGTATTTTACATAGAGCGACTGCCCATCAGACCTCCACAACCCAGTTATTGGGTAACACGATATCCCGTGCTGTTCTTTTGCTGTTCGTGCTGAAGCTCTCTGCTGTCATAGATCTTCATTTAACAACCGGGACCGACTGTTTAACATGCTCTCCGAGGCACGGACGGGTTTCGATGTGAAATGATAGTCGCCTATCCACAGACTGGCCGTGGCTAGTGCAGCTTAACCATGAGCCCCTCCGAATGCAAACGCAGTAATATCCACAACATAACCAGCCCATATCTGTCCCACTGCAGGGCGCAGGCCTCTTCTCATATAAAGAAGGCACGAGCATTAATCACCACGTTAGCTCACTGCCAGCGATTTCAGACCATCAAGTCCAGTCCTCAAGATGTTTTCGTTCACAGTATGTCTGTGATGTCTTAGATTAACTAAGAAAGTACATCATAGTACATTAAGGAGTATACATACCGACTATTTCATCTAGCTACTTCCACAATATTGAGGGTAGTCATCCATATCACTCTACACGTGTCCCCCCCCCCCCCCCCCCACGGGGCATCATCAGGAGCTGTCAGACCGTGCAGTGTCCGCCACCGACTGGGTCGGTAGTAGCTAGATATTGTATCTATTTGCATCCATTGTAACAGACTTCCGCAAAGTAACGCCTGAATCTATTCAATACTTCGTGTAGAATGGTAAATTTCGCTACAATTCCATCTCTTCATTGCCAGGGTGTCTAAAAGAGGCTTGGATCAACCACAAGCGTGTGGACTATGTGAACGCGGTGCGGGTACAGAGGACTTCGGCGGGGTGTGGGGAGGACGAGCCCTCCACTGCTGTGGCGGCTACCGTCTTCGTGCAGGAGGACGCTGGGAGGCATAACCAGGTAGGCATAGCATCTCGCCTGTATACCCTCTAGGGATAGGTAGGACTGAACTGTTTTATACCCACATTTTACGGATCTTTGGTACAATATGAATCGGCATGATGACCGTATTATAGAATCAAAGAATAAATGGTTTTAGAGAAAAATATATGTACACAGGATTCTAAAAATGACTTAGTGTTAATATAAACATTAAGATTAATAAGATTTTCAATAAAATAAAATTATACAATACTGCAATCGGCCATGCTGCCTGAATAGCCAATTACAACGAATGACGTCACGCCTCAATTGAATGTCAATCACCGCCGTGGTTTTGCTTCAAGTTTTGTCAAATGTTATCGAAGCGTGACGTCACAACTCATCGGCGCCATAAGCGGCGCCATGACACCCATGAGCATTTTCGTTCTTATTTCAAATTAGATACACGCGATTAATATTTTATAATAGATACACGCGATTAATCCGGTAAAAAAATGTTTTATTATTAATGTGTAGTGATCGCGAATACCTAAGATATTACTATACCTAATGATATAATAAATCTGAAGAACTTGTTTATTTGAACGCGCTAATCTCTGGAACTACAAGACAGATTAAAAAAAAACTTCTTGTATTTGATAGCCCAATTTTTGAGGAAGAATATAGACTATTTAACATCACCCTACGACCCTTCGGAGCCGAGCAAAAAGATAAAAAGCTGATGAAACCGCGGGGCACAGCTAGTATTAAAATAATATTATTATTCCAGGATCCCTGCGTTCCAAACCCTTGTGCCAGGGGCGGTCGCTGCGTCAGAGAAGAAGGTTCTCCATCAGACTACACGTGCCGCTGTCGAGCCGGCACCGCGGGGGCACAGTGTGAACTCAGAGCTTCCATCAGTAAGTTATCTGATCATCATATTATCATGGAGAAGAAGGTTCTCCATCAGACTACACGTGCCGGTGTTGAGCTGTGACCGCGGGGGCACAGTGTGAAAAAGATTAAGACCATTAGAGTTAGACCTTGACTAAAATTACTATTCAGAATCTACTATCAACTCTCTACCTGCGTCTGTTTCCGAACGCATTCAACCCTAATCTCTTTAAAGTTAGAGTGAACAGACATCTTCTGGGTAAGCTCACTCCATCGTCGACTTTGTCTCAGTCACCTCTGACCTAGACTAGAGCCAAGAGCAAACCTATTTAAAATAAATAATAAAAAATCCCGCACGGGATGGCCCCTTCAAGTATTACGTAAGCACTGTAGGGGGGCGGGGGGTCTTTGCTTTGCTTATTTTTGATTACATGGGGGATGGGGAGGTCTGGATGGTGATTACGTCAGCAGTATAATTCTGTTTCTGAATTTTTTACAAAATTTTAACGATTCTTATTTGAATACATTGCAATTGGCAACCCTACTTGTCTATGCTTGAAAACAAAACACATTTTCGGGGATTCCCGAAAATAATGGATACGCACGTTGGTCTAGTGGTCCCTAGCGCGACTGCTGAGCATGAGGTCTTGGGTTCGATTCCCAGGTCGGGCAAAGTGTTGGTTTTTCTGTTAGGAAATTCTCAGTAGCAGCCCGAAGTTTAGAATTGTGCCCGGTAGATGGCAATAGGCTCACCACCTATTACATGGGACTTAATAACAGCATTGGTGAAATGTGGGTTTACAAGTGTGTACACCTCTGCCTACCCCTTCGGGGAATACAGGCGTGATGATGATGATGCTACGTTTACTTGCTTTGAACCGAGACACCAGATAAGGAAACCAGAACACATTGTACCAATGATTACGTAAGCATGGGGGGGTAATACCTTTGCTTACTTTTGCTGACGAGGGGGGGATGGGGGTTAATAATTGCAAAAAAACTGCTTTCGTAATACTTGAACGGCCCCCAACAGCTAACCAAAATAAAAGGTCATAATTTATTAGGTAATTTTCTATAAAAGGGTTAATATATAAGTCAAATACATTCACTTAAGCTAAGAATTAAATGGATATAACAAATTATTTGTAATAACCATAGTACTAGCAAGACGAAAACTGCTCCTTGAACGATGAACTTTAAGAAAAAAATAAAATTGTTGTAAAAGTTTGAATGATGGCTTTAATGAATCCTTATCACTTACACATTGACCTCTTAAAAGAAAATTACCTAATAAATTAGGACCTTATATATGTTAACAGGTGGTGCTCCAGTAATTACTCAAGCAAGCAAGATTCCGTCTCGGAAACAAGCCATCAGCAACGTGCAAGCGTCACCAGGTATGCACACCCATCCTTTTCTATACCTACCCATACAATTTCTAACCAAACTTGAGTTTGACGGCGCGTTGGTGCAGTGGTCGAGAGACTGGCGGCTGTGTCACGTGTCTTAGGTTCGATTCCTGCACGCAGTAAGTATTTGTATGATCTACAAATAATTGTTCCGGGGCTGGGTGTGTTTGTATGTGAGATTATGTGTTTGTAAATGCACCCACGATACTGGAAGTAATTCCTAGACCCGGGTAAAATATTTAATAAAAAAATAAAGGCCTCGTTGGTCTAGTGGCCGCAAGCGCGGCTGCTGAGCATGAGAAACCGGATTCGATTCCCGGGACGGGCTAAGTGTTGGGTTTTCTGATGGACGTCCAATGTATCGCTTTTATGGATCCTAAAAAAAAGATAAAGTCGATTGCCGAGACGGGGAAAGTGTTATTGGGTTATCCGTTAAGAAATTCTCAATAGCAGCTCCAAGTCAGGAAGTAGGTGGTGTGACACCCCCGTGCTTCGGAGAGCACGTAAAGCCGTGGGTCCTGTGCCTGATCTCTCTCCGGTCGTGTCGGATTGCCGTCCCATCGGACTATGAGAGTGAAGGAAGAGGGAGTGCACCTGTGTTTGCGCATACACTTGTGCACTATATCTCCTGCGTACTTGGCTAATCTCCGAGGAGATAGGCCGCCGTGACCGAAATACGGTCCGGAGTATATATGACCAATTTTTTATGTTATAATTATTGTGTTACCTTGCAGCGGCGCCATCGCACAAGCAGCAGATGCCTTCAGAGCACGCCCCATCACAGCCGACACCCGCTACAGGTGCTTGTAGAAAGGTCAGTACCCTTCATGTGGGTAGAAAATAATCATAGCCAGTTGCAAGCTCTAACGATTGTTGAGGTTAAGCAACGCTTGCCGCGGTTACTCTGTAGATGGGTGACCGCTTCACCATCTTCGTCCTCACGTCTCCGTGCTTCGTGCACGTTAACGGTAGTCAATTCTGAACATGCCATACTAATCAACTGTCAATGTTGCCACGTTCATAAATAAGCCCCAATGAAAGTTAGGAATCATAAAATAAATTAAATTTTTATTGCGGGAATTAAAGATACCAAAGATCAATTCATTGGGATCATTACTGCTGTTTAAATGTAAAAAAAAACATTAATAGAATGGTTAAAAACTTTAACATACGAAGAAACTGGAAATGTCTTGATTAGAATATGCTAACACATAACTGCACTCTCACACACCTACACAACACACCAGCTCACACACACTTACAGTTTACACGCAACACAATCTCTTGCACCACCCTACATACACAAACACACCCTCATTCACCCCCTACATACAACAAACACACCTACTCTCTCACCACACATCATCATATCATCCCCCTGCCCTTATCCCAATTTATTTGGGGTCGGCGCAGCATGTATTCTTGTTCCATACATCTTTATTAGCTGTCATATCGTCAGTCACCCCTTTTCTAGTCATATCATCTTTAACACAATCCATCCATCGCTTCCTCGGTCTTCCTCTACTCTTATAGCCATCTACATTCATACTCAAAACTTTCCTTGTCACATGACCCTCATCCCTCCGCATCACATGCCCATACCATGCTAAACGATTTCTACACAACCTCTCAGTCACCGGTGCCACTTTCAGACTTCCTCTTGTATATTAATTTCTAATTCTATCCATCCGCGTCACACCACACATCCTTCGTAACATTCTCATCTCAGCTGCATGTAGTTGTCTTTCATTCATTCCCTTCGTGGGCCAACATTCTGAACCATACAAGACAGCAGGTCTAATAATTGTTTTATAGATTTTCCCCTTAAGTTTAAGGGGAATTCGGGGGTCACAAATAGTTCCCGTGACCTGCCGCCATTTCATCCACCCTGTGTTAATTCTGTGCTTGACGCTCCGGTCTATTTCGCCATCGCATTGTATGATAGAACCCAGATACCGAAAGTCGGAGCAGACTGGTAATAGCGCACCACCCAGCGCTATAGCACCAAAACTGGAGAGACCGCCAAAATCACAAAACATGTACTCTGTTTTGGTTCTGCTGATTTTTAGACCAACACTCTCCAGATTATTTTGCCATTTCTCAAGTCTGCTCTGGGTCTGGGGCCCATCTTCACCGACAAGAACAATGTCGTCGGCAAACAGCATGCACCAGGGTGCCTCTTCCTGTATGTCCAACGTCAGAGCGTCCATTATCATCAGGAAGAGGTAAGGGCTTAAAGCCGACCCCTGATGCAAGCCTACAGCCACACTGAACTTGTCTACTCTCTCACCACACGCACACACACAATCTACATAAACAAAGAGCTGCTTATAATTTAGGATTTCTTTTTATTATTTGTACTCAATTTTCTATTATTCTCATCATTGTTAAGTAAATATATAAGGGAAGAAGCGAGACAGCCCCAACACAAGTGCTTTAAGTAACTTACTGGGGCTACCTCAATTTATGTAAGGTCACAATGTATGAGTTGAAAAATAAATATTTTTGTATTTTGAATTTTTTGTATTTGTATCAAATGTTGGAGATACTCGTACAACAAACTACGTTTGATTTTGATGGTATAGACGTATAATCAGGTTATTTTACAATGAAAATTTACAATATTTAACGGATGGTATCACTTGGCGGTGAGTCCACGCAGTCTGCCGTGGCCAGCGAGGCGCAGTGTTGCCAACACTATATTTGAAATAAACCCGGATCGACCAATAAAAAAAGCTAAAAAATAGAAAGATTTTTTCAAAAGCATCTTTTTGCTTATTATTTAACATAAACATTCTAATTCAAAATCATATCATCGTCAGAAAGAACCAATCGTTTATATTAATTTACGTTTATTTTTTCGAATGTATACGTACCTTTTTTTATACCTCTACTAACTGCCTCGTAGGTCTAGTGGTCCCAAGCGCGACTGCTGAGCATGAGGTCTCGGGTTCGATTCCCGGGTCGGGCAAAGTGTTATTGAGTTTTTCGATAGAAATTCTCAGTAGCAGCCCGGAGTTTGGAATTGTGCCCGGTAGATGGCAATAGGCTCACCACCTATTACATGGGACTTAATAACAGCATTGGTGAAATGTGGGTGTACAATTGTGTACACCTCTGCCTACCCCTTCGGGGAATACAGGCGTGATGCTATGTTATGTTATGTTTCTTTATACCTACGTATTCGTTTTCGGGTGATAGCCAGCCATAAAGCATAAACAGTATCGTATCAACGTATGCCACTCAAGGAAGTTTGAAATAAATCATAACTATCTAGTGAACTTGCTATTAAAAAAGTTTTTGATGGCACAGCAGACAGATAGCATAAATACCAACATAGATACCATTTAAGACTACAGTTATTGTAGTTTCTTTGTCTAAAATTAAAGCTAAAATCAAAATAAACATAGCCTAATAGCTAGATATTTTTTTTTGTAGCTGACGTAGGAAATTAAGAGCTAAATCTAGCTATAAAAATTCTGACTTGGCATCACTGGCGAGGCGCGCTCGTGCGCCGACCGCCGTCACCCCTCTCGCGTCCCCCATGTTCGCCCTAGCGCTAGTGCTGGGCGCGAACATCAAATAAAACGCCATTCTAACTTCTCTTAATTTTTTTCTATTTTTGTACAAATCAATGTATGAGACTAGTCATAATTGACGCCCGAATCTCCTGTACTCGTTCCAGGAAGCGACCCGTGAAGTTATAACGGAGGGCGCGTGTCGGTCCCGGCGCGCCGTGCGGGGCGCGCGGTGTGTGCCGGGCGGGGGGGGCGGGGGGGGCGGCGGGGGGGCGCGCGGGGGCTGCGCGCGCGCCCACTGCTGCGGCCCACGGAAGACTAAGAAGAGAAAGGTAATTTCTTCGAACAATTTGCTTTCAGGTACATGGAAGGAGGCTGAGTAGATTCGTGATTAAAAATAAATCTTTGAAAAGCATTAACGCATGCTAATCGAATTCTAAATTTATGATATTAAATGGAAAAAGAATACGGTCGTGAGCAGGATTCGAACCTGCACCTCCCGGATAAATACTCCAGGCGCTCTGATCTGTAAGCCATCTCGACCTCTGCTCACCACCGCGAATTCATCTTCCACAGTTTTAACACGTCTTTTGGTGACGTCATTACTATTTATATACACATGACACCATTGTTTTAACACTTCTCAATTTTCTATTTCCAGATAAGATTAGTCTGCTCGGACGGCACGAGATACACCAAAGATATCGAAATAGTCAGAAAATGTGCTTGCGGCAAAAAGTGCGCTCGGAACACCCCATTCCACTGAACTAAGACTGACCACCCCATGTCATTGAAATACCCCATCATGTTAGAATAACTGCAATACACAAGCCTGATAAGTATGAAATAACAAATATTAATATAACACCCCAAACTTTCAAACACCCCATTGTATTTGGTGCCCCAAACTTTCAAATACCCCATGGTATGTAACACGCTAAGCTATAAAATACGTCATTATGTTATTTTAGAACACTAGTACGAGTATGTACTGTAATTATGAAATAATGTATGTGTCACCCTAAACTTTGCAATACCCCATTACATTAAACTACAAGATTTGGGGTGTTTAAAGTAATTATGAAATAACGCCCCAATCTCTGAATATCCCAAAATAATCGAATTAATTCATAAGTAAACACCTTAATTTATAAAATAAAGCCCTTCATATTATACCTACCATTAAATATTATAATTCAATTCCAAAAAGTGCCCTAATTGGTATCTCAAATATTTCCATTAATTAAAATAAATATTACCTTTTCACGTGTACAATGTAGCTTAATATTAGATTGATACAAATAATTGGTGTCACGAATTATAAAATGTTGCCATGTTGGAAAAATAGTATAGAATCATGGTAGATTTTTACGGTAAGCCAATTTGGTTTTTAAACTTATGAGAAAACTCTTCTATGAAATGTCTAATCAATTCATTATGTACTCTCATGTACAGAAAATTAAAAATAAACAATCCAGCAACACCTCTTAAAATATAAACACATATAATAACGAAAACAAACTGTTTTATTTTTTAAATATATTTATTGTAAAGCGTTTGAAAGTACAAAACTTAATTTTCTGAAAATGTATGGTTGGATTTATACAAAACTATTTTTTTTTAGAGCTTATTAACGCCGAACAAATATATACTTCTGGACAAAATAGCTTTCTAATTGCGAAAAAAAAATAAAAAATCGGTTTAGCAGTTTCAGAGATCGATTACAAACGAACAAAACTTTCGTATCTATGATAATAGTCTAGATAGAAACATGGCAACACCGAAACTAACGAGCTCAACCCCAGGCAATAGACAATAAAACAAGCTTTTTTATTCATATACACATAAATTCATAAAGTTCGTAATATATAATGTAGCATTTATATTAGCAATATTTGTAGCGAATTAAAACAACGTTATGGAATTATTAGCACTTTGTAATATGATGACACCTATGCCCATTCCTTCTGTGAATAGAGGCGTGATGCTATGCTATGTTTGTATGTGTTCTGGTATGACCGTAGGGTCAAATAGAGATACCAAAAAGTCCAACTACAATTTTTTTTTTTTATTGTCTCGTACTTAAAATTTCTCCTATATGATTAGGTACATTTGCACAATCAAACTTCAAATGCACACAATATGGATCATAAATTTATGTAGATCACACAAATATATGTTGTGTGTATTCAAACCTTTCACACAAGATGCAGCAGGCGATCGCCTGACGCTCGAATTGTAATAATATTACATTAAAAAATATATTCTGAACAAAAACAAATAACTAAAAAAAAATTATTGTACAAAAAAATATATAAGGATTTGGGAAAGTGCTAATGATCTCCAAAGTTGTTTTAGTACCGAGTAAATATCACATAAACTCTAAATATATATATTTTTTAAGAAAACTGAATTCATTATAAATATCTATAACTTTTTAAATGTTAAATAAATTCAATCGACTTATTTCATCTATCAATCTAATACGAATTATTATAAATCAATCAATCCGATTGATCAATCTACTTACTATTCTATCAATCTATTTACTCTTCTCTAAAATCAATGCAGTTTTCTTAAAAATCAATATTAAAGAAACGAATTTATACCCTCATGTTGAAATAAGGATTATACACGAAAGTAGTATCGGCCTAAATGTGTAGCGTAGACAATTTATATCCAATAATATTACCTAGAAATTAAAAAGAAGAACGAAAATAAAAAGCAGTTAAAAAAGTAAGAGAACTATAAATAGCAACAACAGTTTAAAAAAAAATCATTATCTGTAAAATGATAATGAATAAAAGTTTAAAATAAATAATTAGTCATCATATATCGACTGTTCTCTGCATATACAAAATAACCTTACCTTTCAGTAAAATTAAAACATTTTTGTATGTTAGTAACTATAGGCTTATACCCAATCTTAATATTAAATATAATAATACTTAATAAATAACATATAGGGTATCTTGATTAAGACACAATTGCTCTCAAAACTAGCTGCTACCTCGAAAATTACTGAAAATTAATATCGAAGAACGCTTAAAAAAACATGTCATAAATGAAAGATTAAAAAAGCATTAATTTTCCTTTTGACGTATTTCGAACTGGACACTGTATGGGTGTCATTTGAAATACGTTTCGTTTCTAGGCCCTTAGTCTTCAGTATATGGTAAAAAAAGAAAAGAGGTTTGTGAGAAATATAGACCTTCTCAATTGATACTCTTGTTCTTGGATTGTGAACGTGTTCGCAGCTAGCTTCAATAGTTTATAGACACTTTGAAAGTGACTAATGCTATCTACATTGCACTATGCATTATTGTAGATTTTGTACATTACATATAATTTGCGCTTTAAAGCCAAAATACGCTTAAAAATGTTCACCGGTGACATTCTTTATATAATATAACATTCTATCAATCAACCTGTTCGATTTATCAATCGTTGAAGAGTGACTATTATCAATCTCAAATACGATACATTAATTGTACGAATGATAAATTATTTTAAATTATTGAGGATTTTAGTTTTATTATTATCTACAAACTAAAGTTTTTTTTTTACTTTATGAGTAGTTATCTCTAAAAAAATGTTTATATTACCAACATCGTAAATTACCCGAAATAAAACAAGAAAAAACGTTATTGAAATATTTTATCCATGACGACATCACGATACTTTAGAAATTAGGTTGCAATTTATACAATAATAAAAAAAATGGTAATAAATTATTATCAATGTGTTCATTTCAATGTAATTAAACTATTTATTATTAATATTATTTTATATGTTGTTTATTTTTTATAATATATCATTTTAAGTTAGCCATTAAGTATTATGTAATCTTTAATGTATTGGCGTTAAAAAAATATAATTATGAAAATTTAATTTATCGAAGTAGTAGAAATTTTTAATTTAGGCTAGGTACACTACGTTTATTTAGTATAAAATTACATCATTGCTATATAGCCCGTTTATTTATTTCTGAGAACGGGTTTTGCTTAGCAATCATAGAATTTTGTAACGCCTAGTCCTTATATAAAGACTTTGAAAACAATTTTACTTGTCAACTTTTAATAATACCGTTACGTAAGAACAATGAAGGCAATGAAAAAACATGGACTGGGGAAATACCTCCACTTTGCAGAAAATCGTAGCCAAATAACACAGTTCTGTAGTGTTGTGTTCGTAACGGTGAGTAAGGTCGTCAGTACTGCTTGAGGAAGCGTTGTGTCGGCAGTGGGGGGCCGGTGTTTGTCCCCTATATTGCCGAAGTAGCGATTCCTCTTACAGGGCCTGTAACGCGCCAGTGATACCGCTGGTGTTGCGTCCATAGGCAACGGTAACCGCTTACCATGAGACTTGTTTCCTACTATATAGGTAACAACAAGAGTAAAAATGTCTCAAATTCAATAATCTTGCCACTTCAATATATCTGCCATTGACTCCATCTGTAAGGTTACTCTTGAAAATAAAATCCTCTCCATTGACATTAAAATTGCGCGTAATTTTATGATTACGCATTGTTTTAATCGTTCTATATACATTAGAATAAGATTGGTGTTAACTTTAATTACAAGAGTAACCTCATTGTTGCCAGCCTAAACATAATCTTGCCATGTTAAGACGTAAATAATACTTATTTATGTAAGTTAGCTTTAAGCATACAACTTGAGGAATAGGAACGAATGCTTTATCTTAATCTCGGCTAATATACAAAGACCTCTGAAAGCATGATCATTGACCACGCTAGCTTAATGCGGGCAATTTCAAAGCTTTCCTTCTGATTTTGTCTGATGATTCTTCCGATAAGTAAAATAGGTGTCCAGAATGGCAAGGAATTCTTTATCAGATTTCTATTTTTCAAAGAAACATTGAAAAAATAATAGACAAGAACGGGGCTTGAACCCGCGACCTTTGACGTTCCGTGTCATCACTCTACCAACTGAGCTACCTTGTCGTGTTCAAACCTATTGAATTTTCAATCCTCTTTGTATACGTCTTAAGGAGACGCCTGGTGATATTTATCTAGTAATCATTTACAGATTTACTACAAAAAAAATAGAAATTAATATAGGCATTACATGGCCTCAACATGTATTAAAAAATATAATTATATATGGTCTTTATCAGATATTTAATCCAGCAGTTCACCGTTGGTTTAGCGGGAGGCGACAAGAACTCTGATACTGGTTGGCTCTGAACCTCACATAAAGCGAAGGGAAGACCTTCATACTAAACGGTTTTCCCTCATTCGTTCCTGTTCGTCTTGTTATGAGCCTCATATCTTTTTTAGATGTTTTTGTAAAAATATATATATATTTAAATTATATTTGTAGTTTATTTGCTGAATCAGCTTGTAAAGTAATTTTAAGATATAGGAAGTTTTATGTGTTGTTTTTCGTCGTACAAATGTCTGTGTGTATGCTTGGATATTTTATAAAGTTTTCCATCCAAATTTGCCGTTTTAAAGTGATTAACAATCGGAATTCGTTTTCAATGTATTTCTTCGAATCAGTTTAATAGGTTAGGTGCGATGAATAACAATACAATATAATACTTCCTGCTTAATTATAAGAAAAATGTAATTTAAAGCATTCCCTATTTATTTACTACCATAACGGTAGGAATTTTATGTAATGGTAACACTTATCAACGCATTTACGACCTAATTATTATTCATCAGTATTAAAGTAACAAAATAATGTTAGACATGAGAAAATCTACCATTAAGCTGACCGAACACTGCCGTTTTCAATGTTGCCATATCAAAATAATCTCCCGTTGTTTGGATGTTGCTATGTGGAAAATCAAAATTTCTACCAAAATGGCTTCTTGGTAGATTTCTCGTAGGTTAGGGTTAATGTACCTATTACAATGTGTTGCTTAACGAGACGCTAGATGGCGTTGCATGCGCTTTTTATTTAAAAATAAGAAATATTGTCTATGAACTTTATAAGTTATTTGTCGTAATAAAAGATGTTAGATATAGTTGGTTTATTTTGTTTCATCCAAGAGTCACTAAGACCGCTAAGCCATCTCGACGTCTGCTTACTACCCCGAATTCTTCTTACATAACATACCATCACGCCTCTATTCCCCGAAGGGATGAGCAGAGGTGTACACTGTTCTAAACCCACATTTCACCAATCCTGTTATTAAGTCCCATGTAATAGGTGGTGAGCCTATTGCCATCTACCGGGCACAGTTCCAAACTCCGGGCTGCTACTGAGAATTTTCTTACAGAAAAAGTCAATAGCACTTTGGCCAACGCGGGAATCGAACCCGAGACCTTATTCTCGGCAGTCGCGCTTGGGACCACTAGACCACTAGAGGCAGTTATTCTTCAAACAATAATTTTTATTCTTTAATTCTTAGACTTTTTTAATACGTCTTATGATGACGTCATCGCTACGTAATGAATCCCTTTAAAACAGATACTGAACCGACACGCCTAACTTTACAGTTAATACAATGTCGTACAGATGCGATTACCTTAACAAATACTTACAGATATGTCTTTGAAACGCATTAACGCATGCGTGGCGTACTCGAAAGTTATAAATTGTGGAAATTTGGAGTAGTGCACAGGTCTAAGCCATCTCGACCTCTGATCACTACTGCGAATTGTTCTAATCAAAGCGCCTGGAGTATTTATCCGGGAGGCATATCAGGTTCGAATCCTACTCTGTGCCACAAAAATTTATAAACGAATTAGTCGTTTGAAAGATTTATCTGTTTATAAACAGTCACATTACGAAATGTATTATTAGTTCGAGGTCGCTTTTTAGTTTAGATTTTCACAATAATTCTGCCTTTTCTATAATCTAATAATAAATAAATAAAAATACTACAAAGACAAAATCTTTTCACTGCTGGAAAACAACCATTAAAATGTCAACGTGTATGTCGGAGATGGCGACACTGTCTTACATTATTGGTGTTGCAACACTGAGCGCTACGTGCGGTCGGCGACTACACCGAGAGGAGGGAGGACATTAGTCTTTAACTCTTTAGCGAGCCGCCGTGGCGGACGGATCTCTAAATCCTGACTTATCTAGACCTCTGATTTCTTGATTTTTACCTATATAGGTAATGATTGACATTGCAATATGAAGTGAATCCCAAAGTAAATGTGCTCTCAGTGGCGGAGAGCCTTAATGTTGATTTTATTGAGTACTAGATGACCCGGTGTACTTCGTATCACCTCGAACGTCAAATGTTTGACAGGAAAGTAGGTAGAACAGTTTATATGGGCAAATGAAATTGTTGTTTTTACTATCTTCCTCGCATTTTTTTCTATATTTTCTCACCGTTTAAACCATTCCTGGACTACGACAAACATTTTCAAAACCAAAATCAGCTAAATCGTCCCAGCCGTTCTCAAGTTTTAGCGAGACAAACGAACAGCAATTGATTTTTATATGTATAGAAGAAGATAGATAGATTACCTTTAAAATCCTGACAGACACCGATAGATCCGTCATGTATGTCCGTTTATAATACAAATATTATAAAGAAGAAAGATTAGATTTTTTGTTTGTTTGTAAGGATTTAATAAAAAAACTACACAACCGATTTAAAAAATTCTTTCGGCATTATAAACCAGTATTATCACTGAGTAACATAGACTATATTTTATTTCAGTGATAATACGTGTTCTAGTTCAAAATAAAACATCATAAATAAACAATAACCAACTTTATTTGACACTACTACCACCTTATTCGCACAAGTCCGCCGTTAGCGATCAAATTATACTTTTCCATGGAATTCTACTGAAGACATCAAGTACCTATATAACTAATCTAATCAGGAACCACAGATACTCTCAAAATTTTCTTAAAGTACAGTCAGCGTAACAATTAAGATAACATTTAAAATAAGTTTCGAAATACATTTTTTTTTGTGATATGCAAAAACTAAGTTGGTCATTACACAAGCGGCTAACAGCGTAATGAAGCCGATAGTGTATTGACCAAAGATTACATATTTCATACGAAATTTTACAACACAATTGCTTAACTTATTTTGTTATTAAGGATGTCAATTTCGTGCAGTGCAGTTTTTTCGCTTTTTACTTTACAATTCCACACTGAAAAGTATAAAGCACGAGTGCGTAATATGATTCATTATGGTTCTAAAAGCAGTGCAATTAGAGCCAATTAACGAACAAGTGTGTTGAAAAAAAAAACGTACTATACAATAATTTAATGGCGTTTTAAATAACAAATAGTGCAAGTAATAAATTAATTTTAATATTATAAAATATTAATCTTCTTTAAGTCGCTGACTGAACACACTATGGCAGACAAACTGCTTCACATGTCATTAAAAAAACGAACCAGTAATTCCGTAGACATTATAACATTAACAAAGTATTTGGATTCTTAACAAAATGAATGCCTTTACATTTCAATTTTATAAATAAATAAATGCATCCTAACTTTTGTCCTCTACAACATTAATTTTAGTACACTAGGCCGCACGTTCCTGGACACTGACCTTGAGCTGGTCTATCGTAGTAAAGGGTTTCAACAGAATGCGCGGCCAGCTTATATTGGTTTTAACTTGTGAGACATATTCATATCAATTATTGTTCACCGGGTACTGCCTGCCCAGCCTTTTCCCAATTACATTGGGGTCGGCTTCCAGTCAAACAGGTTGCAGCTTAATACCTGTCTTGTACATGGAGCGACTGCCTATCTGACCTCCACAACCCAGTTACTGGGTAACACGATATCTCGTGGTATGACTGGTGTCAGACTTTAAGGACTGACTACCCGTAACGGCTGTCATAGATCTTAATTTGACAACCGGGATCAACGGCTTAACATGCTCTCCGAAGCACGGAGGGGTTTCGGTATGAAATGATGGTCACCCATCCACAGGCCGACCGCGACAAGCTTAGCGTCAATCGATTGATCTGTTCAGCTATTACTTAGCCACGACACCTTTAATTTGACTCGCGACATCGCCGCGGGCTCAGTTCATGACTAAGGGCTCCGTTCGAGTTCGAAACTAGTCGGGCAATCCCTAAAAATGCACGTGAGTAGTAACCGGTGAACAATAATTAATATACTATTTTTTTTACCACTGACGTGTCGCCTACTGTACCTACATACTAAACCAGGGGGTCTAAAATGGCTTATTTACAGGGGGTATACAGGGAGTATAAAAAAAAAGAATTATTATATGAATTGAGTAACTCCTTAAGATTCTGCTCTTGGACACATTAGCAATTCCTATTTTGTGAGCCATTTTACGAATCTCCATAGATAACTGTCAAATACATGAATTACTGTATATAAATTGCACGCACATCATATTATGATTGTGTCCACGAAGACCGTTTTACGATTTGTGAAATTAATCATCTTAGGATCCTGTTATGATTCAGCCAAAGTGATCTTTAGACCCCCTGAAAGTAGTGCAGAATCAGTAACAGAATCTATAATTATTATAAATAATTTTGACCCCTGTTATTATATTTTGTTCAAATAATATAAATAATATATAAACACAGTTCCCGTGCTTATAACTTCGTGAGTTTTAGTAATATCTTAGGTTTGCGCGATCACTACACATTATAATAAAACAACTTTTAACCGGATTAATCGCGTGTATTATTGGTTTTTTTGTTTTTCCTGACGTTTCGAACACTTTGCAGCGTTCGTGGTCGCAGGAGGACGACCTGTCCTCACGCGATTAATCCGATTAAAAGTTGTTTTATTATAATTTGTGAGATTCCATTAGAATTTTTTTATCCATTATTTTTATATGAAATTATTTGTCCCGTGTCTCGGATTTCGTATGTATACCTACTAAATATAATGTTGTTTAATGTAAACAGTTACAAAAGGTCTAATTTATTTGATAACTTCCTTTGAATGGTTTAATTATACAGAATGATTTTTTCAAGTGGGTATGATTGGCCTAATCCGAAATTATAAGGAACTAGCTGGTGCCCGCGACTACGTCTGCGCGACTAAAGTTAGTATGGAACCTGTACCTATATCCTTCCCCAAGATACAATCTATCTCCTTGCCAAATTTCATTACAATCCGTTCAGCCGTTTAGTCGTGAAATAGTAACAAACAAACAAAGTTACTTTCGCATTTATAATATTAGTATGGAAGTATGGATAGTGAAAAATACTCAAATCTCAATTCCGATTTTGTGTAAACTTAAACTGATTTCTGACTAAACAATATTTCCAGCCAATAATCGGACCCGTTGATTTTGGAAAATAAAACACACAATGTACTATTACACTATCCGATAATGTTGTTATAGGGGATCAAAATCATATTCTGCGAAGTAACGACATACGGCAGACTCAAGGAAAATGCTTAATTTATTTAAAATAATCATATTTCTAAAGTTTTTTTTTTTCGAAATTTTGGCTAAGGAATTGATTTTTCAAAAATCCAATTTTGCAGTTTAAGTTTTCATTATAATCGGGCCCGAGAGTCCTTTGAGTATCTTTCGCTATAACTTATAGTTTCAGATAGAAGGAGACCGTATCGGTGGCGATTACCACCAACAACAGCATTCCTAATGACGGTTGACGTCAGGCAGGCGGCTGGTCATAAAACATAGCCAAAACTTTAGCAGCATGTCACATATATGCTGCACCGACCCCAAATAAATTGGGATAAGGGCAGGGGGATGATGTTGACTTATAGTTTAGGATTTGGCCATTTCAAAAATTCATTTCAAATCATTCACTTATTTTAATTAAATTTTTACCACTTTTTTAAAAGGTATTTTTTTATTATACAGGTATTTAATTTTGTGCATATAAAGTAATGTCAAATAGGAAATACATGCATTCAACCAAATCGTAACATAGGTCGCCAAATAAAATGGCGCAATCACTTTTTCATTTTTTTTTCATGCAATTATTTTTACAATTTTTTATTTGAATATTTAAACGTGTTTTTTTGTGATTCTTCCATTTAACACTATGAAGGACACATGGACACAACAAAAGTTCTATTGATATGACGTGTATATACGTCGTGTGTCACTAAACGTATTAAACAGCGATTTGGTGGAAGACTGGAGAATCCCACAACGGCATAGTGAGGTGTTTATGTCCTAAGTGTAATAAAAGATTAAAGAATTTATTGTCAAATTTATATTTTATTATTACATCCAATTAATAGCAAAATTTGACAATAAAAAAAAACATTGGATTTTTCATTTTTTGTAGCCTAAAGTTCCAACATTATTAGACAATTTCCTTTTAATAAGTTAATATAATATGATAATACTAGCTTTAGCCTGCGGCTTCGCTCGCGTTAATTCAGAATTTGACCACGATTCGAAAGACACGTGGCGCCATCTATTATCATAAGAACGTTAGTTGTTTCCGGAACAGTACTTTGTTTCGAGATGAAAGGTGCCCTATGTCCGTTTCAGTACACCTGACAACGTGTATGCAAAATTTCAGAATGATCGGTTCAGTGGTTTAGGCGGATAGAGGTAATAAACAAACAAATTTACTTTCGAATTTATAATACAATTTTGTTGTCTATATAAGGTCCTAATTTATTAGGTAATTTCCTTTGAAATTGTTAATATGTAAGTCAAATACATTCACTTAAGCTAAGAATTAAATGGATATAACAAATTATTTGTAATTAACACAGTACTAGCAAGACGAAAACTGCTCCTTGAACGGCGAACGTTATGAAAAAAAAAAAATTGTTGTAACAATTTAAATCATGGATTATATGAATCCTTATCACTTACACATTGACCCCTTCAAAGGAAATTACCTAATAAATTAGGACCTTATATTTTTTAAACCATTTTGTTTTGACGTCTTAAAAGAAATGAACTAATAATATAATTACCTTAATATTTCAGTAGCGATATTTAAACTGCGTGCGTCGGTCATCAGGCATAGTACTTAGTTAGACATCTATAATCTCACCAAAGCACGCCCCTCCATAATTATTATTAGTAGAAATCGAAACTATCTTGTTTTATTGTCCTAATTTAAAAACTACAAAAGAATTTACGCCAATATCAGTCTAAACTACACCATAATTATATTGATATAATTCTGACAATCTAAAAGTGCTAAACGATCTAATTCAAATAATTCATCTCTAAACTGTCATGGCAAACTTTTGAATTGTCATTAGACTTTTAAAATTGACTTTATGTTAAATTGTTATCTTTTTTTTAGAAAATATAATTTTACCAGCAATATCGAAATCGAAAGAGTAACCGTGGAGTTTCTTACCCGTTCTTCTCGGTAGGAATTACACTTTGTAACGTGGCTTCTGACAATTCAAAAGTGCCTGTCTGTCACTGTCCTGACAATTCAAAAGTCCATTTCTAATTGAAACAAATAAATGCTCTGACTTTGACTTTACAAGGCTTTGACTTTGACTTTGTCAATTTTTACCAAATCTTCCAATTATTTTTTCTGTGACTGTATGTACGACGCGCTAATAATTTGAAGTGGAGGGGCGCGAGTTGATGACGTAGTAGCTAATTTATAGTCTGTGGTATGTGTATGTGTGCGTATCACTTTGCTACGCCGACTAAGGCGGGCCGTACACAGCGCTCGTGGAGTTTGTAGCCGACCTTACTTACTGCCACCACTGTACCGGGGGCTGCTCCCTCCACCTCCTGGGGAAGAAGGGTAATAGTTAGTAATATTACAATAGTAAAAGGGACCTCCTCATTAGTCTAGTGGTCCCAAGCGCGACTGCTGAACATGTAGTCTCGGGTTCGATTCCCGGGCCGGGCAGTGTTGTTGAATTTTTCTGTTAGAAAACTCTCAGTAGCAGCCCGGAGTTTGGAATTGTGCCCGGTAGATGGCAATAGGCTCACCAACTATTACATGGGACTTAATAACAGCATTGGTGAAATGTGGGTGTACAACTGTGTACATCTCTGCCTACCCCTTCGGGGAATACAGTCGTGATGTACTGTTATGTTATGTTTTATGTTACAATTGTAAAATTATATCTGTAAACGTACTGACAATACCATGTCGTGTATGACTACAAATCTATACTACCCTCCTCTCCTCTACACCCTCCTCTACACTTATCTGGACCTCTGATTTCTTGATATTTGAATACTTACATTGTAATATGAAGTTACTCACTACTAATTACTGACCCAAAGTAAATGTGCTCTCAGTGGCAGAGAGCCTTAATGTTGATTTTATTGACCTAAATTGACCATAAACCTTTGAAATCCTGACAGAAATAGAGACCTCCGATCCTAGTCTTCAAACCATTCTCCGCCATATATATAATTTTATTAATTCTTAACCTCGGAAGTGTGTTGAAAAACTACGCATGAGACGCGTTAGCTGTGATCACTACAACGTCTCGGTACCATTGCTACCCTCACCTATGGCAAGGCCAGTAATTCAACCTCAACTGTAATGACATTTTATCAAAAATGTGTCTACCTTTGGCCCCCAACTCGCCTGATAATAGGCGACAGTGTGGCCTAGGGTGGAGCATATAGATCCAGAAGAAATCTATTCACTCTAAGTAGAGTGGACTGATTTGGGGAGAACGATAGTTGGGGAGTAGATGCAACTGCCCAGACCCGTCTCCCACAACGGTTGCACCGGACTACACCCCGAAACACGACTAGGTCGCTTCACGGCATGGCTTCGTCCGGTGGGCGGTAACCAGCCGCGGCCGAAGCCTCCCACCAGAGTTGTGTTGCCTGTGCAGCACCCCCCAGGGGCCACGTGTAGGGATTCCATTTTAAGGGTGCACTCCTACGGACGGGGGCAACCCAGCCCCCAAAAACCACTAACTTAGCGCACTTGTGTCATTGGATAATAAGATGTTAGTATTACCTGCTGGAAGAGTGCTTCGTGAAGGTTCGGGTCAAACTTCTCGCGAAGCGGAGACACTGCGATGAGACCGTGTCTACTGAACACCTGCAAACAACATATCAACCATATAATCTATACATATATATATAAAAATCAATTGCTGTTCGTTTGTCTCGCTAAAACTCGAGAACGGCTGGGCCGATTTAGCTGATTTTGGTTTCGAAATGTTTGTCGTAGTCCAGCGAAGGTTTAAACGGTGAGAAAATCTAAATAAATAAATATAAACAATATAATAAAAAATAAAATAATAAAAAGAAAATATAAACTGGTCTACCTACTTTCCTGTCAAATATTTAACGTTCGAGGTGATACGAAGTACACCGGGTCATCTAGTGATTTAATAATTATTTTTATAGGAGACATTGAAAAATAATAGACACGAACGGGACTCGAAACCGCGACCTTTGACATACCGTGTCATCGCTCTCCCACTGAGCTACCGTGTCACATGTTCGTATCTATTAAATTCCAAGTTCCCTTCTTCTCGTCTTCTGGAATGGCAATATCTATTTAGCAATCATTTAAATATTACTAAACTCAGTGTTACTATAAATACTTTGCGCCGAAACGGTTTATAATTATTAAAGACATTATAACATGACATTAACATGTGTAAACAAAAAAAAAATTAGATTAATAAAAATTTTGGAAACTCTATTTTACAAAAAAAAATGAAAAGATATATTACAAAATTTTTTGAAAATCTATTTGAAGGAAAGTTTGAAAAAGTATTTAATATAATTTTTTGAAAAATATGATATTCAATATACAAAAATTGTTGTACATAAATATAGTTTTATTATAGTATAGAAGACTAGCTGTGCCCGCGACTCCGTCCGCGTGGATGCCGTAAATAACAAATGTTCGACGTGATTCTTTAAATTGGCATAAACGCACAGACAAACAGACAAAAATTCTAACAATCATTGTTTTGGGTGCTATTTGAGTTGATAAAGGTCCCAATAATATTTTTTGTCATATATCTTCCATGTACAGACAGCGGTCCGTTACATTTTTATTATATGTTGTATTGATTATTATATAGTTTTGTAAGGGTCATACCTGCGTAAGCTGGGCCCTCGTGAGTCGGACTCCATCGTGTAGGGATCGTAGCGCGGCGGAGGCTCCGCCCTCAGTGCCGCCACCCTCCGACACTTCACTCTCAGGCACACTCTCTGCAGCCGCCGCCAGTGTGTCCGCTACCTACAACAAATATTACAAAATTAGAACACAAATTCATCTATAACAATAAATAGTGCTTCGGAGAGCACGTAAAGCCGTCGGTCCTGTGCCTGATCTCTCTCCAGTCGTGTCGGATTGTCGTCCCTAAGGACTATGAGAGGGAGTGCACCTGTGTTTGCGCATACACTTGTGCACTATAATATCTCCTGCATACTTGTTTAATTTCCGGCGGAGGGCTCGTGGCTAAGTAACAGCTGCACAGATCGATCGATCGAGGTTAAGCTGCGCTTGCCGCGGTTGGTCTGTGGATGGGTGACCATCATTTCATACCGAGACCCCTCCGTGCCTCGGAGAGCACGTTAAGCCGTCGGTCCCGGTTGTCAAATTAAGATCTATGACAACCGTTACGGGTAGTCAGAGGCCTGAAAGTCTAACAACCAGTCATACCACGAGATATCGTGTTACCCAGTAATTGGGTTGTGGAGGTCAGATAGGCAGTCGCTCCATGTAAAATACTGGTATTAAGCTGCATCCGGTTTGACTGGAAGCCGACCCCAATGTAATTGGGAAAAGGCTAGGCAGATTGACTTGTTTAAACTCCGCCGTAACCGAAAATTCGGTTGGGAGTATGAAATTTGACACAGTTAAAGTTTATATGGAGAAGGAGAGCAGGATGATAATATTTTTATATATTAAACTAGCTGTGCCCCGCAAACGTTATTCTGCCATATAAATTTTCTGGATAGGGCCACCCTTATCACCTAGGGGTAAAAAAAATAACCTATGACCTATTCTCAGACCTACCAGACATACCAGACCAGAGTACATATTCTCAGAATACACAAATAAAAATCATAAAAATCGGTCAAGCCATTTCGGAGGAGTTCGAAAACAAACAGTGTGACACGAGATTTTTATATATTAGGGGCCGTCATTAATCACGTGAGGCTCGAAAGGGGGGGAGGGGGTGTAGTAAACTCAAACTCAAACTCAAACTCAAAATTTTTATTTGCTTTCCACAATGGTGTTTGAAGATGGTAAGTAAAATAATGTAGTACATCGTGGACCCTGTTGGGCACGCAAACATTAGGAGAGAGGAAGAACATTTGTAAGAAGGTACTTATAGCATTGGTAAGTAATTCTTTTTATTTATTAAAATATCTACATAAATAAATTATTTATTATATATGTAGTAGAATACCTATTTGCTATTCTTAATTTAATATTTATTGTAAGTATCTATAGTTTTTAATATATGTATTTATTATTTTTAATTATAATTATGTACTTACTTATTTATATTTAAAATTTTTACCTACCTATAATTTTAAGTAGGTACCTATCTAGATAAGCAAGTAATAATTGTTAAAGATATATATGTAACATAGAAATAACATAGTGATATTTGTACTGTTTATATATTATTGTAGTCATACAATATCAATATTTATTTACTTATTTATTATATTGTATTATGTTAAGTTGGCATTTAATTTATAATACTTATCGAGGCATTTATATTATCTTTATTTATTATTATCATAAATTTATATATATTTTATATAAATTTATATAAATTTATATATATATATATTTTTAGTAAAATATCACGTGTATTTATTTTCTGCATATAAAGATAATATTTAAAAAAAAATAAGATTCTTTGTAGGTACACAAAATACACGTGTTTTTGGGTGGGGGAGTTAGTCTTCAACCTCACCACCTATCACCAAGGGGGAGGGGGTTAAAAATTGCTCAAAAAAAAAAAACATCACGTGTTTAATGGATGGCCCTTTTGAAGATTAGATTAATACTAAAAACATTACACATACTCTGCATTTGACACACACACGCACAGACACATATCTTTGACAATAGAACCTTTATAACATTCAAATTTAAAATTGAAATATATTATGGTCGAATTTTGGCATTTATTAGTTAGTCAAAGGGTAGACAGACTAGTTGCTAACAAAACTCACATCAAGTAGATCCTTGCAGAAGCTCTGTATGGCGAAGGATTTGGCATCTTCCACTTGTTTCATCATACGACGCCGGACGTTCTCGCCGTCCGCTAGGGCGCGCTTGTATTTGTCCTACAAGACAATGTATAATGTTAAAAGATGTTAGATGAACGGTGATTTGTTGAGGAAGATTAAGGCATCTTTTGACGTGAATATCATCAAAATCATCATCCCCTGCCCTTATCCCAATTTATTTGGGGTCAGCGCAGCATGTATTCTTCTTTCACTAACTAATTGTTTTTGAAATAGCGTGCTGCTAAAGTTTTGGCTATGTTTTATGACCGGCCGCCTGCCTGACGTCAACCCCCATCGGGAATGCTGTTGTTGGTGGTAACCGCCACCGATACGGTCTCCTTCTATCTATCTATGTCACACCAAATGTTATCCAAGCGCCAGGTTCTGATGTTATCCTACTATCACACTCGACTACCAGTCTTCAAAACAGTTGCTTCTATAGTGGGAGACAATTCAGAAATCTGATGATAACAAAATAGGGCGATACAGTTTGGTGTTGTAGCTGCATGTCTATCATCTACATACAAATGTTAATTACACTACTCGAAAGCTAAAGGGTCAAAGAATTCGTTACGTTGAGTGAGGACTGTGACATATCGCGCGCGGCAGAGGGGGACACGCTGCCACGGCCGTGTGTTTTACGTGAACACTTATTAACGTAAAACACACGGCCGTGTCCACGATACAGCTTTAACGAACTTTTTTTGGGTTGTCGTTCGTAATGAACTGGGTGTATTTAAAAATTTGGAGGGCCTAAGGCAAGGAAGAAGTCTCCTTAAGACGAGAAGGGGAACTGAAATTTAATGGATGCTAGCACGACAAGATAGCTCAGTGGGAGAGCCATGACACGGTCAAGGGCGCGGGTTCGAGTCCTGCTCGTGTCTATTACATATCAATGTTTCCCTACAAAATAATAATAGAGTGGATAGCATAGACTACATCCCAAAACACGACTAGGTCGCGTCACGGCATGGCTTCATCTGGTGGGTGGTAAACAGCCGCTGCAGAAGCCTTCCACAAGAGTTGTGTTGCCTGTTTTGCACCACCCAGGGGCCACATGTAGGGATTCTATTTTGAGGGTGCACTCCTACGGACGCGGGCAACTCAGCCCCCGAAATAAAAGAAAGACGCAGACACAGTGTGTGTAGTTCTCATCTAATCTCATAAAACTTACTTCAAAATCTTTGGCCTGAACTTTGAGCGTGTTCAACTCATTGGTGAGAGCTTCAATCTGTTTGTGGCACTCCTCTACGGTGGCGGGAAGCTGCTTAGTTTCCACTTCTGGCTCTGCACTCGCTTTCTCTTCTGTGCTGTATCCACGGACTGTGCTTCTGGGGATGAAATACCATATTTAATGATATTTATTTGTAATGTATAGCATGCTTCCGACCCACATTCTAAACCGTGGGAGACCCATGCTTCGGCACGAATGGGTTGGTTCGACCGGAGTGATACCACAGCCTCACAGAAAACTGGCGTGAAACTACGCTTGCGTTGTGTTTCACCGAGTGATGGTACCGGAGGCACAAACACTTCAAAAGGCCGGCAACGCACATGCGACTCCTCTGAGGTTGCGGGTGTCCATGGGCGGCGGTCATGGCTTACCATCAGGCGATCCGTCTGATCAGCTGCCCCATATACCATAAAAAACCCCCAACATAGGAGTTTGCTTATTGGGCCAATGTAGAAAAAAAAATGAGACTAATGTAATATAAGGGTCAGGACCATTTTTTTGACGAATACTGATATACTGTGGTGTCCGGCTCAATAGTGACATAAAAATACGTACTTAACGTGATTAAAAATTATTTTCGATATTTTCTAATAATATCATAACATATAATTTACAGTATAATTCATCAAATAACTAATTTCGTTTCTGGATTACTCCATAAAAACCAAAATATCAAACTTAGTGTATTTTTATGCTATGTAAAATTCGTATGTCCTTGCCTGACTTCCTATGAATATTTTGGCTGCTGTTTGTTTATAATGTAACCTAGCATTTGTAATTCAATACTAATAAAGCCTCATAACCACTAGTATTGGTTTTTAAAGGTAACAGTAGAATAAACATCGTTGTTATAGTTCTTACAAGTAATAATACATACATCCTAAAATTCCTTCCGTTGTAATACTCCTGTTGTGCGACACTATAATTTCCTACTAAACCTGTAAAAGAAGTTTCTTGACTGTTTATTATGACAACATTTGGCTTCATTTACTGGCAAGAAAATTTAGAATAAGCCGCCATGTTGTGTTTACTGTCACTTGAGCATTTTGTTGGTATCGTCAACGTGTGTCGTTAACATTTTGTGACTTTAAGTGAGTATAATCAAAATATTATGAAGATTTTCTTAAATATAATAAATATATATACGTCCCTTTTCAATTTACTCTTAAAAGAGATATAGAAATGTGCGTTTTGTGGCTAAATTTGTGAATTGTTTCAAATTTTAGGCTACGTTGTGAAGAATTTTTGTTCCATTGTGCGATTAGTGACACATAATTGTGCGACGTGTTACAAGGGAAATTTGTAAAGGTATGTTTACAATCATTCGAATCTCATTAAGTACATACCTATTACTGGAATTATTCTTAAAATTTTCTGTACATTATTTGTTTCTGTTTTTCGTAAATACTTTTTCACCTGACTGTAGCAAAGTATGTATGTATTCATGTATGTTTGTCTTTTAGCCAATTCTATGTTCCCTCATTAATATAAACCAGACGTGAAAACGAAAATGATGATTTTGAAAAATGACCAGTGCAGAGGGAGGGGTTCAAAAATCATGAAACTCATGTGACGTAATTGATGGATGGGCTATCCATAAATTACGTCACATGAGTTTCATGATTTTTGAACCCCTCCCTCTGCACCTCTCTCGTAACAATGTAGTTTGTGTTTTTTTTTTACACTTCTTTTAATACTTAAGTAAGTAAGCAGTCTGAGAGATTTGTTTCATGTTCTATTCATGCCTTCTTAAATTTTTATCTTTTTTGGAATGTTTTACCTGTTAATAAAACATTTCATTTACACAAATAAATAAATAATAAAAGTATGTTCCTGAGGAGTCTCATTCAAGAAAATGATGTTATTTGTTTGATTCTCTCATTAACTTCGTTTTATATCAGATTTTTTTCGTAATGTCCATTTTTGGTTAAGTGTACCTACATATTATTTATCATTTTATTTTTCAGATGCCTTTATCATCTGCAGAAAGATGTCGTAAATACCGCGAAAAACTAAAAAAAGAAAATCCAGAAAAATTTGAAGAAATGAAAAAGAAAAATTTGGAAAGAACCAAAGCCAAAAAACGTAAAATAGGCGATATGAGCGAAATTGAAAAACAAGTTATGAGAAAAAAGTGGAGGGTTGCTAAATGTAAGAATATTGAAAAAGAAAATAAACCAGTGGTAGTGCAAGCTGAAAGGGCACGTCGCCGCTATCGTAGCCAAGTAGGGCGAGAAAATAAAAAACTAAAAGAAAAAGTAGAAATTCTACGACGAAAAAATGAGAATTTAAGAAAAATGTTAGCACGCTCTAGAAAAAATATACAGATATTAACTACTAAGTTAAACAAGCTAAAATCACAAAAAGAACCAAACAACCAATCGGAATCAGCTGAAATCGAGGATCTTCACCAATTAAATGAACTTAGTCCTAAGACTAAATCAAACATTTTCATTGAAGAACTTCCTGATATATCAGAAAATGCTAAGGAGAGAGTTAAGCAAACAATTTTAAAACATTATGTTCTTGAAGAGTCCTTAAAAGAAACTTATAAACATACTAAAACATTCCAAGAAAGAAAAAATTTCAAGAAACTCATTGAATGTGAAACAGCAAAGAAATATCATATGCAAACAAATCTAGCAAGGTGCTTAGGTATTAAGAGTGGTGTAAAAAGATATTACACCATTAAACAAAAGAGATTTAAAACAGCATGTGAATTGAAAAAATTCTTCGAAAGAGATGACGTCAGTCGTATGACTGCAGGAAAGAAAGAGTATATAACTAAAAATAAAATACAAAAACAAAAACGGTATTTGCTCGATACTCTATTAAAATTGTATATAAAAAAATATAAAAATGAAGGTGGAACTGTATCCTTCACGACATTTAAACGCTACCGTCCATTTTATGTAGTTCCGCCGAATCTAAGCTGCCGTAATACATGTGCTTGCATTAAGCATTCTAATTTAACTTTCAAAGCTGAAGCTTTGTACCAACACACACTTCACATTTATAAATGTGAAGTGTGTGTTGGTACAACATATCTTCTAAGAATTTGAAGGCCATTTTTCTACTTTATTCAAATTGCAATATACTTTTTATTTAATTAATACAGTTTCATATATGGTGTTTGGTGTACTGACTATGGATGAAATTTATATTTTTTATTTATATAACCATTAATAACCCTTTGGCTTACCCACATACCAATACAAACTTCATAAAAATAAAAATCTATTGTGTCTGCTAATGAGCGAGCCAACAGATTAAATAATCAAAAAAAAATTATGAATGGTGTACAATAAAGTACTTTAAAGTATATTTAACAGAACAACATAGTAGTACACCCACACTTCACCAACGCTATTTCCATGATCAGCCTATTGCCATCGACAGGGCAGAGCCCTAAACTCCAGGCTGCTATTGCAAGTTTCCTAATAGAAAAAACCAATAACACATTAACCAACCCAGGACTGGAACCTAGGACCTCACGCTCAGCAGTCGCGCTTGGGACAACTAGACCAATGTGGCAGTTAGTATATTTATGGTATGATTATATAGGTATAACACTTAACCTAATTTTCTTTGAGTGATTGTTCCAAATTGTTATCATTATAGATAACCAATAATGTCATTGTGGAAAGACATGAACTTTGATCATAGGCTTAGAAATATAGTGGAAGGCACAGAAATGCTGTTAAAAGCTGTTATAGAAAGTAGATCCATAAATCTTAGATATTATGTAGGAAATTTGTTTCTATCTTCTTTAAAAGGTAGGTAATTTTATTCGAACACGGGAGTTACTAATAAATGTATTCTAGCATTAATTACACAGCAGTTTCGATTTAGTTCATCGTGAAAATGGTATAAATTTTAGCATTATACAAAATATTACATCAGCATACAACTTTACAATTATTTCAAACTTTCGTATAAAACAAAACATATAAACTTCAAATCTGCTGTCTATACCTAACTTTGACACATTTACATTGTATTTTTTTCCAAAATTAGAAATCATTTTCATAACTTAACCTTAAATTTGATTGCGCAATTTTACCTGTATACATTAGCTCGAAGTGTCCTCAACGAAGTTCCAGTAACATATTTCGCGAGTCTACCCACTGAATACACGTTTAGTGAAGCCATTGCAGTTCGTATTATGTAATTATTTTCAATAGTTTCTAAAATAAATTCTCATAAAAAGAGGTTAGGCTGCACTGCAATTCGGAATTCTTAACTGTCAAATGTGTCAAGTTTTTTTTTAATTTCTCCTTCTATTGACAAGACAGAGTGCAATGGGTTGTTGAAGTTATTAGGTAAGTTTCGATATCGTTTTTAGAAAAGAAATAATTATATTAGATTAATAAATAATAATAAATAAATATATTAATTATTAAGATTAATAAGTAATTATGGAAACTCCCAACAACCAACTTAAGATCACCAAGAAAAAACAGTATATTGTACCGCTTTGCTTCCTTATAAATGATAGCATTTTTTATTTGCCTTCTATGATTTTTAATACGCTAACTTACATTTCCTAATTCTTAGCTATTTTTAATTTTCGGACCTTTGAAGATATAGTTGCATTTCAAAAAAAGATAGTGGTAAAGAACTTCGTTGAATGTATCCGAATCGCAAAATTCAAGGGCACGTCAAACTCGAATCAATATCGTCATGTTAACGTCAGACAGATCAGCTGTTATCTATCAAAAATCACAAGTATTTTGTACCACGATAAGAACCATACGAATATGATTGCATCATCAACAAATCCTCCGTTCCATGTCTTGATGTCCGCTGACGTCATACAGCGTGTCTCACGTTCACGATCCAACTTTTAAGTCTTAAGCCAGCCTAGACTTCAAGAATTTCACCTCTGCAGTGTGTACCAGAACGCGGTGGAGTGCGCGCGTAAATTTCAAAAATGGCGTCGCTTGCTGTCTTTGATTTCGACCGGACTATTGTGGACGACGATTCGGATGCAACAATAATAAATAGATTAAGGGAAAAGAAGCCTCCGCCGGAATGGGAAGCAGGTACCCACGATTGGACCCCGTACATGAGCGATGTAAGTAATTTTTTGTTGTGTTTTGCTTTATTTATGGCTTTTGCATGCTTCTGCTTCTACAAAAGTTTTAGGATAAAGTAGTGAGAATAAAAATTGGATTTTTATTTAGATGTACAGCGTAATTATGTGTATATGTTCCATAGACTTTTTTTATTCACAATTTTATTTTCCCTAACTTGTTTTACAAGTATATACTTAGGTATATAGACTAAAATTCCAAACTCCAGGCTGCTACTGGGAATTTCCAAACAGAAAAACTCATTAACTCTTTGCCCGACCCTGGAATCGAACCCTAGACCTCGTGCTCAGCAGTCGCGCTTGGCACCACTAGACCGACGAGGCAGTGGCCACCATTTTGGCTGAATCCTGAGTTTTTGAGGAATATTCGAGACTATGCATGGCACATGTTGATTTTGTTAAAGGATAATAGTTATCATCATCATCACCCCCCTGCCCCTATCCCAATTTATTTGGGGTCGGCGCAGCATACCTATATCTGGCATGCTGCTAAAGTTTTGGCTATGTTTTAAGACCGGCCGCCTGCCTGACGTCAAACCTCTTTGGTAATGCTGTTGTTGCTGGTAACCGCCACCGATACGGTCTCCTTCTATCTAGCTATGCCATACCAAATGATATCTATACGCCAGGTTCTGATATTATCCTAATGTTACACTCAACCAACGGGGCTATAATAACATATACGGCCTACAATCCGTACGATACCTAAATAGCGTAAAGGATAATAGTTATATTCTAATATTAACGATTTTTTCCGTATGTTTTATATAAATTAAATGTAAATTTTTGATCTGGTACTTGACGCCTGTATTCCTCGAAGGTGTGGGCAGACAGCAAACGTAAACCCACTTGCACCTGCTGAATATGTTGCATCTCGTACCCGTGACAATCCAGGGTCAGTCGATCAGGCGCAAATGTACGAAGAAGCCCAAACCCTTATAATATGGGAATTTATGCAAGTAAAAGATCTCTATGATATGAGAATATTGAGATTGTCTCAGTCACAAAATGTCCTGTTCTCAGAATGTCTCCTTCGCAAAATGTCAATTTCGCAATTTGTCCCTTGCGCAAAATGTCTCCTTTTTTCAATAATTCGGTATTAGTCGAATTTTGCAATCTTTTGTTCAGATAGGTACAGTAGGCCACACTTCTGTGGAAACTGACTTTGAGCTGGTCTATCGTAGTAGAGAGTTTCAATAGTATGCGAGGCTAGCTTATATTGGTTTTGTTACCAGTGACATGCGGCATACTGTACATCTATACACCAAGAACTACATTCATCATCATCCTGTCATCCCCCTGCCCTTATCCCAATTTATTTGTGGTCGGCGAAGCATGTATTCTTCTTCCATACATCTCTATCAGCCGTCATATCGTCAGTCACTCCTTACACACCAAGATGAACATTATAAGAGAAAAAAAGAATCATAAAATAGTTTACAAATTATTTGATAAATCAAGTTTTGAATCAAATTACGAGCATCGGCTGCCGGCGGGCTGTTCGTCGACAACATGCCGCTTGTCCGTAAGAGCCCTTATTGGTCTAGTGGACGCAAATGCCATTGCTGAGCGAGATATTCGATGCCCAGATCAGGCAAATCGTTATTAGGTGTTCACGTAAAACACACGGCCGTGTACACGACACATCTACACCCCGTTTTGTAACAATGTCACTGGGTCGGCCATTACGGCATTGTTTAGGAAAATTCCCAATTTAATAGAATCCTTACATGTTCTACTAGGCTAATTTATGATTCATTCCAACGACAACCTATTTGCGTAACATATTCACAATCTCACTATTCAATTTGAAACTTATATTAATTAGCAACTGTTGGATAATTCAATAATGTCTGAAACCCTTGGGCACCGCCGTAAAGCAGCATGTCTGTCTATTTTCTACCGGATACATTTGGGTGAGTGTGCACAGAAGCCTCATGACCTTCCACCCTCCCCCTTTTTACTACAGGACAAGCAAAAGGACGGCACACTACCACCCGTTCCTCGTGGAAATTCCGAAAAGGATTCGGATGCGCGTTCATGATACGTACTGCCCGTGAATGGATCTCCCTGCCGTCTTCCGCGTTTTCTGAGAAATACAACCTAGGCATATTTAATGGTAGAGTGAATAGATTTCTTCTGGATCTACATATGTACGTGGTACATCTGAGGCCTCACTGTCGCTTGACAGATGGCCAGAGCTGGTAGGTATTTTTTATAAAAAAATCTTCAACTTTTATGGAAAGCGAAAGCGGGAGGCGCATGTTCGAATCCTGTTCGCGACCGTATTCTTTTTCCATTTAATATTATAGCTTTAGAGTTCGCTAAGCATGCGTTAATGCTTTTCAAAGATTTATCTTGAATATCGTCTACTTAGTTCATCTCACCATCTCCTTCGGGGTCTGCCGCGACTACGTTTTGCTAGCTATGGGCTTCGAAAGCTCATTCGGGACATTCCTGTGTCAAAAATAATAAATTATGGCAATAAATAAATTTGAAATCTTATACCCGAAAAATAGATCATTTTTCCTGTAACTTTTTGCTCAGCTCTTTAAGGTCGTAGCGTGATGTTAGACAACCTATACCCTTCCTCAAGAATTTGGCTATCAAATGCAAAAGTATTTTTTATCGGACCGGCATTTCCAGAAATTTGCGTGTTCATAAACACAAACTCTTCAGCTTTATTATAATACTAGCTGTGCCTGCGACTCCGTCCGCGTGGATGTCGTAAATTAACACCATGTCATGTATGAACACAAATTCATAATTAACAAATGTTCGACGTGATTCTTTAAATTGGCATAACTTTTTTATTTATGAACCGGTTGACATGAAACAAACACTAAATTTTAAGTGAAGCCTACACAATATATTAGTGAAAACCACATCTAATAAGGATAAGCCGTTTCTGAGATTAGCGTGCACAAACGCACAGACAAACAGATAAACAGACAAAAATTCTAAAAATCATTGTTTTGGGTGCTATTTGTGTTGATAAAGGTCCCAATAATATTTTTTCTCATATATCTTCCATGTACAGACAGCGATCCGTTACATTTTTGTCAAATGTATTGATTATGATGTGTTCAGTATTTGTGGAATCGTATCCGTCCTTATAATATGTTATACATAATAAGTATTTTACTATAACAATAAATGAATGGTTCCCAAGTGGATTTGTTGAATGAAAAGTGCGCGTTTGTTCATAAACCCACGAGAATTGTTCACTTCGCATATACGATTGTTTAAAGAAATGTTTAACTTGTACTGTTCCACTGTAAAGGAAACAAACCAGCCTAGCCTTGTTACAACTATGTTGGGATTGGTTTTCAATGCCAGTATGGAGTGACCTATCTGGGGGCATATAGGCTGTGCCCTGTGGTTTCAAAAGTCCCTCTAAAATGGCCATAGATAAGCCGGAGACAAATCCCGGATAAGGAGCGTGCGTAAAAAAAGCAAAACCAGTGAAGTATTCCCTTTTTTAATTTACTAAATTAATGGCTACAGCCCTGCCCTCAGCACAGTCATCCCCCTGCCCTTATCCAAACTGTTCTCCCCAAATCCATCCACTCTACTTAAGAGTGAATACATTTATTCTGCATAAATGGTGGTCTATCCTCGGCCACACCGTCGCTTACCATCAGGCGAGTTGGTGGCCAAATGTAGATCCATTTGTGATAAAAAATCGCCATAACCTCGATAGATGCATCTAATGCACGAGCCTGGAGTATTTATCCGGGAGGCGCAGGTTCGAATCCTGCTCGAGACCGTATTTATTTATTCATTATTTATGTACACACAACAGTTTTTAAATATACAGTCATAAAGCTACTTAGTACAAAGGTACTGCTTATTTCAAAAGAAATTTCTACCAGCAGACCTGCAAAAGGATAAATGTTTTAAAAATCCCAGTAGACACAGTGTGTAGGAAGAGGAAACTAGAACTAATAGTTACAAAAAATATTGTAAACAATAGAATAAACTAATATATATAACTAAACTAATACAATAAATACATATATAACTAAATACTATACTAAAATAAACTAATATACTAAAATACCAGTTAAGCAGAGAGCTGTGAATGCTCTTTAACTTGTTTTTAAATAAGGAGATAGACTGCAAGTCTCCGTCCGTATTTATCTTTCCACAAAAATTTATAACTTTAGAGTTCTCTAAGCGTGCGTTAATGCTTTTCAAAGATTTATCTGAATAAATTTTATTGGTGAGATGGCATGTATGATTCTTAATTAGCATAATTATATATAGTTTGCGTATCAAATAACAATCAATCAACCAAGTACCTACGTCGCTTTTTTCTGCCAGACAATTACGAGTATTATGAATATGACATACATGACATTCTTGATAACGTATGGTTGTGGTTGATGAACAACCTAGTGTCAGTCATCATCATCCCCCTGCCCTTATCCCAATTTAATTGGGGGTCGCCGCAGCATTTACTATTCTTCCATACATCTCTATTTGCTGTCATATCGCCATCTATATTCATACTCAAAACTTTCCTCGTCACATGACCCTCATCCCTACGCATCACATGCCCATACCATGCTAAACGATTTCTACTCAACTTCTCAGTCACCGGTGCCACTTTCAGACTTCCTCTTGTATACTCATTTCTAATTCTATCCATCCGCGTCACACGACATATCCCTCTTAACATTCTCATCTCAGCTGCATGTAGTTGTCTTTCATTAATTCCCTTCGTGGGTCAACATTCTGATTAAATAGGTACCCCGTAGGCCAGTGACGTAGTTTGACGCACTACAAGGCATTCAAAAATGTCTTAAAATATTGGTACTTGTATTAGTTTAATTAAAATTCAAGTGAATTTTATACATACAATTGCAACACGCATGGCCGTAGCCGAGGGGGAGTTTTGGGGGTCCACGCCGGGGTTGTTTCACGCCGGGTTTCAGTGAGGCCGTGGTATCACTCCGGTCGAGCCCGTTCAAGAAAAGAAGCATGGTTCTCCCACGGTCAAAACACCCATTCCGTTGTTCTGTCCCATTTAATACGCAGTGAGCCTATTGCCATCAATGTGCAAGTATACCTACCTACCCCAATAACAATAACACGCGTGTTCCTATTTATATTGTGAAAATCCTAAATTATAAATAAACTAAGGGCAAGGTTAAGAGGTAACATTCTAAATTATATCCGAAATATTTATCTAGCAGCTTTTGGCAACCGATCAATATTGCGGCCTTGGCAATGCTTGCCAGAGAAATTGAGATGGTCAAAGGTAGGAGAAGAAGCGGTTTAATCTGAGCATCAAACTATAAAATAAATCTAATATATAAAAATCTCGTGTCACAGTGTTTGTTATCGAACTCCTCCGAAACGGCTTAAACGATTTTTATGAAATTATCTGTGTATAATTGTTAGGTCTGAGAATAGGTCGTAGGCTATTTTTATACCCCTAGGTGATAAGGGTGGCCCTATCCAGAAAATACAGGCGACCGAACCGACACGACTAACTTTGCAGTTTATAGGGACTGAATAGATAGTAATGACGTCGCCAAAAGACGTATTAAAATGTGGAAGTAGAATTCGCGGTGGTGAGCAGAGGCCGAGATGGCTTAGTATTCAGAGCGCCTTGACTATTTATCCGGGAGGCGCAGGTACGAATCCTGCTCACGACCGTCTGGTATCTGTTGATACGATCAATAATATCGACGCGATCCTCTTTCTTCTTTCGATAACTCGATTGTACCGTTTTGTTTTGACTCAATAGTCGACTACAGAGCGTCAATACTAGTCCACATCTTGTGAATTCTTGTGCAGGTGTTTCTTGCGATATATGTGAGGCAATGCTATGTCTAAAAACTGCATATCTTGTCCCGCATTCCAAACGTAGCCGGTCACGTGAAGAACTTCTATATCAAAACTTATAAATAGATGGCATCTATAATTATCTAGTATGCAATATATTTAGATCATAACAACACTTATATACGAGTTGCTTTAGGAAGTGTGCGGGTATTCCCTTTATGAATGATAGATTGAGAAATGATGTGATAATATTGGGATTGTGCCGCTCGCTCTAATGTTTAGACACTACTGTTGACATTTTAACGTTTAACTTATTTATTTTTATGACATTTTAATGAATCTATTATATTATGATTATTCTTTTTGACTTTAATTCTTGCCATTTTTATATATTGTTATGGATATTAAACACTATTTGCAATGTCAATGTGAGTACGATGTGGGCCAGAAATTCATACATGAACCTCATAGCCTGTCTGGCGGTTTTGAGTCGTTTTTATGTGACCTACGCAAATGTCCTCCTGATCTGGTATCGTCTTGTGACGGATTGTTGAGCTCCCTTAGTTATGGTTGAGCTACACGATGACTGATGCATACGTGCCGTCAAACAGGACAGGTCACCTCAAAGCTGCTTTGGCTCTTTCCTCAAAAGGCCATTCCAGACGATCCCTGCATGGTTACACTCACATAAATATGTACTATTATGTCTGGACTTTAAAAGAGACGTTGACCTCTGAGTTTGTTTCGGCGTTTCTTCTCAGAGATAGTCAAATAGGAAACGCCGGCGCCATCTAGTTTATAAAAATGACTTGTAGAAGTGTCTTGAAATGATCTATTTACAGAAATAAAATCATTTATCATTTAAGACAACGGTGCGGTTTAAAAGAAGACGTAGTGACGAAAATTTTAAAGAGTATGCTTAGATGGTTTGGTCATATTGAGAGAATGAATGAAAGACGGTTAACAAAAGGTATCTACAGGGCAGGTATAAGTGGAAATGCCAGAAGGGGACGCCCTAGAAGGATATACACTGACCTTATTAGTGATATCCTCCAAAAAGGTCAGGTTAGTACTCGCAACCGGCGCGCATGTATGAACGTGGACGCAAAAGGCATATGTAAGGACCGTAGCAGCTGGCGTTCTGTTATATCTGCCTACCCCCTTGGGAGAACGGCATGAGGTGATGTATGTATGTTTCGGGCCATCCATTAGTCAGGTGAGGGTTCCCCCCCATTTTTAACCCCCCTCCTCCCCCTTGGTGATGCGTGGTGAGGTTTAAGACTAACCCCCCACCCCACCCAAAATCACATGTTTTTTAAGACATACAAAGATCTTAAAATTTTTAGAATATTATGTTTAAATACAGAAAATAAATTCGCGTGATATCTTACTACACCCCCCTCCCTCCTTGTGATATTTCGTGAGTTTTCCCAAACCCCCTCACCCCCTTGCGAGCCTCACGTGATTAATCGACGGCCCCTAGCTGAATATAGGATATTAAACATTAACGAAAATATATCTCAGGTGTGCTGGTTTAGTCACGAAGTTTACTTTAAAACATGGAAAAGTAAGCCCATACAAATTGATGTATCGTATAATACTAATGTTATAGAACAAATACATTGCTCTAAATTCCTGGGTATAACAGTAGACGAAAATATTACTTAGAAAACTCATATTGAAAATGTATGTGTAAAAATTAATAGATTTGTCTTTGCTTTAAGAAAAATTACATGTATAACATCCATGCAAACTGCCTACCATGCATACGTTTGCTCGGTTATCCGCTACGGTATCATTGTGTGGGGAAACTCTTCAGATATATCACGAGTGTTCATTGCTCAGAAGAAGTGTGCTCGTGCAATGTTTAATATTGACTGGTGTGATTCATGTAAACCCGCATTCCAATCAAATAACCTCTTAACGGTTCCCTGTATTTATATTTACGAGATTTCCAAATTTGTGAAAAATAATCCTCAATTTTTTGTGTCTAACAATAATACAAATAAAAGAAAAGCAACTCATTTAGAATTTCAGTTACCTATTCCTAGATTAGAGTTATTTAGACGAAGCTGTATTTACATGGGTCCCTTAATATATAACTCTTTACCAAAAACTATCACCGGTCTCCCTCCAAATAAATTTTGTGTAATGCTAAGAAAATGGTTATTTCAGCAATGTTTTTACTCAGTTGATGAATTTCTAGCAAAAAACCCATGTAAATTTTACAATTGTGAGCGTTCTGTGAGGTATAGGCTGTAAATTAAATTAAATATAATATTATGATATTTGAACTGTATATGTCGCCAAGCGGCAAGATGTATATGGCACCTTGACTATGTTTTACCACCATTATGTACCTACATTTTATGCAAATAAAGAAAATATATATGAAGTTTTCCTTCACCGTTTTAAGCAAGATCAGTTGCTTTATACGGTGAAGGACCCTACCGTCTTCCGTGTTTCATATGGCATATTCAAGGCACTGCTGCGATAATGCGTGAAAAGCACAAGTGTGTAATAAACTTCATTATGAACCTAAGACCGGTGGAATAAGAGCACTTTACGAGCAAGTGTGTTAAAAAAAACTATTACCAAATGACTTCTGAAAAATCGTAAACACCGTGATTGATGTGTTTGTACGTGAAAATGTAATGGGTATCCCTTTTAGCTTATATTAGTGCTAGTTAAGTGATTGATACACGACAAAACAATGTATTTTTCTTACCTATTTGCGTCACGAAAGACCGTTTATGGAATTTGTATGGAACATATGCTAATAAATTGAAAATAGTCATTTATTTTTATACAAAGTGTTGCCCTACCAGGGATATAAAATTCATCCTAAAATACCGTTATTATTGAGTTAAATTTATTTTCGAATGTGTTTGCTCTTGACTCTGGGTCAAAGGTGACCGAGACAAAGTCGACTGGGGGGGGAACACGTGTAGAGTAGCTAAATGCTAAAAAACCGATGGTATCACTTTAATATATTAGGATCTGATGAAGATCTCCGGAGATAGACAATGGAACTCTTCAATAACTAACAGCAAATGTCCCGCGATTGCTGCGATCGGATGTCTATGTATTGTTTTGACCATTCCATTGAAGGCGGTTCGTGTTTCAATTATATTTAAGTATCTATTATTATATGTTAAATCTCGTTTCTATTCCCAGGTATTCGAACACGCTTACTCAGCAGGCTTAAGTCCTGAAGACATCTTGGACTGCATCGCATCCATGAAGCCGACTTCAGGGATAGAGAAGCTGATTACCACGCTAGCGGCCGAGGGTTGGGATATTGTCCTCATTACCGACGCTAACACAGTGTTCGTACAACACTGGTTGAAGGTGCATGGATTAATGGTGAGTAGTGTTGCCAGTTGATCCGATTTTCAAGAGTGCGTGGACGCGTCCCAGTTTACCCTTGACGTGCCCTATGTCCAGATTTTGAAGCAATCTCTAATAGGCATGATGACAGTATTAAAGAATCAAAGAATATATGGTTTTAGAGAAAAATATATGTACACGGGATTCTAATAAATTACCTAGTTTTAATAAAAACATTAAGATAAATAAGATTTTCAATAAAATAAAATTATAAAATACTGCAATCGGCCATTTACAGCGAATGACGTCGCGCCTCAATTGAATGTCAATCACCGCCGTGGATTTGCTTGAACTTTCGTCAAATGATAACGAAGCGTGACGTCACAACCCATCATAAGCGGCGCCATAACACTCATGAGCGTATTCGCGCTTAATTCAAATTAGATAGATTAAAATGCAATAATCTGCGTCAAACATAGTTTATTGTTAAAATAATGTGTTTTTCGGAAATAGTAGACGTGTACCTAATACCTATATTATAGAAGGCGATTTCAAAAACAGTCATCATGCCTATTTATGAAGATAATCATTATAAGTTGTTTATAAAGTTCGAACGTCTATTGCACTTTCTTGCTGTCCCGATTATAAAACCTTAAAGGCTTTGTCACACTGGATGCGTTCTACGGTCTGCGGTCAGGTCAAAGCGATCGCAGCTCGCATTAAATATGAACAACATCGTCGGTCAGGGAAACCGGGCAGCGGGCCGGTCAGTGTAACCAATTGGCTGTCCGGTCAGGGCTACCGGCCAGCGGTCCGGGTGATGCCGGCAGGGCAAGCAGGCGCCATTTTGAGTTATTTGACTCCGTGACTGACCGCTGCCCACGCCGCCTCGCGTTGCCCGCTACCCGCTACGCGCCGCGTCTTTCGCTCCCGACCACTTGCCCGGTTCATTCTCTGCGTTTCTTCACGTGATCGTCCGATCAGTCCGCATCTATACAAAATAGTAGAGACAGACAATATTGTTCATACATGATGAGGGCTTTGACCTGACCGCAGATCGCATCCAGTGTGATAATGCCTTAATCCAGATATTTTTAACCTACTCTCCCGAAATTTGGGGTAGTCAACCTGGCAACATTAATGGTGAGTGACGTAATTATAACATATTTACTCACTGCAGCTATGCCATACTGATTAGAGACTAGTCCCGGATCTAGGGAAGGGGCTAACAGAGGTAACTGCCTCGAGCGGCAAATTCCGGGGCGCCAAATTCATAATTCTTTTTGTTTCAAGAAAAAAAACAGCGGTGAATTTAATCTTTATGTTTTCTCGCTATTCATAATTTGATTAAAGACGATATCAAGCAGCAAAATACAAATATGCGTGAAAGCATTTCTGCAATTTTTGCGAAATACGTGGACAAACATACAATTTTTTATGAAATTTTGCAATTACGCACAATATTACATGCGAACGGGTCGAATCGATAATCTCTTTTTTATTTTATGAAGTCGATTAAAAACAACAAAGACAGAGAAATGGTTGTTGAATAAGTAAAATATCTTTCATTCCATTCAGGATAAATCTTTGAAAAGCATTAACGCATGCTTAGCGAACTCTAAAGTTATTATATTAAATGGAAAAAGAATACGGTCGCGAACAGGATTCGAACCTGCGCCTCCCGGATAAATACTCCAGGCGCTCTGACCACTAAGCCATCTCGACTTGCTCCGCATCTCAACATAAAATTTCCATATCGCTCGATATCTTAAGATGAAAAATTATGGTATCTTAGCTGTTTGTGATAGCTCATACAAATTGTATAGTAAGCGATATTTTATCTAAAGATAAAATTTTATAGTAACTTCGCTGTGTGACGCCGTTAAACTCTGACACTAGGTTGTTCATCAACCATATTATAAGAGGAAGTGTCTGGTCGTGCACTTAGGTTAGGTATCACGCGACTATGCGTGTTTCTTGACCTTCTAATGTTTTTCGCGTTTCCTTTATAAAGAGATACGTTTTAAAACAAACGTTCTAATTATAATTAGAACACTGTTTGTCCTTATCGGGTAACAGCGTTGTGCGGCGGAGTTATGTAATATTATTGATGGTTATAATGTACTTTGCCGTATTTATTTATTTCATAACAATATACATTGTGTTGAAAATAGATAAATATTGAATAAATGGAGAAGCAAATACAGAAAGAATAATTATAATATTGATTCGATTAATTATAAATATATACTTAAATCTTATGTCAAATAAATGTCAGATGTAATGTCAAGTATAATGTCGAACTATTAAATTTACCACATATCTCAGTAAATAACATAGTGTTGTAGTATTCACACATATACCTATATATGATCACGCCTATATCCTCCGAGGTGGGAGGCAGAGATGTATATACTTGAACACCTACATTTCACCAATGCTATTATTAAGTCCCATGTAATAAGTGGTAAGCCTATTGCCATGTACCGGGCCCATTTCCAAACTCCGAGCTACTGGGGAATTTCTTAAAACTAATAACATAACATAGCATCACGCCTGTATTCCCCGAAGGGGTAGGCAGAGGTGTACACAGTTGTACACCCACATTTCACCAATGCTGTTATTAAGTCCCATGTAATAGGTGGTGAGCCTATTGCCATCAACCGGGCACAGTTCCAAACTCCGGGCTGCTACTGAGAATTTCCTAACAGAAAAACTCAATAACACTTTGCCCGACCCGCGGATCGAACCCGAGACCTCCTGTTCAGCAGTCGCGCTTGGGACCACTAGACCAACGAGGCAGTATAAAACTAATACTTATTTAATAATACTGCCCGACTTGGAAAGAAATTGCGGACCTTCTCAAAAAAGGATAGGTCAGAAGCAATAAACCGACGAGCATGCACGAAGGTGTTTTAACATCTGCCTACCCTTTCGGGTAATACAGGCGTGTTGCTATGTATGTGTGTTCAATAGCTGTATGGGAAAATTTCTATAGAAAAAAATGTGCAAAACGCCTCCCGCGGGGCTTTTTATGGGATAGGGGGCAACCGAGCAGACGGCTCGCCTGATGGTAAGCGATTACCGCCGCCCATGGACACCCGCAACCCCAGAGGAGTCGCGAGTGCGTTGCCGGCCTTTTAAAGGGTTTGTGCCTCCGGTACCCTCAATCACTCGGCGAAACACAACGCAAGCGTTGTTTCACGCCGGTTTTCTGTGAGGCCGTGGTATCACTCCGGTTGAGCCGGCCCATTCGTGCCGAAGCATGGCTGTCCCACGGTAACCACAGTATACAGTCGTGATGCTATATTTTATAGTATTTTTTCAAACGCCGACGTACATAACACTAGTGTTATTAAGGGCCATGCATTATACACGTTGAGGCGACACATTAATATATTTGTGATTACGCTGCCCCTTCTGGGCTCGTGTCGCTACCCCGCGACTGACTCGCCAGTCGTTCCCCATCGAGTACCGCGTACACACAAGTAATCGAGCCGTTCCCGGGTAACGTGATCACGTCGGGGTCACCACTTTAGCAATTCGCTACAATTTGTCCTTCACTATACACTGATTTCTATTGTCAATAACTCAGAAGGTGAGAAGGAGAGTAAAACACAAGTATTTGAAGAAAATATGGTTTGATTTATTTCACGTATACAATTTTAAATTTCTGTGTAGACGCGGGACTGCCTCGTTGGTCTAGTGGTCCCAAGCGCGACTGCTGAACAGGAGGTCTCGGGTTCGATCCCCGAGTCGGGCAAAGTGTTATTGAGTTTTTCTGTTAGGAAATTCTCAGTAGCAGCCCGGAGTTTGGAACTGTGCCCGGTAGATGGCAATAGGCTCACCACCTATTACATGGGACTTAATAACAGCATTGGTGAAATGTGGGTGTACAATTGTGTACACCTCTGCCTACCCCTTCGGGAATACAGGCGTGAGATGAGGCGTACAGATGCTATGTTATGTTATGTTATTAAATACAGAAAATAAATACACGTGATATCTTACTACACCCCCCCCCTTTATATTTCGTGAATTTTGCCAAAACCCCTACCCCCCTTTGGAGCCTCTCGTGATTAATGGACGGTAACCCAATTTTTTCTCCTCAGGATTGCGTCACAGCTATAGTGACCAACCGCGCATTCTGGCAGTCAGGCCGCCTTTACATAGAGCCGTGTATGCGCCAGTCGACTTGCGCAAGATGTCCGTCCAACATGTGCAAGTCACTGGCGCTAGTCAACTGGTGCTCTAAACACACGTACGACAAGATAATGTACTGCGGCGATGGGAGGAACGACTTCTGTCCGGCCACTGTCTTACCTGCAAATGTAAGTGTTAAATTCCTCGTTAGTCTAGTGGCACGACTGCTGAACAGGAGGTCTCGGGTTCGATTCCCGGGTCGGGCAGTGTTGAGTTTTCTGTTAGGAAATTCTCAATAGCCGCCCGGAGTATGGAATTGTGCCCGGTTGATGGCAATAGGCTCACCACCTATTACATAGGACTTAATAACAGCATTGGTGAAACGTGGGTGTACAATTGTGTACACCTCTGCCTACCCCTTCGGGGAATACAGGCGTGATGCTATGTATGTATTCTCAGTAGCATCCACCGGGCACAATACCAGACTCCGGGCTTAAAAGTTTGAGCAGATCCTGGAATATGTCCGAGTGAAGACCAATTGGAGATTGATGGTCAAAAAGTTGGAGTCGCCCACAATACAAATTTCCAATATACGAGGTCCGGGTTCCAATTCAACATCTTGGGACCTTCCTTCAAGTAGAGTTTTGGCCGAAGGGTGTTAGTTACCGACGTTCTCGCGGTCGGCTACGTGACGCTAGTCAGCGCAACACGACGCCGTCACTTCGTGTGCTGTAGTTTATAGGTTATATTAATTATTATGTATTAGTCTATTTATAGTAAAATGTTTATTATCGTGTATTTTATGTTATGGGCTAAAGTTGCCTGAAATAAAGGTTATCTTGTTATTTATTAAGTTTATTTATTTTATAAGCATACTCAATACATTTATAAATATATAACTAAAATATAAATATAAATTTAAAAATATAAAAGATAGCTGGCCATCGGCATCGGGAACAGGGTCCAAGGCACCGGTGGTTAGGGCTCCAGAGAGAGGAACCTCCTCACAATGCGTGCCGTATCGAGGAGTACCACTTTCTGTATCGGGCCCTTGACCCAGCCGTCTAACGAGACTCTCTTAAGGTGTTGGTCGAGACTCTTCGCTATCAAACCGTTGGCCGTCACGACTATCGGCACAATGATTGCCGAATCCACATCATACATGTCGACAACCTCGTGAGCTAAATCAATATAATATCAATATATCTTGTTTGTATTATTATAAAATAAATATGCAAAAAAAACGAACCGAAAAAATAATGTGTTTCGAAGTTCGCTGGGTTTAGTTTTGTATAATTACCACCACTACTTCAGAATAGGCTCTGACATCTACCATTTCTATTTTCCAGGCTATTGTCTTCCCCCGTCGCAACTACCCGCTCGACGACCTGCTGAAGAAGACCCTCGCGTCTCCAACTCCTCAAGTGAAAGCTAAAGTGGTACCGTGGATGGATTGCCACCTAATATTACAAGAGCTGTACCCAAGCAAACATAGTGCAATTATTTCTCCATAAATGTGATATTAATTTTAAGATATTATTTTTCAATGTTAATTTTCCAAATCTCAGTATGAATTATATTATTTATTTATATTATTCTGTTCTGTTTATCGAGTATTTTTATGAATATTTTTGTTTATAATAGAAATGTATGTGGTACGGTCAGCGACAAAAGTCCCTGAAAACATCCATTTTTTTTAAATAGCACTGAGTCTATGCATCTTCTTTAACTGTGCATGTCTAAAGTAAGCTCGAAGAGAAGAGGGGCTCGTGGCTAAGTAATAGCCGCACAGATCGTTCGATCGAGGTTAAGCTGCGCTAGCTGTGGTCGATCTGTGGATGGATGACCATCACTTCACACCGACGCACGGAGGGGTGCGTGCCTCGGAGAGCACGTAAGCCGTCGGTCCCTGTTGTCTAATTATACAGATCTATGACAGCCGTTACGGGTAGTCAGAGGCCTGAAAGTCTGACATCCAGTCATACCACGAGATATCGTGTTACCCAGTAACTGCGTTGTGGAGGTCAGATAGGCAGGCGCTCCATGTAAAATACTGGTATTAAGCTGCATTCGGTTTGACGGAAACCGACCCCAATGTAATTGATAAAAGGCTAGGCAGATAGATGTCTGAAGTGGCTTCTAAAACGGTCGCGCAGGTACACTTGTATACAAAAGTGTTAACGTGCTAAAATATTTAAATTTGTTAGGAAAATCAACACGACCGCGAACCATTCATTGCACCGACTGTTCTCGGCGCTTGAGCGAGCGAAACAGATGTATTGACGGAAAGTAAAGGAGTGAGTGAACACGCTGTTATTGCACTCTCTCCAGCTCCAGTGCGGGGTTACTCTTGAAACTAATACCAATTCCAATATTAAATAGACGCATTAAAACAACGCGTAATATTAAAATAAATTTACCTACATTACTGTTGCGTCAATTTTAAAGCATGTTATCTTCATATTATCCCGAATCTATAATTATTTTTTAGACATTTTGACTTTTAAAAGTACGAACTGACATATTTCCAATGTCAATCGAGCGGAATTATTTTCAAGAGTAAGGCCACAGCCTGGATCAGGGCACCTTAGAACATTTGTTTTTTTTCTGTCCCAATATATCTGTCCCTCTTTATGATATCCTTCCTAATAATATCCCTAGGCCTATTAATATTTCTTTTCTTCTAACCCTTGTTGGTTCTCCTTTTATTAAAATTATATGTAAATTTCTTACTGTAAATAAAATCAGAATTTAAATTTCTTGCTTTCCTACCTAAAAACGTATTTTTCTGGTTTCAATTGATTCCCTTTAATTTAAATACATAACTTTTAATCTTTCAGAACCTTGTTGTTGGTACACTAATCTAAGTCCTGATAATTATTAATCTCTATTGTTTATTATTACTAAACACTAATTGCATAACTTTTAGCGTGAACCGTACCTTGGCTTTCCCACTGGTCAAATTTTGTTAATGTTTATAACGTGTTTTATCCAACCTTGACATTGGCAGAATCATCGTTAACCCGATGGAGCCATAATTAACCAAAATTGGATTGGAAGAGTAAGGCCACAGATCGCGCATGCACCCTCTGATTTTATCGAAAAAATTGAGTCACGCTCAGCGTATTTGCATACAACTTCAAACGTGGACAGTTAAAATACAATTGTATCTGAAGTACAAAACAACAATATTGTCATTATTTAAATACAGTAAATGTAAGATCATTTCATCATATCAGCGTTTCTCAAACTTGGGGCCCCACGTACCCCTGTTAAAGGCACTAGAAAATGTCGAACCCCTTTAAAAAATAATAAATAAAATGAGAAGTTCTAGCTGTAAGGTATTTTTTATTCTAATAAACGGTAATGACAAATACTGCGACGAAATGAAAGAATAATAAAGATGTTAGACGAGCGGGTCTGTTTGCTGTCGCACATTGAGTCAGATTTTAGGAAAAAAAAAATACTATTTCTATCTTAATTTTGACTCAGTGTCAATTTCGGTATTAGATACCTCCGCACCGTGCCTCAAACGACTCAAGCTTCACAGCGCCCTCCATACTAGTGATACCTTCTCGCGAACCCCCTAACATCAGATAGCGAACCCCTAAGGGTTCGCGTACCCCACTTTGAGAAACCATGCATCATATCACAATAATGCACTACAGTCGATGCTGTTGTCCAAGCACGGATCTTTGGCAAACTTGTCGACTCGATAAAAGTTGTTATGTATTGAATTTTATCGTTTTATCAACAATTTTGATCTAGTGGTCCGAAGCGCGACTGTTGAGCAGGTCTCGGGTTCGATTCCCGGGTCGGGCAGTGTTATTGTCTGTAAGGAAATTCTCAGTAGCAGCCCGGAGGAATTGTGCCCGGTTGATGGCAATACGCTCACCACCTATTACATGGGACTTGGTGAAATGTGGGTACAGGCGTACCTTCAGGGAATACAGGCGTGATGCTATGTAATGTCAAATTTGACGTTTAACCTCGAAAAACGTGTCGACAAAGAGAACCATGCTCGCACCGCTATTTCGATGCGTATTAATCGACTTGTGTCGCTGACTGTACATATATATATTAGATAACATAAATTTAGCATTTTTATAATTTCAAAATGATAATATAAATAAACGACTACAGCCAGTGAAATTTTAGTTAATATAACTAGACAAATGAATATTTATATTTTTAATTTATTGAGAAGACACATTTCGTCCAAAAGGTTTTTAATATCGCATATTATTTTTTTCACTATACTTACAAATTTTAGTGGGAACAAAAATACGTTCGTGAGCAGGATTCGAACCTGCGGTTCCCGGATAAATACTCCACTAAGCCATCTCGACCTCTGTTCACTACTCAGAATTATTCTTCGTCTTAGCGGTCAGAGCGCCTAAAGTATTTATCCGGGAGGCGCAGGTTCGCATCCTGCTCACGACCGTATTTTTCCACACTAAGCATGCGTTAATGCTTTTCAAAGATTTATATGTATTAGACAAATAACAATTTAGCAAATTATTATTTGTCATTATTTTTTATAGAACTATTGAGTTAGTCGAAAGTTCTAGATAATTCTAAGAGGGATGTTAAGATGTTAAATAAAACACATATAAACTTACACGATATTTTATATTTCACATAAGCTAACACCTCGACTGGGTACTGCGACAACACTCCAGCAAAATACATCTACCCATCCTTTCCTGTGACCTTTTACAATAATTAAATTATTATTATTAATTTACTAGATAAATTCCTAGAAAAGGAATCATTTAAAAGGCAAACAGCAGATGAAGGAATGGAATGATGTGATAAGACAACGTTGCGGTATAAAAGAAGACGTAGCGACGTAAATTTAAAAGAATATGCTTAGATGGTTTGGTCATATTGAGAGAGTGAATGAAAGACGGTTAACAAAAGGTATCTACAAGGCAGGTAGAAGTGGAAATACCGGAAGGGGACGCCCTAGAAGGATATACACTCACCTTATTAGTGATATCCTCCAAAAAGGTAAGGTGCGTAGTACTCGCAACCACCGCGCATGTATGACCAGATGCATGAACATGGACGCAAAAGAAGTATGTAAGGATCGTAGCAGGTGACCTTCTGTAGTGTCTGCCTACCCCCATGGGAGAAAGGCGTGAGTTTTTGTTATGTAAATAGCAGATTGTTTTGCTAATAGGATAGCGCCTTCACGAACTTGACTCGTAACAACTTCAAAAATTGTCTGTACAGCTAACATCAAAATAGTGAATGGAAATTGATGAATGAATGAATGAATGGTAAATATGTAATTAATAATTGAGGACTACATTAATAAGCTTAAACTCGCGACAATCTAAGAAGTCCTATTAGACGTTTCGTTTTTGAGTGAATTATTTCAATATAAAGTTAAACTTGAGGTTTACGAATGATACTCGTTGTTATAGTGTGTGGGTAACATAGTAATTATTTAGGATAATGAATTTGATTTTACAATTTCTTACATAGACGGTCATACAAAGGTAAAATGAGAAACGTCAAATCGGACTTCTTAGATTACATAGCATCACGCCTCTATTCCCCGAAGGGGTAGGCAGAGGTGTACACAGTTGTACACCCGCATTTCACCAATGCTGTTATTAAGTCCCATGTAATAGGTGGTGAGCCTATTGCCATCTACCGGGCACAATTCCAAACTCCGAGCTGCTACTGAGAATTTCCTATCAGAAAAACTCAATTACACTTTGCCCGACCCGGGAATCGAACCCGAGACCTCCTGCTCAGCAGTCGCGCTACGGACCACTAAACCAACGAGGCAGTTTAACTGTAATGTAGGTAAATTTATTTAAAAATTACGCGTTGTTTTAAGGCGTCTATTTAATATTGGAATTGGATTGAAATTGGTATTAGTTTCAAGAGTAAGCCTACTGGTGGGACCACAGTAACTCACTAATTTACATTCCTTCAATACATCTGTCTCGCTCACTTAGGGCGAGAACAGTCGGTGCCACAAATGTTTCGCGGTGGTTTTGCTTTTCCTAACAAATATTAATATTTAACATAGATGAAGCGAAAGAGGTGTGACAGAATCGTAGCAAATGGAAATCGATAGTCTCTGCCTACCCCAATGGGAAACGGGCGCGATTGTATGTATGTATGTAACACATTTCTATAAAACTGTACCTGTGCGGATGTTTAGAATGACTAACTTCAAGCAAGCACAGTTATATTACAACTGTACCCTAATCTGTTCCACTGCTGGGCGCGGGGCTCTTCTCATACAGAGAAGGCACGAGCATTGATCACCACGCTAGCTCACCGCACCGGATTTCAGACTATCAAGTCCAGGTTTCCTCACGTTTTCCTTCACCGTATGTCTGTTATCCATTAATCTTTTTTTTTTTTTGCAATTTTGCCTGGTTTAAGACTAACCCCCCACAAACGTGTAATTTTTAGTACCTACAAAGAATCGAAAATTTTCAAAACATCTTTATATGCAGAAAATAATTACACGTGATATTTTACTACACCCCCCTAACAACTTGTGTTATTTTATTTTTTCAAAACCCCCTCCCCTTTCGAGCCTCACGTGATTAATGGACGGCCCCTATTAACTAAATACATATGAGAAAGCCGTACGTCAATGTGAGGCGTTGTGTTGATTCTGTGCATAAGTACACGAACATTACTGAGATACGCGTCAGCTGTTACGAAACGAATAGGGCATTGACCCCTTTGTTATTAGTATTATAATTTTTTTTAATTAATAGGTGAGGGGAATGTGATATTAGGATAACATCAGAACCTGGCGCATGGATAACATTTGGTGTGACATACCGTATCGGTGGCGGTTACCACCAACAACAGCATTCCCAATGAGGGTTGACGTCAGGCAGGCGGCCGGTCAAAAAACATAGCCAAAACTTTAGCAGCATGCAATTTCAAAAACAATTAAAAAGTGGAAGTTGAATACATGCTGTGCCGACCCCAAATAAATTGGGATAAGGGCCCTTATCCCAATTTATTAGATGATGATTTTAAATTTATAGTTTTGTACATTCTTTAAAATCACAACTTCTATTAGATATCTCATAATATTCTAATTGAAAATCATTTCTTATTTTTACAATGGTAAGCAATTATTTAATGCCGATTCAAGCCTCATGGTATATTTCACAATGATAAAAAATAAGTATTACAATAGAATACGTTATTAAAACCATTTTTAAACTATACCTGTCCTTATTATATACATAAAAACAGAAAGAGATAAAAATACACTTAAGAAATATTATAACTGTCGAGAAAATAACTGAAGACAATACCTTCTCTCATGTAGTTATGAGGCAATCTCAGTGTCAGATGAAAAAACAGTCCCAAATACACATTTTGTTCCAAATTCTGTCTATTTCTTCTTGTATATCGCCCTTATTCTGCTTTTTAGCAATTATAACTGCGTATTTATCGTTAAACTCCCATTTTCTTAAGCATCTACTGAAATTGCTGCCTTGTAACCGTATTTGTCGATAATTTTCCCTAATATTGGTCATATTTTAGTCAAGTCTTTGTGAACATAACATATTACTTGAACATTTTCCCTATTTCTAGTCATATTTTGCCCATTTTTTGTCTCCAGATGAGCATAACAACATGTTTCTAGTATATTTTGCCTATTTCTTCTAGTATTTCACGAAATTTCTGGCACCGAGCAAGTCTAATAGCATTTTTCTTGTATAATTTCCCTATTTTGTCCAATTTTGTTCTCCAAGCAAACTTAAAAACACATTTCTTGTATATTTTCTCAAATTTCTCTGTGTAACTGGTGTATATTTTGCTGGATTGTGTGGTCTCCAGTCTCGATACCACAGTCAGGTTGTGCTGGCCTAGAACCCCTCCTGGTAGGCCTTGGACTCGAGCCTCGCTTGCAACAGTTCCAACTGCCGCCGCGCTTCGCATTGTGGGAAATTGTTTAGCTCGTAGTACTGAGGTGCGATTTTGAGAAGCCATTCCGCTGTGGAAGCAATAAAAATATGTTTTAATGATATGTGCTAATATACTTTAAGATGATGAGATGGATAGAATTGTGTTACCGCTAGTGCCAAAAACTACTCTTTATAAGAAAAACTGCTTTGTGGAGTATGGACGTATTTATAATGCGATTCCGAATAACATAAAGCCCATACGGACCCCCCTACTCCTAAAGGAACTAAAAAAATGGCTCCTAAAGAAATGTTTTTATACTGTAGAGGAATTCATGAGCTGTAATAAGAAATAGTCATGGTACATTTATATATGATCACTTTTGTTTTGTAGCAAATACTGTAGTAAAGGTACATTTATTAAATAAAACTAATAGTTTTAAACTATTGTATCATAAATTATGTGTATTATATAATGTTTCTGGATTATAGATATAGAATAGGCATGATGACAGATTTTGAAATCTCCTTTTATAATGTAGGTACACGTCTACTATATCCGAAAAACACATTATTTCAACAATAGACTAAGTTTTAACGCAGAATTATTGCATTTTAATCTATCTAATTTGATTTAACCGCGAAAACGCTGCTGGGTGTCATGGCGCCGTTTTGACGTCATGCCTCAGCATATTTGACATAAGTTGAAGCCATATTGTACGGCGATGATTGACATTTGACTGAGGCGTGACGTCATTCGCTGTGATTGACGTTTCAGTTAACATGGCCGATTGCAGTCTTTTATTTGATTGAAAATCTTACTAATCTTAATGTTTTTAATAAAACTAGGTAATTCTTTAGAATCCTTTGTGTCTATATTTACCTCTAAAACCATTCATTCTTTGGTTCTTTAATACTATCATCATGCCTATTATGAATAAACTTACTTTAGACAATGAAATACCATTTAATAACCTTGTAACTATTACTTTAACTGCAAATAAAGATATATATAACTAAGATGGTTTCATGTTTTACGCGTGGGTATAAAAGTACGGGACACGAAAGTAGAATAAATACTGTGGAAATGCGTTCCTTGCCAAGTATGTGTGGCGTAACTATGAAGGATAGATTGGGGCATTATGTGATAAGACAATGTTGCGGTATAAAAGAAGACGTAGAGACGAAAATTGAAACCCCGACCCTTGCTCGTGCCAGCCCGCGTAGCCGCTGAGCCTGTAGCTTTAAATTCGTCCTTAAATAATAATGATTTGAATCCGATCCAGCCAGTCCCTTGCTGTCCTCCCTCAAGCGACGCCCTAAGCCGAGGCTCGTACCCCGCAGGGGGTGCCCTTAGCGTTGTCGCTTTAGTTTATAATTTGTTCGCATGCCCCTGGCTGGAGGCCTAAATAATAATTTATTATTAGGGCATCCACAGGAAAGTCCGGTTAAGCAGTCGACAACCGCCTAGGTTGACCTGCGAGGTGCAATTATCAAAAAAAAAAAAAAAGAAAGAAAATTGAATATAGTATGCTTTAATGGTTGTAACTGCCTCTTTGGTTTTGTGGCACGTAGCGCGACTGCTGAGCAGGAGGTCTCGGGTTCGATTCCCGGGTCGGGCAAAGTGTTATTGAGTTTTTCTGTTAGGAAATTCTCAGTAGCAGCCCGGAGTTTGGAATTGTGCCCGGTTGATGGCAATAGGCTCACCACCTATTACATGGGACTTAATAACAGCATTGGTGAAATGTGGGTGTACAATTGTGTATGTGTGTCGTGATGCTGTGCTATGCTAATTATTTTCACAAAAATGTATTACACAAATTTTTTACATCACCTCTGCCTACCGTTTAAGGACTAAAAGCATGATACTATGTTAGCGGCTGACAACACCCGCCACTAGTCAGGCATCAACGCATACGTCACATCCCGAAACCACTACATATTTATTTAATTAGTTACCTACTTATAAGTGATTGCTCAATTGTTATAAGAAATACTTATTTCATTACAGAAGTTCTGTATTATTATATTGATTACCCCCTGGTCTGTCACAGTCTGTGCCACAGCAAGGTCAAAAACCTCCTTTGTCTGTCACTTACCGTGGGACGGCAAGTGACAGGAAGTATGAAAACGTTTGACGAAAATACGTATATCTGTGGAACTAAATGCCCTATCTCTGTTATTCTAGTGTTATTATTAATCAGGAATAACAGGGCTAGCAATATAATATTCACTGTTACCAACATTACCCACAATAGAGGCGCGATAAGTCACGCAAAATTTTCCGAATTTTCCGGCATTTTCGCGAACTTTTAATTTTCTTTTGTAAATGTTTTGATGCTATTATCCTCTTTTTTATTTTTTAATCGCGTAGAGTGGTTAATAAACTATAGAAATGAATAGTACCGTTACGAAAAAATAAAAGTTTAAATTGATTTTTTTGTTTTTTTAATAAAACAATAATAATAATTCATTTTCCAATTTCCCTTTCAAACTACTTATTTTATTTAAAAAAAAAAGATTCGAAACTGATTTTAAAAAAAGCAGAAATTTCATACAGATTACGATAATGTAACAATGTTGTATACGATTCTTATTGGAATATTGAGAAATCGTTGTTTATATTAAAATTGAAAAGGGGCGGGGCTACGGTAACGGCCATTTTGACATTTCGCAGATTTAGCCTGACAAGAGCCATACCAGGGTAAAGGTTATTTTAGTTACCTACCTAAATTAAATAAGTGATTGTTCTATCGTTGTTATCGTTCGTGACGTCACTACAATGTATTATTTTGATTAAACTCAAACCGTTTAGATAATCTAATATTATTGTAACAATTACATGTAATTTATTATAATTCAATTTTAAACATATAATGATTTTACAAGTAGTTATTGCATTGATAGTTTATAAGATAACTTTCCGGAATTAATTAACGTACGTTCGGTTTTTGTTATTTTTGGATTGAAAAGACATTCTGGCGGGAAAAAACTGATTATCGTTGAACAATACCGCCTGTGTGATTGTGAAAACAATATTAAAAACGATACATAGAATACTGTTTATCATTTGAAGTCTATCCCCACACATTCTGTAATAACTATATTGTACTCACGTTTGATATCAGTGACTGTTCTTATGTAGTTCTTGGTGGTAAGCACAAACTCATTGTATATAACCCAATCAGGTTTGTGGTCGAGGCACGTGCTCGGGTGGAGTTGTACCACTTGATTGTCTTTCACCGTTAAATAATGACCGGTCCGTTCTAAATGGGCTACCTGAAATTAAAAATAAATAATATTAAAGTTATAAATTGTGCACACATTTGCAACGAATTAATTGATGATGATAACAGAATCTGGGGATACAGTTTGGTGTTGAAGCTACGCTCCATAGCTTTCCAATAGGCATGATGAATAAATGGTTTTAGAGATAAATATAGACACAAAGGGTTCTAAAAATTACCAAGTTTTATTAAAAACATTAAGATTTACAAGATTTTCAATAAAATAAAAGTATAAAATACTGCAATCGGCCATGTTAACTGAAACGTCAATCACAGCGAATGACGTCACGCCTCAGTCACATGTCAATCATCGCCGTACAATATGGCTTCAACTTATGTCAAATATGCTGAGGCATGACGTCAAAACGGCGCCATGACACCCAGCAGCGTTTTCGCGGTTAAATCAAATTAGATAGATTAAAATGCAATATACTTAGATACAATATAACTTAGTTTATTATTGAAATAATTAGTTTTTCGGATACCGAAGACGTGTACCTACATTATAAAAGGATATTTCAAAATCTGTCATTATGCCTATTTCACGATGGCAAGCACTTTAGTCGATTATTCCCGAATGATTCGTGACAAACACATTAGTTTTTCAATTCAAATATTTTTATTTCAAATAGGCCATATTGCAAGCACTTATGAAAAGTCAAAGCTAGTTTTGTAGCACGGTTCCGAGGCGTTGATCGAAGAGTTGTTGATTGAAGAGCCGGCAAGAAACTCCATGACTCTCTTTTAAAATAAATTGGTATAACAATAAATAAAGTAATGTGAGAATAATGCAGGTTAATGAGCAGAATAATAAAGGAAACTACACTTATATAGCCTTTTAAAATGATTGCCAAGGCAGTCAGGAGCTGACCAGTCCCGACAGACAGCACCCGTTCACGAGCATGACGCTCACATCAGCCTCGCTTAGCTCAACCATTTTGTACTCGACGACCCGATGTACAACGCCACCATCAGCAGGACATTTTAGCGAGCATGACAAACTCATAATGCCTGACAATGGGCAATATGTACGTAACATGAGATTAAAAATAACATTAATATCCACATAGTAACTAATACGTTATAAGTACATACCTGCATGAAGAATCCATTAACTAATGCTTTCCTTATATTAATATAATAGTCCTTGCTTGTGAACTCTGTACTTGTTCGCTTTAAATTAAACCTGAAACAAAAAACATTACAATTAATAAAACTTGTTTTAAAAATGAGAGATTGTCTCGTTGGTCTAGTGGTCCCAAATGCACCTGCTGAGCATGAGGTCTTGAGTTTGATTTCCAAGTCGGTGTTATTGGGTCGGAGTTGGAGTAACGAGATCTCAATGGAGCGTCTTCTAGTCCAAGGGCAAGTTGAAGGAAAGCGATCGTGCGGTGGACAAGACCTTATAAAAAATGACACACAATCTTCCATTGTACAATGTTCTCAACAAAATGGAGACGCATAGCGCATACTATTACTTGTAATAGGAGTCATGAAACCACGACCACTCAATCAAGAGTGAACAACTGAAGTAGAAGTTATAGGGTTTATCTGTTACGAAATTCTCATTGGCAGCCCGGAATTGGGAATTGTGCCTGGTAGATGGCAATAGGCTCACCAACCACATGGGACTTGAATATTGTATTGGTGAAATGAAGCTGTCCAATTGAGTACACCTCTGCTGCCCCATATGGGGAATACAGGCGTGATGCTATGTTATTATTTTGCCATTTAGTCAAGGCACTTCTTAAAAATCCCGACATCTAGTTTCCCATATGTGTAACACGTAAAGCTCAGAGTGCCAGGTGTCCCCCCCCTCCTGAACTATTTATTTATTTGTTCTTTTGTCAAAGTCCAACTTATTCTACCGTTTCCGGCGTACGAATATTAAAGGCCAGATACTGATACTTTACTGCTAAAGACCTGATACCTCTCCCGCCTCCACTGTTAAAGTCCTGGAACCCCTCCCCCCTCCACTGTTGAAGTCCTGGAACCCCTCCCCCTACCCTGTTAAACGCCAGATAACACCACCCCACTCCACTGTTGTAGGTCATATCACCCCCCACTGCTAGAGTCCACATATACCCCCTCCACTGTTAAAAGCCAGGTCAGCCCCTCACTGCTTAAGAGTCCACATATCCCCCCTCCACTGTTAAAAGTCAGATCGTCCCACTGCTAGCGTCAACATATCCCCCCTCCACTGTTCAAGGTCAGATCACCCCCCCTGCTAAAGAGTCCACATAACCCCACGCCACTGTTCTATGCCAGATACCCCCCTTCAAGTTAAAGACCAGATACCCCTCTCCCTTCCCATATGACGTCACTGACCTATCCATTATCCTGCTGAGCTGCTGGCGCACATTGTCCCCGGATTTCAGCGAGCGGTAGTTGATGAAGTTGTCGTAACACCAATGGGGGTCCTCCATGTCTGAAACATTATAATATTCACGTTATAACCCTTACCAATCTATAAAGATCAATAAAGTTATATATAATTAAATGTAGAGGGGCTCGTGGCTAAGTAACAGCCGCACAGATCGATTGATAGAGGTTAAGCTGCGCTTGCCGCGGTCGGTCTGTGGATGGGTGGCCATCGTTTCATACCGAGCCCCTCCGTGCCTCGGAGAGCACGTTAAGCCGTCGGTCCCGGTTGTTTAATTAAGATCTATGACAGCCTTACGGGTAGTCAGAGGCCTGAAAGACTGTGACAACCAATAAATAAGATTAATACCTACTTATACATATAATATTATATACAAATATATTTCTTACACATTATATATTACAGTATATATATTTACTTATTACATACAAATATAAAATAAGATTTTAGACTTATGTGTACTAATAGATATAAATTGATTAATGCTTAGCCCTCTTCCTCTCTCTTAAGTCTTTGCTGTGCCCGACGGGGTCCATAATGCTTCTGTATTTTTAAGACCATTTATGTACATTATGGAACGCAATAAATGATTGATTGATTGATTGACATATCGTCTTATCCAGTTACTAGGGATGTGGAGGTCAGATAGGCAGTCACTCCATGTAAAATACTGGTATTATGCTGCATCCGGTTAGACTGAAAGCCGACCCCAATGTAATTGGGAAAAGGCTAGGCAGATGTTATCGCAATAGGCGATGTTATTGCTAGTAACATTCTCTGAAAGACAACATTTGGATGAACAAAACTAAAAATCATAGAAGACTAACAAGGGGGCATGGACTGCCATGGTATGCTTTAAGTATATATATAATAATTAAATAAATATACCTATATTACGTACTAGCTGGTGCCCGACACTTCGTCTGCTTAACAGATTTTTTGGCGCGCAACACTAATTCGTTTTCTAAAATAAATGTAGCCAAGTTACTCCTTAAAACATGAGCTATCTGCCCGTCAAAATCGGTTCATCTTTTTCGGAGATTATAAAAATTAAGAAGTTTCATACAAACTCATTTTAACCCCTTAGACCAACGAGGCAGTTTAAACTCACTCTGTTTAAAGGCGTGGTACACATTGAGGAGTGTGAGATGGTCTCCGTCGATGTGCGCGAACCTCATCTTCGCTTCATCAGCCGCCTTACGGGCCTCGTTTGGTCTCACGAAGCATTGTTGTACTGAAATTATAAATAAAACAATCATTGTAACATAACATAGCATCACGCCTGTATTCTCTGAAGAGGTAGGCAGAGATGTACACCCACATTTCAAAAATGCTATTATTAAGTCCCATGTAATAAATGGTGAACCTTTTCGGACTGTTACTGAGAATTTCCTGACAGAAAACCTCCCAAACCCGTGATTGGAACCTGCGACATCATGTTTAGCAGTTGCTCTTGGGACAACTAGATCAACGGTCATGAAATACCTATTTGTTAGTCTAATGACCATTGAAAAATTATAGACACAACCGGAGCTCGAACTCAAGACCCTCGTCATACCTTCACATTGCCGTCCTAATGGAGCTACCGTGTCGATGTTCGCATCTATTCAATTTCAATTTCCCTAAGAGACAGTTTGAATGTTAAAAATAAAATTCACTGCTCCCTAGAGATTCTCCTAGGGTAAATTATTATTATTATTATTACTAGCCTATTTTGTCCCACTGCTGGGCAAAGGCAAAGTCAAAGTCAAAGTCAAATCATTTATTTCAATTAGACCCTTTACAGGCGCTTTTGAATTGTCAGAAGCTAGTTGTAGGCCTCCCTCCATTTCTTCCATCTGTCCCGGTTTTGTGCTGCGTCTTGCCAATTAGCAAGAAAGTCATCCAGTTCGTCCCGCCATCTCCTTCGCGGTCTGCCGCGGCCCCGTCTCGCTGTCTCGGGGTTCCAGTCCTGTGCTATACGGGCCCACAGCTCATGAGGCATACGGCATACATGTCCTGCCCAGTCCCACTTCAGCTGGGCGGCTTTTAGGGCCACGTCAGCGATTGGAGTCTTAGAGCGCAGTATCGTGTTTCGAACATGATCCGTTAATTTAACACCAAGTATACTACGCTCCTATATAACCTTCAGTTTGGACTTTTGAATGTTAGTCAAAGACCAAGTCTGTGCGCCATATGTCAAGATGGGGAGAATGCACATGTCCATGAGCTTTCGCTTAAGTGATATGGGCAATTTGCCTTTGAACTGCTCTTTCATAGACCAGTAGCTCTTCCAGGCGTTTTCGGTAAATTAATAAGATAATATATAATGATTTTAGGTCCTACCTGAGAGCATAGCTGTGATGGAGAGGATCTCGTTGGAACAGTTGTGGTTGCAGCTGGCGATCAGCATCTTGGCTAGCTGAGGGTCCAGCGGGAACTCCGCCATCACCGCACCCAAGTCGGTCAGGTTCCCATCGTCGTCTGCAACCAAAATTCCGTTATAAATTAATGTCGCAAATAACAAACCATTATTTTTACACTAGCTAGTGCCCACGACTTCCGTCTGCGCTACTAAAGGTAGCATATGTCCTTCCCCAAGATACAATCTATCTCGTTGCCAAATTTCATTATGATCCGTTCAGCCGTTTAGTCATGAAACGGTAACAAACAAACAGTTATGTTTCTTTCGTATTTTAAATATTAATATGGATAGTTATGCAAAATCCAGCCACAATAAGTAACATTTGAGAAAATTTAAGTTAAGAAAAATACGGTCGTGAGCAGGATTCGAACCTGCGTCTCCCGGATAAATACTCCAGGCGCTCTGACAAATAAGCAATGTCGACCTCTGCTCACCACCGCGAATTCTTCATGCATATTTTAAAACGTCTTTTGGCGACGTCATTGCTATCTATTCAGTCCCATATTAACTGCAAAGTTAGTCGTGTCGCTTCGGTCACTTGTATAGGGACTGAATAGATAGCAATGACGTCACCAAAAGACGGTGTTAAGTATACGTGTGTAAGCTTTTGTTCTAACTACAAAAAAAAATAAAAACAGATCTACTTCCCGATCATTTTTAGTTTTTAGCTATTTTAAGACCTTTATACATGAGTATTGATCGAAGGCGCTACTAGTGATTATAACTTACCCAACGCAGCGAGATAGTTGAGCAGTTCCAGTGCCCTCATCAGCGTCTCCGGGGCAGGAGGGTCCATAAAATCGAAGTGCACGAGGTCATCGATGCCAAGTTTTTTCAGCTGCAAAACTACAGACCCTAAGTTTGATCTGCAACGGCAATTGGCGATGTGTTAGAGGTATCACGTCTCGGTTGGGTCTTGATTTTTGAGCTCTATAAACATATTAATGTTAAAAGATCTGCGGTATTTTTGTAGTTATGGTTTTTTGTGTTGTTAAGCAATGTTGGTTAGTTTTGTAACTGGGGTTGCCAGATCTCTGTTAAAGTTTTGAAAGCGAACGGCTTGTAAATTTAAATGATTTTTTTATACATGCTAAAGCGTATATTAATTTTTATTTTGTAGGGAAAAGTTTAAATACACACCAACAGGATTCGAACCCGCGATGTTGGACAGACCGTAGCTCCAGACACGGTAGGTCAGGTGGTAGAGCCATTACACGGAAAGTTCGTGTCATTGTTTTTCAAATGTTTTACTTAGAAAATAATAACTTAATGCATATTTTTTTACTTTTTTGTCTATATAAAAAGATAAATATTGCATGGACAGTGGTACAAAGTTAAAGTGTATCTGGTTACAGTTTTGTCATCTATAGACGACAGTGGCGAGCAATACGTAATTTTTTTGTAGAATCTAGCAACCCCAGTCACTTCATCAATGGGGTTACTCTTGAAACTAATACCAATTCCAATCCAATTCCAATATTAAATAGACGCTTTAAAACAACGCGTACTTTTAAAACAAATTTACCTACATTACAGTTGCCTCAATTTTAAAGCATGTTGTCTTCATATTATCCTGAATCTATAATTATTTTTTAAATAAATTTGCAAAAGTACGAACTGACATATTTCCAATGTCAATCGAGCGGAATTATTTTCAAGAGTAAGCCTACAGTTTACAAAATTGATACAACTAGTTTAAGAGCCGTGAGTAACTGAGTATAGTAAAATAAAAATTAAATATATTCAGTCAAATATCTACAAAAAAATCCTACTAATATTATAAACGCGAAAGTTTTATGTATGGATGTTTGTTACTCTATCACGCAAAAACTACTGAACGGATTTGGATGAAATTGGGCATACAGATAGTTTATAGCCTGGATTAACATATAGGATACTTTTTATCCCAGCTGGACCCGGTCCTGAAGAGACCGTAATTATATGATTAAAACCAGGGATGTTATGGATAATGTGAAATTTCGGATCTGGTTATGGATTTAAGAATAATATTAAACCAATAAATACTACTACTCCCTCGTTGGTTGCTAGTGGTCCCAAGCAGGACTGCTGAGCAGGAGGTCTCGGGTTCGATTCCCGGGTCAGGCAAAGTGTTATTGAATTTTTCTGTTAGGTAATTCTCAGTAGCAGCCCGGAGCTTGGAATTGTCCCCGGTTGATGGCAATACGCTCACCACCTATTACATGTGACTTAATAACAGCATTGGTGAAAATACGGATAAATCTTTGAAAAACATTAATGCATGCTCAGCAAACTCTAAAGTTTTTTTTTTTATCTAAATGTTTAAATTATAACGTTTTCAGATACAGTTATGGATATTAAATTATTAAGGACTTGTAAGAGGAAGATAAAAATAGATAAATTTTATGATTTTTTTTTTGCTTTATTTATTTATTTGTCTCCATGGACATAGTGGCATGACTAGTGGTCGCAAGCGCGGCTGCTGAGCGTGAGGTCCTGGGTTGGATTCCCAGGTCGGGCAATGTGTTATTGGGTTCTCCTATTAGGAAATTATCAGTAGCAGCCCGGAGTCAGGAAATTGGTGGAGTGACACCCCCATGCTTCGGAGAGCACGTAAAGCCGTCGGTCCTGCGCCTGATTTCTCTCCATTTGTGTCGGATTGCCGTCCCATCGGACTATGAGAGTGAAGGAAGAGGGAGTGCACCTGTGTTTGCGCATACACCTGTACACTATTATATCTCCTGCGTACTTGGCTTATGTCCGTGGAGACAGGCCGCCGTCACCGAAATACGGTCGGAGTATTAATTTTTATATCATTTGGTACTACAATCACAGAAAAAACTACACATGTCTCTATCTCTGATAGAGTTAACGAAGAACGTGTATTATTTAGACTTTGTCCCTATCCGAAATTATTCGAAACTTTTATATCAGATTACGGAGCTCCATATCATCCCTGGACTAAATGGTATGAATTCTATGTAAGTCCAATTAAATAACATACATAACAAAATAATTTTTAAATCCGTAAAGAATATAAATTCTGCCTATGACAAGTATAAAATAAATAAATTAAATCATATACCACCAATCACCTCAAGATCTCCGGATAAGTATTATCTTGCATCTCCTCCTTATATGCCTTCTCGGTGTAAAGTCTAAAGCATTTTCCGGGTCGAGTCCTACCTGCTCTGCCCGCCCTCTGTTGGGCAGACGCCTTACTGATAGGCGAGACGAGCAAAGACTCCACACGAATCCTAGGGTTATAGACCTTTTGTTTCGCAAATCCGGGATCTATAACGAAGACTACACCGTCTATAGTTAATGAAGTCTCAGCTATGTTCGTCGACACTACCACTTTGCGGCCTATAGCCCCATTGGCACGATTAGGAGGCGCTGGCTCGAAGATTCTTTGTTGTAAATTTGGGGGCAAAGTGGAATACAATGGAATACACTTCAATTCACCAGCGTCCGGACCCAAACTATCTATCTCCCTCTTAATTCTCTTACAAGCATCCTCTATCTCTTCTTGTCCAGTCAAAAATAGTAAAATATCTCCAGAGATTTCCTCACAAATGTGGATTTGTATTACAGTACGTATCGCTGCTTCCAAATAATCTTTTTCTGGTTGCGGTGTGTAGAATATTTCTACCGGATGTGTTCGTCCCGGCACATTCATTAAAGGTGCATTGTCAAAATACTGCTGAAACTTTCCTGCGTCCAAAGTGGCAGACATGATCACTAATTTGAGGTCAGTACGCTGTTTAATAACCTCTTTCAACACACCCATAAGAATGTCAGTTGCCAAAGTCCTTTCATGAGCTTCGTCAAGTAAAATTACCCTGTACTGTTCAAGCATTGGATCTGACATCGCTTCTCTGAGTAACATACCGTCTGTCATATATTTTAATATGGTTTGTGGACCGGAACAGTCTTCGAAACGGATGCTGTAACCAACTTGCTGTCCTAATGCCACATCCATCTCTTCAGCTACTCTCTGAGCTACTGACATGGCTGCGACTCGTCTAGGTTGTGTGCAAGCCACGCCTTTGGATTTTCCTGCGGTGACAGCTGCAAATTCAACGGACCATTGTGGTATTTGAGTGGTCTTCCCGGATCCTGTTTCTCCGACTAGGACTACACATTGGTGTGTGTTGAGAAGTCTCATGAAGTCGTTTTTGTATTCCCATACTGGGAGGCCTAGGCGGCGGCGTAGGAGCTCGTGGTAGCGTTGAGAATGTGGGAGACCTGTGGACAAAAGACGTTAATAAACATAAAAGGAATAGATTAGTCTTTCAAACGCAAGCTTAGGGAACTAGGGCTGAGTTGCCCGCGTCCGTAGGAATGCACCCTTAAAATGGAATCCCTACACGTGGCACGGCCGTGGTTGGTTACCTCCCGCCGGACGAAACCATGCCGTGAAGCGACCTAGGCGTGTTTCCGGATGTGGTCCGGTGCAAGCGTTGTGGGAGACGGGTCTGGGCAGCTGCATCAACTCCCCAACTATCGTTCTCCCCAAACCTATCCACTCTACTTAGAGTGAATAGATTTATTCTGGATCTACGTGCTCCATCCTCGGCCACACCGTCACTTAACATCAGGCGAGTTGATGACCCTAGGTAGAATCATTTTAGATAAAAATAAATAAAAAACTCTTAAATTATGGAAATCCATTTTTGTGGAAAGAAAAAAGAGCTCTTGGACTAGTCGGGTAATCCGAAGAAGACGAATACAGATAAATTTTGCAAAAGCATAACGCATACGTAGCGAACACTAGTTGAGGGAGCAGGATTCGATCTATATAACTACTATAAAATGTGAAAGAAGAATTCGGAGTAGTAAGCAGGCTTAGTGGTCAGAGCACCTGGAGTATTTATCCGGGAAGCGCAGGTTTGAATCCTGCTCACGACCGTATTCTTTTTCCATTTAAAACTATATCTTTTAAGTAGACCCTGTTTTTATAACTTACCAGTGAAGGGATTAACGCCAGGAGTGCTAGTAGCTGTTGGCGGTAGACTAGAGCCGATGGTCACCAAAGCAGAGTCTGACGACTCCCCACTGCCACCGGACTTGGCGGCTGCAGCGGCTTTTTCTTCCCTGATGACAATAAAGAAACATAAATACGTGTATACTTATAAAACTACAAACTGCCTCGTTGGTCGAGTCGCAAGCGCAGCTGCTGAGTTCGAGAGCCTGGGTTTGACACCCAGGTCAGGCAAAGTATTATTTCAGCCTGGAGTTAAGAAGTTGTGATTTGACACCCCCGCTTCGGAGAGCATGTAAAGCCGTCGGTCCTACGTTTGTGCTCTCTCTGATCGTGTAGATTGCCGTCCCATCGGACTATGAGAGTGAAGGAAGAGGGAGTGCACCAGAGTTTGCGCATACACTTATGCACTACAATATCTCCTGCGTACTTGGCTAAACTCTTCGGAATTAAGCTGCCGTGACTGAAATACGGTCTGGAGGAGTGGGATCGCTTGCTAGGGGCCGAGAACAGTTAGTGCATTTACCTAACAACTATAAATATTGTGATGTACATATGCAATTATGGTACAGAATTAACTGCAACTTTAGTTGTGTCTATTTAATCATGGCTAGTTTTGCCAGGTGGCCCCCCCTATGCGCAGGATGTCCCGATTTTCAAGGCTCTGTGAACGCGTCTCGATTTGCCCTTGACTGGGGCGCCCATGTCCCAATTTAAACCAATCTCTAATTATGAAGATAATCACATTATTATTATAATGTTAATGTTTATTATTATAATTTATATAATGTTTATGATTTGCTTGTAATAATTGTTTTTGAGTTTTCTTCACGTTTTGAACACTTTTGCGAAACCCTAAGGATATTACATTACTACGAAAAAAATCATTAAATTCAATCAATCATCTAGTTGGTGTAAATGTTTGAACAACCATTGCACTTTTTTGATGCCCCTAATTTAAAACCTAATTCCCAATAACTAACTGGGAGAGAATGCCCAAGGCATTGGCAAGTCCGCCTTTGTAACTTGAAAAGTTTCATAAAGTTTAAATAAATAAATAAATTATATTAACCTAATTTTTGTTTGCACTATTATTGTGAATTTCCCAACGAAAAATAAGAAAACAAATAGTATGCTGCTCTCAATTGATTGACTTTCGAAATCACAGACAAAAATATATTTCTTCATTACTTTTTTAGACAGAATGGGGCTTGAACCCAGGACCTTTGACATACCGTGTTATAGCTCTCCCGACTGAGCTATTGTGTTGCCTGTTCATTTCTATTAAATTTAGGAATCATTTACAAAATACTAAACTTTTTTTTCAGATAAGACATTACATGTATTTAAGAAATGCTAGTGACTCACCCTAACATTGCACAGTAGCAATTTATAAAAAATATAATTGAAATTTAATAAATTAAAATTGCCGATGTTTACTGTGTATTTTTGACATTTTCTCCTTATTATCAGAGCTTATATGCTGTGGAAATGCCAGGTGGCTGGTCTTTTAGCTTGCATATCTAACTACAAGATGAACAGACTTTATAATGATTTTTATATATTCTTTTCCTTCATAATTATTGTAAGGCAACCACAAAAGTCCTGACAATTATGTATACAACATAAAAAAACAATTGAGCCATCCTCGAGTAATGATACTTCATACATGTGGCAAATTTATTATATTTTCTCAACTTGAGCTTTTGGTAGTAGTATTGAAATGATGAAGTTAGCAGTGCAGACTTACACTTTTGGGGCAAGTTAATAGTGATAAAATTGGAGTTTTGTTTCCTTCCTAAACTAAAACACTATTGAAGGCTGAGTTTCTAGGTCTGTATAAAATTTATTTCTATAGGTAAGTAGGGTTTGATGTTTGTTGGTTCTCAAATAATTTTTACAATAGAAATTGGAGTATTCAGTCAGGTAACACAATTTCCAATCTTGCTCACAAAAATGTATGATGACTTTAGAAATCCATTGTAAGCATTTTAAAAACAAATTTATATATATATGCATAAATATATTTGACATTATTTACACTAGCAGCTCCAATAAGATACTAATACTAAGTAGATTAAATTATTTGTGTTTATTTAATTAAATTTAATTAATTAATTTTTTATTACATTACTAAAAAGGTGCCTATAACAATTTACTAAGAAATCTACATTTATTTAGATGCAGGACTAAAAATAAGCACTGTAATGTAAAAGCTTTCACCTACTTTTGAGTTTTCCTTATTATTCTAAAAACAAAACCTATAAAGACATGCGTTTTGTAAATCCTTCGATGAAGCTATGTGAAGACAATCAAGCTACCTTTTTTCGGAGCCCGCAAGGATTGTCTGTCAACACCATTACCCGAACAGACATTGTGCGTCCTTTATAGTTCTTGTGCTAGGACTCTGCTGTATAAGATCTAAGATGAACATATAAATGAGCCTCTAAACCGGTGAGAGAAAAGTTATATTGCGAATACAAAATAAAACAGTCTGGCCTAAAAACAAGATTTCTAGCTCCCTAATTATATTCTAGAAGGTAGAAATAAGAACATTTACTATAAGAATGTACATTTATCGATATGTAACTGATAATTATATTGAAATCAGCAAACAAAGACATGTAAACGATCTAATACAAGCATGGCATAACAAACATTTATAAACGTGTAACTAACCTTTTCTTTTTGATAAACGGGTCCATCACTTCAATGCGGCGCTTAGACATTTTGGATTACAACACATATAACACTAAAACAAATTAAAATACGAGAAAATTCTTCGAATTTCCCAATAAAATTTAACATCCAACAAAATGGCGACTTCGCTGCTTTGAAATAAAAAAAGTTTATTTCTTGTTTATGGTTATAACACCAGTGTTGCATGTATAATATTTCGTGTTTTTGGATTGATATTCTATTCTGATTAATCATGTGATTAATCTATTTATTTGACCCTGGACAAAAATACCATTTGATAACACTACAATGATTTTCACGAAGCATTAGAACGCTCTCTCACGGTCTTTCTTTCCAGGTAGCTCACTATCTTGCTTCGTAATCCATTTTATAATCAGAGAAATTTCTGTGTGCTGTAAATGTTATGATGATTCACGTTATTTTTTATGAAAAGTGTTATTTATGACTATAACTGCCACATTGGTCTAGTGGTCCCAAATTCTACTGCTGAGCATGAAGTCTTAGTTTTGATTCCCGGTCGAGTGTTTCTCTTAAGAAAATAAATATTATTACGTGATAATACTACCCATATTTTTCTGATTTTATTTGAAATTCGTACCTTTAGGTGACAAAAGCCGCCAACCCACCAACCGTTCTCTGTCTCTTTTTGTCATCGTCCACTTTTCACAGCCGTATAAAGCTATGCTCCAGATGTTGGTCTCAGCCGTTTTTTTATAATCGTCTTGATTTTGGCTTTAAATAGATGTTTTTAACGGTTAAAAGCCTGCTTTGCCATAGCGATACTTCTTATAATATTATTTTGATTGAACTACCTAAATATTTAAATGTGATGTTGGAGAAGGATGGAGAGGATTAATTAGAGGGAAAGGAAGACTAATGAGGAAGTGCTACTTATGGTTAACAAAGAAAGACAGTTGTTCAGAACAGATAACAGGGCCCTGATTCTGAACCGTCGGAAACTAGCGTTTTCTAATCCGCGCGGAAAGTTGTTGATCAGAACTTCTAAGCGCTATTAAAACACGATGAATCTGATAAAGCATGATATATATTTGTACATAAGTCATTAAAAAAATACATCAGAATAATATTAATATACAGTTTTCAAATTTTCGACCAAAATTAAAATTTCTGTTCCGAGACGGAAAAGTTTTTGAATGATTCAGAATAAACCTACAAGAGAGGGAGAGAAGCTAACTGGCCACTTCATATGACGCGACAACTACTTTAAGACCATTTTAGAATGAAAAGTAGAAGGAAAGATGACCTCGACGAAGCTTTATACAAGTGAAGCAGAAAGTAGGAGTTGAGTCGTATCAAAAGAAAAAAATTAAGGCAGGAGATAAAGAGTAATGGCGATTGCTCCACCAACAAGAGCTAAGCTCTTAAATTGAATAAGAAGGTGACAAAAGTAATAAAACAACTGTACAGTGTCAAAACCAATTTTTCCACCGTACAAACTTATTTACTGAATAGTAGAAATAGTCTATGGTTATTAGGAATAATGTTACATTTCCTTAGGCTACGAGGATTTAGGAGAATTAAAAAACAATTCACGATTCGGTTTACGCAGAACATTGAATCTTTTGACAGTCCCTTCTCTTAATCGGTTTGTAAACAAGCAAATAATTTCATACTGTTATAAAATTATAACTTTACTTTGCGAGTTTATTGCTGTTTAATCAAAGGCTTAGTTTGAAGGTAGTAAATGGCTCAATATTCAATATGATGTTATACCTTTAGAAATATGCGGATATCTTGCGAAACGGAACTGACTACTTAAACAAAATGTCAGAAACCAATCGAAAACTGCGTATTTTGTTGTGCTAATTTAATTTGAGAATAATTGAATTATTTATTTAAATGTGTTAATAATTCACCCACCCTTTTTTTGTAAATATTATCTAGTGTTTTTGTGATTTAAATGAAACCTTGGAGTGGACATAAAAGTGAAATATAATGAACGAACGAGCATCGAATCTTTGTGATTTGCTATAGAAATATCTCACAAAAGATTAAAGACATCGAAGTTATTCCTTCAAATAAACATAGACGTGAGTATTTTATCAACTAATGTGGTATAATCACACGTTATTTTACGGAATGTCGAATTCCAAGATGGCGGAAATGTTAACTTTTATTTTGATTATTTTGTTTATTTCTGTAATTTAGCCGTCCAGCACTCGATATATTCGTTTTGCTGGTATTTTAAATAGCTGCAATAAGTTTATGAGAATAATTTTATCTGACTGTAAAGAGGTCGTGTGCTTTTAAAGGTTACTGAACTTGTATAAACCTGTCCAAGTTTGTCTACAAGTTAAAAAAAACAAGTTAGAAAAAAATATTGGCGTTCGAGAATTTATATAATTTATCTGCTTACATTGAAACTTTAATTTTTTTGTTAATTAGGAACATTTTACACAAGAATGTGTATTATATATTTAAAAAATTAACCCTACCTCTTTGGCCTAGTGGTTTAAAGTTCGGCTGCTGACGGTGAGGTCCTGTGCTCGATTTACGGGCCATATAAAGTGTTATTAGGTGTGCTGAGAATTTTTACTATTTTATATAATTATGATGACCTGACCTCTCTCTGGTGGTGTGGGATTGCCGTCCCATCGGAGTATGAGAGTGAAGGAAGAGGGGTACACCTGTGTTTGCGCATACACTTGTGTACTATAATATCTCCTGCATACTTGGCTAATCTCCTAGGATATAGGCCGCCTTGACTGAAATATGATCCGAAAGAGTATTAAGACATTTATTAAACAAGATTTGATCTCCTATTTAAAAATTCATAGGATAAATAGGTTTTAAGTGATTTTATTTAATTAAGATTCTCTAGGATAATTATTATTACGTTTATATATTACTAGCCCGACTTCGGGCTTGGCAGGGTATAAATTAGAAAAAAAGAGTGCAGTTACATTTACCCTATGTAAGCCATGTTAATTTATTTTTACTGTAGGAGAGCCATGCTTTGACACAAAGGCGACGGCTCGACTGAGTGATACCACGGCCCCTAAGAAAACCAGTAATATAATTAATTAAAATAATTTATTGAATAATCTTTATATTAATGGATGCATTAAATGTGCTAATCTTTATATATAAAAATCAAATGCTGTTCGATTGTCTCGCTAAAACTCGAGAAGGCTTGAGCAATTTAGCTGATCTTGGTTTTTAAATGTTTGTCATAGTCCAGGGAAGGTTTAAACGGTGAGAAAATGTAGAAAAACTGCGAGGAAGATAAAATCAAAATCAAAATTTCTTTATTCAAATTAGGCTAAAAATTAGCGCTTTTTGAACGTCGAACATTAAGACAGCCCCCAAAAAAGCCCACCCTTCACCGCTTCCTAGTGTTTTAGCTGGAAAGAAGAAGCGGCGCAACAAACTTCCCAGCAACACGTCTGAATAGTAAAAACAACAATTTCATTTGCCCAAATAAACTGTTCTACCTACTTTCCTGTCAAACATTTGATGTTCGAGGTGATATGAAGTACACTGGGTCATCTAGTTATCAATAAAGTGTTTATCTGTTTTAAAAGGTTAAAGAAACGTCTGCTCATCCCAAACAGGACAGGCATGTGACACAAATTTGTTTCATTATTAATATAAATGTGTTGACAACAAATTGGTACAATTAAAATCAATTAAAGTGCCTTACGTTAATTTTAATGGGTCTGAGTCATTATAACCAAGTATAGCACTTGAGATCGCTACATATTATAAAACAAAGTCCTTCGCCGCATCTGTCTCTCTGTTCGCGATAAACTCTAAAACAATTAAAAAACCATTTTCATGCTGTTTTTACCAATGACATTTACGCGATGACATATGTCTATCTCTTAACTACCTCCTAACCTTTTCCCAATTACATTGGGGTCGGCTTTGAATCAAACCAGAAGCAGCTTAATACCACTATTTTACATGGAGCGACTGCCTATCTGACCCACAACCCAGTTACTGGGTAACACGATATCTCGTGGTATGACTGGTTGCAGACTTTCAGGCCTCTGACTACCCGTAACGGCTGTCATAGATCTTAATTTGACAAGCGGGACCGACGGTTTGCGCCAATAACACTTGCCACTAGGATGGCCCATCACCAAATGAGATCATAGTGCACAAGTGTATGTGCAAACACAGGTGCATCCCCTCTTTCTTTGCTTTCATAGTCCAGTGGGACGGCAATCAGACACGACCGGAGGGAGATCAGGCGCAGGATCGACGGCTTTACGTGCTCTCCGAAGCACGGAGGTGTCACACCACCAACTTCCTAACTCTGGGCTACTATTGAGAATTTTCTAACAGGAAAACTCAATAACATTTTGCCCGACCTGGGAATCGAACCCAGCTCCTTAGCTGCGCTTGCACCCACTAGACCAACGAGGAATAAAAAATAATTGCATTGTCGACATAAAGAACAACAATCACATTATTACAATATATGCTGTGTATCTTTTTCAGATGGTAGTTCGCCGGACGAACTTTGCATGTGCAAGTTAAAGACCTAATCATAACACCTAAGATGGGTCAGCAGACATCTAGGAAGAGTGAGTACTTTATAATTTCTTTATATTAATAATGAAAAAATCCTCTATAGTCATAACCAGCCCATAACTGCCCCAATGCACGGCCTAGTCGAAAGTGTCGTCCTGTGACCAAGGGCGGATCTATATAAGGGCTTTTTGGGCTGCAGCCCAGGGCCCCGTGGATATAAAAGGCCCCCATTAAAGACCATGGACAATATTATTAATTAACTGTGTGGTTTTTAGTCGGTATGAGGCTGATTTAATGTACTATCGCGGCCTTTTCCGCCTGCCCACTTAATTTTTTTTTAATGTAAATCCTGTGCCGGCGCTATGTCTCGCGTCCTTAAAGTGTTCGCGTATTAGGAAAGCGAGAACGTAATTAGTTGCAATCTGCACTGCGCAGCTTAGTGACGCATCACGTGTACTCCCTTTTGTGAATTTTAAGGACGATCTAATTTGACCTTGGCGGGGCTACAGAGCGTTTCTATTTTTTTTAGTGCAAGCTAAAATGAACTTAGTGGTAGTCAGGCGGGAGTGTCCGCGATAGTACATATGATTTTCCACACACCTAGAGGTAGGCCCCCTAGTAGTATTAGCCCAGGGCCTCACAACCTCACGGTCCGCCCCTGCCTGTGACAGGTGCTTGAGCTCTAAATAACATTAAAAAAATAAAAGATTTCTAATAAACCTATTTACCGATCAATAATTTTAATTTGGCCCCCAATCATTGGAGCAAATTTCCAATACAACATCTTTATATGAAAATATTCGACACTCGTTTCGGGTTTCGTTTATACTAAAAATTATGTTGTTTATTCTGTCTCTCATCGTGTGGTTGATGAACAATCTAGTATCAGAGTTTAAATCACCCGTAGGTCTCTGACATGGCTTTATACACCATCGAAAAATCTCTCAGGTGTGCTGGTTTCCTCACGATGTTTTCCTTCACCGTTTAAGCATGTGATAATTAATTTCTAATACGCACATGACTTCGAAAAATCAGTTGTGCTTGCTTTGGATTCGAACTTGCGACCTTTGCTTTGTCAGTCCAATGGTCATACCACTAGGCTGTCACTACTCCAGTTGCTGGTAGTAAATTTT